>JAVJGI010000001.1:580715-665269 GCA_035590275.1 Ibycter americanus
TCATTCCATCATAGAAGGCTATTAGATTGGTCAGGCATGATTTCCCCTTGGTGAATCCATGTTGACTACTCCTGGTAGCTTGAGATCACTTCAACAAATCACCAAAAACCAGGATGGGAGAAGTAAGAAGTCATCTAGTCTGTTCTCTGCTTCAGCAGAGTATCAAATATAACTACCACATCCCTGACAGATGTTTACACAATCTGCTCTTGAAATCTCCCAGTGACAGTAATTCCACAATACGGTTAGGCAATTTCTTCCCAAGCTGAATTATTCCTGTAGGAAAAGAATCCCTAATATCTAACCTGAATCTTTTTCTCTGCAGTTTATGAAGTGTTTCTCAAGTTGATCCACATCTTTCTCAAAGTGTTATGCTTGTAAACGGGCACAGTTCTCCAGCTGAGGCAACATCTGTGCTGACTAGATCAGAAAGGTGGACCAGACAATAATCATCTCTCCATCCCAGTAAAACAGCTGACCTTTCCCCAGCAGTGTGCCACTGCTGTCTGTGCTACCCACTGGTAAATGTTCAGTTTGCAATGGACTGTGCCTCCCAGACCTCCAACACCATATACAAGCCTCTTGTTCCTTATCCTATCTTTGTGCCATAGTTCATACCTCACCCTGTACTTGTCTTCCTTGAACGGCATGGTTTTTTTTAGATTATTTCTCAACATCACTTTGAATTGTATCTCTTCCTTACCAAAAACTTTTGTTTTCTCCCAGTTAGGCACTGTGAATTTAGTAAATATGCTCTTTCTTCTGTCATCCACTTCATTACTGAAAATATGCAATTCAGCCACGCCCAGGAGAGATTCTTACGGAGCCCTGTTCAGTATCTTCTCCTGGCTTAACATGTAGCTACTAGACATTCTGCTTTCCAACCAGTATTTTATTCGGTTTATAGTGATTTCAGCCAGTCTACAGTGATTTTATCCAGTCTGTGGCATAAGACAGTGACAAAAGCCTGATTACAGTGAAGATGTATGACATCTATTTCCTTCATATTTATGATGTTTGTTACCTAGCAAAGATATTAAACTAGTTTGACACATTGTGTTTATAAACCCATGTTAGCTCTTATTCTTTTCCGTGTTATATGACTGTTAAAAATCCTTCATTGTTTGTTCCAGTGCTTTTCCAGGACCTGGTGCTAAGCTGAGTGGTGTGTAACTGACTCTCCAGCATCACTGTCGTTGCGTTTCACAGTTGGGTACTGCATTTTCCTTCTTGCTACCACCACATCCATGAATGAACTGCTCGCTCAGGGCTGTGACACTGCTGACACCTATTCTTGAAGTACCCTGTGGCAAACTTTATCAGGTCCAGCCCAAATTAAAATGGACCCACATTCCTTTCAAATTCATTCATTAATTATTGTTATGTCTTCCTTTTGTGTGTGTGTGTGTGTGTGCGTGTGTGTGTGTAGCATTGATTTTGTTGGGTTTTTTAATTCTAAACTAATCTTCAAAACATTTTATCCTGTCTTACCAGGATACCAAATACAATATGAATTGCCTAATGCATGCTCTGATTATTCCCTGCAGCACTGTGAACATTACACTGACTGACACATCAGCAATAAAATGCTACACAGTAAAACAAGTCACTAAAAATCTAACATGTTAATTACAGAGGCACTTCTTTGCAATAACCCTGAATGAAAGATAGATTTTGGAAGAAGCTACTAAAACAAATGTAAAATTTTGAGTATTTTACTTTGCCTTTCTTAATTTTTTTTAATTGAAAAGGGATTTTCTAGTAAATATCTGTGATAAATTAAATATTCTAAGTCTAGCAATTTCCAAGATACTTATTGCTGTATTTTTCTGTTTTCCTAATATTCACTCCAATCTCAAAGACACAAAAATATCAGATTTTAAAAACACATCAGTGATAATGAAACTCAAAAATATTTTTCTGCCATCATATTAACTGTTTGGAGTGGTGACTTGATTCAGACAATTATCTTTAGACATGGCATTCCAGGCACTGCTCTTTACTACAAATTGAGTCTCCTTTAATTATTCATGAGATATGCCCTGATGATGTAAAATATATTCCAAAATCCACCTTTTTTTTTTTTTTTTAATACCAAGGACTGCAAGTAAATTGGTAGCCCACAGTAACAACATATGTTTATAATTATGATTACCATCAGGGAATTCAACCTTACTGAAGGATAGAAAAGAGGCCCAAGCAGGGAAACCTCAAAAAGTGTATGGAAAAAAAGAAGAGAAGGAGAAAGCTGAAATGGGAAAACCACTCTTGGATAATAGAAAAGACTCAGCTATAAAAATAAGCACAGCTTTCAGCTGAGGCTGCTACAGAAATATCAATATTTTGGTGACCAAGAAATATTTAGTAACAAATACTTTGTTTCACTATTGAACTGAGTTTCTGCAATGTTCACCTTCTAAGCCCTAAGCATAAATTCTCTGAATTTGTCACAAAAAACTACTAACAGATCAGCTACCTGACAGTAAGATTAAAATGCTGCAAATGCTGCTTTATGTTATTAATATAGTATGCATACATTTAAAAATGCCATAGTTAATGCTGAATTGAGATTTCTATTACAAAACTCATTTTGAGTGTTCAATAGCTCAGCTGTTTGAAATCACACTGAGCTGAAGTTGGCAAGCTTCACTTGTGTGCACACAGAAGATATGGATTTTACAGCACATAATTAAAAATCACTAAGTTCTGGATGAATCCTGAAAAATTCACATTTAACGTATAGCTTGACTGAGGAAAGCCCTTGAACCTCTTGGAACTAATGAAACAACTAGAAATAGCCAAGAATTTTCACCATTCATTCTATTAAGCTCAGCATGTTCACAAAATAAAAGTTCCTCAGGGTTACAGGTACCTATTTGTCAAAATATTTTTTAATCTAAAAAAAATCCTGCTTAAATTCAATAAGCGGATGAAATGTACTTATATTACTTTTGCTAAGAGAAGACATATAATGAAGATTGAATTCAAATTCTTTCAAAAAAATCCCATATAGGTTGAGATTTTTATTTGATTTTTTCCTTAGATGAATGATTTTCTAGAGAATTTTCAGGCTAGGTCAGTTTTGCAATATTAAAATTAGATAAAATTTAAATAATAGGTATCTAACATGATCAAATTTTTGTGATAACTTCAAAATGGTGCTCGATAAAATTCACAGCAACTTGTTTTATGTACCTGTAATTGAAGAAAACCTCTTTAATGTTGGAAAAGAACTGAAGCTGTAGCATTTCTGCACCTTTTTACACTGTTACAGTGAATTAGAACATGAAGTTCATGTGACGACATGGGAAGCAGCTCTCTTACTTGACTCAGGCCTCACTCAAAACATGATTCACCCCTGAAGAGGCCACACTGGCCTAAATCAAAGCTGATCAGAGCTAATGAAACGAAGGTTATTTGATGATTGTAACACAAAACCAAAATAAGCTGCGATTCATTGTACCTGCAGGGCAGTGCTAACTCTCAGGACTTTAAAGGTATGTAGCTTCTAGCCCCAGCTTCAGGATTCATGTGGTTATGAGTGAATCTCAACTTCCTTTTATTTTTCTCTTTCATCATTTGTAAGAATTGCATTTCCACACTTCATGATTGTGGGAAAAAATGTCTGATAAATAAGCTGTTTGGAAACTAGTGAACAGTAAGAATTCAATTCAAACTGGAAAAAATTGAAAAGGGACAGATTTTCAATAACATATTGCACGTGTCCTCTGGAGTGTTAGGTAATGGAAGCTTTAAATTAAGTTAACTTCTAGTTGAACTAACTGTGATTTCTGATGCTTAATTGGAATGTGAAAAGATTAAACAATAATAAATAACAAACCTCATTGTAAACAGTGTCATGCGCTATTGGTCAAACATGTTAATTAATTCTCATACCCCAGGGTTATTATATTGCAGAGGAAAAGCTGTGGACTGAAGTTTTAGGTTTTTAATAAGTGTTCAGGTTCTGCTATGAAGTGTTTCTGAAATATAGTAACTTATATACAAATTTATAACCTCATCTAGAAACTCTATTGCTCCAACCAGCCGAAATAGTAATTGCCCTTTTGAGTCATCCAAAGCTCTGGAAGGCCATGGACATTGGCTTTGTAGCAGGCAGTTATTTAACAGAAAGATCCCTACAGGAAGAAGTCACATTGATCCAAAGACTGACTGCACTTAGACGGAGGTGTAAGACACAACTTTGTGACAGAGCCAGGAACAGCACCTGTAAATAATTTTCTGTTAAAAGAAACCTTTGACCACATGAATTTCCTGGAATAGAGGAAACTGGGAGGGAAAAAAAAAGTCCTCTCTTTGAATTCTTATTTCTTGATTTTGTTTGGGGCTTGAGTCCTCAAACTTATCACTGTGGTAATTACTGGCTACTTCTGGCAAGTGTGAGGCTTTCTTTAGATTTTATAACCCAGCTTTCAAATTTTTCCTTTAGTCTCACAACAAAGGTAATGTTCCATTACTGCATAATAAATAGTAAAGCCAGTCTCAGACCCTAAAAATCTATTCCCAGTAGAAATGACTGAGTAGAGGGCCCCATATTTCTTTGAAATGGCTTTATATAGTAGTTACATGGGAAAATCTTATGAAGATCTTTCATTCTTGCCTATGTAATGCTGACTCTATCCCTGCATCTTGGATCTGAACTAGCATTACATGATCACTAACAAGATGAAAGCAAATAGCCCTTCAGATTTTGGGAAGTGGGAACTGATCACAGTTCCAGTTGACTTCAATGGTTCTTTGTGTGCCTCACATCCCTGTGAATCACATCCTGAAATGTTGAACAGGTATGTCTTGCTGAAGATTTATAATTTTAGCAATAAAGTTTTATTTCTAAAATCAACTTCCAGAAGCTAAAATGCTTAACTTATTCTTATATGACAAAAACAATGTACATATATAAGGAAGGTAGGGCTTATATCCTTTATATCCAAGAACTGACTGGCTTGTTTCCAAAATATATGACAGAATGATCAATATGAAAATAAATCTGAAAGATCTTTTTAGAAAAAAGTTTAATAAAGTGTAAGTATTTTATAATCATGCAAATGATTATAAAATTAGTATCTTTTTATATATATACGTATATATAAAATAATTACATTTTCAGCTTCACAGATGTTTGGGAATTTAGTGACTTGAAATTGTGACCACAATCATAAACACTGTTTTAGCATTTAAATAAACAGTATTTGACAGTCACGTTAGCCAGATCCTTTATAATGCTGCTGACTGATAAAACAGTGTCTTGAAAAATGTAATAATCACATAATATGGAAACAGTCTGGAATGAGAATACTGCGGGGATAATATTGTAGCTTGGGGTAGAAATCATTATGCAAATTATAGGAAAACATAGCAAAGGTCTTTCAAAGTCCTCTAGATCCTAAAATTATTTCAGTGTTGAAGTGGTGAATGCACTCATGGAACGGTCTTCCACTGTCTGTTGTTTGATACTCATGATTTAAAAGCAACTGAAACTTTATGCTTTTCTCAGTACCTTGGTTCAAGCTGTTTACGACCTGCTGTGCCACAGAGTCATGATGAGATTCTCTTCTAGTTCTTCAGGCCATGGACCCCTAGAGATAGAGGATTTGGTTCTGCTTTTTGACTGATGGAGACTCAGGGGACACCTTTTCCCTGGTATGTGGAGAAAGCTGTTTTGTTTGTCTATTTCTTCTGACATATATAAAATATATGCATGTTTAAAATATACATTATAGATGTCAAAAAAATAAGTATTAGAAGAACTTTTGCTTAGAAATTTAAATACTTTCTTCAAAATTATATTACTTTCACTTGAATCTTGAGAAAATGGACAGTCACTGAAATCTGGGATAGTCTGAATGATTACAGTATTGAAGTATCTGATTATACACCAGGTACACAGGTGGCAGTGGAGGGGCACTTATCCCACTGCAACTAAAACCACACGGTGACACTCTTTGCTAAGGATGATACTTATTTTAGAGGTACTGCTAAGAGGCAAAGGGTCTTGAATGGAAGCAGACCAATATGCTATGTAACAAAGCCCGTAGCAAGGATCTGATTTAAAAAAAAAATGAAAACAAACAAACAAACACACACACACACACACACACACACTATACAAAACAATAAATTAAACCAAAACCAGGATAAAGTATTCCTTAACTTTGCTATGTGTGGAGGAGAAATATGTTACGGGGAATGTCCATTTGGAAGGCAGATGTGGAAACCCTCACTTAACAAATAATAATAAACTTGTGTCTTGCAGTTCAGCCAATGGTAACAGCAAAACAACTTAAAAGAAGTTGAACCCCACATGAGATAACTATTGTAGACTCTTACTAATAATAATTAAGGTCAAACTATAAACTATAGATAGGATGTATAAGCATGACCTGTTGACAATATAGGCAGTTTGATACCACCAAAAATACATATGCATTGAAGATTTTCAAACGGCTGATCTCCCAAAGCTGCAGAGAGTCCTAAGCAAGACTGACTAGGCAGAAAAAGGAAAGACAACATATAGACAGAAATAAGCTTTTTTTAAGGAAAGCTTATTATGTAGCCAAAAAAACCCTACAAAAACACCAAAAAAACCTTGACTTTGCAATCAAAACCCAAGACAATTTGGCTGGGAAGAAAGCTAAAGGCATTCAGAAAAATCCAGGCCTGGCAGAGATCCTGGTAAATATTTTTTTTGTAAGGATATTATTAACAAAAGGGCTTTTTACCAATGTATTGACTATTTCAAGGTGACAAATTGTTAAGACATATAGAAAAAGCTGACACACTCTGTAGCTATGACAAAGGGTAATGTACAGTGACACTGGGATGATATTTTTTAATACCTTAGTGTCATAGCTGGGTGTTAAAACAATAGCAACTTGGAACAAACATTCTGAAGTCAATGGATCTCTGTAATCTGCACCCAAGTATATTAAAGGAATGGCTGAGAAAATGTTCATGATACTGCGGTTAATCCATAATAAATCTTGTTGTATTAAGGAAATTCTAGATGATTTGCACAGTAGCACTGTGCAAATACTCAAAAAGTACCAAGTGATAAAATCAGATAACTATTGGCCTAGGTTTAATCCAGTGATTAAACCAATGAGATATCAGATACGGTACGAACCTGAATAAAAAATGACACAAAGAAGCCTCAATAATGCCAGTTAATCAGTTTGACTGATAATAAATCTAATCAAATCTGATTTATTTTTAATAGATTACAAGCCTGGCAAAAGTTGAAAAACTGATAAATATAATTGACTCGAGCGCAATATACTTAACCTTTTAGTAAGGCACTAACTTGTAATGTGTAACAACCCAATTGAAACATGAGCACTCTACATTACCAATAAAGCCCATGTTATATGAATGAAGTCCTGACCAAACTGATCAATTGCTAGCACAAGGTGTCAGCAGGGAACACCTGAGTGGGGATATTTATAGTGGCAGTCCCAGTGACTTCCTTCTGGCTTTGAAGTACTCAAATGCTGGTTTTTTTCATGATGATTTGGAAACAGTAATAAGATCACTGCTTGTCAGATTTCAAGCTAAAACCAAAATCCAAGGTGTAGTGAAGATATGGAAGAAAGCAGAATGATGCACATCCTTAACAAAATGGGGCCAATGCTAATATCTTTTAGATTGCAGAGATTTCACATCTAATTACCTGGATGCTGTAACTAGCATCTACACTCCAGTATCTATTGACATGTTCTGTGTATTCCAGTGTACAATCCTGTTTTCCATTTTTTTTTTTTTTTTTAGTCTAAGAGGGCTGTAGAGAATCATACAGCATGTCCACACAAGATCAGAGATGAATGAGCATGCTGGAATCAAAACAGCTGATGCAGTTTACAACCTGGAAGCAAGGCTGAACTAACACATGCCACTGCTGGACTAGTATGGTGCTGTACTGCACAGCACTGAGGGAATGTAACTAATCATGCTGCTCTATCATTAAATTCTCTGTGATGCTCCCCTGTGTATCAGAGGCAAACCCACAGAGTCTCATAGCTTGGCGCCATAAGCAACTGTTAGCTGATTGAGTCCAAGCTCTAGTAAGGTATGTAAAAACATGGTATGTCATAGGTTTTCTACTACAGGATGAAAACAGCAGTCCTTATTTTTTTAGAGAGATATATATATAAAATGAGATGAAGGATTCTCACCATTGCAATGCAAGTTGTAAAAACTCACCTAGCAGTAACTACTACTACTTTATTATCACTGTAATATCTGTCTACACACCTATGTCAGTAATAACCAAATTTCTCACTGTCTAATCCCATTCTTTTTCAACACTACACATATGTTTGGAACCTTATTCTTATGATGCTGTGATTCCACAGAACTCAATGCAATTTCAAGATATAAGAACATTGACTGAAAAGTCTATATAGATGCTATACACTAGGTAGCTTTTGTACAAAATAAGCTGCTCTGTGCACTGAATAATAACTGTTAAAAAGTCCTCACCTTTTTTGCTACATAATTCACCATTCTTTTCAATATATAGACTTAGTTTCTCAATTTTTCTTTTAGGATGTGTCCCCCATATTGAATTACTCTGCTTGTTTCAAAGGAAGGAATTAATCTTTGTAATTCTAATATTTTAGGGTTTATTTTTGCAGGGACTTTTAAATGGAAGAATCATAAACAGAAGATAATTCAATTTGCAAAAGCATGATAAATTGTTATTTCAGTAAACAAGGTGAATGAAACTTAGAACAGAGATTCAAAACACCCAAGAGAAACAATGAATACAGTAAAAATCATTCAGCAATATCTGTAGTCATGACACTGAGTGGTTAGTGTATTTGGATCTTGGTAATTTCTTTTAGGAGAGAAAGTGAGTAGACAGCAGACACCAAATTACTAAATTATCTTATTACACTTTTATTTAGAAATGTACAATTCATGCAGACAGACTTTGAATAGACTGGATTTTAACAGCAAAGTAGTGCAATTCAAGCTCAGGCACCAGCTAGCAGCAAAGATATTTTTCACCATCTGTTCTTGGAAAATCCAGATTCTCATTCCCAGTACAGCTCCCACTCATTTTCCCTTAGAGCGTTCGTCTTCCATCCTAAAAGATTTCTAACCTGGTAATACTTCTGAACCTAAAACTCTGTGTAAATTCATGTCCCTTCTTGAAATCAATTGCAAAGCTCACTTAGACTTCAATAAGTCCAATAAACTGCCCTTTAAAATGTAGAAGTCTGAAGTTGGCCATCTGGCTCCAGATGGTCTGAAACTAGTCTTTCAGGACTGATTCTCCAGAGCTATCTCAGAGAGCAGATTCCATTCCTGCTGGGACTGGAGCCATCAAGTCTAGGGGCACTTCGCCAACACAAATGGGAAGCCACTTCTACCAGTGAACAGCCCACCTGGTATTCAGTCAGTCTTCCTCAACCTTCCCTTCACCAAACTGCTGACATTTCTTTTACCAACAATTACACATACGCTCCCCACTCAAAACAGTGGTGCCCTAATTTATATGCAATAGCACATATGCAAATAGCATCACTGGGGGTCACGTAGATAATCATTCATTCTAGTTTTATGTATCACTGCATTATTATCATTATATATTCTGAATTATATCCTGTTAGTACATTTACTACCATAGTATCAAAGGTTAACATGTTTTGATGTTTTTCAAAACAGTTTACAGTTGGGAGGGTCTGCCTGTAACCCAGTTTAGGCTTGGTTCAGAAAAATCAGTTGTTTGTGTCAGCATGAATAGATGCAAACAAACCATGCTTTAGTCCTATATACCTCAGTCCCTTTCAGTCCTTATACATTTCTTCACTGGGCAATTATGTACCTGATCTTTGCAAGTGTTTTATCTACTATTTATAAACTATTGCATTCTTCTATATAACATGATTTAGTGGTCATAAGTTGCCAAATTTTCTTAAAAAAAGGTTCACGTGTATTTATACCAATGTATTTTTAATGCAAAACTGAATGAAGGCAGAAGTCCTCTTCTCCAGAAAAAGTGCTGCTATTATCCAGACCCTAATTTTAACCACATAACCCCATCAGTTCTGCAAAGATCTCTTGGTATTCATTCTATGGAATTAAAAAGAAATGACGTGTATACCACTGATAGTGCTTTAATGAAAATAATAGAATTGTGGAGGTACTGGATTGAAGAAGAGCAAATGAAGTAACAAAATATTCATGAAAAAGAAAGAAGAGTTATGAAATTTACTCTTGCATAAGTTTGACTTCTATTCCCAAGAAATGACATGAAGTTAAAAAACTGCAAAACTATTTCAGGATAATAGTAGAGCTGACTGAATAACAGGAAAATTATTTCACAGAAAAATAATTTCAACATTGTTTCTATTCCACAGTGTACTGAAACTCAGACCCATTTCCTGTTAAAAATAAAAATGAATTTTCATGTTTTAAAATCAATACAAGAGTTAACATTGAAACCTCAGCTGAAGCTAAGCAAATTCAAACTAGAGAAAAGGTACCTATTTGTGCAGCGAACACAATTAACCTCAGAGCAATTCACTGAGGTTTGTAGTGGATTTTCTATTATTAGAAATGTTTAAACCAAGACTAGAATGAGGTTTTGGTTTTTCTGGGTTTTTTTCCCCCCCGAAAGATAATCTATCATTCAAGCAGAGCTACTGGACTCGAGGTAAGTTCAGACCAGACAATGACCATTTGAAGGCCATCAGCCTCTAAAATTCATTAGCTAAACTCTACAGAGGAATAGTTAATGATGTTAAAAAGAAATACCTTGGGCTTTGATTTTTGTTAAGAATCATACCAAATGTGATCCTGAGTACAGCTTTGAAAAGTTTTCTGAAACTGATTTATGAGTACTAATATTTGGAGATGCACCTAAAATCTACCTGAGACAGCTGGATATCCCAAGGGATCAGTAAGAAGATAAGGAGTTTCTCTCTAAGTCATTCTGAGTACCACCGATATTTTGCATATTCTGTTACCTATAATGCTTGCAAAGCACTTTGGAAAAGTGGAAAATCATTATTTTCCACTTTTTATAGTTGGATGAATTGAAGCTAAGATAAATAAAATAACCTCCCTAAGGTCATACAGCTTGTCAGAAATAAAATTATAGACTTCATACCAAAATCACTTCTCTAGCCACTAAACGATGTGAACACTGCAGCCCTCTTGCTGTACAGGTGGCACTGTAATGAAGGAAAACTCAGATTTTAGAACTACATACTTAGGCCTCCCTTTTACTCTCAAACATAGACAGCCCGTGTTTCCCAGGCCAAATCTTTCTTTTGCAGCGCTCACCAGCTTAGATAAAAGTGTTTTACCCATTCACTGTCTTTCATGTGAGCTACGAGGGAGGACAGATGAAGAGAAAATAATGACACCACTGCCAGTCAGAACATCTGAATCGCCCAGTATATTTATTCCTTTAAATATCTGCTGTCTTGTAATCTCTTAGGAGCCAAACTGCTTCTTACTCTGTTCTTCATACTGCAGTAATGCACTTTTGGCACTTAATAAATGAATAATGATTTTCAACAGTATTCAGGAAAAAAAATCACATTTCAAGGCAATATTTGACAAGTGTAACATTCACTACAATGACACTTATCAGACAGTATTTAGAGTCACCGTTACAAGCGAACAGAAAAGTTCCCTAATTGCAAAGGTTTAATGAACATTTACTCTCAGAATCATTATAAATCAGTAAGAAAACATAAACACTCTTTCCCCTGAAAAATCTCAGTGTGGAAGATGTTTTATAGTCTTAAATATGTTAATTCAGTGGAAAAATGTCAGAGTTTATACACAACCATCTCCCCCCATGCACACATAAATCTCTTCCTGTAAATGTGAAGGTCAGGCTACAGTCAGGCAGACCACTCTCTTTGAGAGGCTAAACATCCACTTGGCAGCCCAGATGCAAACTAAAACACCTGAGCTCAGGCAGTCACTCAAAGCCTTCTCATAATCCTTCATTTGTACCCAATAACAACCCTGATAGTATCTCCCACAAGTCTGCAGGAAAGCATCACTGAGCATCTCAGCTTACCACAGCCCTGGTAACCAGGCAGTACGATCACAGAAGTCCTACTGCCTTTATTAGGAGCAACTCTTACCACAGAAGCAGCAGCTAGACACACTGAAGTCCTGCCTTGCAGAGTAGCCATTCACACCTAAGTCCCCATCTATATTCCAAGACAGCTTCATAGTAAAGAGACAGCCTAATGCAAGAAGCAGGACACTAATGTTAGCTCTGGTGAAGACTAAACTAGTTACAGTGTATAATCATTTGCAAACTTCAAGTGGATTAAAAAAAGTTCTCTCAACATAAGGTAGATGATCTGCTTGTATAAAGCTGTTCTAATGGAATTTCAAAAGTATCTTAAACAGATATGTGGGAAGTAAGTATCTGTACCTGCTCAGATTGTCAAAAAACTGCAACACTTACTATTTTACATGGATTTCCAAAGAAAGCTGCAACACACCAAGTGCACATTTTGAGCTCAGCTTGTTTTCCTAGACCTGTGCCATAAGAGTGTTTGGGAAAATGAAAACAGAGATTTACCGTTTCACTTACTGTAACTATTCAGTGTCAAAGGGCAGCAACAACACAGCAGCACTGGGTTCTAAACCCTCCTTCATAAAAAGTCAATGCTGTGGTCACATATAACAATGTTAACCCTAAGATATTATCTGTCTTTTCAACTTGCAAGTTGGTGGAGAGCCACACTTGTATAATGATTATTTATATTATGTTCCTTACATATTTTAAAAAGTGGTTCCTAATTGTATTTTTAAGTCCTGGTCACAACTCCCCAAGACACCTCCAAAGGAAAAAACAAAAGCTTTTCAATAATTTAGATATCCAATCACTTGTAAAAGATTCAAGGTCCATGCAGTTCAGTTATTTTGCCATTTCCACAAGTGGTTTAAAGGCCTTTCTGAAATACAGCTGGAAAACTATTAATTTTTTTCTGATGTATAATAAATTGAGATTAAGATGAAAAAGAAATAAATAGTACTTTAAAAAAGGTAACTCTCCATCACACTGCAAAAAAGATTTCAGAATTGTAAACACATCTCAGCAATTCCTAGGATTTAAATTCTGTCCTTGTTGTCTTTAAGTGTTCACTAATCCAACAAACTCCTTTATTACTTAGCTTTGAGATTCCATGTTTCATGATCCTACTCTTGTCCTTTCCTTCTTGAGTGTGTCAGTGGGAAGGTGATATGATCTGCCCTTGAATTAAATATTGTAAGCAGCTCATTGGAAATCAGTTTATGGTCATTTGACTGAGTTTAGCCTCTAGATCAGCTGCCACTGTAGAGTTTGCCACTGGATTGAATCATGGCAAACAGCACTTTTGGTAATGTGTTTTTATTAAAAACTTCTGGTTCAAACCTAAGCAAAACCACTACAGTTTGGTATAACAAAAGGGTAAGAATCAAACAAAACTATCAGGATCTGTGTTACCTACGTAATCCATTGTGGGGGTGGCCTGAGGCATGTGAAATCCCACAACAGTAGAGAGTTGCTTGGTTGCTTCTTCCCTTTCCTGCCCCTACCCCCACCCCCACCCCAAAATACTGCCTTGCACTAAAGTGCCTTTAACAATATCAGAGCTATATTCCCAGAAGTCTGGAAGGAAAACAAATTTTTGCTAACTTCTTCCATCTTCATACATTTGCAAATACTCAGCTGTGAAGACTGATAAACCAAACAAGAAAAGTTAACTAACTTTTGGGAGTTAAATATCTAATCTAATACATTAATAGATTATATATATATCTGTGGTGAATCTGTGGTGAGAAATATATGTAACTACAGTACACATAATTTGCAGTTGGTTTTGCTGACCCTCAGAGAATCACAGATTACAAGATTAAGCCACTTTTTGGTACGTTGATACTACTTGTGACTTCTTTGTTGGAAACTTCTGAGGCCCCACAGTTTGCCGTGTATTGTACCAAACCACATGGGCCCTTAGGCTCGGTGGTTGATGGCTTCCACCTCGGTAAATGATATGTCTTGCCAGAATTTCACAGCAATCTGTTATGTAGATCTCCTACCTTACTGGGCACCCATTCCCCATTTCATTCTGACAACCACATGAATATCAAATTCTTGCTGCTGCCCTGCAAGCAGTGATGATTTCTCTCAGACTGCCTTGGTATAGAAAGAACAGCTCCACCGAACTTTTAAAAGACCACTACTTTATCCTTTAAACCCTTTCTTAACTTTACTTTTGCTACGGTATGTACAAATCTCTTCCATCTGGTATTGATTAGGAATTATAAGCTCTAATTTATTATTCCACTGTGTTCATTTAGCTTTTTCCCCACTGTAACCTCATTTCTCTGTTTATATCCTGGCACACATACTGAAGGCATCATGGGACCCAGAGGCAGAGGTTATGCCTATACTAGTAATTTAAATGTGCCCGAGACCATACTATAGCACTGAGTTCAGCAGGCACAGAACAGTGTGTAGACATACTATAAACCAGCATGACCACCCCAAACAGGGAGGGCACATGCAAACAGCTGGTTGGGAGTGGTCCCTCACCTGCGCTGATTTCTGAGCTATGTGTAGGAATCATTTGGGAAAGTGCTAGCAGGCACAGATGAAAGCCATGCCAGGAACTGCTCTCCCAAAGCACCAGCAGAATGGCAGTGCTTGGGAACACTCCTGGATGCTGCTTAATTTACAGGTACAGCCGCAGCAAACACTTCCTTTCTAGTTGTCCATATGGGGCATAGCACAAGTCAGTACACCCCAGGTACTTCCATAATACATAACAAATGAAACTGTAGAAACTGCATTTCTGTAGGTATCAGTTGTTTTATATAACTTCCCAAACTCAACACAATACACTCTTATAGAGTAATTTCCTATTCTAATGTCCATATGAAAAGCGTAGCAGGAGCTGAGGAGAGATCCATTTCAGCAGCTGAAAAGAGATCACAGACTGAAGCTGATTTCAAGAGCTTGAAAAGTGAAGGTGTGAGAAGGTTAGATGTGGCTATATGTCAGCTGGTATAATGGAATACAAATCATGAGAGGTACTATTTGATTACAATTTGATTTGAGTGAGTGTTGCCAGCAAGTCGAGGGAGGTGACCCTTCCTGTCTATTCCGTGCTGGTGAGGTCACACCTGGAGTGCTGTGTCCAGTTCTGGGCTCTCCAGTACAAGACAGGCATGGACATACACCAGAGAAAGTCCAACAAAGGACCATGAAGATGATGAAGGGATGGAAGCACCTCACATATGAGAGAGCTGGGACTGTTCAGCCTGGAGAAGAGAAGGCTCAGGGGGATCTCATCTATGTATATCAATACCTGAAGGGAGGGGTGCGTAGAGGACAGAGCCAGGCTCTTTTCAGTGGTGCCCAGTGACAGGACAAGAGGCGATGGGTGCAAACAAACACCGAAGGGTCCCTCAATATCAGGAAACAGGTTTTTTTACTCTGAGGGTGACTGAGCACTGGGGTAGGTTGCCCAGAGAGGTTCAGGAATCTCCATCCTCTGAGATATCCAAAAGCCATCTGGACAAGGTCCTGGGCAACCTGCTCTAGGTGGTTTCACTTGACCAGAAGGTTGGACAAGGTGACCTCCAGAGGTACCTTCCAACCTCAGCCATTCTGTGATTCCTTGATTACCCAATTTCCCATCCAAACCCACTTGAAACTTCAATGGAACTTCAGCAGAATGCTATTTCCCTCATCTTTACATATTAATTTAGATGCAAACAGAAACTCTCTTGGGGTGCGGAGATGCTCCACAGGGAAAATTATTTGCCCATAACTGCTGGCACAAGTGATCAAGTCCTTACCTCCATATAATACAGGTTGCCAAACTGTTTGTTACTTTTTTTTTAATAAATACCATCACAATGGTAATGGAAGCAGATTGCAGATCTATGTCCTGACATGTCAGTTACACAGGATTTGTTCAGGCAGCTACAATGGGAATCTGTGATATAGCAGGCTATTAAGATAGCAAAATGCTTTTAGTTCCGAGGTTCAGAACCTTGGTCTCCATTTAAATAACCTGGATAATGGAGCATATAAAAATTTCATTGGCAAGATATGAATATACATTCTAGCTTTTGACATATACCCTACAATTACAAGCAGAGATTAATAGAATGAAAAGAAAAAAATGTCATGGATTATGCAAGCTAACATGTGTTATATTCATGTAGGCCTGAAGCAAAATAGAAACCAAACAGAACTTGGGTTTAGAAAAAGATTTTTAAAAATCTCTTTGTATTTCGAAAAGATGTCTGTCAAATTCCAGAAGCTGGTGAATCAAATTCACAAAACAGCTTGCTTTGGTTTTTTGAACCTATAAGCAGAAGTCATTGCAGTATACTTCATTCAAAGCCTTTCAGACTAAAATGCAGCCAAACTTGCACTAGGGGAGTGAAAGCTGAGATGTACTAAGACTTACTTTGTCTACCTGTACTTTGGTCAAGTGGTCCCTGTTTTCAGTTCCCTAAATTCATTGTGTATGATGTGTCATGTTACCTGCTTTACTGATGGCATAAATATAGGCAACATTATTCTTAAAATAATTTCATTGTTTCTTAATGAAGCTGACACACCTATAGTTCTTAGCGGATCAATTTGTTCTCTGTATGTGCATATATATTCAGGTACACTTCCGAACATTCACAAGCAAGCTATTACATAAAATATTGCTGTGATTTGACTTTCTCAGAGTAAGATTAGTATTCGTATAAAGGTTACAACAGGAGACATTTAACTATCCATCATTGAAAACAGAAGAAAAGCAGTCCTCCAAGGTGCTTCACAAGTATGCCTCAATCCTAAATGGTAGGACTACACACGAGATCTCTGTGTCTTAAGAATTTTCACCAGGAAGGATTTAAAAGAACATCATCATTATATAATATGGATACACCTTTCCTGAACCTGAATAAGACCAATGAACTGTTTCAGACTGGACAACACCATCTTGCATCAGACTTCGCTATAGCAGCACAGTACTCCACATCTCATTACTAAGCTCCTGAGCACATGTCCGTCCCAAGGCTTTTCAATAGTTGAAGTCAGTAGCTCTCCTGTTGGCAAATATAAATGCAATGTATCTGGAAGCAACAGTGTTATGTATTTGTCAACATTTTCTTTTCCTTTTCAGTTTGGCAATGCAAATTCTGGGGATGAGTGAGTGAGTGGATGGGAAAAGAGCCCAAGTCACACAAGGGAATAGACATGTCAGTGCCCATTGTTGACTAGAAGCTCCTTAGCATGCTGCTATGAATCAACAGACATTTCTACTTTCACACTTACATAGATCTGTTATAAAAGACATCCCAGAGCTCTGTTTCATCTTGCTTGCCTTACAATGTTTATATGCTGCCACTGGGACAGAGAACAGATGTGATGGATTAACTAGCAATAAATCATATGGCAGAGAACACACAGCATTATCATTCTAAAGAGGTAGCATTAAGTACTCCACTAGAAAAAATAAGAACATTTCCCTTCTTCCTCGAAATCACTGTTCCTTTACCTCATAAATGACCATCTCATCCTGTGTCCCAAACTTCAAATCTACCTGGGCTACACTAGTGCTTCACTTTTAAAAGTATTAAGTATTTGCTCAGGTTCAGTGAAAATGAAGATTAATCATACTCTTCGAAGTAGTGATACAGAGCACCATGTCCCATCATTTTCTCTTTCATTAAAACTAATGAAGAGAAAGTTTCTTACAACTCACAGAACTCCCACCAACAAAGCAGCAACAAAAATGAAGCCCTGCCGGTCCAGTCACATCCTCCCCAGGGAGCACTTCTACTCCCCCGGCATCTATTTTCTGATGGCAAGATGCCGACTCCTACAACCTCCACAAGGAACCCAAGAGTCATAACATCCCCTCATTAGTATTTGCACACCATCTGGTGACTATTACTGAATTAACTTCTCACAGAAAATAAGTTTTTAGAATGTAAGTATAAAATTAGATGTTGATATGAAATCTTACTCTTCTCCCTCCCCACCAAAAAAAAAAAAAAAAAAAAAAGGCAGAATTTTTAAAAGGGGAAAAAAGAGGACTGTGGGCCAGATACAGTTAAAAAGATAAAGAGTCTTTCAAATGCCCTCATTTCCCTTCTTCCCTATTTATTAGGGTATGATTTAAGGCACACATGAGCTGTTTGGGTACAGCTCTTACTTTCTATTTGCTTTTGTTAAACATCATGCACATTGCTGGACACTGGAAATACTGAGTGATAACTTTATAGTAATTTTACTCCAATCTAACATTTTTCTTCTGTGAAGATACTCATAAGATTAATCCCCTGTGTGTTTCATTTGTCTCAGTAAGTCCCTGGTGCTGCAAGGGCCTTTGGATAGTGAAGCTCATTTCCCCTGTAGTACTACCCTGGGAGAAGAGAATAAGGTAAATCTTCAGTTTTGAGTTTTCAGTGCCCATTAAGGGAATTTTTTTCCTTTGAGAGGGGAAGGGAAAAAGAAAGAATGGAAGAGTTTTGTTTTGGTGGTTTGATTTCTTTGCATTTAATTTAGTGCCATTTCTTTCAAGGGGAAGAAAATCCTGGAAACATATATTAACCAACTATTTAATTTCAGTGGTTGCTATTAGAAATTAATCACAGCCTACAATTAAGAGCAAAGTTGTGATGATGCAATATAACTGACATGGTATTTATTAGTTAAGAGAGAAACAAGTTCTTCACAAACAAATGAGATAAAACTGTCTATTCAGATAAACCACTGAGTTTTAAAGAACCAGAACTCTTGATGCTATAACAAATTTAGGAAAAACAGCTGTTCAGGTTACATGCAGCATTTATCTTTTAAATGAAATACATTGGTAATATTAAAGGAATTTTAATGCAACTGCAAAAAATTAAAAATCAAGTACCAAGGACCATATGGTACTGCCATAAAACATTTATGTCCAAATATTTGCTCTCATTCTCATCCAATGAAAACAAAGTCCTAACTAGGAAGCAGAACTCATTTCTCTCCTAACAACCGGTAAAATATCCCCCTGCCAAATTACAAACTACAGCAAGCAAATGCCTCCTTGTTTATCATAACTGAAGTCAAACTTGTCAAAGAAGGCAGAAGGTATCTCTAAGTTTGGACCAAAATACTTTACCATTCACCAGAAGACCTCAGCCATAATGCACTCCTTGTGAAAATACTGAGAGACATGGTAAAGATGATTTTCTCTTTAAGTCACTTAAAGACTTTACATGTTAACATTGAAATCTATGGGTTAGTAAAGTTAAGCGTATGTGCAGGTGCTTGCAGGATCAGAGTCTAAGCACAACTGATTATGATTAAAATTTGTTTCTTAATCAATATTTTAGCCAAAAGAGATTGAAAGTTATTTTAATTGCTGGTCTT
Source organism: Ibycter americanus (assembly GCA_035590275.1). Lineage (NCBI taxonomy): Eukaryota > Metazoa > Chordata > Aves > Falconiformes > Falconidae > Ibycter > Ibycter americanus. Next base: position 600,130 of record JAVJGI010000001.1, read on the forward strand.
GGAAATATTAGATATCTGATTTCAAGTTTAAGCGACCCAGATTCCGCAGGTTAAAGCTCTTTAGCTATCACGCTGAGCATTCTGGCCCAAATCCAACAAAACACTTAAACACATGCTTGACTTAAAACACAAAGACAGCTGCAGAGAACTTAAACGTTAAGAATTTATAGGACTGGGGAAAGAATGCTCAGTACCATTCAGGATCAAGCCTAAACACCATCATTCTCTTTAAAGGACTTTGATTTCTGAAGCTTCTTCCTTCTATAATTTAAGACAGAGGTATAGGACAATGTGATGATGTTAAAACCTATTTTCTTCTGGCCATAGGTTCATCTATATTAGCCATTCATAAAGAAAAAAGAAAAAAAAACAATGAAATTTCTGTAATTGTAGAAGAGGAGAAAAGATGAGCAAAGTCAGCCTAAACTAGGGGCACTGAGCGCTAGATGTGACAATGAAGCATGCTGATTCTTTGATCTCAGTACAACTTAGCCCATAATTTAGGTGATGCCATAACAGGCCAAGCTGGCACTGTAATTAAAAGAAATTCACACAAACACAGAGACATAAATAAATATCAAACAGACCTTCTAAAAACAAGCAGTTTTCCACTTGTGGCTTGAAACACACCTTTTGCTTTGTATAAAATGCTCAGAGGAAAAAATGAGGGGGAAAATGTAGGCACTTCCCATCTTTGTGTTAGCCAGCTCTGAGAAGTGTAATTTTAATGCTACAGAGGAGAATCGGGGAATAATTGCCAAAGAAAAGGCACAAAAAGCACAACCTGTAAGAAAGCAATTGCAGTATTACATGCAGTGGATTTAGTGATACTACTATCAAACCCAACAAATTATCAGGGGATTGTGCCATTTATGGGATCTGGAAAAGCGAGGCAAATCACAAACACCATCCTGTAAATGCTTATATCCCTATCACCAAGTATCTCTCAAGTGTAGACTCAACTGAGTCATAAATAACACTGTGCACGCAATTACACTTTCATCAGAGAATCTCCATTACTCCTGATCTCACTGCACAGAGCAGCCAACTCAGGGCACACTTCACTTGCACTGAGGGCATGGTTACCCCAGGCAATGGAGCACAGTGCCCACATCCTCAAAATACAACTCACTGAGCACTAGCACCAAATTTGCACTGATTAACGGTCCCTACAGCTGTGCCTTGACAGTGTAGTTCCTAAAGCATTTGTCCCTTCTGAAAAACAGGACTTATTAGCCACATTTATACTTTATAGTGCTGGAACATCGCTACTTTATGGAACTGAGCCACTTTCTCCTTCCTGGCCAGCACCACTGGCACTGTGCTGGGCACCCAGTGCACCAGTCCCAGGGAAGGGGCCAGATCTATTCACAGCCCTCACCAGTGAAGATCATACTCGTGTCCCGCAGAACTTCAAGTCACAGTATTTTCAGCTAATTCAGCTAATCCATTTGGTTAATATGAGGCAGCTTTAGGCCTGCATTTCTTCGCGGTGCTGTTTTGACTTCTGAAGACAAAGTGTCTGTTCTTCCATAATTCTCGGTATTTTTCCTCATGCATATGAAGGGAGTTATAATTTTAAGAGCCACTTTAGTGTAAACATAGCACAGACTTTGAGAGAGGAAGGTACCTACCGTTTTTATGGAGGCATTTCTCATTTCTCCAAAGAAGAAACTAGTATGATTTTTTTCTCTTAAAAGAAGCGACTGAACTGTTTTCTACAGATTCTTATCAGAAAAAGCTAAGCCTGAAAGAAGCATTGCTGTTATGAAAACTGACCCCTCTGTGTAACTCAGACCATGGATGTTTTCCAAAAAAAATTTTTTTTGAACAGGACCACAGACTTTTAACAAAAACACCTATTTTTATGTTTTCTGCAATAGGGAATCACAGGGTTAAAAATCTTAGTTAAGTTGTTCCATTGATTTTGAAAAGTGTATTACAATGGTTAATTTAAGAAAGTGCCCTCAATTTCCAGCTCCAGCTTCAGAGTGTTGTTTTGCCTCTGTCTGTAACCTTCTAGAATTTTCTTCTCTATTTAGTACTTGTACACCAGGACTAAGTAACCTTCTCTGATAAGAAAACAGACGGAGATCTCAGATTCTTTCATTGCAAAACATATTTTTAAAGAATATTTTAATCATTCTTTTTTCTCTTCTAATACCCTCCAAAGTATTGTTGTATTTCTTGAAAAGTGGGCACCAAAACAGAACCCAAGTTCTCATCAGAGTTTCATCAGAACCCCCAAAATAAAATAACATTCCTATCCTTTACTTGAGATTTCCCCATTTGATATATCCAAACATCACGTTAGTTTCCCTGCTGTGTTAGCTGGCAGATCACCTTTAGCTGATTATTTACGAGAACTCAAAAGCCTTTTAAAGCCACAGCTTCCCACAATGGAGTCTCCATTTTCCAAGCATTGGCTTTGTCCCTTATTCGTCTCAATTTGACCATACTACAACATGTATTGCCTGCTTCCACTTATCTTAGCAAGCAATCTGCAATCACTCTGTATCGATGATCTGTCATTGATCAGCCACTTCCTCCTACCTGTAATACTTATGAGTAGTACAAATTTTCTTTCCAAAACAATGTAATTAAATAACAAGTTAATTTTCTGATCATTTCAAAGTCTGTCAGTTAACTATAAAATGGATGAAACAAAGCTCCTAAGTACACACTTAAACCTTAAGCACTGTACTCACACTAATGTTAAATACCTTGCTGCCTGGACACCCAGGACTCAGTTACAGAAAGGAAATAAAATACACTAGCATGATTGATCCATATGCCCAGGATTCCAGGTTTGGCACCTCGTTCAGAGATTTCAGGGTAGCTAGCAGCAATGTTGTACACAAACAGAAAAAGCTGAACCCAGACTTAGAAACAATTAACTAAACAATGAATCCTTTGGATAGAAAGGGTTAGGGTGCTTTTATCTCATTTTGTAAAACACTTGTACATGGAAAAGCTGGGGTTTAGACAATAAAATACTTCTTGCTTTGAAGAATTTTTCTTTAATTCGCTCTACTCATGTGGGAAAGGTGACTGAGACACTGTACTTGCATCAGTCCCCTACCTTTAGATTCAATGATTTGGCTTTGGCTTAGAAGAGAACATTGTTTGGAAAATCTGGATCTCTACCCCCATTATTATTATTATTATTATTATTGTTGTTGTCATTGTTATTGTTAATAATAAATACCATTGTTATGATTTTATGACACTCCCTGATATACTTTGAAAGAAAAGGAAGACAGAAGAAAATGAAAGAGCAAAAGAAAAGAATGTACCAATTTAGCATAGTTACCTTGTTTTGACAGTTAACATGCTGAATGCTGTCTTAAAGGATACTGCTTAGTTTTTCCTTCAAACTTGTATTTTCATAAATAGACAGACAAATTTATTTGAAACCTGTCATAATTTAAACAATCAAATATCGTGTATACACACATCAATAGAATTTTCTGTTTATCAGAGGCCATAGCATTGGTCAAGATATGGCTGAATTCTCATCCTGCCTGTGCTGAGAGGTAAAACCAGTCCCTGAGTTCAGTGGGGAAGGATCAGAATTTATAATAAGAACTAGATTACTGTAGGGATACTGATTAGCTCACACTGTACTCTGAATTAAGAATTGCAGTTCACAGACAGAGATTCAACTGTTTGAACTCCTAAGGATTTAATTACTGAGGCTAATAATATAAATGTAAAGAAGGAAAAAATTTAAACGTTTTCAGAAATTGTTTTTCAGAGGAAGGAAGGAAAATATTACTAGTTTTTTGGGCGAAAAAGAATCAAGGAGCTCATTCTTTAGCCAAGCTTTGCAGATTATCTTTCAGCATGCTATACCTAATAGGCTCAAAAATAAACATACATATAAATTATACATCTATCTGAACCCCATAAAATGAAGTTAAAATTTCTGCCTGGACAGAGGTTGCTACCATAGCAAGATGAGCCTGACCTGTATCTGTTAGAGACTTGATCAGATAGGATTACAGCCAGACAAGAATCTGCAATGGAAGCAAATGAACCATGTTCACTGATCAGCTATGTCAATTAAAGGAAGTGCTTTCCTTATAGGAACTGAAAATATGGTAAATGTCCTCCTAAAATGAAATAATAAGAAGGGGGAAAGGTCTGTTACCACAACAGGCTTTTAAATTTCTCTGCGCCAAGGAGAAACACCTCATTTTCTGCTCAAATCCTTCAGTTTCTTCTTAAATGGGTTCTTCCTTTTGAGGAATATTGAGTCACCAGCTAATGCCAGTTGCAGTCTCCAGTGAGAAAACTCATCAGCAGTTCTAGGAGTGAATGCACACACTTGCCACCCTGCTCTCAGAGACAGAAAATGTACACTTCTTGCTCCTGATTAAGAAATAAAGTCTATGCACTTCTTTCATGCAAGAGTAAGTTATTTTTCCATTTAGAACAATGGAGAAATACAGATATGGATAATCAGTCCTAAATCTTATTTTATTCCCAGGTTCTCACATTCAGAATAATCATGCTAGAAATCCTTAGAGTAAATTCGATCACTAATCTAATCCTCTAGCTTCCATTTTCATTTACTCACCGCAGGAAGAGCTGCATGAACTGAATCTGCCAGGTAGAAGATGGTTTGATCAGGTATTCAGCAGAAGGAGACAAACATTTAAAAATGTGGATCAGAAAGAAAAGTTATCAGAAGACCACTCTGACATGCTTTCACTGTCTTTATTGTATGTAGTTTTTTGATGACGCAGTTCTGGTTTAGGACGTAAGTTGTCCATCCCGTATCAGTTACAGTAAAATATTTATATTTTCCTAAAAATGTGTGGATTTTAGTCTTCAATTGTCCTTTTGAAGTACAATAGAATAGAATAAAATAGAATAGAATAGAATAATAGAATAGAATAGAATAGAATAGAATAGAATAGAATAGAATAGAAATTTCAGTCGGAAGGGACCTACAACAACCACCTAGCCCAACTGCCTGACCACTTCAGGGCTGACCAAAAGCTAAGGCATGTTGTTAAGGGCATTGTCCAAATGCCTCTTAAAAACTGACAGGCGTGGGGCATTGACCGCCTCTCTGGGGAACCTGTTCCAGCGTTGGACCACCCTCTCAATAAATAAATGCTTCCTAATGTCAAGTCTAAAGTAGTCTATAGTCTAATCAGTATGGCTAATAGGATTATTCTTCTACAGGGAAGAATGGCTACATAGAGAACAAACAGAATTTTGGAGGGCTTTTTATCTGCTAGTTTTCGCAAGAGATTGAAATACCTAATTCTGCACTCTCTCCAAATATTTTAAAGCTTGTTTCAAACTTTTACTGTCTGTATGGGAGTGATTACACTTACAAAGGATCCAGACTAAATCTGAGGTATTTTTGTGTTTGTCATCACATCCTCATATTTGTAGTCTGATTCAGGTTCCTCTGAAAGGAGGTACAATGCAAGTGCTGCTTCCTATGGGCCACCTTTAAAGCAAGGGCATAGAGCGTTACTTCGTCTTCCATTATGTATATCACACATTTCTAAAGGCGGTATCAATGCAGCATAAGCAGCTAAATACATCCTTGTTTGCCTATATGTAGAGTGAGATTTGTTGCTACTTCCACAGCTAGCTAATGCAGCATCTTAGTGGTATTACACAAAAAATGTAAATTGGGGAATCCCTGATTTATCCTATACAGCAGAAAATACACTGAAAGAAAGCATCATATACCATTTACAATTATTTAGGTTTGCAATCTGTAATATAGAAATAATGGTAGGAAAAAATGGGCTGGATGCATTTTCTCAAATGACTTGTGAGAGGTAAAATAAAGTCCCATGTTATTTTATTTCATTTAGGCTATTAATTTTACTTGGGTCACAGGCAAACAGCTATATTTTCATTAATGAAATGCTCTTAAGCTAATTTCCATTTGTATGCAAGCAACATCACCAGGTTTAGTACATGCACACAGTCGTACATACTTACACTGATATCTGCATGAGAAGAAAGCGAACAGGCTGTTGATTTATTACACACAAATTGAATGAATAAGATAACATTTTATTAGCAAGATACCATTATAAAAATGACTATAAATGGATACAATACAAGTGGTATATAGCCTTATCAGTAAATCTACTGTATGTTAGGACCTGGTACATGTTGTAATAAAAAGATAATTAAAAGTATTGAATCACAGAACCCTACCAAGAAATAGCCCAGTAACAACAAGCTCCATCCGTGAGACACTATGTACTGCCAACCAGGTTCAAAAAAGACTGAAAAGTGAAGTCATTTTTTTAGGAAGCATAAAAAATCCTGAAGTCCAAGCAGTAAAAGAATAAAGAAGGGGAGTATTTTTCTGACTGTCTCTAAAAGAGACTGAAAAAAATTACTTGACACAAGGATTTCTAGTTTGAGGAGCTTTATCTCATACCTTTAACGAGTGCATTTCTGGTAAGGTGATATTCACACTCTTTAACTGCTGAAAGTAATATAGCACTCTGGAAACCGGTACAAATATTTCAGAGGGCTTTTTTTGTGTTTAGTTATTTATTTATGTTTAGTTTTACGAATAGCACTGTCTGGCTTTGGAAATAAATGCTGTCTTCTTCTCATGCCTCCCCCTTTTCCCTCAGGTCAACTGCTTCCCCTCCCTCCCTCTGGTCAGTTTAATATGGAGATGCTGCCTAAGCCTTGTTGTACAGAATAAGCACACAACATTTTCTCCTGGGAGTTGGTTCATGCAAAACACTGCCCTGCTGAGAGAGTGGAAATTTACCCATAAGACATTCTTCCAGCAGCAAGACTCCAGAGGAAACCTGATCAGAATTTTTAAAGACATGCCTTGATTTTCTCTATAATTCCTTCAAAGTTTCATGGGGAAAAAATATAAACCAAATGTTTAAGGTTTGTTATGCTTGGTCTTGACCAGAAACAGACTGAGATATAGTCTCATTTGGGGATAAAACTGAGAAGATGACAGCAGTGGATTATCTTCCACAGATTTTCTGCTGCTATATCTTCTCCTGTGATTTCTTTTTGTTTTTCTTTCCTCCTTATGACTATCATTTTATAGTCTCTGCAGCACTTCAGCTGATCAATACACCAGCTCTTCCCCCTCCACACACAGGCAGAACCTTACTGGCTTTAAGATGTGCAGGTGGCATTTGCAAAATAAAAACCATTTATTTTTACTACTTAAGTTTGTGTCACTGATTTATCAAGAAAATATACTTCCCCAAGTAACATAAAGCATAAGAAAGGTGATGATTTTTAAGTTTTTATTTCTTAAAGGTCCTTGGAAAAATGTGTAGGAGATCTATATAGTGAATTTAAAATATCTTTTAAGAAAGAAACCTTTAATTTTGGGCCTGATCCAAAGTCCAATGAATGCTCGTCCTTACTTCAGTGTGCCTTGAACCAGCTTTTTATTGTTTAATCTTACTCTGATCGATTTCAGCAGCACAGCTCCCACAATGTTTTATTATCATAATAAATTTAACCTTTGTATTTTCATAGTATCTAAAAGTTGCAACTAGGGTAGGACCCAGTGTGCCACACTATTTAGAAACTCCTCATTAAATGACAGTTCCTTCCTTCAGAGGTTTCGGTTGTTACAATTTGCAGATCAACACACCCTACAGTTGCATATCAGGTAATGCTGGCATGGTCAGACCTAATGAATCAGTGAAGTTAGCCAGGTGAATAAGGGCTTTACAGAACTAAACTTTTATAAGATAGCATCTTCAGGAGAGGGAACACATCTCCCTTTTAATCTTAAGTAAACAAGCATCGCTAAATAAGATATAATATGGGAAACTATTATCTCCCTTCACTTTCTGTAGTAGTCAGGAAACTGTTTTACCCTTCCCTGCAGCAGTACTGGGACACTATGTACATTCTGGTGACCACATTTTTAAAATTGTATTAAAAGTGGATCAAAGAGCTACAAAAGTGGTGTGAGAGATAGAGAACTTACAATGAGGGTTCAAATCTGATGTGTGTAGATTAGCAAAAGATTGAGATGTGATTGCAAAATTTAAACACCTTAAAAATATGAAATCTCCAAGTTGTAAACGTCTTTTTAAATTCCACAGAAAGGGATGTAACAGGGAACCATGACTGGAATTTATATCCAGAAAAAATAAATACTGGAAAGAAGGTACAATTGTAACAATGACAGCAATAAATTCTTGGCAGTATCAAGAGAAGTGGTGGATTCCCTGTGTCCTGAAAAATTTGAATCAAACACAACTAGAAAATCAGCGTTAGCCAAACACAGGTAACTAGCATTATTGATGAGATAATCAGTGAAAATCTGTGGCCTAGATATAAGAGGTCAAACTACACTACTGATAAATTTAAAAATCAAAAGAACTACTTGCTAGATAAAAACTAGGGATTTTTAATTCATTTGGTACTAAGCAGCTTAGATTTCTGCTAAAATGTTTCTGTTTTGGAGAAACAAGCGCTTGGGGTATATGTATATTTCAGCTCCTGTACGGTACCTGGCACCTCAATCCAAAACCCATTCTCTGAACTCATTTTTACCACCATATTTTCTAATTCCACTTCCTAAGGACTACCCATAGTTATGTCACATTTCTGCCTATTCATCAGCCACGTATCACTTTGTTCCCCTGTCTGTAGTGAGACACTATCTAGCCCTGGGGAAGTGTTTTATCTTGCCTAAGTGTCCAGCTATATAGTAATGCAAACATAAAAACAGGCATCACAGTAAATGATGAATAAGAAGTGCATTCAAGACACTTCTAACTGTTGTAACAAAGTAAAAGTACTTCAGATGAGTTGTAGATAGTCTGGGTACAATTTGATCACTGCCATTATTCTGAGATGCACACATACTATCCCAGTTTGCTGTGGTCTGCTCTGCAAACCCAGGATGTTGGTGACTCTTAGTAAACCCAGTACCAGGCAGAAACATTGAGAAGCTGAACCACCCCAAACTGAATCACAGCTGGAGAATTAGCCTGAATCACAGGTGGAGACTCTTAACTGTAGATGGGACCAATTCCAGTAAGCATTACATGATGCATTGTAATAAAACTTAATGAGGGATTGGGGAGAATGTAAGCATTCCTGAGAACTGGTGGTCTGATTTTTCTCTGTCCCAGGGGCATGTAAACTGGCATTCACTTAATCACCAAAAAGTAAATATAAATTCTCCATTCTTTCATATGATAATTCAGAAAGACAGACTCTATGAGTATCTTCTTATGTCCGTAAGCTTTGTGTAGTACTGATTCACTTCTTTCTCTCTGCTCAGTATGTTCCACACTTATGACAAAATAGTAACAAGATGTAGGTTAATAATCAAGGAGATTCATTTTAAAAAGGCATTTTTACTATGGACAGTTTCCAGGAAGAAAGGGTCCTCCCTCATTCACACTACTCCTCCCTGTTTGATGCAGAGGCACTCTACCTTTTCATGGCTTGAACTCCTCATGATGCCATGCTGTACTTCTAGTTATAAAAAACCTTTAACACAAAGCACAAGTCCCTCACAAGTGGCCCTTTTACCTGATGTCCACGTACAATATTTCTATCATCCTATGCCTGTGGGTGGAGGTCTTATTTTTTTGAAACTACCACTCTGGCCACTTGAAATGTTCACCTTCTGATCTCAGAACATTCTGAACAGCCTTCTTTTCTTGAAGGCTGTGCAAAATTCATTACAAAAACTAGAACACAGAGAAGATGTAACCTATTGGTATTTATGCTCAGTGTCAAGATTTTCGCTTTCCAGTCTTCCAAAAAGCACACCCCACAGAGATTCTACAGCTACGTATGATCAATTTAAACAGTTCTGTTCTCTTATCCATACATCCAGTAAAATGTTTCTTAAGTTAGCAAGAAGAGATTAACCTCAAACAATGGCCCCACTGTTAAGGTCTATGCATAGATGTTCTGCCATCACATAAAATATTCTGTATCTTCTAAAAATACAGGTAGCATGAACCTTCCTAGATTATCTCACATAGAAACCATGAACCTTCCACATTTCATGCCACCACTGGAAAGTTCCCTTTTTCTGTCAAAAGCCTGATGCTAGGCACAAAGGCCACATATATGGTGCAAGATCCAGATCAATAACATTAAGTACATAAACATTGCAACTCCTAAGAAAAAGCTGTCTGGATTGAATGGGATGACACAGATGCCCTGTTCTGTTTGAGGAGAAATAGGTGTCTCATAGTGAGCCAGAAAGCTTAGCTTGCGTGCTTGACAAGCAGCTACACACAGCTTAAGCAATGAGGAATGCTTGGCAAAGGCAGGTGTTGCAATTCTTACACTTCTTGGGAGTTGAGGCACTGTATTTGGTAAAACACTTTCAATAAATCCACTTTTGCCCTAGACCTTAACATTCTCTTTTGTGCTTAGAAGAGCTTGCCTCTTTTGCTTTTTTTTTAAAGCCCTAACAGTGCTTTTAAAATTATATCTGTGAGTCAGAACAGGGACAGTGATTTGGAAGGGGAACACACAGCATCTTCTTGGGAACCAGTGTACTGCATCATTATTCCACTGTATATATCCATGGTTTATAATCTTTAACAGCAACATGGTGGGTAAGAATATGTGACAGTAAACTGAAGAGCAACTGACCATAGGCTTTCTATAGCGCTAAAATAGCTTGCACATGGAGAAGAAACATAGAATTTACTTTGCCTGACTCCAGATGTCACACCTCTGAAAGCTTCAGGTAGAAGTACAAATAAAGAATACAGTACCCTCAAATTCGTAAAACATTGTTATGGATGAAGATACATAGAAATCTTGGACAAGAAGATGTGCTGATTTCCAAACACTGTCCACAGTATACAAGCAAAAACACTGTTCATCAGTTACTGCGCACACACAGTGTAGATAACGAAAACATTGTGATTTAAAAGTATAAATCTGAGTATAGAGCCTAAACTTTTCTTTAGATTGTATACATTGGACAAAGGCCACGTCTTGGCAGTGAGAAGTGCACATTGCACGTAACAGTACAGCCTCCGGGCTCAAGTAACTATAATCATACAGACAACATTTGTTTTATTTGCATTATAAAAGTGAGATTCACCATGAATCTACTGGCTTAAAAGCTCTTTAGCAGATAGTGGCAAAGGAAATAATAGTGTTGGCTAGCAGTTCCTCCAAGATACGTCTATTTCTTTAAAACTGAATTCTAATAGAGAAATATATATATCGAGCATGTATATCTATGCTTCTACATAACGTGAGACACTAAAGTTCATTAAAAATTTCTTTGAATATTACTACCAGATCATTTCCTTTTAAAATTTCTGTGCAAGCTCCTGCTTGCATTAAAATTTTACACCAAGCCATACAGGACAACACAAATTACATCAATTAACTAGAATATTTGTATGCTGCACTAATAGAATACAAAAATATCTTTAATACATGAATTAGATAGATAACACAGATATAAATCTAGACATAAATTTGCCCAAACTTCGCAAGTTAAAAAAAAAATTGTTTAATTTCCATTGATGAGAATGAGGAAATATACTATTGAAAGAAAACCTTTCTAAAAGCAAAGAGCAATTATGTTTCATGCTCAAAAGACCACAGATTCCACATAAAACTCACAATGCTCCACCAATTATTTGAAGTTCAAATTCCCTTATTGTAGCAATTGAAACAATCTCAAAGAGTGCAAAAATTACTGAGTTGAAAACTCTATTCTTTAAAGTATACCATGCATTCATTTTGCACATAAACGATCCTAAAGTATTTCAGAAGGTGCTGCACTTTTTAGTTTTAAAAGTAAAAATAACATCTATCACTTTAGTGACACTGTTAGACATCTTTTAAATAGATATTTAACAGAATTACAGACGTGTTGGACAAGATAGCTTATATTCACTGAAAAGGCTACTGTAGTGCATTAGTCTTTATCTGAAGTAATAGGATCTTTTCCATGTATTAACAATCCTCCATACAAAAGATTTCTTAAAACTTTTTAAACAGCTTTATCAAGTCAAGGTTACAAAGCACAAATGGGTAGCTAAATGATACATAGTTACTGAAAAAAGTATTGCCTGAATCCATACAGATTTTGATTGCTTTAGGAAAAAGAGGAATTTGCAAGGTTTGCTTCTTTAAAACTGAAGTATATTTTGAAGTTTACAATGGCATAACAAATTGAAAGATAGTCCTGTAGTGCAGGTTTTTTGGCTATATCTCACTTGCTTCTAAAGAGTCTTTATCAGACCAATAATTTAAGCTGCAGTGCATTGATTTGTCCCCTCTGACATGATCTGAGGAAAGCAAAACACAGAGTCCAACATCACACTGAAACCTTCAAAATTTGTTGCTGACTTTCCATTTGCAGCTCTGGTAACTGCAAAGTCTAGCAAAATCAATGCTAATTTAATGCTATAAATAACTGGTTTAAAAGCCGTATTTACTTAAATAGGTAGAGATATATACTATTCTGGGCAAATTCCTGTTGATAGCAATAACAGCTGTATGTTCAAGTAGGTGGCTACATATATGTAGCTTCTAGCAGTTACACATACATATGCATGGTTTTCTACCCAACATCCATCACCCCACCAATGATTTAAGTACTTCTAAATGCGTATTAGTTTCTGGTTCCCACTTCTACTTCTCTGTCTTAATCAAGAGTCTCCAAAAAGACTAGTACACCTATACCTACAATTTGTCCATTTCTCTGGTTCAAATTTCAAAGCACTCAGGATCAGGAAATATAAACCCAGGCATTTGGCAAGCCACCCAAAAGTAATAGAAAAAAATATGTTGTGTGGAACAAACGATGAATCAGTCTTTTATTCATTTTTCTGCAAGGTTTGTAGCAAATAAATGAGCCTTTCTTTTTGGTGCTACCACAGCATAAAAAGAGAATCACTGGAACATGCTGGAATAGCCATAAAAAGTGAATAAAAAATAGCAAGAATGGCTCTCAAATGCCTACATAAAGCTAAGTCAGGGCTATAAAAACTGCTGCATCTAATTCCATAATTTCTTTCCACATTTTCATGCAGTCAGCCATTCTGAATTGTCCTGGAGTTCACTGTCCAAGGATATTGCAAAAAATCTTATCAAATGCATAATACAAATTATTTTTTTATTATTATTATTTCCTATTGATGTTGCCATTGCTAAAAAAGGGTGTTAACTTCAAACCATGTAATTACTAGACTAGGACATTCAGCCTTTTGCTTCCCCTCCCCCAAGATGCTTTATAGACATACATTTCATTTGATTTTCTGTACACCCCTTAACAGTTTGTGAATTTTCATTCCTCTCTAAGATATGAATATATTATACTAAGGGATATTATATAAATGAGACCATTATTCAAAATGAGAACCTTCTCTACTAACAGCATCACTATTTGCAGAGTATGAGACAAAATAAATGTCTCCCATGAGTGACTAAATGCAAAATAAAAAGTAACCACTCAACTTTAATAGTTTAAAAATGCTATTAAACATAATGGCTCCTCAACATTCAAGCAGCACTATGTTTTAAGTGATATTCATTTTTAAAGAACTATTTTATTTACATTTGAAATATTGATGGTGCATAAAGTTCTGTTCATGTAGTAATGATAGTCAAAAGTATTTAAAATAATTGCCACAAGACTGAAGTCATAAGTTTGCTGTGTCCCTAGGCCAGCGGAGACTCCACTGCTAAAAACATAAACATCTGAAGAAATAATAAGAAACACCTACTCTACTCTGTGTAATACTTGAAAAAGTATCTGTGGCTTTCTTAGCAACTAAAAGATGAAATATCAAAGAAAAACCTACCAGGTTATTAAACAATAAAGTAGTAACTCAATCTGGTTTTTTTACTTGTCAAGGAGAATTCTGGCTCTGGGTATATGTTCACAGAAATTAACTCTTTAGGTAGTAACCTTATCATCAAAATTCATGGCTGTAAAGGAGCTGTTTCAAAATACCACAAAGATCATGCTTGCATTTAAACAGGTAAAAATAGAGAAAGTTTATTTTTAATTTGTGATGCCATATTTAAAAATAGGTTCACATTACTATTTCTCATGTTGCCCAAGACTAAAAAACAAAATCTTCAGGAGGCACGACAACTTATTTTCCCAACCTATCTCCCATTATTTTGTCACCTGATATCAAGCCTGGTAGCCATGCCAGCACAGCATCCACATACTATGTGTGCTTTGAGCAACAGCAGAATTTGTGCAAACAAATACACATGCCACTTTACAGGAAAACAAAAAAAATTACAGGTCAGCTTTATGAGTCCACAGTTACTTATGTGCCAGCAGCATATAAAGCTGTATGGGCCGAGAGTAGCCTAGCAAATGATGTGAAGTGGCCAGATCTACAGGATGTCTCTCCTGTGAAACACTGAACTCCTAGAAAGGAAGCAGGGCACTCTCAGAGGCCACAGCTGACACATGGTGTGAGTGTAAGCTGTAAATTGTGTAGCCTTAATCTCTCTTTCACTGAGTTGAATTTATCCTGAATTTCTGTATAGTTCCATGTCTTTCTGAAGTGCACGCCAGCTTACTGCTTTTCATGGTAGTCAATTAAAAAAAAAGAACGGTTATATCCATTTGCCAAAAACGTAACCAGCCATGAGCAATACAGGTTTTGAAACATACCAAGAACTAAATATAATCTTACTTTAAGATTGGATTAAAACTTCAGAAAAATTCTTGAAGACATGCTAGCCTCAACTTGGAGACTGAGTTGTCAGCCTCCCTAAAATTAGCCAAGTTGCTGAAGCGGATGAAGATGTCACTGGTTAAGTAAACAACAAAATTGTCATTTATTGGAATTTTTTTCATTAGTAGCTTTATTTTCTATTTTGTAACCAGGAAAATCAGGCTCCTAGATTGTCTAGAATAGATGTATATTTATTGTAAAACAAATAGATCAGAAGAATTTTCTTTTTAAAACAATAATATTTAGTTGTTAAGTATAATAATTCTAGAATTTTTTTACATTCATGTAGCAAACAGAGACTTCGAGTCAAATGTTTTAGAAGCAGGCAACCTCAGCACAGGCAGCTAGCATTCTTAGGCATGAGAAAGGGCCCCACAGAGCTGCAAAAGCCTGTTGGGGAACTGGTATTCCAAACACTGGGGCAGAAGGAGAAACCTTCTCAATGTAATGAATATAAGCAGTGAGAGATACGTGACAGTGACTGGCTGTGACTTTGGGATATCCTGCAATGCTCCTCACGCTTCTCCACATCTTATTTTTCATTTGTAAATTTATTAAGGTTGTATTTAAAAGACCGCATTGAAAGTGATGCCAATTGGGGTAAAATTTGTACATACAGATAGTTAAAAAAGAAACAAAACAATCATACTTCTCACAGTATTTGTGAATTACGTAAAGTCACAGGATAGGATACGAGACAGATTTAAATTACTTGTCCGCTATCACACAGCAGGACAGGGACAGAGCTTAGAGAGAATCCAAAGATATACCCATGTAGCAAACTATGAACTTCTTTGCTTCCCCTTGCTTACATCCCTTCTTGTGTAGGTGGTAGCCATTTACATGCTTCAACTGCCAACATTTTGCTGACAGCTCAGTTGCACATCTGCACTCACCACTGATTTCTGTCCAGCCAAGACCACATCTGGCATTTCCAAGTGGAATACCTCACAACTGAAACACAGGTACCACTAATTTCCATTCCCAGCTCTGTTCTTTCCTTCCTACTGTGTCAGTCAACATCACAGTGTTCTCTGAAGATGTCACAGATACCTGCCCTTGCACTGAAGCCCTATCACCTGATCTAATTCTTCCTCCAAATCATTTCTACAGTTGCTTTTTTCCTCCTTATAGAGTCAACACTCTCCTCTCATGTCATGAAAATCTCCATGTACCATTCACAAGCACAGCACATTGTAAAATGCATCCATGCTTTTTCTGATCAGAAGGAGACACTTTGAGTCCGTCTGCAAGCAACCAGCTCCACCTTTTTATCCTAATCTTTGGCCTTTCCTTCAATGCCCTGCCCAGCTCTGCTTCCAAATGCCTGACTTCATTCACATCTCCTCTGGTTTGGTTGTCATGGCTACACAATCAACTCACATCCAGGCTTCCTTTTCCCCACTGGCAATTTCAGGCTTTCCTTCAAGATGCCCATGATATTTGAAAATGCTTTAAATATTCAACCCTGCCTAATGACCAACATCTGTCATGACATCATAAAAGCACGTCAGATTTTCAGTTTTGTCAAGCATCAGCGAGGATCATCTTTGATTTCCAAAGCTTTTGCATGATGGGTCTTCAGTGAAGTCTCAACATTTCTTGCAGACCACCAAACACCCTGCCACTAGATGCATAACTCAGAACTCTAGTGAAGCAATAGGGTCTTATGGGCTGCCTGCGTATTTCTTACAGTAGCCTCGAAAAATGGAGTGTGTGGGTGTCTTATTTTCACAGAAATATTTTCAGATCAATAAAAGTCATCAGACAGGCTTCAGGCTAAAGTTGGACAACACGTGTCCATCCAGGCCACAGCATTACATGTACTGCAAAACAGCTATTTGGACAGCAATACAGCAACTGCCTGCTTCAGAGCTCCTGAAAATGACACATTTCTATGAAAGCAGAAGGTGGAAAAAGGAAAAACATGGCCTTCCCTTGCATAGCCTGCAGACTCTAAAATATTCAGGGAAAGATCTGCAGCAGATCTTGTAGCTACTGCCATATTTGAGAGGGGAAGGAGGGCAGGGGGACTCCAACATGAGATTTGTTGCCTTTTGTTGGGGAAGAATGAAGGACAGGAGTATCTCCAGAAAGCCATGTTTGGTGTTGAATTGTGGATACTGGAAGAGATGGCATAGCCAAGATGTCCAGGAACGTGTGGGAAGGGGAGGAAGGGAAGACACTTCATAAGCAAGAGTGAGACACAGCCCCTCTCTCCCAGAGCAACACAAGGACAGAAACATCACAGAACTGAGGCTGAAGAGTTTGGTTTAGTTGTAATCACATGATGTGATTAATCTTCTCTGTCTAGGTTTTGTCTCCAACTCTCCCTCATGTAACTTCACTGGAGCAGACACCATAATTTCAATTGTATCTAGCTAGAAAAAAATAAACTACATGTGTACAAAACAGCTGCTAAGCTGCAGTCAGTACCTCTAGGGATCAGGCTATTTTATGGCATGAAAGTTTTAGATCAACAAGAAAATGATCAACCTATACCATTCTAATGTCATTTTGGATTTGAAGTTTCATCACATGCATCGGTTTTTTACATTGTTTCTCCTAGATTTTTAATAATGCCTCTAGTTTGACTTACAGCCCTGATACCACAAAATATTAATCATTTCTAAAGAGATAAGATGCAGGCAAACAAATCATGGGGGTTTTGTAGGTTAGCTAAAATTTTATTTACAGAGATATGCTCAATTGGTATCAGTCATTGATTCTGTAGAGAAAACGTGAAACAATAATTCACACAGAATGTATTTGTTCCTCACCTTGGTATATCCACTGCTGCTGTTAACATGGCATCAGCTATCAGCCTTCACCTTTTAACAGTGTTCAGTGGAGGGAGCAAGAAGAAAGGGGCACACATCCGTTGTCATCAGTCATCAGTGGCATTTTTCAACGTCATGACAGGTTCTCACTCGCGCAGCGGCAGCTGCACTGACAATAGGTTGTTTTACACCTGGTGTTTTCTTGAGGGAGAATAACCCAGTGACACCGGACAGAGCACAAGTCACTGCAGAAGTAGTGGCAGCCTGTCCCTCTTACATAGGCATAGCTGATGAACCAGAAGAATTGCCTGCAAAGCCCATAAGGCTGTGACCCTTAAAAGTTGCAGTGGCCAATTAATTCTTGGGGGTTTTATCATTTTATTTTCCTCCACAATTTTTCAAGGCTAAGCTTTGATGCTTAGGGGAATGACAAAACAAGATTTGTCTTTCCTCATCTATCATATAAAGACACAGAACAATTGCTGTCTAAACACTTACTGCTTTAGCACATGGGCATGTAGGCACAGAGCAAAGATACCTCCCAGTCTCTGGGGAGGTTCAGATCTTGAGCTCTGTTGCTGGGGCTCATCTCAACTCATATCTACCTTGTTGTAAAGTAATGTGAAA
Source organism: Ibycter americanus (assembly GCA_035590275.1). NCBI lineage: Eukaryota > Metazoa > Chordata > Aves > Falconiformes > Falconidae > Ibycter > Ibycter americanus. The sequence goes on from JAVJGI010000001.1 coordinate 618,233, forward strand.
TGACAGCACTTCCCAAATAAACAGAGACTCCTTTCCTTTGTTATCTTCAAACAGTGTGGCAAACTAAAAGATGAACCAGAATCCCTATACTTTATGGTTGGTTACTTTTCTCTCTATTTTAGTGAAAACAAAGAACTTTTCACATTCTGTCACCCCAGACAGTGAAATACATGTATCACAGGTCCACTGTAGTTTGCATGGTCAGATGTGCATGGTGTTTGAATCCTACCACACTGCACTCATGCAAATTTAGTTTTCTCTCTAGGCTTCTGCAGTATCTTTCTTTGGCTCTCCAGCATATTTTGCATGTACATTTTGTAGTTTAAGCAAAGCTTTATTTCTTTGGTTTATAGTTTTCATGTCCAGGGATATATATTAATCTAAATGGATAACTCCAGGACTTCCTCCCTTACCATATCTCTTCTAAATCATGCAAATCTGCTTTGGTTCTAGTCAGTCCATCCAAGCTTATCTCTGCCCATCTCTCCCTCCAATGCTTGGCAAGGTACTTTCCATTTCCTTTGACAAGACTTGACCAGAAACTTGGCATACCTCAGCAGATAACTCATTTTTTTAAAGTACGGGCCTCATCAGTTCTTTCCATTTACATTTACAGGGTTGTTGCCATGTAAACTGTCACAGTTAGTTTTTGATTTCTGGCCCAATGTAAAGGTGAAAAGATGAAAGTAAATAGATGTGTAATCAAAACAGAAACTGATACTTATGGAAACTCCATAACACCAAGCGAAGTTCAGAAGTTGTTCATAGACACATTGGCAATTCTACTGCATGCAGTGTAGCTCTCCATTCTAGGTGCCTAAGGATGGTAACTAGATTTTAGATAATGCATTTATATCTCATATAATGCTATATTTGTAGGTGAGAATGAGACAGCAAAAGAACTCTCTCTAAACAGTGTGCAATGGGAAAATACAACATCATATCCTTGCAGTAATGTTTAGCTTAGATGAGGTCAGGAAAAGGATTGTGCTATTTGCTGTGATATTTACTGGTAATATTATTTTTTTTCTGCTTGCATCTTCCTCTTTTCCAGCTTCATTGTGTTATATCCGCATGTTCAGTTTTCCCTGTTAAGAGGTCCTTTTGAACTTCCCTGCTTCTTCCACTGGTGTCCTTAACTTCACTGGTGGCTCTGCTTTCACAGATCAGTTGCAATTCTGTTCTCCCTCATGCAACAGAAGCCATCAATAAACACCACTAAGTCCACTCATCCTTTCACAAACCTTAGTGCTCTTTATAAAGAGATTAGGACAGTTGCAGACATATTTGGAAACAAACAAAAACCAGAGAACTTTGCTCAGATAAGTAGCCAGAATTCCATAGTGTGTCAGGGCTCTCTTATGCACTCTGAACTTCAGAATTTCCCAGCACCTTTTGCTGCTCTTGTTCCCTTCTAATTAATTCTCTGAGTGAGCAACTGGAGTTTGATCAATACAAAATCTGTGATTTTTCTAATTGTGATTCGTTACAGCTTCTCTAAATTGGTTACTCTAAGAATAAAGACTAACCTTTTCAAACCTCTCATCTGGAAATATTATGATAATGAGCAATGCTTGAGCTTCACAAAGGATGCCTGCAATATTACTATACTATTGAACAGACAGATCACTTATAAAAGTAAAAGGTTGCTTCTAGAAAAGGCATCTTTATGGAAATGCTTAGCCCTCTTTAAATTAAGAATTCAGGTTTATTTCTTATTTTAAGAATTTACCAGAAGACCACCTAGATGATAACATTTGCTTTAGAAATGACACACTACTACTATTTAACATGGAGAATAGATGCTTATTTTTACCCCAATCCATGTAATATTTTACCGGAATAGTCTACAAAAAATTAAGCTTCCCAAAATGAAATACACTTGTCTATGTGTGAGGAGCGTTGGGGGGGAAACTGCAAACCAAAGCCTATTTAATCTAGTGCAATTTATATGAATGATCTCATAGCCACAAAATAAGTCCATGTTCAAACATTTTAGTATTAGGTATCCAATAAATATTCAAAATGGCATTTGCACAACACACATGGATGTTGATGTTACAGAATGGCAGACACTCTGCCTGAGGTTTTTTGGAAAAGGGAATTCATAAACAATTATTTTAGGAGGTCAGTAGTGCATTCTCACTCTCTTGGCCAAGTTATTTGTGATGCTATTAGGCAGGATTATTTGCATACATCTTTGCTTATTGAAGACTTAAAAAAACAACTTTAGTTTTAATTCTACTACAACATGAAACATCATTTTTTTCACTTTCAAAACGAAGTCTTCTAGTCAGCTATCCCATAATGTCTGTGCAGTGTCATTTTATGGCACCCATGTTCCAATACTCTAAAGCACTGAGACAGTATTGTTGACTCCAGTGCAACAATTTGCATACTTAAAGTTGAGTAGATACTTTTTGGGACCTGGGTCTAATACTTCCTTTCATTGTTTGTATGTATTGCAAATGATTTCTGTTTCCTTCTGGATGCAGGATAGCTAATTATGTTTCAGTCCCCGGGCATCTAGCAAGCATAATATAAAACCACAAGCTTATGGCTGTTTCTTACTGCAGTTTTGTCCCAGTGCAGGCTAGCTAAAGGTGCAGCTACAGGCTTCCACTCCAGAGCAGCTTCCTCCCTATATCCAAAGAAAGTAATCTCCTGGCTATGCTAACAGTCATCCAAAAACCTACCGTATAATCTAATTGAACTATCGATTCCCAAGCTAGGGCTTCTATTTAGCATTCTAGAGAGAAAGAAAAGAGAGAAAAGGTTTTACAGACACAGTAACAAAATGCTGCACAAACCTTCCTTACCTTCTGTTGCTTTATGTTCATCTATCACAAAGATTATGCAAAATGTAGTTACAATGATAATGACGGTGTCCCCCTTCTTCTCTGAAAAGTATTCTCCTTTTTATTTCAAGCTGCAAATTCTTAAACAGGGAATATATATTTTCCTTAATAGAAAGAGTCTAACTGCAAGGAGGAATAGAAGAATGGAAAGTGCTCCATCACAGCATCACCTCATTCCTTACATGTCTAGACAGCTGGTAGTACTATTGGTATGACAGAATCTTTCTCAGCTTTTTTGTTTGTTTGTTTAGTGAATTTTTTAAAAAATATAAAAGGAGAGAAAAGCATGTAGTCTGCATTTGAAAAATTCCATCAGAAACTTACTCTATCTTTCATTCAGAATGAAAGACCAACAAACTCCCTAGACATTGATATCCTATTAATATTAATTAAGTTACTACTACAGCGTGTTTAGTAATCTTTTAGAAATAATGCAAGCATTATGGGGACAAGGTATTAGTGCCATGGAATTAGAAAAATATTTTGAACATTGAACCAGCAGTAGAGGTTCTCTTCTGGCAATTCTGTAAGTGCAAACCTTATAGCTATTTTTAAAAAAGCTATATATCCTGATAGCACTGTGTGACATTCCTCCATATTTTTGATAAATCAAGTCAGGATTATCTATACCAATATCAAAGGTACTTACTTACAAAAGTATTCTGTATTAATAGCTGATCCCCAAATATGTAGTTCATATAACTGAAGTAACTTAAATAAGAAAAGGTCTTCATTTATCTAAATGGCATTATGAGATTTGTTCTTGCTGGTCACAATATATCCTTATATCATAATGTATTTCAAGTAAGGGTTTAAAAGCATTTCTCACTTGTTTCTCAGGTAGATTTATATATTTGGAGAACTTTTAAGTCATTAATTAAGCAACTCTAGGAAGGTGAGCTCTTCACAGAATAATTTAAAATGAGCTCCAAAAGAGCTTTTAGTCTGATTTTAAAAATGTAGTTATTGTCAGAAAATAACACTGGGGGTTCTTCATACTATACTTCTTCATGGCTAGTTTGTAAGGTATAACAAACCACTTCCTATCTGCCAGACCCTTAAGCTTCCCTAAATAGTTAAACAACATGTTGATATTTAAGAACTACAGTTTACTCTAGACGTGTACTTTTGGTTTTGGGCAATGAAGCTGAAAAACAGGACATCTGGCAACAACCTAGACTAGTATCGACCCTGCCTGTTTTCCACTGGGATTGTAAGAGTGGAAATTGTAATCTGATCCAGGACAACAACAAATCTTCAAGGGAAAAATTTCTTTCTACTGGTGAGGTCCATATACACATAAGGGGAATGAAATTATATAAAAGCCCTCAACGAGATTTCCCCAGAGAAGGAATTTCTTCCTTAAGGTCCCTTTGCAAGCTGTGATGAAGGAGCAGTTGTGGGAAGACAGCCAGAGATCTGTCAGGAAAAGCACTGCACCAGGCAGTGATTGCAGGTGGCATTGCACTTGCAAGGCAAGGCAGGGAAGTTACTGTAACTGCAAGGGATGCTAACTTTTCCAGGAACCACTTCCAGAGCAGCCCAGTGCGAGGTGAACAAAAAGGAAGCAAACTGAACCCCATAACGCCATTTCCTCCTAACAGTCCTAAAAAATCTTGACCCACATTTTCAGTGAGGACTATGCACCAAACACTTTGCATGGTTTAAAAGCAATGATTGCTTCAGGAGAGTAACCACTGGGTGAAGAGGAGCCTAAGGGAAAGAACAGCCCCCACGCAGATGGCCAAACACCAGCCTACATCAGCCAGAGGTTCATGATCCATCCAGGGCAGAGAACAGCTGAAGAAGGTGTGGGAGCACAGACATACAGCATCGAGGAGTCAAAGGGCAAGAGTGTATATATTGCTGGAAACACCAGTAACTCATTTGGTGTTATTTAAATATTTACTACAAAACAAGAATGCTGCTGAATCCCAGGTCCTCGTGACTTCAGAAATGAGGGCAGAGGCATTACTGACATCACTGGTGCAAAAAAGTTGTTTTGCTGACATATTTTCTTTGGTGTTTTCTCATGAACAACGATCAGTCCTTGACACTTTGTGTAAGTTCTAAAACTGGTGTACTAATACATAGGTAACTGTTCAAGTCTGGCTCTCATTCCATCACATTTTGTAGCTATTTACTAGTATAATGTATTGAAACTACTCTTATTCTGCTGGCAGCAGTTTGGCCTCATGAGACTAACATGTCTTCTCTGTGAGAACTGCCCATAATATGCAAAGTGGAGAGGACCATATGCACTCCTTTCAGCGTTTATTCACTGCTAGCAGTGATGACCTAAGACTGCAGGAGGCCGAGAACATGTCTAATTTCTCCTGATTTACTCTTGTTGACCAAAGCTTATAGGTATTAGAGGAGAATTCAGAAGTAAAGCCCAAGGGACATCAGCAGAAGGCTACCTTAGCTTTCATTCTCTGCAATAGCTAACACAAAGCATGAGACCATCATCTAAGTCCTCCTCCATTAAATGAGCATTTGCATTCTTCTTTATTATTGTTATTTTTCCTCTTGTATTAAGCAATCATCAAGACAAACTCCTTATCAGCTGTGTCATAAAGATGATAAAATACATAAACTCTACATCATCCCACAGACACCTCCAATTTAGAGGACTTCACCATAACTGTCAGCACTATTCCTATTGATACATAAAGAATTATCAAAATTCATAAAACCTGAATGGCTCAACACAGCTTTGCCCTATTCCGTAGAAAGACCAGGAACTTTCACGCAGGAATTCGGCTGAAGTGAAACTGTATCCTGTTTAATGGAGTACAGAGCAATTGTCTGTAATGTTTCTCTCATGTTTCAGCAATACAGAAATTTCTTGGCCTAGTCATGCTCCTTCACTATGCTGTTCTACTGAAGTTTATTGAAATGGGCTCTGGCATGAAATGCTTTTGCCCAGCTAGCCCATTTACTAGAAAGTGCAGCTTCATCTAGTGACTGCTAATGAGGTATGGTTTTTGTTGGGCATGCTGAAAAGCATCTTCAAAAGCACTTTGGAATGGACTTAGGCTGCAAGCTCAGGCAGTGAAAACAAATATTTCAGCCATGCACAATCTTGTTATTCACTCCTTCCTCCTTTACAAGGCATTATACTTCATTGACATCCCCAAAATGAAACATACAAAAAAAAGGAATTTGAAGTGCACCTTTCTCCTCAGCACAACTGCAACAATTATACACACTTTACAATGGTCCAACACCACTATGAATCCACTTATTGAGGACATTTGTGATGTCTATCCTGCCAGAGGCTGTCAGGCTGCTTTCTGGAATTTGACTACAGAAACCAGCTCCTCCTTCTGAAACAGTCTCACCCCTCTGTCTGATATCTGTGCTTGCAGGAGAAGGTGTAACTGAAGATTTTCAGAGCTAATAAAATCTTGGAGATTGTCAGTGACAGAAAGGTTCAAGTATTAGTTCCAGTGGTTGTAGCACAGTTCAGTGAACTGCTTCCCCTTAAACAGCTCATAATTACATTTCTATTTTATCTTTTTCTCCACAGTTGCATTAATTCAGAGAACCTGTGCAGATGTAGGGTGTTTTGAAAGGAGCAGTGCATTTAAGGGGTTAAAATGACAATATTTTATTAAATCCTCTTTTCACAAGTTGACAAAGATCATAGACTACGTGGTAACAATGCTTCTAATCAAACTGGTGAATTCCCTTTAAGCAATCATCTGAATGGGAAGTAGAGAAATTCTGGCTTTTAAAAAGTCTTATATTGTGATATTTATTTCTTCTGAAAATTGTTTTTTGAAAAGGTGGAAAGTTGAGCTGCCTAACACAATCACATCAATCAACAAACACAGGATTTTGACTGTTTCTCCTACTACAATGCTAGAACTCAGATCTTTCTTGCTTATTTTTCTTTTCTCCCTCCCAGACTGTTTTGTGGCATCTGGAGTATGAAAGCAGCCAAATAAAAACTGCCTATTTTTCCCAGTCTTCTGAAACTACCTGAATTATTGGGAAAGAGGATGGTAAAACTTCAAAAGGTTTATTACATTATACTGATTGTCTACAAGTGCTGTTTTACTTTCTTCTGTTAATTTGGCTTTACAGTGTGCAGAGGCAGCCTTGCAACAATAATCTGCCCACTGCAAAATCGTTGTTTCAGCACTGAAGCAATCCTTTTGGTCACCCATCCAGCAAGCACATGAATCATTAAATACTTAGTCAGAAAAGATACCTGTATATTTGGAGAGCTGGCAAAGAACCAAGTGCATAAGAAGTCCTTGATAGCCAGAAGACTTTGTTTTCTACGTTTGGATTTAAAAAGGAACAAATTTTCTTTGCAAACAGCTCCAGAAGAACAAGGTACATTTTGCCCTATGTGCAGGATTCTTGAGCAGTAAATGTTTTTTCTCTTTCTAACACCACCTTTTTTCCACAGCGACATGCTTCCATTTATACATACACACAAAAAGAATATTCACTAAAAGTGCACATATGCTCATAGTGCTACAGCAATTTCTTCATCTGGTTTCTCTGAGATCATCTCAGAGGGTAGCAAAGCAGCTTTTGGCCTGTATATAGAGAACAACCAGTGAAAGCCAGAGAGCCATAAGGCCCTTCCATCTATCAGTCATCACTGTCCCTTCAACAAAGGTGAAGAAATGTCAAATAATATTTGCAGCAAGATAAGTATTCCCATAAGTGTTAGTGGGAGTGTATTGGCTCCAGAGACCTGTTTTAAAATGTTTTTCTTCAGTGAGAACAATACTAGCAGGAACTGGGAAGGCACACATCTTGTGTGCCTTTTTTCCTTTAGGTGACTAGTTTCCATCAGGACCTGAGGTAGAGTATGAAGTATTATGGGACACTTGAGAGACAACAAGCAACTAATGCAAATAGGTAGCAAGTACAGGGTTGTCAGTGAAGATAGTAACACAGGCACATGAAATAATAGTAGTGAGTAATTGAAGCAAGGGAAAGGAGTGTCAGCTGAGACAGCTGAATTGGCATGTGAGTCTCTCATGAGATACTGAGAGACACTGGTTTGGAGATCATTGCCATCATTCGCAGTCTCTGTCTCCTGCTCTTAAATTGAAAAGAGTCAGACAGGCAATACCATGCCCAGCATCACTTAAATTGGCGATCACTTGGTGATCTGCAGATGCTTGTGCCCACTAAAATTTGGGCAGGGTCTGGGTGGGTAGAGGGTTTTTTAACCCTACTGTCTAGCCTGAGCTAAAGTTCTGACAGCAAGTTACTGTTTGCTTCTGTATTTCTTCTTAGCTAACACATAAAATTTACACCACTGCCTTGTTTACAGTAGCAGCTTAACATATGCCAGAAATACATTTTATAGGTAATTTCTATTCTTTTGCCCAGATAACCCTCCAGTCTTCCCCCACATGAGCTTGGCAGGGAGGTATTCAGCAAGGAAAGTGGCAAAGAGCCCTCGTCTTCTTCTCAGCACCCTTTGGTGCCAGCCTGCAGTACCTCTGCAAAGCCAATCTGCTATCACAGCCAGCAACCATGCACTGGAAAAGTCTTCGCTGTTCTCTGTACAGGAGATCCCCATTCCTAAATCATTTCCTTCACAGCAATGTGCCATCATGCTGTGCACAGAGAGTTAAATTTCTACACTGGCACCTCAAAGCCAGCTCCTGGTCTAGGAAAACAAAATTACATAGGTTTCGTGGCAGACAGCACACTTTATAACATGAGGAAGAGAAGTAAAATTCTGCCCACAAGGGAAAAACTGCAAGGGAAGCAACCCAGGAGGTTATTTTGGGTATGCAGTTATGAGGTAGCTTTAAAATAAATAAATAAATGGACTAGCTAGTATGTAAACATGACCGAAGAAAAATAAATATTCAGACAGGTTCCGCTGCTTCATTATTTCCCCCGATGCTTTTCAGATGTCTTCACTCTCAAGCACTTAAAACACATACCAAAAATATTTGCTACTCCCTTAAGCCATTTTTAGCCTACCTGTCTAGTGCGCATATACAGTTCCCTTGCAACTGCAAGCCGTAGTATTGTGTTAATAATTTTTCCCCCAATTCCACTGAGATACCAAGAGAAACTTGAAAGGAAAATCCAAAATTAAAAAGGCAAAGGGATCTTTTAATATATACTGTCAAACAGCTGTGAGGCCTTAATCCTAGATGCCTTTTTTTATCCTTCCATAACACCTACTCGAGATTTTTCTGTTCAGCAACAAAAAGATGCTCAACCTGAAAAATGAATTTTTGCAGTGTGCCTTTTTAAAACATGGTGATTTGAGCGAAAGTTCTCTCACTGACTTCACAACTGTGCAGTTCTTGGCAAGAAATTGTACTTCACAAATCTGATGAGGAAGTGACTTTCAGCTTGTTACCACTTGACCCTCTCACCCACCACCATTTCCTCGCTGCAGGGCATTTTTGCCCAACGTGCCAATTCAGAACTGTTGCCAACAGATGGTTCAAGCCACATTTTCACTTAATCATCATGGACCCAAGCTGGAAGGATCTTTGTGCAAGAAACGCATCGTTTATATTTGTAAAAGCTATATGTACTTATTCCACTACAACCACAAGCTGAAAGACAAGGACTCAGTTTTTTAGTGTGTTAAATGCCCCACATCCCCCTGACACAGGTGGAGACAGAAAACGTTTTCCGATTCACAGAGCACAGTTTAGAGGATGAAGACTGTGTGCCCATTTTGAATCTGCTCTTTTCAGTATGAGTGCATGTCCCTCAGCACCTTGACAAAAAAAAAAAAAAAAAAAAAAAAAAAAGGCACAATCCAGGTAAAACAAAGACATCCTGGCACTGATTTTGGTTCATTTCTTCCTGTCAGAGTTAAGAGGTAAGTACGAATGTTTCTCTCATGGTATTTCTATTAGCTCTTTGCGTTAATTTATCATTAGCTCCAGTAAACACCAGTGCTGTCCTTGTCTATAGAGGGACAGCTAAAAAAATTAAACGAATTAATATCTAATAGGAGTAATCAAGTTAACTTTAAGCAATTTATGTGAAAATCATATTTTAAAAATAATGATTTCATTTCAAAAATAAACCTATTTAAAATTAAATTCCAAGTTACAACAATCTTTGTGAAAGATCCAAGAGCAGGGTTAAAGTGTCTCATTAAAACCTTAATACTAATGTTTGTTTTTCAATCAGAATTTATTGCAGTAGCCTCTGAAGACCAGGGAGAGGGGATATTCTCTTCACTTCTACTTATTCAACTAGCAAGCTCCGTGATTAGATAATGAAAAATGGAACAACCTCCTACAACCTGAAAAAATATAAACTTATTGTCCCCTTCCAAGATTCGGCCTAGAATGAGGTGTCAGTGAATGAGATCTACTATTTCTAAATGCTGGTAGACTCAGTCTTCAGAAGGTATTACATCAGCTCCTTCACTGCAGAAAATACTCATTTTGTTAAATAATTGTATTTTTTATGTGAAACATACTTTGATAAACTTACTTACACAATCACGTTTAAATAATCTGACTTTTTTTTAATTCACAGTACCATTTTATAAGTATTAACTGAATTTCAATTGTCTCCAAAAGATGTCCAAAATATAAATCACTAGAATAGTAAAACATTCAATGCTTGAATCTCCTTCAGATAATAATCTGAATATGTGCCTCTTTCTTTATTAATATCTTAAGTAATGTGTATAGGGGTAACCAGCAAGTGTTTCTTTTATTGTACAGGCAATATTTTGCAGCAGATCAACACTCAATGGCAACTTCAACTTTCAAAATACAAATACATTGGCCATCAACTGCCACAAACTAACTCTTCTTTCAGAAACAGCAGAGAAGTGGTGGGGGAAAAAAGCCTTTTAAAAGTCTATTACTTAAAACAAGTTTCTTCTGCTTCAGGCTTTAAATCAGTAATAAAAAAAGCTGTTTAAATTACTTGCATGTCAATCCATCCACCATGATCTGCAGAGAGCTATTTAAGAAGACAAAGAGACAGACTAAAGAATATCTTCACTTGTGTTACTGTCAAACCTAGTATGGATCATATTTATCATGTTATACTAATATTTCTTGAAACTCATATTTTTGCTGCATTGAGTATTTCAATGGAGAAAGATATACACATTATTATAAACACCAAGGAAGTTTATTTGCCAGATAAAAGGAAAAACTTATGTATTTGAAAAAGCACATTGAGAAGATGACATATGACTAAGAACCTCCACTGTAATAAAAAGATACAACAGTAACAACTGGCAACCAGCAGAAGCACAACAAATATGTGATTACCCCTGACTTCTCTAATACAGACAGCAAGACAGAAAATAACATGAAAGAAAAAATACATTCTGTAAATCAATTAAAAAACCCCACCAATACCATGTACTTTGTACTGTATAAAACTTACTCAGGTAAAAAACACAACAAAGGAACTAGTAAAATGTCTGTAGAAATAATTTCCAGTGAGATCAGGAGTCTGAAAACCTTTCAGAAAGCACTTCAAGGCCCAGAATGAGATGTGCACTGCTGCTGCCTTCCGTCTTTCTCCTCCAGCCTTCCTCCATCCTTTAAAATCCCCTCCCAGTAAAGGGACATTAGAGGATTTTATGGAGTATCCATTGGACAGTCCCATGCCTGTCTTACTTAATTGGGAACTACCTAGGAGGTACAACACACCCTGCAAAAAACTGCTAGCAAAGATTAAAGGCTATGTTTGCCTGCACTGGATGCTTATGGTTGACCAAATTAACAAGAGGATACATAACCTCTGCTTTCCTGTGGTGCACAAGTGGGCTTAAGCAGACTTCTTCTCAGTGACAGAGAGGACAAGCTACTCTTGTAGTCTTGGGTAATTATGATAGGGTCGTTACTGTTAAAAACCTAACAAACAAATGAACCATCCTTAGTTAATGCAGAGATAGGGTTGCTCCAGAGCTCTTCCTGGCAACATTATTACCAATGAAAAACCAAGTAAAATCATTATTCAACTATTGCCAAAAACCATGCGTGTCACTATCCAGGCTTCAAAATCCCAGATATTCACCCAGGCTGGCTCTGTACCAGGAGCTTTCTTATGCTTTCAAATTACATTTACCAGCAGCACAGAATTCAGTCAGATCACGGAGTTGTAGGTCTGTTCCCTCCCCCCAAAGGGATAATGTGGATCATTAATAACAGGCCAGGGCCATCAGCAATATGTTGATAACACCCATTTCAGTGCACTATTGAAAATAATTATAATTACAAAAAGCCATGTAGCAACACCTACAGAAATCAGGGTTTAATCTTAATCTATGCATCCAAAAAAACATACATTTTAGGGCAGTCACAAAAAGCAGTTCATTCTTATATAAAAAAAACCCCAACATATTATGTTCTGGTTTTATGATAGTTGGGTGAGAGGTGACAACAGTGTGAGATCTATTTGGTCTGAAGTTTTAGCTGAGGATTTTCTCTATTTTTAGCAGCAGTAACAATAGCAAGTGGATGAAGAACTGTAGGTTTGCATTACGCCACAGAAAAGCTTGCCACACCTTTCTGTGCATTGCCTAGTCTTCCTTTCATCTTTCGTCTGGTCATGCTTTTCCACACCAATTAGCCCACCCGGATGTATTAACCCAATTTCACCTTAAAGGTTTTCTTTTCAAATAAAAATACATATTTCTATGCACTAATATATAAAGAATAGTGGAAAGTATAATTTATCACATCAGAGTACCTAAATAGGTAGTTGGGCTGGAAGTTTGTAAATCTGCCTAAATCCATCAATTTATTCTGACATATCCATTTCTTCATGACAAATGAAAGGAATAGTTCATACCTTACGTGGCTTATGTTTCAATGTTTAGACATCTCCAAGACTCACAGAGTCACAGATATGCATACAAAGCTCAGAGAAAGTTGGCACATTTGGGGAAGGAACATGTTTCTGAAAAGCAGCAGATATGAAGCAAAAAAACCCCCAGAAACAAAGGGATCCCAAAAGTACAATTAAAACTCACATGCCTAAAAACAAAATAGCAATGACTAATCTGTCCGTGAGGTCTGGAAGTTAAATTCCAGGACAATGGATGAAAATTAGGGGATGGACAGAAGAACCCTTTCAGACCAGAATAACAATTACCTTGCCTCTCTGGCCACTGCAGTCTAAGCAAGTCTCCCAGGGAGCAAAGCAGAGTGTTGCAGTTGGATTACCCTGCTCAAAAATCTTTGCACAGCTACTCATCACCTCCACACCAGACTAGGACATGTGCATGAAGGGGCTGCCAAGGAGAGTGTGTGCTGTACCCTCTGCTTTTACACTTGAAATAAAGTCAAGTTCCATTTTGGAGAATCAAGCTCTTCTCAACTGATGTATAAAATCTGCTGCTAAGCTAGGGGACTCTGTCAATAATCAAATTAGACATGAATAGGGGGAGGGACATTTCCTTCTGCTATACTCAGATTTGCCAAATTTAGGTATATTTGTGACATTTTAGACAGTTAGAGCCATCCATCAGCATCTCTGTCACTAGCTTTGGGTTTGCAAAAATGGAAACAAGATGTTGCCTTGGAATGCAGCTTTGTAAAATTCTGCAGATTAAAAAACATCTCACTACAAATCCAAGTTTCTGTATGCAACTAGAAGCTACTGCTGTAACATGATAAGCAAGTAGGTGCTACATTAAATGACCATGTGAACGGTCATTTAATAAAATGTTAATCGTAGGATACTGAACTTACATTAACTTTCCTATTATTTACAAAGAACATTGTTAGGCTATCAACACACACCACACTATAGCCCAGAAAAACAGGCAGTGTGCTGGGGGGGTGGAAGGAATCAGCATTCTGGTGCAGTAATAAAGGTTTCTTTCTCCAATGATAATCAACTCTGCATAATTAAAATAGCTCAGACTGCTGAACTAATTTTCAGACTGGAGGTTTCTTCCTGTAGCAACACTTACACACAAAGTTTCTATTGCGGCTGAATTTAATCGTGAGTCTAATTACAATTTTAATGAATATCTTCAACACTGCATGTAAACTTGCACTTCACAGTCTTGCTATCTGAGCATTTTTAGAAGCTTTCTGCATTTAATATAAAGGATTGTTCTGAGAGATGCTCATGGTAAAGCAGTATTTTTTAAAGGAAAGCTCAAGCTATATTTGGCCAAATTGAAATTATGTTTAAAGTTGGTTTGAAGTAACTTCAAATTTTAATATGCATATTTCAGAATATTTTTACTATACATTTAATTAAGAAAGAGCATTTGGCCTATTTCTAATCAAGTTCTAACTTCAGCATGGTCCAAACTGTATCTGTTGAGTTTCCCTTCTCTTTCACTCCCTTTTGGAAGATTTGTAGATTTTCTCACCAGGGGGCAAAAACCAATACAGGAAATTCTCTGTTTGTTGACAGGAAAGAAGCCCGTGCTTTAATAGTCAAGGCCTAAAACCCACACCAATAAAACAGCAATTCCGTCTGAATTGCTAGATTTTTTATGTAATTCTGGTGCAGTGAACTAAAAATTCTGTAGCAGCCTCACATAAATCAGAAGCTTTTTAATTAAACCTGAATACTGACTGTTCACCATGGAGTTTCTTCTTCTATAAAGAGTTTAGTTTATTTTACACTCCCCTCAAATTTGCAATGGCCAGACTGATGTACCATTTACATTACAGCAGCGCAGGCTGGTGGTAAAATAAAAGTGGCCTGGTAATCCAGCAGTTTGCAGATTACATTACGCAGACATGATAGATTCAAGATGACAGGATATGAGCATTCTGTAGCAATTATTGATGTGTCCATCAGTACTGAAACCATCAATACAGAATAAGCATTTTTATGTTCCAGGATTAAACTTCAGGTAAGATTTCTATGAGGAAGCCTATTCAGATGTACTGAAGGTTTCCAGGGTTGAGTTTCTTCTCCCCGTTCCACCTGTATATTTCAGTTGAGAAAATGTGTTTCTTATTTGCTTTAGAATTTAAATCTAGCAGGAACATCTTCAATCACTGAGTACTATTCCCTTCTTCTATATATTAAGAGTATATAATCACTCTCATAAATTTATAAAACTTGATGTTGAAACCAGTTAGGTTTCTTGTCCCACTAGTCCTACTGGGAGGCTGTTCTAGAATCCCACTGATTTACTGGCCAGAACCCCCCCTTTGAATGTTGTCTGTTAAGTTTCTGCGCAGGAGGATTTCTCCTCCAGACCCTGTCTTGTTGTCCCCTGCTGTGATGCTGGCAACTTCGGCATTCACAGTTCAACACAGAGGCTTCTCTCTCCAGCTCCAGGAACCCCCTACGCCTGATAATACCACTTAGACCTCCAACCAGCTGTGTCTCACATGTGGCCCTAGAAATAGGCTGCAACATTATAAAGCAGATGGGGTGCTGTGTTCAAAGGAGTCTCACGAGAAATGCTGCTTTTCCCAGCTGCAACTGTGACTGCAGATCACACACAGCTCCTCCCACCATGCTCTGGGTACCAACTAAGTTGAAAGACCTGATATTTAAGATTAAGGAGAAAAGGATTCAGAAGCCTGAGAGGGGTATATTTCCTAGTAGATTTTAAAAGTGGTTCAGAACAAAAACATTTTTCACTACTTGTTTTGCTTTTACTTGCTTCAGTTCAAATGCCCATCTAAACACACCAGGTTTGCTCTTGGTGTTTTGGTGGGTTTTTTTTTTTCTATGACTTGCATGTAATTTTATGAAGAGAACAGTAAAAAGTTGCTTTTTAAAATTCAGAAGCAGTGGAACTCTTTAATCTGTGCATTTCATGGATAAATTCAGCCAAGCTTCAGTAGAAATGTGAATCCTCAAAGAAAAGAGGTTGGTTTTTAATTTATTTTACTTTACTCTGGAAAACATCACTTCAGTATTGGATCATGTGTATGCATGTGTGCTGTAAGGATCAGGGACTAGAAAGGGGAAAACTTTGTTTTTCTGTGAGTTGTTTACTTCTAATTATGCCCTATCAGATAAATATCTCCAGCCTAAGAGGTAATACAGGTAATAATAATTTGCCTTACTCTCAGTGTGGAGGCCATTTTTCTACTTGATTAAGTACCAGTACAAAAATATTGTCCAGAGTCTAAAAAAGAAAAAAACAACAGGGGAAAAAAAAAGTTCAAAACCAATAAAACTAAATCTTCTCAGGAATTTGCCAATGTTAACCATTATTATGCTTGTAACAGTCCAGAGTGATTCAGTGATGCTGCAACAGGAGGCACAGCCAGACAAACACCAATCAGTGAGGAAGTATGTTGTACCTACAATCCCATGCTGTGTAACACAGAAGGAGCTGTAATTGAAACACTGGATGATGCAGGTCTGTAGGTGTGATTCCAAGGTTAGGCTAAACTGATCTAACTGCAAACCAGTGCAGAAAGGTGCAGTTGTATCCCCCTTGTTCCTCTCCAGATGCACGTTGCCACCTCTTCCTTCTGCCTATTCACACAGACAATCTCACTCATCTAACAGGAAATGTAAACTTCTTAGTTATCTTTCAATCCAACTGGCAAGCAGGTCTGGCTGACTGGGTAGCTGTACACGGGTAATACAGCAGGATGGCTGCAGGACTGTACAGCCCAGCATCAGGGGTAAGGACAAAGACTTCACTGAAGGTGACAACTTCAGGCAGTCTGACCTGCTCAAACTGCTATGACACCCTGCACTATGCCCAGGAACTTGACTCTGACATCAGGCTAGCAACTGGTGCAATAATGACATTTCCGTTTTTTAAATTATGCACACAGTGGAAGAATGAAGTAGCTAAAAGCACGATGAGAGCTGGAAATACCTACAAAAAGGAAAAACATAAGGAAGTTCACACA
The DNA here is from genome assembly GCA_035590275.1 of Ibycter americanus. Taxonomy (NCBI): domain Eukaryota; kingdom Metazoa; phylum Chordata; class Aves; order Falconiformes; family Falconidae; genus Ibycter; species Ibycter americanus. The sequence goes on from JAVJGI010000001.1 coordinate 634,884, forward strand.
GCACTTCAAATGTACTTGCAAAGAATAGCAGCCAAAAAATTACATACACAGGAGGTGGTCTGATTTTTCACATGGCACTGGCTGATTCAGAGCACAAATGTTTTAATAGTTTTCAGCTATCTAGACATAGAAGTCTAACTATGAAACCATACCAGAAATTCGAGGAGCACTGCATTCCTTGTAAAAATGAAACACATGAAGTATGTGCTTTTAATCAGAGCACAGAAGAATGTGAAATTACAGAGGGGGTTGTGATCAATCTAAGCCAATTTTGCAAGTCTAACTAGGACCAGATATGAGATAAGATTGTAATTGAGATCTGGAAGAAAAACTGAGTGTTCACTGGAAAATGCAGAATTAACCCTGAAGTATGCAATTGGAATTTACAACACAACCATAGTTGTCCAATACATAATGAAGATTATGGGATCATGAAACGTACGCAATTGTCTGACACTGAAGTTATGATTAAGGATACAGAACAGAAGAAAGATGTCATGAGAAAGGTTGGGGGGGAGTTTCAAAGTTTGTACCCACTATGATAATTAAGGTAAGCTGCAACAACAGAAAGACGTAAGAAATTAAATTAAATAAATTAAATGGATTTTATCACTTCACATTAGTTTCCAAGCTCCAGCAACATGGGCTGCTGACACAAAAACATCACTTCTGCCAGCTGATTGCTCCAATACAAGTGAATAGCCTAGAACACAGTTTTAATCAAGTATGACATTCTTTCTTGCACATCAGCCCAGCCCATGCACCAGGGAGTAGTTAGGAACAGGTAATAGAATGTAAATGGGTGAAAAATGCAACTTACAGGAGTGACTGTTCTCTGTGGGGAGGGAACTAAGCACATCCGTGAGAAAGAAACTGCAGTAACACCAGTGAAAAAGAAGTAATTGCTATCATGTTAAAAACTCATCCTACATTCAGTCTCATCAAGCAGATAGGCCAAAATGATTAAAGAAGAGTCTGGATCAATCTTTTGGGGACAAAGTTCACCCCAGAAGACAAAATATAGCTAATTCCATTGTCTATAGAAACGTTTCCCTTACCTTATGACAGAAGCCAAAAGAGAAGCCCAAGAGACACATTATTCCAGGCATACAAGACAGAACAAGATAACAGAGTGAGTATACACACTGCATTGTTTTAAAAATAGAAGAAATAAGAGATAGAGAGATCAAGATCATACTTTATTTACAGCTAAGTTACATAGCAAGGAGCAGGTATGTAAAAAGGGAGGATATTTACCACCTGCTGAACAAGAAATACTGGTAGAAGGGAAAGAATATAATTTATTTCAAATATTTTTCATGTATGATGTAAGAGGTTGTCATAATAAGCAATGTATGAAAGAAAACGCTCATATCCACGTATAACAACAAAAAAACCCAACGATTTTTTCACACTCATACATGAATTCCAGTTAATATCCAGTTATATCTGAAAACACAGAAGTTTGATCATATAAAAGATACTTAGGTTTATTTAAATGATCTTTTAAACTGGGGGAAAACAACAGAAGAGTATGACTGGAAACTCTAGGCAATTTTTGGCAGAGCTACAGCTAAGACAAAGCAAAATGACAGGAATATAAATCCCATATAACCAAAATAACAAATAGGAAAAGCATTAACTTAGCAAAGCAGGTAAGAAAATTGGGATAAGGTGAATAATCCATAGAGAAAACTGTTTTATGTAAGACTATTAAATGTTGGGATAAAAACTCTGACACTTTTGTTTCTTCCAAGTCCCCTTGCTAGGGTTTGCTGGAAGGCGTTGTGGAATACGGCTGATTCTGGCTCAGTTTTTTGGGATAGATCATTGAAGGTTTTCTAAATTGGTCGGCAGTAGATTTTGCCAGCACTCATCTCAAACTTCCCCAGCTTTCTCCAGGGTGCAGAGTAAGCTGGATCATGTTTCACGTTTAAATTAATTTGGAATTGCTTTTTCCAAAAGTGACTGGAGTTTGCAAGTTTTTCTGCTTTCCTTTGCTGGAGATGAAATATTACTTTCTGCCACTATACTTTTCAGAGTCAGAGTCTCCAGCATTTCAGCTTACCTACATGACCAGATCCTTCTTGCCTTCTACCACAATTCATTTGTGTTTCGTTCTAAATTTTTCTTAACCGAGTACAGTTCTATTCCTGTCAGATTTACCCAGTTCTGAGATCCCATCTGCTTGGCTATATATTCTTTAACAGATTCTGTTTTCTATATGCTGACCTAGTTCAAAGTTACATTTGCTCATTGACTGTTCTGTACTCCACCTTCTCCCATGTTTATTTCCCCAGAAAATTGTATGGGTTTGCAGTTAGGTTTTTCACCTAGATTAGAAACAGTACAAATTCAAGTATTGATCCCCAGAGACCCTATTTAATACTTTACCTAAATTGAAATAGCTCCGCTTCCAATCACTTTTTATTCCATATGTGTAACCACTGGGCTATTCATCCAATTTCATATTACTGCATCTCTTGAATCCTTGAAGGTCTTTACTGTGGGCAGTCTTGTGACAATGCTTGCTGCTTAAATACACCACATTATACCCCTGCGGTGTACATCTGAAGTACATTATGTGTACAGGTCTAATGTTACACATGTTGGGTCATCTAATGATTTGCCTTTTGTTTATGCCTGCTTTGTTTATCAGCAAAGGAAATTATTCTGTTTTTGCAGTGGTAACTGTTGTTCTTACAGGAAAAATGCAGTGATCAAATTGACTGCCATTTTTTGGCTATTCTCTCTAACATGTAGGTTTCATTGCTCTAGTTAGCACACCAAAAGTGTCACCATAGCAAAATGCCTCACAGACAGATCTTAAGCTCCTCCTGAGCTGCACCTCCTTTTTGAAAGCTCTACCATTCCCTACAAAACTGAGAAGTTTTACTGGGCATGAACACAGAGCCCACATCGAGCAAGGAGATCTCGTACCATATAAAAGCTCCCAAACTCCACGATTCCTGTGCAAGCCCAGGCACAGACAAGCTAATCTAGCAATGAGAAGAAAAGCTCCAAACCTAGCAAAAAATTTTATGCTGACTTGGGGGGGTGGGTGTGCGTGCAAGGGAATTTATGACAAGTCAAGCAGAGAAGCAGCTCTGATGCACAAGGTTAGTGTAGTTTCCTTCTCCAAACCAAGCTCCCAGAGGCTGACACATTTCTCATTGGAGGGAAGACTGTACAAGACAGCAGAAACAGCTCAGCATTTTAAGGTTCTCTTCCCACCTTTGTCTAGTTCTTGTTGAGAAAAAAAAAGTTCTTTCTTCTGCCCTCTCTAACACTAGGCTTTATGGAGAAGTTGAGGATCCTAACTACTTTAAGGCTTTTCAAGGAACTGGAGAAACCCAGGGCCTGAAGGAAAAACAATGATGAAACTAAAAGCGGGAATGCTGAAACAGAGAAATTAATATATTGGAGTGGGGAATGTAAGACCTGCTGGATCTAGAGATGGAACTGATACGGGAACTACATCATTCATCCATAATAAGAGAAGCTTCAGTCCTCTCAGAATGGGCACCAGAATTGAGGACAGGCAGATGTCAATTCTGTTGCAATGATCTGCAGGTTGGGAGAGGCACAGAGTTAATTATAATTTTGGAAGCCTCACAACATCAGGCAGACCAAAACAGCTGATAACCCTGTCAGACCAACACTTTGGAGCTAGACAGGGATATTCAAAATCAAAAGGCACACCAAAATAAGCCAAATTCTAAACATTTGAAGCACAGGCACATAAATTCAGATTCTCATACATCAATGCACATACATACACACACACCAGCGAATCTCAAAGCTTTTTGGAGCCTCAATATTTTTGATCTTTGGATTTGGCTATCCTGCACTTCTAATGGGGTTATTTGTTAAATGAATATGAAGTTACTTGTTACCCTGCTAAGGGACTCGCTATAGATTTCAATGGAACTAGATAGGATCTCCTTTTCCCCATAAACACAACTAAACTAGAAGCTTGGTCATGTTATTTTAAATGTGGTATTAGATCTTTATGTAATATTTTTTCTGTCTCTATTCTATGCATATCTGATGCATATCTATTCGGTATCTGATGCATAACACCCATGACCACTTCCAAATTCTGCTGTTCACAACTGAGAGGACAACTGGACTTGATCCATTAGATCAGCCTATCCTGCCCATTTGATATCTTTTCAGATAACACCTTTGCATTTTTTCCATGCTACTGCCCACACTTGGAGCAGTGCCCTTAAACATCTGTAAAATTGCCTCATTATCCTCCTTTGAACTTTCTTTGCATCAAATCTTCTGCTGAGGTAGGGTGGGGAGGAGAAGACAATAGGAAGTAAGAGCAGGTCCAATGCATGTTACCTTCTGCAGAGCTGCAGCAGAGGCCTGAGGTTACAATTAAGGAGTAATTTTGCTGCTTTTCAGCAAGTTGAAGGATTCTCTTTCCCAGCACCCATGAAATAATTCTACATTAAGTTTAGCTATAAAGCCATGACCCTGGAGAAAGGACTTGGCTCTAAGCCAAGTGTTTTTCATATTCAGTTTCACTTTCCCGATATAAAATATTTAAGAAAACGTAATTCTGCTTAAAATAATTCTATAAAAAAGTCATCACATTCTTGTCTTTTTTATATGTATCAGAGTCAGACATTTCAAAATCATTTCAAGGCTTCAGCCTCCCTTATGCTGTAAGTGATCAGTACTTGTGAAAGCCTACAGAATTTATACTGAAAGGCAAGCCAAAAAAAAAAAAAAAAATCTTAATGCATTAAAAACCCTCTTCCTCTGATCTGAGTGTTTGTACTGTCACCAGCCATTGGAGAATGTGAATGTTTCTACATAAAACAGATTAGCGCTAATGAAGTCCCTGGTAAGCCATGTGGAATTTCTGGCCCTTCTGTCTGTTGAGGCTGTGGAAAAGCTCTTCTCTTGTTGAGATTGTTTAAAATTATGATTATTTAAGAAGTGTGAGTGCTTGGTGTTATGAGTGACATTCTAGTTTTGATGGAAACACTTCATCAGACAGAGAGGTTTTAAAGCCTTTCTTAAAGATGGTCAGAGTTTCAATTCACCTAATCTCCTCTGGAAGTTCATTCCACAGCCAAGACCTTTTGTCCCCAGACTTTACATGTGCTTCATCAGGTTTGTGATACATTTAAAAGAAAAAAAAAAAAGAAAAAAAAAAAAAGGAAAGAAAAGTAAAAGACACTATAATTCTGAATCTCTATAAAATAAAAAATGGTTTAGCTAAGGACAAAACATTGCAAGTTTTATAGTTCAGGCAATTGTTTTCGTTAACCAGTAGAATTTATTTCATTTATTGAACTAATTTATTTGACTTTTTAAATAAAGCTTTTGTATAATCTAAGTTTTATACAACCTAAGTTTTCGCCTAAATAGCTTTCATAATAAATACATCCTGAATAGTTAGGCACATTAGATCCTTCTTTTTAATCTGGTATTTTTGAAATATATAAGGTATATATGGCAAGCAACCAAACCACATTCATGTTTAAAAAAGGTCTTTAATGCTGCTGTACTGAATATGCAGCTGTGGAGGATGCCCCCAACGAGTAAGTTTTTCCTTCAGTAGCAGTCACAATGCTTGGTCCTTTCCCAAAAGTGGCACTACAAATTCTACCATATGGCTGCCCAGCTGGGCAAAGTCTGTGAAACTCCAAGTAAGTCACAGGGTGGTTTTGGGGTGGGTTGTTTTTTTTCTCTTTTTTTTTTCCTGCATCGCCAAGGAGGCTTATTGATTTTCCACAGGGTGGCTGCAGCAGAGCCTGTTTTCTTCTGCTTAATCTGCTTTAGGGAGGTCAGTGAAACCACCTGATGTCTGATTTAAACACGGAAGGAGAAAGACATTTGAAGAGGCTGCTAGGACCAATACTTCTTTCTTTAACAGTGTGCAGAGAAACTGAGAGGTTCTAGAGATCACTCATCTTCTTATGTCACAAGTAATGTCTCCTTTTTATGAAGTGAATCAAGAAGTCAGTATATTTAGCAGCTGAACTTAATAGAATGAGAGTTTTCTATTGGTTTCCATGAAGAAAAGTGAACAAAGTCAGCTATCCCTCCAAAAAAGGTCACAAAGATTCCTTCAGTCCCAGAGATGTTCCTGAAAAATTAAGTACCTTACTATGTGGGACAAAGACAAGGAAGCAGATTAGTGCAGGGAAGTGAATAATTTCCTGACACAGAGTGCTCTGCTGGTGGTCTTCCTTCCCCTTGTTTGCCTCTCAGAACTTACAATCTTCATTCTGCCAGCAAAAAACTACCCTACACAGAGGTATAGCCCTCTGATGCTTCAGGGCCAGAATGCCCACATCCATTCAGAAAGACTGGTCTCATGGCAGTCTTTTTTATTAAGGTTCTCATTTTTAGAACTGTTAGAAAAGAAACCAAAAAACCACTTCATTCTTTGAAAGTAATTAACCTTTTGGAGAATAATCATGCTGCATTTCAGAAGGTCAACAGTTAAAGGATGAGTGCTTTGGCTTCAGCTCATCAAGCTACTCATACTCCCTTTGAGACCACAGCGTATTGAGTCAAGTCTTGGGCCAGTTTCAGTGGTTTCCAAACACAGTTCACTTTGCTGCAGCAAACTGTAGCTTTTTTTTTTTTTTTTTAATTTTAGTACAATACTTCACATCCAGACTACGTTACAGGGTCAAGCACAAAGACATAATTTTGTGTATGCCAAGGCATTTTGTAACGTTAACATTTGGTAAGACCATCTATTACCATTTCTCATTTGGTCTACTAAGGCAAACTGGTAGAGACACTATTGACCTCATGAATGTAAATGGATACTTAAGCTGCAGTCGGGAACGTGTAGCTCATAACATCACGTAAGCAACAGTAGCTTTGACTTTAAGGTAAAAACTAAAGATGTATCTCTGTACTAGAATTTCATAAATATTTACTATTTATCCATATTTTTCTATTTCTACATATTGTCTCTATTTCTACATATTATCTCTAAACTGGAAAGACATGGATTTGATGGGTGGACGACTTGGTGGATAAGGAATTGGCTGGATGGTCGCACTCAAAGAATTGTGGTCAATGGCTCAATATCCAAGTGGAGACCTGTGATAAGTGGCATTTCTCAGGTGTCAGTATTGGGACCAGTGCTGTTCAACATCTTTGTCAGTGGCATGGACAGTGGTATTGAGTGCACCCTCAGCAAGTTTGCTGACGACACCAAACTGAGTGGTGCATTCGACACACTGGAGGGAAGGGATGTCATCCAGAGGGACCTTGACAGGCTTGAGAGGTCGGCCCATGCGAACCTCAAGAAGTTCAATAAGTGCAAGGTCCTGCATGTGGGTTAGGGCAACCCCCAGTATCAATACAGGCTGGGTGGACAATGGATTGAGAGCAGCCCTGAGGAGAAGGACTTGGGGGTGCTGGTGGACACAAAGCTCAACATGGCCTGGCAATATGTGCTTGCAGCCCAGAAAGCAAACAGAATCCTGGGTTGCATCAAAAGAAGTGTGACTGGCAGGTCAAGGGAAGTGATTCTCACCCTCTAGTACTCTCTTCTAAGACCCCACCTGGAGTACTGCATTCACCTCTGGAGACCCCAACATAAAAAGGACATGGACTAGTTCGAGCGAGTCCAGAGGAGGGCCATGAAGATGATCAGAGGGCTGGAGCACCTCTCCTCTGAAGACAGGCTGAGAGAGTTGGGGTTGTTCAGCCTGGAGACATCTCTGGGGAGACCTTATAGCAGCCTTTCAATACTTACAGGGGGCTTATGAGAAAGAAAGGGACAGACTTTTTAGTAGGGCCTGTAGCAGTAGGACAAAGGGTAATGGTTTTAAACTAAAAGAAGGAAGATTAGGTATTAGGAAGAAATTCTTTGCCATGAGAGTGTTGAGACATTGGCACAAGTTGCCAAGAAGTTGTGAACCCCCCATCCCTGGCAGTGTTCAAGGCCAGGTTGGATGGGGCTTTGAGCAACCTGGTCTAGTGGAAGGTGTCCCTGCCCATGGCAGGGGGGCTGGAACTAGATGATCTTTAAGGTCCCTTCCAACTCAAACCATTCTGTGATTCTATGATTCTGTTTTGAGAGTTTTTGGCTCCTGTTCTTATGGGACAAATACTACAGACATACCAACTTTACTGTTACTTCTGCCTTTTTATTTTAGTTTCTTTTTAGCTTTTCTTCTTCTTTAGACAAAAGTAAACTACAAACTTTGCTACTTCGGGCTTTTTTTACAGTGTCTTTTCCTTGCTCTATTTTAAAGATTTTAGCAATCACAAGAACCATTCAGCAAATCTGTTCCTTGTATTTTACAGCTAACAGCTGAGTTGTGGACTGAGTACTGAGATTTTTTTATTTGGAACACTGGGGCTTCCTTAATAAACAAAGCTTTACGCCTCCAGATCAATTACTTGGGGATTTTTTTTTCAACCTGGTCAAATGCTAGACTATCATTTCCAGCCAGAGTCTACTCGTGTCCCAAAAGGACACCCTTTTCCGGTGTTCACCACCATAACGTCAATCCCTAGGTTTATTCATTTGAATCTTAGCTAAACTGAGGTTTATCTCTTTTTGTTCTTGATCAGATTAACAACCCCACCCTCACCTTGACTCAATTGCATTTATTTCAATGGCATTATCTTCACAGAAAGGCAAAACTTAAGACGTACAAGGGACCTGCAAGCTGGTTACTTAGCAGTAAGGTTATTAGCATCCTTAGCACTGACAGTTCTGTTTTCTGCATTATTTTGTATTTTTATGATTTTCTTTCTTCCATTCCATTTTAGCTCTTTAATCAGCCTTCAGCCATGGAATATTTTCTTCTTTTAAGATTTGCTCGATAGAGTAGCTTTGGAAGAAAATTTTTTATTAGCATTTCACAGCAATTTTGTTTTATCTTTAGTTTATGGTTCAGTATAAATTAATCCTTGGTTAAGGCACTGTGTGGCTCCATGGGGCATTTTGACATGCCTAACATATTAATGGTTCAAAATTACCAGTCATCTCCCTTCTCTCTCCCTTGGTTTATCTCTCTGGGAACCTTTTGAAATTAACAGGTTACATTTTATTACTGTTTGATGGATATTCTTGTCTTTTTGCAACAAATTATTTAGCACAACGATTTTAAATATAACGTTTGTTATTCAGCAGGACTTAGCAGCAAAAATATGGTTCAAATCTTTTAAATTTCAAACTGTATAATAGGCATTCAAGATGAAAATGATTCAGCAGTGACTAGTTTCTGAATTACTTACTCAAGTTAACTATATAAGTATATATATATAGTATATAACTATATAAGTAACAAATTCTGCGTCCATAGTACCACATGCAGACTTCTCTCCATGATGAAGATTAGTTTAGGGATGGAAAAAATGAATGTAGATTTAGATTCAGATTTTCATATTTCTTGTTTTCTTTCCGTTTTAGAAGGGGGGTGGGGGTATATTTTCTCAGATTTTCTTCCCTAGTTAAAACAAGCAAATCTCTTGAAACTTCAATATGTTGTAGAATTTTGTTTCTCTATTCCTAAGAAAAGAGTAGGTATTCATTGAAATTACATTGGTTTGGACTTAATTTCCATCTTCTGGTGAGGGGGTTATATTCCACCTTCTAGAATAATGGTGAAAAGTACTTAGAGCAGAGGTCCATCTAGTCCTGTCAGTATTCTGAACATAGCCAACAGCATGAAAACATGTAGTGTATCCCACGATACGCTTGAGCCTCCATGTATTTGAACTGAGAGACAAAGGTACCTGAATTGATGGTGGATTTGGGTGGTTTTTTGACATTAATTTTCCCAGACACTATTTAAACCCATTAAGAGCACATTATATATGCATAATACATAAAGTACACCTGTATATACATATATACACACACACACACACAACATACAGGTATGAAAATTTGAGGCAAGGCATTCCACAGATACTATGCATCACTTTCACTTCAGTTTTAATGTACTCCATAAAATGAAGAATAAAAGCTTGTTGGTTTACTTAGGATCACTCTGGATTCCTTAGAAGTCAAATGTCACTTTGAGTTATTTGTAAGTTCCCTTTAGAATAATATTTTTAAAGTTAAAGATTTTTAATGTTCTAATAATACGGTAATCAACAGAAATACTGAGAGGACATACAGCATAATTATTCAGTCATTATTTTGTAATAACACTCTAAAACCTCTTTTAACTAATAAAAATTACCCCACATGGAGCACATAAACACCTTAGCTGTACACAGCATTGTACCAGTGGGTGAGATCTTCATATTTGGTGTTATGAACAATGCCTGTGGATATTTTCATGTCATATTAAAGACTTCTTGTGAAAGTTCTAGCTACAACCTGTAACAATAACGTAGCAGTAAAATCTGATAAATGAATGCACAGGGTGCTTCACCAATAAGTAGGTTTCATCCCCAAGCGTGAAAGCAATGTCTGAGGGCAACTTTACTGTAAATGAGAGGGCAGGAGAAGGGAAAAGCATTGAAGCTGATCTTGTCTTTGAGCAACGCTGACCACTGGATCAATAGCTATCATTAGTAGAGGTCCCTTAAAGGAAGCTAGCTGCCACAGTGCTGACATTTAACCTGTGTCAGGTGGCAGCATGTGCACACACAGAGAACTTCAGGTTTGGAATTGGAAGAAACAGAAAATGAAAGGAGTTTCCTAAGCTAAACAGCAATTATTTCCTGGAATTTTGAGTAGTTGTTGAGTTTCAGACAAAAGTAACCTCCTGTTACAACAAACCAGTGAAGCTAGAGTGAATTTTAATACTAAATTTTAGATGCTGCAGCTCGTTATGTTGGAATCATTGGGATTATTGGAACACAGAAAACAGTGCATATCTGCATAAACCTCATTATCAGTTGAAGGCATGTCATATTCATTTGATTAATCTTAAATTGCCATTGAATCTCATTTCATTCCAAAGAGGTTGTCATTTCAACTAATTTAACTACACCCCCCAACACCCCCAAATAATGAATTTACCAAGCTTGGTAAATGCGCTGCTTATGTTGTTTGTATTGCCTGATTCAACTGACAACCCTCTCTACAACAGTCTGTATTTTTAATATTGTAGCATGATCACAAAACACTGAAAATACAGATAGCATATCCATGTCATGGAATTAATAACGAGATCCAAAAAAATTTTCAAGACTATTATCAGCACATAGATACAAAATGCTTTTGTCTCCAAAGGCATTGAAGAAGTAAAACCAGACTGTACCTGAATGCTAGATAACTTCACATATAACTGCACTGTCTAGAAAACCCTCTGGAGAAATGGATTTCTGATAGTTTCATCACTGTGCAATCATCACAATAAAAGATAATCCCCTTACTCCAAGAAAGTTACAGTCTGAATAGACAAGAGAAAAAGGGAAGAACAGAATGAGTCATAAAAGAAAAGTGAGATGTCCAGAATTAGATAGGACAGGATCTGTCAAATTCTATTCTAATACCACAGTCATCGATACTCTGATAACACTACACATGTAAGCAGCATGCTAACACACATTGTTACTGATTCTTGTTTAAGGATCATCCTTCCTCACGCAAGCAACAACATTTTGGGATATCAGACTTAAAAGTGCACAAATACAGAAGACAATTTTCACTGTAAGTTTGGCCTTTTTGTTCTGAAAGAATGCCAAACAAAAATCTTGGCTTCCACATTCTTTCTTAGAATCACCCTCCCCAGCTTTCAGACAGTAATCCTTTGCTGTATGAGGCATAATAGAAAGTGTCTGCTGTGACCAAAACAATTAAAAAAGCAGACTCTCACTGACGTTTACAGAGGAAACAGAAGACAGAACTATTTCAAGCAAATTACAGACCTGTGATATCTTCCAATAGGAATGAGGGAGAAGAAGCTTGATATGTATTTTGGAATTTATTTCTGATGAAAAATTAGCCAAGAAGTCTGTCTCGTGGAAATGAATATAAATTTCCTCACATATCAGGCAAGTCCATAATACTGTAAAATTATCTTCATGCCATTCTGTGCCTGATGGGAATAAGATAATAAAGAGTTCTTAATCTCTATTCCTAGAGAAGGTGATCCTGCACAGTTAGGTCCCTAATCTGTTTAGCTCCACCCGTGTCGGCAGCAACACTATGTCACTTTTCAACTTCTCCTCGGCTTCCATTCTCCACTTGCAATCAAGGACAACCTCATCTTCAGCTTTCAGATCCTTTCTCCCCAGTTCCTTAGAGCCCCACAGTAAACAGGCCTAGAACCTCTTCGCAATTGTGGTAAATCAGTTAGCAAGCTCCAAACCTGGCTTTTTATTCCAATACAAGGATGGGTTTGCTTTGATCTGTTCTGGTGCGCACTAAGATTTTTCGGAGGGCAACAGCTGCAGAGCTGACAGCAATATCCCCTTGCTTGTACAGCTCCTGAAATATTCCTTTTTAGCAGTAAATCATAAAAGAAACTGATGATACATTACTGCTTTTTTTTATGCTCTCATCCCCATCAGAATTTGTTCATAGAGTTAACTTTGTACTTCTGGTGACTGCTAAACAGTTAAGATAAAAAGCAATGCAACATTTGAGAAATAACTGCTGCATTCAGTGAGAGATTACTTTAACACAGTCCTCCCTCTCCCCATTTTCACCCTGACCATCCCACAGACATTTAACGTTTGGCAACAAACACAGAGTTCTTTTCTGTGTTCAGACTTACTAGGACATCTACTTGAAAAGACGGGTCTAACCACACTTTGATCGGCCCTTTGGTGGAACTGCTCTGACATCTCATGCTTTCACAAAAACTTTCTTGTTTCTTAGGCTAAAACCTGCATGTACCCAACTCCCAGGAATCCCAGCTCCAAAAAGCCATGCTGAGCTATCACAGTTACTGAGGAGCCTGGATAGAAGCAGCCGAAAACTGACCTAGAACCAAAACCAAGAGAAGATGGAATTGGTGGACAGTGCATCAGACCTAAGGAAGCAATGCCACTCTTTGGGGAGAATGAATAAAATATAGACAAAATGTATAAATATTTCTCTAGATCAGAAGTATGTCTTTTTCTAATTGCCTTTAATGTTTTGCAGTTTTCATTTTAGGAAAAATAAGTTTAGGGGTTTTTTTGTTTGGTTGGGTTTTTTGCTTTGTTTCTGAAAGCTGTGGGTATGTTTGAGCCAACTTTTCTGATGCAATAATAAGAAAGCACTAACAGTAAGTCCCATGACCCCAGGAATTTTAGATAAATATAGTGAGATTAACAAGAAACCTGCTGGAGCTGACAAAACTGGAAGAGTAAACCCAGCAGTGTGGAGAGAAGTCTGCTCACGAGTAGGTATAATTTATGTGAATTTAAAGTTCTAAGAATGTGAGAAATAAGTACTTTTGATTTTTTAAACAGATCTGAAAAAGATAATAAAGACAAATTTTCTATTTCACCATTTTTATCCATAAATAATAGTAACCTGCTGGTTGTAGGCTACAAGCAAGGAATGTTTACCTTCAGCAAGCTATTTGGAGGTAAGAATCAGCATCATATTTCTTTCATACTCTTCCCCCCATCCCTTCCTCTTTTAAATGCTTCTTTTTGGACACACAGAAGAGATTTTCATTGTGTTGAAAAAAAAGGAAAGCCTCCAAATATAAAAACTAATTGTACTAGAAAGCTAATGAATGCACCATAACCCAGATTTTCTATGGCTATTACATTAGGGAGAAAGAGTTATGAAACTTCATGCTTTTATACATTTTGTTGAGCTTGCAATCCTGGCTGAAGGAGAGAGAGCAAATTCTCAGGTGCTAAACATCAAATTGCTTATTGGAACAGCTGCTGCACTGAGCTGAGTAAGCAGGACATGCAATGAGGGGCGTTTTCTAGGCTAGTCTTTGACCAGCTTCAGTGCTAACACTTAGAAATTAAAAGGAGTATCTTACAATTCAAACATTGTTATTGCTATTTCCCTTCGACTAAACGTACAGACATAAATGGTCTTTTTGCATCCCTTACTTTTGGTTCCACTGTTTTTGCCCAGCACTGGTTAGGTTCTGCAATGTGTATTTTGTGTGTCCTATTCTCCAAGCTGTAAAACCAGGGGAGGAGGGGGGTTGTTGGTTTTGTTTTGTGTTTGTTTTTGTTTTGGAGGGGTGGGGTGGTGTTATTGAACAAATATCGCTTCAAGTAGGGGACTGGAAAGAGTTTCCCCTTTGAGGACCAGTGAAAGGCACTGGGGTAGAGCTAACGTTAGGAAACTGCATACTGTTTTTCTTCTTCTTCCAAAGAAAAAAAAAATCTTCTAATGCTACTAGTGCCGGAAATCCTCCAAAGTACAGATTTTTTTTTTTCTTTGAATACATTACAAAGAAAAATGTTTCCTGATTTTATTGAGGTTGGGCAGAGAATGTTAAATATCATGAAATAACACTGATTGGAATGTAGATTATTCAAGATTCAGGCTCTTTAACTCCAAAGATGAGTTTTGGTTCTTTTGTTGACTTAGATGATGAATTGAATCATTTACTTGGGAGCAAGTAAGGCTGAGCAACTATTAGTTGCTCAGTGATAGAAACAAGATTAATATTATGGCAAACAACCTATTTTGGCTGTCAAGGTGGAAGCAGGGGAATGCTGGAGCACCTTTCACTGCAGACACTTTACATTGACAAGCTCTGCAAGCAGGTAGGAGTGTCTTAAGGAAAAGGCATGATTCTGAAGAGCAGGCTCCATCAGACTGCCATTAATACCCCTCCCCACCCCCCTTCTCAGTTTCAGACTTTATTTCCTTAACCTTTGATTTCACTCTTAGTGTTTCTGCATTTTATGCTTTTTTGCTCTAGTGAAGTAGGGGTTCAGCTCCCGCTGGGGAATAGAAGGTGCCACTCCTGAAATCTCCTGCTCACTTTGAACAATGACTTTCTCGGTAAGTCAGCTTCTGTTTCCAGCAGGTTCCAATTCATGTTAGAAGCCTGCAGGAAATGGGCACATTGCAGCATCTGATTAAAGTCTTTCATTGCTTAGATTAATGCAGGGTCAGCTGGTGAAAAATCTTTTTTTAATAGAAAGCAAGCTGAAACAAAACTAAAAAGCCTATTCACTTAAAACTCAAGCACAAAACCAAATATTCCAATCTTGAAAAGAAACCCTAACAGTTATACAGATGCTTTTGAAAACTCTCCTAAAATGTACTTTTTCCCCAACAGCAAAAGGGTGTCCATATTCTAACCACAAACCTTCACATTTCAATAATTAGTGGGAGACAATTATCTGGAGATCAAAAAGCAGCTTCCATACTTTTTCATCCCAATTAACAATAAGCAAGTACAAAAAACACTAGAAGTTTGATTTATGAAAGTCTAGAAGATGCATTCTAGGACACACCCAGGATGTAGTCAGGCCTTCCCTCTTTCACAGAGGCAGAACTTTCACAGTTTCGTGAATCACTGCTTTCCATTACAATCCTCTATTTAAGCTAAAAAACTGCCAATCACTAGCTTGATTCATAATTCTGATGCTTCATATGGTCTCAGTATATCAACAGTTGCCTTCTAAGTTGTCAGGTTCTCAGATTTCTTGCCCTTTTAACAACCCACTCTGAGATTTAATCTCCCAGGTGCTTCCTGTTTGCAGATTGTGGAGCAATAAACAGCAACATCAGTAAGTATGCAAGTTTGCTGTGTCTTGCTAGTTGTGAATCTATAGGCAGAGAACTAGTCTGAGAGGAGGGTGATATTTAAGTACATTGTTCTGAAAACAGTAAAGAGCTGCGATTATATTTGTTTTCAGTAGAAAGTGTCAGAACCCAGAGCTATATAAATTCTCCCAAGCTAATTCACCAAAAACATTCAGTCATTCTGTTGACCACTGCAAAAGTTGCCCTTGGGCTATTTAACTTCTAAATGAGCTACAGAGGAAATTTAGGAGAGTCTGATTAAATGTTTTCTGAGCAGACAGTTTTTAAAATAGGTCCATGCCCAACATACACATGCCTGTAAAATAGGTCTCTTGTTAAAGTAAGCATGGTCTTGCTTTCCTGTAGAATTAATTTACTAAAACAAATTTTCTAGATCAGACCTTGGTGTCTATTTTGCAGCTGAAAGATACCTGGTGTCTTATGCTTTAGGAAATGCTGACTGAAATGGTTGGAAAATGGAACTTTTTGGAAGTTCACATCAGCCCCTTGCTTTCTGACAGTCTTTGAAAAGCTCAATCCAAGTGTCTCCAAAATGTCTGTTTCCCTCCATTTTAATTCTATGGCCTTTGCTATGTTTCTTTACAAAATAATGTTGCAAGTCCTGAACACTCTGAAGGCCCTTAAAGCATCTTGCTGCTGTGTTTCATTTTAGTGGCATGTCAATTAGAGGCAACTTTCCAATCTTGGTATGGACTAACAGGTGACTACCTCGAACTTCTTTTCCAGACTCGTAAACAGACCTTTTATTCTTAGTTCTCATTTTTGTGGTTATTTACTTTCCAAAGTCAGACCACCTATCTCTGCCTGCAATACTTTTACTATCAGTAGTATGTAAAGCTTAAGTGCACAATGTTAAAATTTTTATGTAGCAAAATGGAGTCACATTGTAATTTCCTACTCAATCTATAGTCTCTTCTTGAAGAATGCCATCCACCAGTGACTGTTCATACAGATAGAAGGACTTAAAGCATACCTTTTTCCCAGATGTCTTTGTCTGAAAAAGAATGGGTTTTTTTGGTCCCAGGATATTGGAAAGAAATATATGCAGATATGTGAAAAGAAAACAGGGCTGTCTTACTGAATCTGCCTGCAGGCTGTTGTGACAATGATATGCTGCTATTACTCAGCATATTCCTCATGGAACAGAGGACTGAATTTCAAAACTGATTAAAGTCTCTGCTAGGGGCCACAGACCCCAGCTAAGAATCTAGCCAGGAGTCTTCAAAAAATGTCCCTACAGCAGCTTCATGCAAAAACAGCAGAAGCAGATACTACAGTTATTTATAATGAAAAACGACTCAAAAAGATAAGGATTGACATAGCAGTCAGAAGGGTTGTGAGGGACCCCTCTAGTAGTTTTTGGCATAGCATGAAAAAGATGGCACTTCTCTTTTGCTCCTTCAAAGTGTGTATGCGAGGTGGGGGTAAGGGGATGAAGCAGACTATCCCCATGAAGAATTTGACACAAGGTTATGTATTCATTCTTTTTCTATTTATGAGTATGACTTCACACTGTAACGAAGAGATGAACTGCTATCATGATATAGTTCAAACACATGTAAGTCAGTACAGAAGCCAAAACTCAAGACGACTTAGCTAAGCTACAAGGTTGCTGGTAAAGCTTGCATATATAGGAAATTTAAGGTAAAGTGAGCTAGAACACTATTTTATAGTATGTTATTCATTTCAAACAACTTTCCTGCGATGTGAAAAGTAGCTTTCTCCAAATGGAGCAGACCTTATGACCTACAAAAGGATGAGAAAACTACATTGCACTTGCTCTTCTCAGTAAGTATCTGAATAATTTGGTAGTAGAGACTAGCTAAAGTACTGTGAATCCATACCCTAACTAACTTCAGAGTTCTGTTCAATATAAGACACCCTCTGTTTAAACAGAAGATGGAAAAATTAGTTGGAACTCTAGAGTATCCAACCCTAACATACAAAAAAGGATAAAATTAAGATGTATTCAAGCATCATCAATTCACTTAAGCTATGTCATTGCTACATGTCATTTCATCATTTCATTTTCCATTATCAAAGCCCAGGGCCTTTAAAAGGTCTGCAAGACCTCTCCTCTCAATTTGTTTGCTGCTGTACTTCAGCAATATTTAGCACCAATGTGTGTTGGCCCTTTAGTACTTTCCTTCATCTTTAACATAATTTATCAAAGAAGGTAGCAAAACACAAGTTGATCAGTCTCTCTGGTTTAATTTAACAAGGCAGGTCATAAAGGCTTTGTTCCTTGACCAGCCATGCCAAAGTGCTGCTTTCACATATTAATGTGACATGACTTGTACAGTCATAATTACTATGACAAGATAAAGGGAATTAGTTAAAACTTAATTAAAACCACATGCCTTACAACTGTGACACTATACATATTTAGTAACTTTAATTCTTTGTTCCTGGTTTATCAAAAGGGGAAGGGGTCCACATGAATTTTCCTGGTATTACAAGTACATCAATTAAGAAAGAAAATTAAACATTGATCATAAATAACAAGATAAGAAACAAACCTGAAATAAGACAAGTACTCTGATTCATGGTTAGTAATGAATTTCTTCACTCATACCTACGTACTAAAGCAGCAATAAAGGACAAACAGCAACTCCTCTTCCACAGGTATAAGAATAATTGATCAGTGCAGAGGTAGGGCACAGAGATGGAAATCTGCAGTGACTCTGTGTTGCATTATTGGTAGCCCTTTCAAAACAGGCATGACTGAACAGCACCACGAAGAATAGAAATAAGACTTGTCTTTTCACATTAAAAATAAGGGCAATCAAAAGAAAACAACAGGTTTCTCTGGTTTATCATTACACTGTACAGCTCTATAGAAAGTATAGAGGGAAAGCAGATAGCCTAGTCTAATACTGCTTAAAAGTTTAATCCTGTGCAGTATACTATAATAAGTCAGTAAAATCTGGTTATGTGTGCTTTGCTTTAGCAGCTATACCATTTTCCTATGAAGAATCCAACTATACAGATGCTCTGTTGTCATTTGTTGTCACCTTCCCTTTTCTGTTAGTCACTTCCCCAAGGGCAAGACCATATTATCATGGTACAACCCCATGGTACAACAGCATCACATTACCCTTTCCAGGTTCTGGCTGCAGAATAATCTATTCCTCTACTATTGCAGAAGTCATACGCTTTTAGTGCAGACATTCTCAATATGATCTGGGCTCCATGGTGACAGGTTCCCATCACTAGGATTTAACTGTTTCAACCAGCTTTATAGGCTTCTCATTTTCAACATCTCAATAAACTTTGTATGTCTCAATGTGTTTCTTAACCCCTGTTCACTAGAAGAAAACAATGGCAACTGTGGGGAAAGAGAAGAAAGCGAAAGTGGGATAACTTATTGCCCCAATAGGTAAAGAAGTGGCTTATCTCCCACACTAGTACTAGTGGTATCAAATAAGCTCTGGCTCTTAATAGGTTTTGCAGCTCTTTATAATCCTGCCCTAACACACTTCTGATGAGCAGTGAAAGAGTTAACAGCACTGACATTTACAGTATAACTAGGTATCAGCATTAATACTGTTGAAATGAATGGGCCCATCACATCTGTCAGAGCTATTGTTTCAGGTCCACGCATCCAGTGCCTGTTTTCAAGGCTAACAGCTAGGGGCTGACATTTTTATTAAAACAGAAAACATACCAGCATGGGGAAGATGATGTCTGCACCAAGAAGCATCTCTGGTCTGATGCACCACAAATCAGCATAATCAGACCTTCACCACTATATCTCGAGACTGGAAGAGTGTATCCAGGAACAGTGCCAAAACATCTAAAGATCTAGGAATTTAAGAACATTTACAGGCAAAATTCATACAAACACCTTTCTGGTTTCCTTTGTAAAGGAATGCTCAGAAACAGACCTACAACTGAATTGGACTCAAGGTCCAACTGCTTTGTAGTCACTGTAGGTCTTGTAAGCAGACATAAACTAGATGAAAACTAGCTAGTTCAGTGTCACTGCTAACATAGCTGGAGCAACACAGAATGTGACACCATCTACCTACTTATTTAGTCAGCATCTCAAGGGTGAGCCTTGGTGTGAGCTGCCATGACCATGCCTTTCTACAAAAAGCTATACAGGCACGTAACCTTTTGAAGAAGGAGACATAACATCACAATAGCAGTCTGGTTTTTCTGTTCATATTACACGACACAAAAAAAGTTTCACAGGGATCAGAAAAGGATGCATCAAGGTTTTGCTTCTGCCCAATAATTTGACATTTTCTCCAAGAATTTTTGGTGTATAACAGCATTTTATAAATACCTTTTTAAGACAGTTCCACGTTTTCTGGCTACTAGAGAAAGGGTAATTATGTGAAATACAAACCTAAGATTTTAAGGTACAATTAGCAGCTTGCAACTAGTAAGAGTAAGAATAATTAAAGTGAGAAATAATCCAATCAATAAAGTATTATCCTTGCTCTCCTATCCTGGGTCAGCCATACTGCAGCTATTCCAATCAGAGCATATCTACACATCAATTAGACCTATCTATATTAGTATCACATTAATGTTATATAAACAGGTTATATATGCCTGCATGCTATAAAGTATAACATGCTCTATACCACTGTAATGCTTCTAAGGCAGATGTTTTTATACTGACAGACTTATACCGACAGACTAGCACAGCCTTATCCTCACAAGAGTTAAACAAGTAGCACTAACAAAAATACATTTTTTAGATATAGCAGACTCACTCTTAAGCAAAGCGAACTGCTGCAATGCTTTAAGACATTATTGCATGCAGTTCTTCACCTCACCCACCCGACAGAGGTAACTGCCCCCCACAGTGGAGACAACAAAAGCAAACTCCAGTTCACAATTTTGCACAAGCTTATTTTCATTAGGAATTTAAGCAAATATAGCAGAATGTGAAATGGAACACCCATAACAAAGGCATGTGTTCCTTTCTGCTCCCTCTGCTCACTTGTAGCAACAGGATAACATAAAAAAATTAAGGCCAGTAGCATCTTGCCTCATTTCAGAGAAATCCAGACATGTGAGTCAGAGTGGGATCAGCCAGCAGAGCACAATTTACCTAGCTAACATAGCTATGCCAGCAGAAGTCCACCATGTAAGCATACACTCAACAAATCTAGAACATTGCTTGGATAATTACAACTCAATGAACCCTGGAACTAATATGCTGCAAGCTGCACTTAAGCAGAGTAAAAGAACCTGAAGCGTGATCTATCTTTAGCTTTCAAGGTAGATGTCCCTTACTGACTTACAAGATTATCAACATCTTGAATCAAATGCAAATGTTAATAAACTAAAATACATACTTTTTGCAGCCCTGTGGCAACCGCTGGGATCTGCACATTTGTAAAATAGTACAACTCTTTTGGCACCACATCATCTGCAAATGTGGAACATGTGAAAGTATCTTTTTTTGCCCCAGCAGTAACATATCAAGTGTAGTACTAAAGAGAATGTTTCAGACAGCAAAACTAACTCTTTGAAAGGCAAAAATATCAAGAACAGAAAGGAACATTTAGGGCTGTAGCAAGGCATGGCTACTTTGAAGAATGGGATAAATTAAAATCCAAATTAAATTTTATATTTTGAATTTACAAAACACTCCCATTTTGAGCCTCTTTATATGGTGTCATTTACTTACTGTTACGCAGTGACAGAATAGATATTCCCAACAACAAAATCCAGACCTGAAAATTCAGGGAAACAAGTACATCCAAGCAGCCAAAGCCACGAAAGATATTAAATACTTTCTGAATAGAAACATGACAGTGTCAATGGATACATGACAGACAGAAATATGTATGTAAGCCATATAAACAAGGGAAAAGTTTTTTGCTTTGAACTTTAAAACCTACCAAGTTTAAAGCACTCATTGGAACTACTGACCTGCCATTTTGCAACCAAAATCACCCTGATCCTTGCACTCCTGAAGGCTTTCCTTATTGCTCACAGTCTACCCAAATACAGTTACTCTGTAACCTATGAAGTATGCATCCCCAGGCTTTCATCTAGAAAACTATGACAAGACCCTTGTATGTGTTATTTAGACTGTAACTGGAGCAAAACCTCAAAAAATTGTCAGGGGAAATGTCCCTTACACCCAGTCTAACATAAAAGCACAGGAAATGTCCTACTGGGTTAGACTACCTAGCCAGCCTGTCTCCAGCCACATCAGAGACTCTGCTCCTAGCACAGGAGAGCACATCAGTCAGGCCACTACCCACACATCATTCCTCTCTTGCTTTCCCAGCAGCTGCTATCATTGGGTTAGGGATATCAGAGATTCATCCCCTGCCTTTTTCTTTAGTATCTGCCTTGGCCCTGTTGGCCAGGAATTTCTCCAAGCCTCTTTTCCACCTGGTGATACCATCTGTCTCCGCTCCTTAATCTCCTGTGGCAACAGTTTCACAAGTTCACTATCCACCATGTAAAACATTCCCTTTTTCCCCTGTTTTTATTTCTTGCTATTTTCAGTGAGTGTCCCTGAATCTACTGTTGCTGCATTTGTTGAATAGCAAATGAATTTTTTGCAAATATCAAGTGTATCATGTTCAGTTTTTACCTCTCCCAGGTGAAAGGTCCCATCCTTGCAATGCAACAGCTGTCACCCCCTCAATCATTTCAGTTGCCCTCTTCTGTAGCTTCCATAGTTCTGCTGTGTCCTCTACAGAAACCAGAATGGCACACTGTAGTTCAGATGTGGGTTCTTTAAGGCTTTACATAGCAGCAAAATTAGACCCTCCATCTTGATCTCAAAACACCTCCTGATGATGCCGGACGTTTTGTTTGCTTTTCTGGCTGACACTGCACATTGCACCACCAATCGCTTCAGACAACTGAAATTAATGACAGCTCTCAAGATCTCTTTCCTGAGTTGTAGCTACAAGGTTTGCAGTATGTATACTTTAGATCAGTTTTCTGCAGATGCTTTATGGTACATTTATGTATAATGAAGTTCATCTGACACATTTTTGTCCCCTCACTCAATTTTGCAGAGTCTTTTCAGAGCTCTTCATCAAAAGTGTGGCATTTGAAAAGCTGAAAGAGCATAGTATTGTCCATGAACCTGGAGATTTCACCACACATTCCCTTCTGCAGGTCAGTAATAAAGGTGTTGAATAAGAACGGTGCTAGTACTGATCTCTGGGAGTCTCCACTACTGATTCTTTTCCTTCCTGAAGTGACCTTGAAACTCAGCCATCTGCTTCCTAACCTTTAATCAGATCTGAGTCCTCAAAAGGACCTTTCCTCCTGTTTCTTCAATAACCCCAGTTCTCTTTTCCTGCAGGGCTCTAGCTTGTACCAAGTAAAAGAAATGTAGAAATAGTCTCAACCAAGCAGCGATACCCATGGTTTCCTTCCTCAAATCCTTTGTGTACTGAAAGCTACTTTTCTGGGTTTCTCTTAGCTTTAAAGGTCTCTTCCTACAACCCTAATAATTTTCCTGGCGCCTTCTCTCATCTCTCTCTGTTACTTTTTCTCTTCTAAATAGTTCCACTGATACTGGTACCAACTCCCATCTTTCAAACTCAAATACTTTTCTTCCTTATTGCACCATATTAGTTGCTTTACTGACTTCCAGTGGATTAGGAGGAGTGCATTTCCTTTCTTTAAGGGATAATTATTTTCTCAAAGAAAATACTTGGTTAGCTTGCTCCAATCTTCTTCTATATGTTTTCTTTTAAAAATAATGTTTATATCAACATTTTAAGGAGTAGTTAGCAGAAGGGAAAGTTGGGTAATAATTTCATAAGCAACAAAAATGTCTAAAATTATCTGCCAATTTGTGACTTGGTTACACTTTCTTTACATAAATGATTTACAGATGAAGTACTAAACAGACCCCATTAAAGGGTTTTTTCATCTAGCTAGCAACTTGCTGCTAGCTAATCTGGTACAGCAGGAACCATGTCAGAGGGGAATGATCAAAGTATTGAACTAAAAAATAAAGTAAAAAGGATTGGGTGACAACAGTTTGATGTCTCATTGAAGAGAGAGTAAGGCTTGGAAACAACTTTTAACATTTGGTTGTACATTCAAAATCCAGTTCCTGTGTAGCATACACCAATTAAGAAAGGAAGGGATATTTGCTAATACTGTTTAAACTACTGATGTTTTTCTGGTACTTATTAGCACCTACTTGTGTACAATAAAAAGTGAATGTTTTGGACAAATGAAGTCTTTGTTAAATATTCAGTACTTCACTTCTGGCTACATATGTCATGATAAACAGAGGCCAGCCAGTAAAGACAGGTAAGGCTCTCCCCAGACTCAGTCTAACCAACTGTGAAAGGGTATCTTGTAATTTGGGCTAGGAATTAGAAGTTGCTGCCTGATGGCTGCTGATGTTGCTAAGTATGTTCTCATGTGCTGCTAGCTACAGAAGTTTACATAACTTGATTGACTTAGCCCAGGGGTATTTCAAGATTCACAGTCTCTCTGGCCTTACTATAGATATTTTCTATAAAACTGAGGAAGGCCAAACATTTCTAACATGAAAAAGACCTTTTTCTCCCTTAAATGATCAAAGGGCGGGACTGAAGGCCTATTTGAAGTTAGAAATAAGAAACAGAGAAAGAAAAGAGAAGAAAAAGAAAGAAAGAAAAAAATGTGAGAGATTTTGGGATCTCCTTTACAGACATACACCTATGCCATCAGAAGATAAATGGGCATAAAAGAGATGAGACTGGCACAAAGTTATCAGACAACTAACTCTCACTAACAAGGTACTCTGTATAGTCTATCAGCTCCCTTCTATCGCCTTCTTTGTTTTCCCGGTAATTTCATGCTGTAGACTGCTATATAGAGGCAGGATTACATCTCTGTTTATATCTCCTTCTAACAAAATAAAATATTGATAGCAAGGCAGTTTCTATTTCATTGCAATTCTAATATGTTTAGGCTAATGCAAAGTGCTAACAGTAAGTATTAACTACTTCCCTTGGGTTTCATTTAGGTGGATTTTGTCTTCCAATTACTGTGTCAACATGACAAGAATCATAACAGGGCTAACAAACAATGATGAAGCATCTAAATATATAACATTTATATTATATATAGTATATGTAATAAATAAATAACAACAAAAACAAGTTAGTTACAGATAAACAACTAATGTTGAGTCTAGTCACTTTTATTTATCATTTTTCCTCTCTGCTTTTCCCTGTTTGCAAGGGGAGAAAATACAATTCCTGAGAGTCATTTTGTTGTCAGCTGCAACACTAAGAAAAAAATTAAGATGTTGGATGTTGGTTTATGCTTTTGGAAAGCATCAGCCAGGGGTTTGTTACATAAACCAAACTGAAACAAAAAGTTAGAGACCAACCTGAAACCAGAACTCCAGGGAATTGTTTGACTTAAGACATTCATTTCAGGTTAAATGAAATGTTTTGTTTGATCTGTGACAATTTGAGGGACATTTTTAGTACACGGTGAGAACATGAAATTAAGGAGATCCTGCTTATGCCCTCGAGTTCAGCGTTTAGACAAATTATTTTGGGTTAATTTTCCTGGAAGAAATAGCCTGGGCACTGCCTATCTTGCCACTGTCTAACACTAAGCAAAGAAGATTCTGATCTTCAACTTCTTAGACCCCGGCAACAGGAACTATTAAGAATTGCTTTAACCTTTTCTAAAAGATAAAATGGAAAAACAGTCAAAGAATGAAATTGTAAAGTATTAAATCACTCTTTCATATTAACTGGCCCTTATTCCTCTGCCCTTTATTTGTAGAGACATTTTTAAAGGGAAACTGTCCTGGTAATCTTTCAGGTGATATGAAAGATGGTAAGAACTGTCCTTTTAGCAACAGTTGATATGGGTGGGAATTGCTGTTAAAGTTCAGTATTGCTTCCTTGAAAACAAAACAAGACAAACATACACCTAAAGGTGAGACAAAAGAACAGCAACAGAGGCAAGAAACGCAGGTTCTGTTGACAGCCTCCCTGGTGACAAAAGCAGATGCTACACGAGGTTTTATCAGCAACTATGGGACTTGAGTGACCTGTACCCATGTCAGCCTGCTTAAGACATTGCTTTTAGTTGCCTTCTAAATTATAACTTCATGCAGTGTCACAAAAGAGGCCTTTTTAGCCATAAATGTCAAAACAGAAGGCAAGGGGCTGGGGAGCAGGAGGGAGGGCTGGGAGAGAAGTCAAACCAGACTGAGATAATAGGAGAACAAAATACCACAGCTAAGGTGCTTCCTCCAGTTAAGACACTTTGTATAACCATGATAACTGCTCTTGGGAGTAAGGAGGTATCTTAGCAGTAAGTATTCTTAATAGCAAGGTGCAGCCGTGATGACTGAGCCCCCTTAGTTCAGTCTGGCTGTTGTAGTAGATCTGGCACTAGCTGGGATGTGGCAGGGAGCTTTTCATCTGCTTGCCTGCATCCAGTCATGTGAACAAAAGCACATGGCAGGCAGAGAATTACCAAGAGAAGGCACGGTTCTGTTTACCAGAAATTCATGTAATACAGCTTGTAGGTCTGTCAGTAGGACTTCTGGTTTGGAAAAAGCTCATGCTGTGGTTATATGAGACAACAAATGTAACTTAAGGATTTCTAAATTAACCAGATCAAAAATGCTGTGTTTCAGAACTTACATAAGAACTTGAACTCACTCTGGCAGTTCGTATTTGTTCAAAAACATTTGTACTGCCAGGTTTTATTCTGGAGCAGATATCACCTCTCTCTCTACAATCAGCTTAAAATCAGTGTAAAAGTAAGCAAGCTGACACAAACTTCATACCAGGTTCTGACTAAATAGACAGAAATGCAATTGTGTGCTTGTGCCTGATCCGGATCTAGTTTGTCTTGCTGGATAATTCTCCAGAACAGAGATCTGGTATTAATGATCATGCAACCATGGCCACAGTCTCTTTTTGTTGTTTTGGCTTTTGCAAGCATTTTTTTAATATAAAAACTGGATTGGACTCTTGTTACCTCTAACAATTTCAAGTCTAGGCCTCTGCTGAGTGATAACACAAATTCAAACTCCCTCTGTCTGATTTAGCATGAGGATTTCTATCAAAATCTCCGAGCAGGCTGTAAACCACCATTCTTCCACTTCTATCAGATTGCATCATCTTCTCAAAGTCCCATTTTGCAAAAGGCCACTCACATTTCCATGTAATGACCTACTCCATTACTCTTGCTTCTCTTAAAAACTGTTTCCTTTTAGTCCTGGGCAAAGTTTCTCTACTTGGTAACTGAGTTGGACACACGTTCATCTTGTTTCTGTTGTCTGCCCTAGGCATTGCAAAACCATCCATGGCATCCTTAGGCCCAAGATTCAGGATTCCATAGGAACGTCTGCCAAGTAACCTATCCAGCAAGGGTAAAATGCCCCTGATGTTTCATCATTTTATGGGCTACAAAGACTAAGCTTTGTCTCCAAGAATGAAGGCATTTTACTAAAGACAGTGCATTGAGAAGGGAGCTACAACTCCCTCCAGCAGTGCCCTTTTGGCCACAATGAGAAGAGTAGGTCATGTCAATGCTGTAACTCTCTCAGGATGTATGGCAGGATAAATAGGCTGATGAGAACTCACGTGTTCCAGCAGAGCACTGCCGGTAAGAGATACACCAGTATATGCTGGGGGGCAACCGGCTGGACAGCTTCTTTGCAGAAAAGGACCTGGGGTTCCTGGCGGACACCAGGTTGTACATGAGCCAACAATGTGTCTTGTAGCAAAGAACTGTAATGGTATCCTTGGCTGCATTAGGAGGAATGTTGCCCAGGAGGTGATCTTTCCCCTCCATTCTGCACTAGTGAGGCCACCCCTGAGTGCTGTGTCCATTTCTGGGCTCCTCAGTACAAGAAAGACCTGGAGAGAATCAAGTGAAGGAACACAAAATTTGGAAAGCACTGGAGCATCTCTCATATTAGGAAAGGCCAAGAGAGTTGGGACTGTCCAGTCTATGGAAGAGAAGGCTCAGGGGAGATTTCATCAATGTCTACAAGTATCTAAATGGACAGTGTAAAGGAGCCAGTGGTATCCAGTGACAGGACAAGAGGCAATGTGCACAAACTGAAACACAGGAGGCTCACTCTGAACATCAGGAAACACTTTTCTGCTGTGAGGGTTACTAAGCACTGGAACAGGTTGCCCAGGTAGGTTGTGGAGTCTCCATTCTTGGAGATATTCAAAAGCCATCTGGACACAGCTCTGGGCAGCCTGCTCTAGTTGACCGTGCTTTAGCAGAGGGGCTGGACAAGATGATGTCCAGAGATCTCTTCCAACCTCAAAAGTTTTTTGATTCTGCACATCTGCAAGCCATGTTTGCCCACTTTTAAAACTGTCCACCCTTTGGTTTGCAGTGGCCTCTTGGAACAGCTTTTGGCACAAGGGATGTTGCAGCAGTTTTGTACTGCTATAACCTCTCCTCCCAGAAGACTTCCTAGTGCCAGGCATTTGTGCCAGGATTTATGCCAAAGGAAGCTGGCAGAGCCCCAAGTAGAACCTTACCCGATGTTTTAAGGAGTCTCAGAGCCAGTTGAGGCAGTTTGTTTTTCACATGCCATCACTTGTTATGGCAGCACAGCACGTCCAACCCTAGCCAGGCCCAAAACTTAACTTCTTGGAGCTGAGACATATAATGCAAAGTTCTTCCCCATTTGAAAAAGGCTCACATAGTTGATGAAACTGAAATATATGCATTCTCTCCTTCATCCTGGCCTCTTCTTTGAATCACTTTCCTTGTTATACATCCCAGCCCATCATTTCTAAACCTAACACCCCATCTGCCCATCTCACTCCATGGATGCTCCTGTTCCCATTCTGGGAAATACAGATTTGGCATCCGAAGGATGTTGTTCCTTCTGAGGACTGAAAAAAGCAAAGCCCAAGTGACACTGAAAATCGTTGTGATTTTGCACCAATTATGACATTGAGAAGTTATCTGCTTATTTATTTTTCTGTTCCAATTCCTTAAAAGCTGTTATTTTGAGAAAATTCAAACTTTCATTAAAAAAACAAAAAGGGAAGGTGTTACCTTTTTGGCAGAGAAAAGCTTGAAACACATTCTGAGTATATTCTACATGCTCAAAACCTAAAAGGTTACTACAAAGGTCCCACCATTGTTCATTTAATCTAACCTAACGGGTTTGAAGGGGGAAAGGCCAGTACTTTTCTAGCCAGAAAAGACAGGAGTACTGCCTCTTCAGGCTTCTCACCACACAATTGCTGTTTTCAGTTGAGCTCTAGACAATCTGTGGCTTCCTTCTCCAAGCAGAAACACTGAGCTTGGAGACAGTCATATGAAACTTTATTTCCTGCAGATCAAGCTCTGCCTACAGAGATCGCATTCTACTCTAAAAAGCCGAAGAGGATCCAGTAGGAACAAGGAAATCTTCAGTTACCTTACCTCCATGCCACTTTGATGTGGTAGATTTAAATTGTATTTATTACATAACAAAGAATTTTGACATATCTCTGGGCATGAAATATGATCTCCTGGTGAACCATCATTGAAAAAGGAGTTTGGCTTAAGTCTTTGTTCAGATTTTACTTGAATCAAAGAATCTGGAGTTTCCTGAAGCTGAAGCCCATAATCAAAGGGTAAAACCTTCCTAAACTCTCAGGTAGAAAAGGACAGCAGGCTAGCAATGGTGCTTACTATGGAATGAATTTCTTTCCTATTCTGTGGAGACAGACTCAATAAGAAGCCTTTTCGAGGCTGAAAGATGAACAACTGCCTAGGGAAATACAGTGGCCAAAGTCTTGAAATAGTTTGGCAGAAGAAGCCAGTACAGAACAACATGAAGTGGAGTCTTTGTTTCTGCAAAGTGGAAGTCAAAGCTAAGGGCCTGAAGAAACATTTAACAGTTCAAAGACCAAAGGTGAATGCGTCCTGGTGCTATTGATCTGGGAAAAAAAAAGTAAAAATCAGGCTTTGAAAAATCTGGAATTTTGTTTATATATATATATATATATGTTTTATTAGAAATCTAGGATGCCTACATTACTAAATCCAGGTCTTCACAGTGACAGGTAATCACATAATAGATACTTAGTTCAGAAGAATCCATGAACACATGCATCTAACTGAGCTCAGCATGCACCCTATCATCCTATCTGAAACTTCACAAAAATAACAAAAGACACATACAGAGATGTTAAAAAGGAAAAGAGTATGCAATTCAGTCTTAAAGCCCTTACAATAGCAGGGAATTTCCTCAGTGAAAATGTGTAGTATCCTAGTATCTCCTAGTATCCTAGGTGAAGTCACGCGAAGTATTCTGCACAGTCCCAGCTAGTTTGACGTGGGGAGAAATTACTTGCTAACACCAAATATGAGACTGATCTAGCAGTCTACTACAAAAGCTCTTACTAATTGACCCAAGCGAATCAAGTACTGAAGACACAAGAGGTGCCCTCACCCATGAAGAGTTTATAATCTAAAGAAAAGTACGCTGGACAGTCTAATGAGCTGATCAGATTGATATTGCCAGAAGTTTCCATTTAACTGAAACAAATACTGATCTCAGCTAAACTAGGCAGAACTGAAAAGAAACAGATTTGCACCTACTGCCTAAGTAGCCCAGGAACCCAATGCAAGAGGATGCTGTGGATACCATCAATATCGATGCATTCAAAGAGTGATCAGACAAATTAACAAAAGAAAAATGTATTCAGGATATTAAACTTTGTGCTGGTTTAAAAGTAAACCGGCAGGAGAAATGAACCCAACTCAAAAGAGTTTAGAAGTCAGAACTACAATT
>JAVJGI010000001.1:665369-728552 GCA_035590275.1 Ibycter americanus
AGAGAGGGTATAGAATACACAGTTCCAGTTACACCCACACAGTGATAAACTGGTCCCAGCCACTATAACTAGGACAAACTTAAACAACAGGATATAACTGAAGGGTCAAGAAGTTCCTGAGCTGCATACAATGGAAATGTAGAAGATAGGGAGAAGAAATATTACAGTATACTGCCCTGTTTTTGTGTTCTTTTCTTAGTCATCTGTTACTGTCTATTACAAGGGGTGTCAGATGAGCAAAGGGACCTCTGGTCTCAGTAAAATTTTTCTTACATTCTTACATTGTGTTATTAAACTGGGTGACAGAGAGGTGAATGGCTCTACAGCTCATTAGTAGGGTCTTGTCATATAAGCACTAACTTTAAGCTGAAAACCTTACTTTCTGAAAAAAGAAGGCATTTAAATATTAAGTATTAAACACTTTTGGCCTTTACAGAACTCAAAAAGACAAGAGTGTCCACTCTCTGCTTGCACCGACGAAACTTTGTCTTTCGTACTGCTCTGCTTGTTGAACCTACTAAGCCTGCAGCACCAAGACTGTGTACTTTTGAAATTATAAACATTAAACAAAATACAAACAATTTTGAAAAACACATTGCAAAACAAATACTACTGCATGGGCTAAATTATTTTTGAGTACAACATCCAACAACAGAAAGCCATTCAAAAAATTATTCCAGTGATCTTTTCAATGACTCTTCCATAGCATGCTGTTAGTGTTTTTCATAATTCATCCCCTGTGGCCATAACAAAAGCAAGGGATTTAGCTCAAAAACTTCATAATCACAACTACAACCTCTTCCATTCCAGAAAAAAAGAGGTAGCACAGAGAGAAAGGAGTTATCCCATCTCTGTAGACTGGACCATATAGAGGAGGTCTGTCTCTTCATCTACATGTCCTCCTTGCTGGTAGATTACACAGTAGTGCAGCAGTGCTAGGAGACTGCAGCTACTCAATTTCTCTTCCTGGTTTTAGGAACGAATCATTTTACAGTGTTTCCAGACATTAGAAGGAAATAAAAAAAGTGTTTGTGTCTGCATCACAAAAGAAAACAGAACTCCAGGCCCCTAGATAGAAAAAGCATTACCACTCCTCACTTGGTTAAAGCAGCATGTGCAAATCCCTACAGCTATGACCAAGAACGGTCAAGCTCTCCCTACCTTCCCAAGCAGCAGAATCAGAAACCTCAGTGCAGGTTTAGATGCTAGATGCTATTGAGTGACAGCACCGTAAAATGGCAAAGCAGAACAATATAGATCAGCTTCTTGGAAAGCTGGACTCTGCCCTTTGCTTGGCCACCCTTTCTCAAATTCTCAGCTGAAACTACTAAGCAGTGTCACATGCATCCAGGTACGAAGCCTGGAGAGATATAGGGATGGTAAGGTTCAGACATTTTAACACAACTTCCTGGGAGATCTAGGACCAGGGACCCTAGTCCCTCATTTATTTAACATATGTTCCAGTTTCGAAGGCACCAGAAGATAAAGGTGCAGGGTAGAGCTGATTTCTCTCATATCACCTTAAGGCTGCTGGCTTTCACATCATACAAGACTGCCCACAAAAGGGAAATAAAAAAGTCTGTGAGAGAAAAAACATGCTTGAAGATATGACCTAGTGGATACATCAGCTTTGTAACACAAGAGTATCCCAGGGCACATAAGAGGAAGCTGAGGTGCAGTCACACACATCTACAGTTTGTCTTGACTGTATTGCACCTCACCACATAAATAGCAACTACATAGCCTACAGGAATAAATGAAAATTTTCTTAGTGCCAAACTGGACAGTAGGAGTGCAGTGTGGAGTGAAACATCTAAGCAAAGGAGACAATACACAGCCATTTACACAACAGTCCCTTAAAAGGAGTCTTGCATTGCTTTGATAGCATTGCCTTTCCCCTCTCAAAAAACATGCTTAATTATTTTCCCAATAGCTTGTTTTTTTAAGGAAAATATTTGAAATAACAAATTTTAAAATGTTACAGTGAGCATTTTAATCACTATTATCCACTTCTTCTTCTTTCATGCTCAGGGACTGATGACGATCAGAGAGCCCAGATGCCAGTCTGTATATTATAGTCTCAGCCAGAGTATTTTTCTCCTTGGCGAGATCCACAGGCAGTTATTCTGGCAGCTCTCAAGTTGTCCCTGCCTAGCAAACGATTAAGGCTGTTGACTGACTGCTCAGACTACCCTGTTCTGGACATGCAGGATTTTCCCCCTCCCCTTACTTATAGCAGAACAGCTGTTCTGTGCATGTACTGCATGTGTTCATGTGTGCATCTATTCACTTATTAACAAGAAATCAAGAAAAGTATGTTTATACAGGTCCATTTTAAGTCACAAAACACATGATTATCCCCTATGCTAGTATGATTTGCCATAAATTAGAGAGAAAGTTTCCAAACAAGTAAGACACAGAAATATGCGTGAAAGGCCATATCTGGGAAAAGGTCTCTACACGCATGTAGGTCTGTAGCAGGCGATGCATATTGCTTGCTGCTTTCCGCTGAAATCTAAAGAACACTTGTTTTAACATGTGCCTAAGAAAGTTGCCAGAGACTCTGTAAACCCCAACTCTGACCTTAGCCACCTCTTTGACTTCCTGCACAGAATTTCCTCTGCATCAAATGGGCCAGAAACACTCCATATGTGGCTGATCTCTCAGCAGTATTGGCCTTAAATTATTTATTGTTTTTGAGTACCATCAAGGTATCTGAGGCTGTGTGATACAGAGGGAAAGACGTGGTCCCTGTCTGGTGAGACTTAATCTAAATAAGACGGAATGCTTAGTGCAGACATTCAAAGTAATACCACACAGCATGAACAGATAAAGAGCCAGGATCAAAATTTCATCACTCAACTCTGTTATTATCTAACATTATTGCAGAACGTGTGTGCTTTCAGTAAGGCCAGGTGTGCATGTAAAGATTTTCTTAGATTACTTACATCAAGATGGAAAGTGATAAAAATCAGACCTGTTTGACATAATCATTCTGTCCAAAACCTTAGCATAGATGAAACAAGGTTACAAGGAAGAAAGTCCCCTTGTGATTTAGCTTATTTTGTTTGATGAACAGGTATAAGCCATTGTAGCCAAGGAACAGTTTTGTTGATATAACCAGTCTCCATTAGAAGGTTTTGCTGCCACAGCAACATTGTAAAATGTTCCTAATGTACAAAGGCCTAAAACTGCTCTGAATGCCAGGTACAATACTGGAGGTGGCAGCTAAAAGATTTTGAAGAAAGCTTGGACTGAATGCACACACATAGAAGTTACTGTAAGGTTACACATAATTAGATAGCTACCACTCAGTAGCTACTTCTATGCCTGATCATGCTCAGTAATGCACACACTTAAAAGAGTAAGTATTTGGAGGAAAATTACTTATATTTGCAGCCAGGAAGAGAATGCAGTTGGGTAGTTATGGGGGTGCAGCTGACACACTGTAGGTTTCCAACCTAACCTACCTCATGGCAGTTTGTTTGTATACCCACATGCTTTGAGAAGTAACTTTATCCTAGCAAATGGGCATGAAGATGATGTGGAAAGAAGTGAGCAGAATTCCAGGCACAGCTGGAATCACTCACAGTTATGACTGCAAGGAAGCTGGAACTGAATGCAATAGATATGGGAAAGTCGTTAGAAGGATTCAAAAGCAAAAATAACATGGTCTAAAGAGTCACAGGGAAAACGGATTGGATCAGTAGGACAGAATGAATTGAGGAATCTGAATATTGAGATGGGTGAAGTATTTGAGCCAAAACCTATTTCTATCAGATGTCCTAGACTAGCTTACTGAGAGGATGTCCCCTCTGCAATAGGGCAAATGCTCAAGATACCTAGTTTGGATGTAAACCTGAGGATAGCCTACCCGGGCATTTTGCTTTTTATGCTTCATGGTATTTCAAATCCTGGTCTAAATTCCCATAAATGAAGAACAAACATGACTACTGACTGCCTACACATGCCCATCTGTTCATATGGCACAGCTCCCACTAACAATTTAGTTGGGCAGTTTCACTAAAGTCTAGGTGCCAAACCAGCATACGTTTCACAAAGATAGTCTGTATGACACTACAAGCACCATTTCCTTTGCAAGATTCCGTTGTCTGGGACAGGTTTGAAGATTAGCCATCCAGTTCTTCCCTGTTAGCCCAGTTTCACAGAAAACCAGATTATGCAGCCGCAGTGTGAGTCTGCATCTGTCAGCCTGCCCTCTTCTTTCCTACAGAAGTTCAGCAAATCTGAACCAGATTTGACAGAAGAGCAATGGTTTCAAAGTTATTATTTTCCTATATGTTTCATTAAAATGGCTGGTTAGAGGAGACCTTATCAGTGAATTTACTGAGGGAAATTCAACAGTGTGAACTAAATCCTTACTAGACAACAGAAAATCTACACAGGTGAATGCTGTTTTACCCATGGGAAAAGCTGCTGTCAGAACTCCACTGATGCTAGGCAGAAGGGAATCCAGTCATTAGACACAAATCTGTAATAAAGAGGACAGATGCTCACAGACCAACTTGGTTTTGTTCACACTTCTCATCAAAGTACATGACCAAACCAAATACCTGAAGGCAAATGCTGAAGAATCTCAAAGAGTTTACAAACATTTCTGGCCACAGCTCAAGCACTCCATGTGTGTAGCAGAATAAATTGGCGGCACACTCTCAGCTTGCACAGGGCAAGCACAGTGCCACCCACCTACACATAGCAGGAGTGCACCAGAATACCTGTTGGGTTTTTCAGATTTTGCAAGTTCCTCAGTCATTTCTTAATGACTGTTACAGAACTTGGAAAATTCACGTAAGCTCTCTCACACCTTCCTGAATGTTCAGTGCTGTCCATCAAACACTTGGCTGTAGGGGAAAACCGATTCAATG
Organism: Ibycter americanus; assembly: GCA_035590275.1. Classification (NCBI taxonomy): domain Eukaryota; kingdom Metazoa; phylum Chordata; class Aves; order Falconiformes; family Falconidae; genus Ibycter; species Ibycter americanus. The sequence goes on from JAVJGI010000001.1 coordinate 670,256, forward strand.
AGCAAGTCATCCATGGACCTGTCCAGTAAAAAAGAAAAACCAGTGTGACAACTTCTTCTAGCTGGTCCAGTCCAGTCCAAGTACCTGAAGCCATTTCACTAAGGCTACTTACAAAGTTACACCATTAAAAACTCTCAGTCAAAGATAACATTGTACTCTAAAGACTGATGGCAGAAAACTGAGCTGGTTTTCTGCCCCAACAAATGGCAGTGCAGAATGAAATGAGGAAATATAGGCTAGTTTCCAAACAGAATGATAACAAAATGTGACCAGTGCATACTGGTCACAAGAGAGGGCAATTATTTATCTTTTTAGCTTCAAAAGAAAACAAAATCCACAAAATATCAGCATACAGAGGTGAGCTCTACAAAAGCAAGTAGCTGTAACAAGGGATGGGGAGAACTACCACATTTGTGCTTACAGTGTTGATGCAACCACACAAAAATCAGTCCCAGCTGTCCTGGTTAATGACATGAACAGAGCAGAGGGAGATGGCCAGCACCCATAGCATGTAATTAATGTCATCCTGGCAGGAAGAAGGAACATCATCCCATTTCCTTTCAAATGCACTGTGGCCCCAGATGATCCACCTCTGCCAACAAGTCTGTGGCAAAGAGCAGAAGTTAATCTGGATGTGTGAACCGTATCAGTATCAATAGTATCAGTGTTCCCATCGTGAAACCTGCCCTAAACTGGAACCGTCCCAAACTAGGATGCTATTATCAGAAAAAGCAAAGGCAGACCAACCTCACAATTCGGAATTCATTAATAGAAATAATTTTTACTGACACCCTTATTTGAAATTGCTGTTTTGTACAATAGCATTTTAATATCTTTGTTTAATTATTTATATATTTTTTAAGTAACAACAAGTATTTTCTTTGGCAAACCTAACTTTAAGATTAGCATTACTGTCACTGATATTCTATCCTGGGAAGAGCATTCCCATTAGAAATGGTGAATTTTGCAGGTATATTAATTGTCCCTCTTGACCTTGTTGAATCAAATACAGCACAGTTTCTATTTACAGGTGGTATTTACAGGCAGTTGATATCCTACAGAATAGCTTCACTGCAGCTGCATGCAGAACAGTGTTACTGACACTATGAGAAAATGACAGATATAAAACTAACCAACAAATTATCATTTTGATTTTTCTAACTGTAGTTTAGGACTAAACAGAAAAAGTATTCCTTGTGTTTTCTGAGAATCTTTTACTCTGTTAGATAAAATTGGTGAAGATTTTTGAAGGATCCAATTTTACTGGCAGTTACTCCTCAAACAAAATCAATAACTCTAACAATTTTTAATAGCAAAGCTCTTTACATCTCAGTGGCTGCAGTGCATGTGCATAAGCTGCAGTGATGTTTATTGTATATCAGGATGGAAAAGCTAGACTCTAAATTGTGTAACTTTCCATAACACAGTTTTCCTGAGGGCTGTTCAACTCAACAAGCAGCCAAGGAAAAGGGAGGGTGAATACAGCAGATCTGTTCCTTTCCAGCTTTAGATGCAGATGAGGCCCCACCCAGCAAACCAAACCTTTGGCATTCATCCACATGATCCTCCCGGCTAAGGAAAGAGGAGCCATGTATGGAACAATATAGCAATACAAGAACCTCCTCACCCTTGTCATTCTGGTGGTTTCCTTCTCACAGAAATAAACTGCCCTAAATGGTAAACATGGCTGTCAGATTATGGTCTGCCATAATTGTAAAGCACACATGTAAATCTTGCTTCTAGTATGCCAGCATTTGCCCAGTTTCAGTATTGTAGAAGCTACAGATTTTTCTTCCCATTCCTCACTGTGTCCATTGTACTGGACACTAACAAGGTAGACTCTTCAGCACAGCCAGAAAAAAAACATATTATCTTTCCAAACCTAATTATCAGTGAACCAACAGGAAGGCTCACTCATCTGAATTTAAGAAGTCATCAGAATTCCCTCAAACTACAAGATTTTTACTGCAAGATCAATGTGCAAATAATTTGGTAAAACATCACCATCTGGTGGATACACACACTGACAATTTGGTTTTAATTTTTTTCTATATTTCCTAGATATTTCTTCAGCTCAGCTCACTGAAGAATATTAGATCATAAGGAAAAACACATTCCATCGATTCGATAGTAATCTATAGCTTCTTCTTGGGACAAGACACAAACATGCAAAAAGAGAGGGGGAAATTCCTATTTTCATATACCATGATAGGTAGCAGACCTGTTAAATAAATAGAGTCCAGCCTCATCTCACTGTAATCAACAACTCTTCCAAGGCTGCTGTGAAAAGATTTCATCCTTTGTGGAAAATAACAGACATCTCCTCCAAATAAAGTCAGAAATCAAGTAGTATTCTGCTACCAGTTGGTTAAACAGCACACTCCACACCAAAGCTGAGATGTCTTTTTCTTTTTACTCTCAGAACTGAGAAATTAGTCTCACTGTTGATGGAAATCGTCTTCTTTGCATAGTCCCTACTGCCCAGTACGTCAACAAAGTGCAAGATGCCACACTCTTCAGAGCTCTACATGGACAGGGGAGGAAAAGAGGAGGCAGGGAAACAGAAAGCATCCATGCTTGTCCTATGAAGGCAGTCTGACGTCAGTCAAAAATCAGATTGCCTAAAAACACCATTTGCCCTTAGACCTTGCATCTCATGTCCTTGAAACAAGATGTTGAATATGGTATTTTCTTTCTGCTTTCTTTATTTTTTCTAAAACAAAAAGCCCTATCAAAGAAAGCATATATATGGCAGGTTTGATAATTTTCTCATAGCATTATGAAAAACTAACTTTTTCTGTCTGTTTCCTATTTGTATGAACCTTTATACTGCAGTTTCATATAAGCCCCATGGCAATGGGCCTTATGTGATCATTCTGTGTGTTTATGTCTTTGTCTGAATGTCCACCTGCTTCTTTCAACCAAAATCTGAGAGAAAGTAGTAGTCTCTAGATCCATTATGTTGCAGCAAGCCCCATGTAACTAGGCTGATACATAAATAATGGGACGGAACTCATACCACCAGGGAGACTTCTGCAGCACAGAGAGTGCATAGTGTGTAGAGCTCAGATGTCCAGAGACAGAAGTATGCCAGTCACTGTAGAAAAACTTTGAAAAGGCCTTGTGAGATAGTTAAGGCATCAGTGCTCCCAAACTACATGCTAAAACCCATAGCCTACCATTACTGTCTACCCCACCCCCTTTATAGTGTGTAACTTACTCCCTTATTCCACAAATCCCTTAGTCTGGCACACTTAAACACTACATTATACAGATAGCCATAGATGCTTGGCAATGAAAAAGCACAAAAATCAAAGTGATTTCAATAGAAATGTGTGTTGTGAGATTCATATCATAACGTTACACCAACATTAAAGCATAGGTAAAAGTTGAGAAAGGAAATCTTTTTGGTGAGATTTTACATAATAAAATAAAAACACACACAATGCAGCTGCTTCCTGCTGTGCTTGTCAGGGGGTTGTGCCATAAAGTTCCCATGAAAGCCTGTGACAAGAAATGACACAGTGAAGTAAAGCTCTACAGACACTCAAATTTATCCTATCCAATACAACTTGAAATAATGACAAATAATGTGTTTAGAAGTAATAATCTTCAGGTGCTACCAGAAAAAAGATTTTAACACATATTTTAAAAAACATAAAACAGTACTAAGAAATGGATACAAACTATCACTACCACAGTAATTAAAGAGTTAACAGCAAAATACTGTTTCTTATTTGTGGGTGTGGGAGAGGTCCCGGGTAAGTATATGACCTGAGAGAGAACCCTGTGCTTTAAAAGATTGTGAAGTCTCAAGGAGAATCAAAACAGCTGAGCAGTGGCTGAATTACCCAACGCTTTTGTAATATATTTAAAACAAAAGATCTTTTAAAGATAGCCAAAATACATACTCAGAAGATGACAGGGAAACAGGATCAATAGCAGATCAGAGATAAACATCCTTAAGACACTGTCAATAAAAAGAAGTATAATTTGGATTCGTTGTTGTGGCAAAAGCCACTTTGAAAAAAAAAATGTTTAAAAGCAATTAAGCAATTTTACAGAAATAGTCTGGGATTTTGTGCAAAGGGAGAGAGACTCCAGGCTTGCCTCATCTCCTAGAAGCATCCCATATTCTTAGATGTGACGTTGCCATGACAACCACAACTTGGTGACCTCGTTATTTCAACCTAATCCTGCTTTGAAATTATAGTTGCTCCACCCTTTTGCCTGGCTAGCCTGATAACATAATCATTGTAAATGAGGATGGAAAAACACAGCAGGATACCATTCCCCTAGTGACATGGGACTAGTCTCACCTTATCAGGGAAACATACCAACAATTAAACTGTACAAATCTAAAAGCCCAAAAGTAGATTTTTTTTTTGTTTGCTATTCTGTTTTGCAAGAAAAATCTAATAGCTTCTCAGTGTGGGGATTCAGTTTGGAATGGGGGCTTTTGGGGAAATTCCTTTTAATTTAATTTAATGTCTTTATCAGGAAATTAAACAGTAATAAGGGGTAGTTCTCTTTAATTATGCATTTGTTTTGACTAACAGCTGGAGGAAGATTTAGGATATACACAAAGAGTCAGTACAGAACTTGTTTAGCAAATCAGATTGGGGTTTTTGGGTTCAGGCTTGCCTTGCTTTATTTAAACTGGTTAAAGCAGTGAGCATTACAAAATCCCAGCTGTAGACATTGTGGAAACACTTACTATATTTGCTCAAATGTTACAGGAACATTACTGTAATTCTGCTCTTATTAAACACATGGACAACAGTACTGTTGCTGTCGCAGATTTAAAGGAAACATTTTCTTGGCTCCTTGGGGAGGGAATTCAGAGTTTTCTGTGTACACAGGACATATGAAAGCTAGAGGAGGAAAAAGTGGAGCAAATACCTTTAAAAGAACATAAATTTGGAGCTATTGACATGTGATCCAACTGAAGCTCCATAGACTGTAGTTTGCAAATCATTTTATGACTGTTCTTGCATACTTCTGTCTCTCTCTCTTTTCTGGCAGAGCACTCTGATTTCTCCCTTTCTCAGTATTTGCATGTTTTAGTACATGGGGCAGATTTCACCTTGGAGGTTGTGACATTGCCTGAGACTTCCTGTGGAAAAAACATGCACACCGAGGCAACTATATTTGTAGATAATGATCATTATTAGGAGAAGATGACAAAAAGAAAGAAAGGGAAACTACTTTGACAGCAAAGCGCAGAGAATTATTAGCTTGCTCAGTATGGACACAGGACTTCTGTTATTATGGTTATTTTCAGAAGGCAAACACAAAGATTTCCTCAGTTCTAAGCTTATATGCCTCTGTCAGCAAAGGGGCTGAGTCAGCTTCTGGGGATATGAACCTGTGATTCTAGAAAGAAACTCTACATTTTACCATTTAGGATGGTGTAGTGCTAAATTGTTCTTTCCAGCTTCCATGTCACAATAGGGAATTTGGGTGATACCCTCTAAAATAAATCAGCAAGGACTTCACGCGCAAACAAAGGTACCTATTAGGCACCCACAGATTTACTCAGCAACAAGCCAGGAAAACCTTTACCCAGAAACTGTTTATTAACAGTATAACCACAAGTCTGTTAGCAGTCATCAGCTCTGACATAGCTGATGAAGTAGCAGGGCAAATAAAGCGATCCTCTCCTGGTAAGGTTTTGCACAAAAAAAAAATCTTTTGCATACTGCTTCAGCAGTACTTGGGGATAATTTTCCTGAATAGCCAAAAAATCCCCCAAAGCACTATTAGCCATACATTGCAGGTACAACACAATGAACTGTAAACTGAGCTCTTTCTGTGCCATGAAGCTATCTTTGTATTGAAAAGCATCTTCAACAGGCAGGGCTAAGCCACCACTTGCCTCTCGTTAAAAACTTGCCACTCCCAGGTAAAGAAAACCAAATTACTAATAGCTTACACAGCCACCTTCACCTATGATCAGCATAAGGTGTCCCAGACACACAGAATTTAGCTTTTTCTCAACAAAAATAAAAGGAGACTGATAAAACACAGTTAGTTTCCTCCATGAAGGGATCACTTAACATTCCCTGGGCCTTTCCCTTCAAGTGGGGCATTTTGCTGTCAATTGCTAATCATTAAATGATTAGAAGAAATGTGAATGTAATTGTTAGACATTTATTTCTTGAGATGTTCAGCAGGGGTTAGAAATCTGTCTCCATCAAAGTATTTTTCTGAAGCTCTGTTGAATCCCAAGAGCAGAGAATAGACATGAGTAGGAGATGTTTATACGGCACTGCAGCAGAGGAAGCAGGTTTTCCTTCACTAAAAGGCCAAAGTTCATCTTCTTAGAATAGCAGCATACATTCCAAAATGGTGCATCACATTTACCAAGAGTTATCACTGAACAAGATTTATGTCCAGATTCACATTTAGTTCTCCTACATACAGTAGTAAAAGGCCAGACCATTCAATACTTAATCAGGTTTTGAGTCTGATTTTTCCAGCCTTGCTTGTGATCACCATATATCGTGTGTAGGCTGATTAATTCTTCTGACTACTGATGCTAACACATGAACAAGAATCCAGAAGCCCCAAATTAATTTCCAAGCAGAAGTGTACTTTGACAATTGATTTTTGCATATATAGTCTGACTTCATCTGTTACAACCTAGTTTTCTGCACTCCTTTCAAAAAAAGGAAAATAATGTCCCTTTTACAGTTATGGTCCTGGATTTGAACAGCATCTAAAATCATTCTGTGTTCAAAACAGCTAACATACTGGGGCGGAAAAAAATACTAACTCTTCCTTGTGTAGTTAAAAGTGGATTGCACAGCAGATTTTTTGCTGAATTTGGGGAGCACAACGACTTCTTACAGGCTATGCTATGGAGTCTGTAGGTATGAGTTTTTATAGACAATACAAAAGTTCTTATATACAAATGATTTTCTGCTTTGTACAAATTTAAAACAAAAATAGAAACAAAGCTTTGCTTTTCTCCTAGATCGGTAGTGACACCTAGTGACCAAGTACTAAAGGAACAGCGCCTGGAAAGGACTGACTCTCACAAAATTGTGCTGGATTACATTACAAAAAATAATGTTGGCTGTGGACAAAACCACCAAAACAAAAACTCTAGGGTGTGGCAGGAGGACATAAACCAAACAAATACTGACATTAGCTATGGGGTGATTTAAATTTACATAGAAATGCTGCATCAGCTTTAAAGAATGATATGCTGCAATTCAAAAAGAAAGGAAGGGATGCTTTTCACAAACGGGAGAAACCATTTGGACAAGTAGAATGTAATTACCCAGTGAAACCTGGAAAGGCTCTGGAGCAGAGCATTCCTACACATGAATGATGTCCATAGGACAGCGAACAATTCTTAGTTGTAAGAACCCCAGTTTTCCATCTCATCCAATGAGGATAATTACCAGAACAGAGTGCAACTGCTCCAGTGTTATGCTTATTCTGGTCTCTATCTGGACATACTGCTCTAGAATAAAAATTATTTGGTTACTGATAATTACCTGGATCAATGACTTGTGGATGCAGGAGAATGCTGAAAAGACTAGTCTTCTTATTGGCCTTGTCCAGTGTTGGTCATACATTCTATATGACTATGGAAGAGCTATGCAGGTGCATATATTCCCCAAATACAAGGCTAGCTCCAATCTCTAAGTCGCCTTTACTTTGTAATATACTGTCCACTTAATAATCTTTTACCAAGTGGCAGTAACACAGAAGCTCGGCAAGCTCCAGTAATGCTAATCAACATTATGGAAACAGTCTTTGGTTCAGGAGGAAAGGATGCCACTTTCTTTCTAAGAATCACTTCTCCCTTCCAGCTTTTCACTGGGTTTTAAGATTTGTAAAGTGCTCCGTGCTGCACTTGAAATATAAAAACTTAAAAAGATGCCCAGGAGTAAAGTCAGGAGAGTTCCCAGAGGAAAAGTTTAGTCAAAATAGAAAAAAGTTTAAGGAAAGACAAATCTGGGCAAAACCCATAGTAGAAGAGATGAACAGAAGATGTACACCATAGATCAAAAGACAAATGTGCAGTTCAAAAGCAGAGCCACCAATTCCTTCTGCAATATATCTCAGATTACACTTATGGTGGAAGAAAATTATTTTTTTAGTATCACAGAAACAAGCGGACAGTGAAGTCTGCATCAGCCTCCCTTATCTTCACTTTGTATTCATTTCTCATCAAAGAAAGTAACTGCAAGTCTTAACACAGTAGAGAATCAGGCTTATAATGTCCAAACTGGAGAAACCATGCTGATTTGTGCAAGGATACTTGCACAAAACAGTTAAAATCAGAGATGGCTAAAGCAGCTGAGAAAGAACTTGAGTGAAAGGAGAAACATCCATGGCCAGCAGCAAAGAGATCATTAACTGTAGAGCCAGAAAAGCTATACCTGTTCCCGGGAGTTTTCAAGACAGATGCACTAGAAAAAGTGTTCAGAAATACAAAAGAAAACTACTTGTCTTTTGAATTTCTTAGATAAGGAATACTGAGGACTGATGACAGAGAAGGTTTAAGAATTTTGTCTTACCAAAAGATAACAGCTGCAGCTTTGATTGCTAAAAAAATATCCGGCACAGTGACTAGCAGTGTCAGAAATGTGTGGCTTGTTACACCCAAAAATGAATCCAGCTGTGTTACTTCTGCTTGCGACAAGCAATTGGCCACGTAACTATCCCATTAGATGTCACTTGTGCTCCTATTTGTACCACAACCTAAGATGAGGTCCCCTCAAAGAAAGAAGAGAAAATTCCAACAGAGACCAACTGATTACCCAAATCAAACAGCCCTGGAAAAGACCTCAAAACAAGCCACACTGCACCAAGATCAGAGAAAGGAAAAGGTCCCGTGTTTCACCTGTTAAGTCTTTTCCTCACTGCCAGCAAAATAACTGATGAGACTAGCCAGTTACCTTGACCTGGTTTGTACAGAATGTAGATAAGTTTGAAGAGGAACAAAAGATTTTGTTGATTCAATCTATGGGCAAGACCATGGTTGCTTTTAAATGGAGAAACACCATAGATACCTGAACTCAAGAAAACTGCTCTCTGTGTGACTGGCCTTTGATAAGCAGTTTTCACCCTGGCCCTGAGTCTGTGTAGTATTGCTAAGGGACCCATGGGAAGTGAAATATAGATATTATTTCACCTTCGTGAAATTACTAAGGGTCAGAATCACTGCTGGAAAACCTTTATGGGTCCACAAAGGAAGAACAATTAAAACCATTGCCTTAAATTGGCAGATCTTCAGTTTTGTTCCCATCTCCAATGTGGGCAGCTGTGACCTTGCAGAAAGTTCAGTAGGACACATTTGACATGAAAATAATCAGCTGTATACTATAACATTTCTTATTTATACTTTAAATTGAAGTGAACTTAATTTTAACTTGTATTAAGATTTGCAGCCTTCTTCATGTGGCATCTTCTTTATAAATAGTGAAAGAAAGGTCAGTATCTATTCACAACGTAATTTATGTATTTGCTAATTACAGATTACATCTGAAGTGAGGTGATCACACACTTGTTAGCTCTAATTACAACAGAAAAATCATTAATCATAGCTTTATAATACAATATAGGTATTGTAGGTATTAAATAGATGTTTAGCTTATTTCTGTACAACTCCTATGGTATCAGTGCAAATACCCTAAATATCCAGGGTTTATAAAAAAATCTGGAATGCCTCTGCTGTTTTGCAGAGTTGTGATCTGAAATGCTGAATTGCCAAAGAAACCAGGTGCACATGCACTAGGGTGGGGAGTGAGACAGACTCTCTTGATGTTTCATAAAATGGAATGTATATAGTTTAATACGAAAGCCCTCACCTCCATGTAAAAATTAAACTTTTTCCCAAAATGAAATGTAACATTAAGATTCAAAAACATAACCTTGTAAACAGATCTAATATTTCGTTGCATCTACCCTTAGATACTTTCCTAGGTGGTTTTGCCTAATGATCTTACTGCTAAATTCAATAAAATTGAGTGTAATATACTGAAAATACACTCAACTGATGTTGAACTTGTTGATGAGGAGTGTAGACCCATTAAAATTAACAAAACTGACAAGTTCTCTATTGCCTCTTATTTTATTGCTTTTTTGGTTCAACAAATGGCCTTGCAAGTACAAAACCTTTATTGCTTGCTGGTTGAAAAGAAAGGTTACGCTCAGGAATACATTTCTTGAGTCATGATTCAGTGTCTTTTATCAGTGTTCCTCTTTGGTGTAAATGCCACTTTGTTAATGGTACCTAGGTACAAAAGTAAAAATAAAAATATTTCAAGGAGTTCTAGAGAATATCACTGCCCAGCTAACGTGATGGAACTTTTCTTTAAAACTTTTTCTTGGACATACTGGAGTAGCAGAGACATCAGTGAAAAAAAAATACATAAAAAATCATGCTTTGGTTTTAGTGGTACAGTCATTGCTAGATCTAGTGCTAAATCCAGGGATCACTACCCAGAATTTTTTTGCTGATAGGCCACGAGAAGATCTGGTTCACAACATGACCCAAAACCAGCTGCATTGGCAGCTGCAGTGATGCAGCAGAGGGTAGGCATGCAGAACTGTGAACGAAAAGCCAAGAAAAAGGATGATAACGCTGCCTAAATCCAGAATTTCAACACCATATTTCTAAGCAGCAAATTTCTACTGAGCGAGTCTGCCCTAACTTTAATTCTCATGACCACCTCAACATTTTATGGAACTAGACTGAGAACCACATCAATCCAAACAGATATTTGGTGATCTGTTTCAACAAATAGTCCTATAAGTAGTCATAGAAACACAACTGAGGGAATTAAATTTGGGCAGAAATGACTGAATACATCAAGGGAAGGAAATGCTTAAACCAATTTAACAACTAATAGAACTGCCAAAATTATTTTGCTTTCCCTGATTCTGTCTATGTTTCCAAGGCCATATCTAGTTATATCCAACACAGTCTGTGCTGAAGCCAACTCTCAGAAACAGTTCAAAAGCACTTCATACATGAAACAAATGTTAAATATTAATAATCCAATAAAATGTTTGAATGCAATATATTGCACACAAAAATACAATGTAACTAATATATAAATGCCTATGCATTAATTTAGACTCTAAATGTAAAATATCCAAAGCTCTGCCATCTATGATATGTTACAGAAGTCAGAGTATTTTACTGATTGCAAAACCAGGAACCCCAAAATTAGAAAAGCCGCTTTGTACATTCTGATTATAATAAAGATATTAAATCTTGTTCATGTACCCATTTTTACACCTGATCCTCATCAGGCTATTTCCAGTCTGACCACAATCTGTACTACACACTTCCTCTCCCAACCCTAATCCTTACACTTGCCCTAATAACATTCAAAGACTGGTTCTTCACTCAAACTCACCAGCAATAGTGCACGTGAAAATTTTCAAGGGACAAGTCCTTCAGTAGCCCAAACCCTTCCTTATCAGCCCCACTCCAACCAGACCTCTAGTCTTGACAGGTTGATTCTGCCCAGCTTTAAACATGGACTGTCTATATGGACACTTGTGCCTCATATCTGGCAAAATATAAATGTTCAATGCTTCCTTATAGAAAAGCAGAGTACCAAGATCTCTCAGATAATTGGACTTTGCTCACAGACCTTCCCTTCCCACTTTCTCTTAGCATTGACACAGTCTTTAATTTTGTATGTGGAAAGAGGAATTGTCGGAAAATTTCAGACCTTCAGAATACCTTACTGTCTTCCTCGGGGACCCCTGGCTGGATCCCGTGGTCTGCAGTGACACTACAACTTCTGATTAAATTATACCTGCAAATTCACTAGAAAGATTTTAGAATTTACTGCTACCAGTTTACCGATAGAAGTGCTTTCCACAGATTTAAAATAAAGCACCTGTGCCTAGTTATACAGTGCCAATGAAACTTTGAATGAGGGCTCAGTTTCTGTTTCTCAGCTGATAAAATTTGTAAGTAATATTTTTGCCCGCAGAAAACATTATGAAAAAAACCACCGTTGCTAATAATTTCAAATTAGGAGTTACTTCTTCATTTAAATAGGCTCACATGACTGAGGCATAGTTAGACATATGGCTGTCCACAGATACCTGAAGATGAGTGAACATTTTTCACGATGCTTGCTTTGCAAGGTCAAGGCCTCCCCTTTCAGCTGTAATTCAGACTGCAGTAATCCATTCCTTCCTCACTTCTAAAACAGACTACAACACACTACTCTTGTCCACTTGAAACTGCAGCTTCTGCAGCTGCTCTCCTCATTTTACTCTCACATGCAACAAAAGCTACTTGTGCTTCTCACATCTGCCATGGCCTTGGATTTGTTCGGATTAAGAAAAATTCTGATCCTGTAGTTAACAGCTAGTTATATCACTGTGATCCATTCAAACAGCTGAAGAAAGAGGGAGTCCTCTGGCTTACAACCCTCAGTTTTATATACTTTTAGACTGCGGATAAATCTGGCTCCTGATCCTACTCTTTGTTCTATTTTTCTGAGAGGGAGAAAACCTGACAAAGTTTAAAATGTAGGCTTTTGCATATCTGCTTCTAGTACTGTTTTGGTCCCAGGTGATTTCCAGGTTATTTTACATAAATTCTAGCTCCTGTATTTTTACAATTTATATCCACCCTAAATGCAATCAAGAACACTGACAAAAGTATGTGATAAAATAAATACAGAAGACCGAAATAGAAAGTATTATTAAAAAGCAAAGTCAGCTAAAACCCTGAAATTATGATCATATTTAAAAAAAAAAAACCAAACAATATGTTCCATTTAAATTGTTGTTTGGGTTCTTTCCTATTTTTCATTTCCCATTTCAAGTAAAACTATGATGAACATTGATTTGTCCCAGAGAAGTACAGCCACAAGAACATTAAATTTCATTTTATCCTTCTTGATTTGCTAAAACTTTTTGTATTCTTTAGTCTTATTTTGACAGCTGGGGAAGGGGGAGACACTTACAACCTCAAATGAAACAGGAAGTCCTCCTTGTGCTATTTATATACTATGGAACATAAGTGCCTCCTAACATTGCAGCTGTGTGGCAGACAAGCAATGCAATTGTTTAATGCAATTTAGTCAAGAACAGCTAAAGAAGGAAAAACCTGACTTAGGAAAACTTTGAGACAGATTCCAGCTTTGCTCATTAAACTTTAAAGAAAAGTACTTTATGTGCCTGAATGACTGCCTTAGCAGTATATACTCCTTTCCAAGTCCTGAATTTCATGTTTCTGTTCTTTCCAAAGCTGGCTTCAATTTTGTACAGCATCCATTTTTAATGACTTCTATGTTTTTAATTTATCCTTTGAATACAGAATTAAAACAAACAGGTTTGTCTTGGTGGCTTTAATCAGAAACAAAGAGAGTTTTGAAAATGGAAAACTAGGTAAACCTAGAGCGCCAAAATCAACTTTCATTCATGTACTCCTTTTTTCTGTTATCTACAACAGGATAGTTTAGCACTTAGCTTGCTCAAAGACCTGAAGGAAAAAGAAATAATAAGAGCACCAAGGATACTGAAGTTACATATCAATTTTAAGAAATCTTAAATTAGAAGAGAGTATCAAATGGAGTTTGTTGTCTGTTGCAAAAGAACTAGTTAAAGCTGAAAGTGAGTCCAAGGTAAATGAGAAATAACTAAAGTATCAAAGATTTCAAGAAAAGGAGTGTGGCTGCTCTGGTATTATGAATATATCTAAGATTTTTTTAATGCCCTAATTTGTTCTTTATTCTTTACTAACACAGCAAGACTGATTTATTACAACAGTGTTAACACCACTTTAGAATTTAAATTTACCGTAGTAGAACAAAAGTAAGTTGTTTTAAAAAAAATAGAACTCCATGTGCAGATAAAACCCTTGAGATCTTTACACTTGATATTGGGGTCTTCTAGTTTCCAAAATCTTGGTCATACCACTGAAATAACTCCTCAATCTGATGTTAAAAGTAGGACTAGGTCTGCAATGAAAGTAACATCTGAATTCAGTCCACCTCAGTACAAAACAGTCTTGTAAAAAAAAAAAAAAAAAGAAAAAAAGGTAAGGACATGTTATGCTTCTGTTTAAGTTCAGCTCAGAATACATGCATTAAACAAGCATATGAAACTTCCATTCTTGGGGTCCTCATTTAAATATATCTGTGCCTAAAACTGATCGTTAAGTGCTTTAGAAATTGACGCTCCATTGAATTCCTAGCTCAATGTCAACTGGCACTCTGCTGTTGACTTTTGTAGCATCAGGATTTTGTCAAAGATGCTACAATCTAAAACAAGTTCTGAGAAGTTTCAGCTGCCCTATTTATCATAACAGGGTTTTATCTTGAAAATATAAGAAGCGAGGTTATAAAAGTTACATTATTTTCACTGCTAATAAACTTGATTATTGTGTTTATCTGTAACTGTTAAATCAAAAAACAGTTACAGAAGTAGATGATTCAGGCTTGTAGATTGTCATCTTTGTTGGATAAGAGACTAGGAGTTCACATTACATCCACTAGCAAAAAAGAAAGAAAATTAATTAAAAAAACCAACCTTCTGTTCTTGCCAGTGTGCTTAGAACAATGCTCCCCATCATCCAAGGAGCAGCAACCAAATAAGAGCAAATAGCCTCCAACAATTTTCCAGGACTCAAAAGCATCAATTATTCCACACCCAGATGCAAATCCTTCTTCTTAACTTGTAAGAACTTCTATAATATAGTTATGTGTTAATCAAACAAAACAGATACAGCAATACAAAACCTCAGGCACAGCACAGAGAAATGGATAGGACAATGGGGAATAACTACTGAACACATTATAGCAGAGCCTCTGCATCCAAAAACTTGCCTATATCTCACCCACACCCCTATTACGGCATCAGTAGGTCTAATAGAATATATTACCTTCCCTTACAAACCTGGTCTGTTTTTCAGTATTAAACAGAAATCATCCCTTTGTAAAATGCAGTGACACTAGGACTACAGAAAACTAACTTAAATGTCTGCATGCTACATAAACTGTTCTCTAAACCAGAAAAGAGAGAATCAAAGTTAAAAAAAAAAAAAAAAGTCCAATTTCAGTAAGGAAGTCATAGCTCAAGTACTGAATGCAACAAAAGTTCTGGGGCATGACCACACAAATATCAGCTAATGCGTTTATTAGCATGTTTCAGATAGTTGCATTGCAATTTTCATACATCAAAGAAAGTAGAGGCAAGGACAACAGACGATCAGCAGGTAACAGACAGTGCCCTTGACTTCCTCTTTGCCTTAGCTTACAGGAGTGCTTACAGTAAAATGATTATAAAAGAAATCCTGTGAGAACAGAGACACTTATAGCTGTTTTGTGTAGTGTGAGGCCAAGCGCCTTACTGATGGCACAGTAATAGCCAGTGATTTCTTCTTTTTTTTTTATTAGTTCTCAGCAAATTTCTACTGATCTATGTGTTAAATCAAAATTTTCCTAATCTTCTGCCAGAAATAGTTTTTGGATAAGTATTGATGTTCAGGTCTCCCTTTACATTGGCACTGACTTACACATGAATATATACAGTTCACATACAGATGTTTATTTTGCTCAGCCATCTGTTCCATGTGAAACACAAAAGAGATCACAGAAAATGAACTCTAACTCTCTGTTTGAATACATAGACAAACAACTAGGTTCCCAACAAAATAATTCTGTTGGTTTTCACACACTGTTTTGGAAAAGATTGCATTTTACAGACAACTTGGACAGTCAAGTCCCTGATCTGAAGTGCGGAATATTGGTAAGTTAATCATGAAGGAATGATGACTGATGATGGGATAAGGGAGCATACAGATCACTCTGGAATGATTTTTATTTGCAGGATGGTGTTCTGAGTCTGTAATTTTTTTTTTTCTTTATACTTATAGGTGTTTGGTTCTTTTGTTTTCAGACACACACACCCCCCCAAGAACTGGATTGCACCAGAGCAGATGCAATGAAGGGTGGTAAACTGAGAGAAATTGATTTAATGAGAGACTTGAAGGTGGGCAGTGCCAAAATAAAAGTCTATTTCCAAGTGCAGGGAAGAGTCGGCCCATAAGAATTGAGTCACAAAAGAGCCGTCAGGTAAGAGGTACATGCAGAGGGTGCATGAAATGGGAATGATAAAGGCTGGAAGAGATATATACATGGTATGCAAAACAAAAACAAGAAAAAAATCTTATTTGAGAAGGCAATTAAAAAGTATTCAGCTTTGAATCAATGATAGAAAATGATGAGAGAACTGTAAGAAAGCAAAGTTTGTAGTGGAATCTGTTAACTGAAAAGAAAGTTCAGCTACTTGGTGCAACTGGAAGACAGCAGAGAAAGGGAAAAGAAGGGTACAGCTGCTATACCACTGTCAGAGAACTGGTTCTCATGAGTATGAAAAGATTTTGGCTACCTGGAAGTAGTGCTTATCCATTCCTGTCTTTTGATCATATAACCACATGAAAAACTGTCCCTTTATTTCTTGGTGCCTACAGCTATCCAAGGCTCTTTCAAACTTTGGACCTGAATACTAAGAATGCCTACAACCTAAAAACCGAGCAGGTATAAATGGTTTAGCCAGAGGATGATCTGACCCCCAAATAAATGAACATAAGCAGATTCAAATCTCATTGGAGAAGGCAACAGTAACATCTGGAGCCAAGAGGGTTCACTATAATGACTCACATTAACTATTTATATTGACATATTACCAGTCAAATTTCCACACACCACGCCAGTTGTCACTACAGGTTTCACTTTGCTTTCATTACAATAGACCATGCACTCCTGCATTGCAATGGTATAGGTATACCATAATACTTCAGGATGACAACTTTCCATTTCATACTCTCTGAAATTAAGCAACTAGACAAAGTATGAAGTTTCACATTACTGAGCCAATCAAATTCATGTCTTGATTCCTGCAATCAGGCTTTAAACCAGAATGACACTTGGGGACTAAAAGCCAAGCCTATAAGAAACCAAGTAACACAGCCTTGCTTCTTATTTTACATACTAAAAAAAGACCAAACAAAAAACCAAAGACAATTTTTAAACCTGGAGTTTCTGTGGAGGTATTCCCACCTTCAGGTTCCAAATATGGATATCTACCCCATACAACAGCCCACCTGATCTCCCTATGTATTAAGTAGCAAGTAGCCACTAAATGAGGAAATTTTTGTTTGTTTGTTTGTTTGTTTGTTTTCTAAAGGGAACCTTTCTGATATTACAGCAATAATTTTTTTTAAATGGGAAATTAGGATTCTGAAAAATAAATGCATGAAGTATTTGCACTATAAAACCAGGAGTACAAACAAACATTTTGGCTGTAATTTTATGACGTGCTGAAGTATTTGTTCACCTATGGAAATAACCCCTCAATATTACATTTGAAAAATGTTTTGGCATATTTGATGCACGCATGAGTTTGGAAAGTAAGAGTGAGAGTAAAAGTTGACATAAGTAAGACAATCATTTATAAATCTGTTAGAAGTTCCCACATATACAACCGTCTAGAATTACAAAAAATTGAACTACATTCAGAGACATCCAAACTGGCACTAGTCAAACCTGATCAGACACTGGAAGCAGTTCAGTGATCTTGTTATGGTATAGATCTGCTAAAGCTGATTTATCTTGTACTGAGCCCAGCAACTGTATCATAGGAAGCAAGGTAAGTTAGCCAAAGAGGTGCTTTACCACCTACACTGCAGTAACATTTACATTTGCAACAGCTCATTTAGATCTAGCTCATGAGTCCATGCACTGTACTGCACTGCGCAGTACAAAACCCCCCCCAGAAACAGCCAAGACAAAGGAACAAGCTTTTGAATACCTTGAGATTTATATTCAGTCCTATTGCTTGTGAGTGAGATTTCTCCTGCACTATAAAAACATGTTCATCTGGTACATGTGAAACTTTCAGCTTTTCTGTTAGAATGGCTATGATTTATTACAGTGAACAGGGTTTTATGGAAGAATGCCTAGTGAGGTAGGACACCCAAGCCAAAGCAAGTTAGATTCATTCAATTTCATATTAAAGGGAAATGGCAACACCTCTCTATAGTACTTTTATTAAGCCACATTATTGACAATGTGTTTTTTCTACTGATGTCTTACGCATGAAATAATAATGTTATGCCACATATCCAAAGTAAATAGCATAGAGACCCTTTAATAGGAGACAAGATACATCCACAGCTCTTCTTACTGGGCACTGGTCTTGATACAGTCTGCAACAGCTGATCTCATGGCATAAAAAGACGCTAACACATGTGGTTCAAATGCCCATCCTTGCTGTACTCCTGTATCTACACCTCAGCATACATATACACTCCTTCTACATTAATCACTGGAAGTTTACACACAGACTAGTCAGAAACATCCTTCTAAAGAAACACTGGTTCAGTCACTGCCATCTTGCTTTCAGTTAACCTCATTCAAAATAATGTCTCTCTCCCTGCTAGCTCTGATTTGATATATAACGCTTTCAGACTCATTTCTGTTGTTCTTGATGTATTCTGTTCCATTCTCTACCTGGATATAACCACATGGATTAATGCTGATGCTCTACTCAGTACAGTGACAGCATTATTAGAGCACTGTTTTGTTGTCCACAATAAGCTCCCTCTTGTGCCTCTGGTGTTCTGTAATTAGGCCCCTTCAGACACACAGTTTGGTTATTATGGTTCATCAACTTATAATGCATTATTCTAAATGGCTGCATTTTCATTCTTTTCTTCCTTTTCTTTTTTTTTTCTGTTAAATAAAAAAAAATAATCAGATAATGGAGGTAAAAAGAATTACTCACCCTTCATCTCGATCTAACATGTTTATGGGCAGCAGGGACAGCAGGAAGACGTCCTTGCGAAGAGAGGAACTTGAGCAGCTTTATAGGACAACAACCTAGGAAGAAATGACAAGCCAATACCCACATTTACTGTTTGTAAATCTGAGCATTGATTCTGCTTTCACAAGTGGCTTTCATCAAATGCAAATCAGGAGCCTGGCATCTGCTTGAGTAACCAGGCAGCCCTGTCCCCCTTTCAGGGGAACAAAAGCCATACAATCAAAGGATTTTAAGAGGATGGCAAACTTATTGTAAGCTAGAAAAGGTTAAAAGTCTGCCAGGGTTTAAATATACCTCTCAGAATTCCCAAGTATGAAAGCACTTGTGACCTTTATGAATTTTTTTTTCCTGTGAAATGTTTCTGTATGTTTGAAACATTATAAAAAGTAACCACACAAGAGAGAAACAAACTCATTATGTGTCTTACTTTTCAACTGATTTTGAAAGCTCCAGAAAGCAAACTGAGATAATTTTATTTATTCTTAGATTTCAAAAATCCTGCTCTGACCTGCTCTTGGCTATCATAACAAGGCCTACCCATGCTCCCCTGCATCAGCGACAAATTTCCTTCTGCAAAGATGGGTAACAAGAGGAATTCACCCCAAACATGCTATTCGCTCATCTCAGAAATCCTCACTGGGATTGGCACACCCTGGAAAATGCCTGAATCACATTTGAGTAGAGACAAGCATTTTTTTAAATATGCTCAAAATTGCTACTTCTACTTACATCTGTTAGAAGCACGCATTCCCAGCACCAAGGAAGACCAGATCACTATTTCTACTGAAAGTCTTACGGAAAAATATCTAATACTAATTTCACATGTATTTTTATTGAGAAAATAAAGCCTTTTACTGTCTGGTAACAGCACAAAATAGGAATTTAAATAAAAATATGTTAACACTTAATGAGTTCATCAGAGTGTGTCTTTCTAATAGCCTTATTTCTCATTCACTTGGGAATAATCACAAAGCTTATTCCAATGAAACCAACATTCAAAGATCTGAAATGAGCCTGAAGTGTCAGTTTGATCAATTTTTCAGCTTTTTGTTTAATGATTGATTCCAGATTCCAAAGTACAGAAAGCAATACCATTTCACACAAGTTTTAGCTTCATAAGAACATGATTTGTCAATGTTATTAATAACTAGATGGAAAACAATTCAGTCAGAGTAATGTCTGAAAACCCTGCTGCTCTAAGGAAACAACTCTTTATAATTATAAACAATTTAATTTGAAACAGATCTTGGTTCTAATGTTTTGAATACAGTCATTGTCTGACAGAACAACCTATGATTTCTTCTGAGGGATTCATAACTCTCCCTGGTGTTTAGAGACAACTATAAAGCAAAAGCTGGCAATTCTTTAAGGCAAAATCAGAACAAAAGATTCAAAGCAATAGGAAGGAATTTATATTTTTTTTTATGTAGTATGAACTACATAAATCAAATCATGAAACTCAGTGTCACAAGATGTCACGGTGCCCAAAAATATAAATAGATCTGAAATAAAATTACATTAAATGAAGGAGAGATCTATTGACAGCTACTAAACCTGATGGTACAAGTACAACCTCCAGGTCAGAAGAACAGACTGAAAAATACCAGGCTTACCCTATACTTTCTGCCATTTTAATTCTACATTTTCTGCATGTCATATTGGCTTGACAGATATGTTTGTTGGATTACCCCAGGAATAAGCTAGCTTGACACGAACAACCTTCTCTCTGAAGCACAGAATCTGGAGTTCAAATAATGCAGATGCAACTGATGCAAAAAAAAAAAACCAACCCAAAACAAAACAGGCACAATTATTTAAAAATGAAGGACCCAAGAAAAAGATACCAAGTAGGACACAGGTTCTGTTATCATCGTAAACATATAAGGTCAAAGTCTACTTCAAGAAGGAAACTTCACACAGACTCAAAACATGAATGTTGATTGCAGGACTAAGCATCCTGCATTGTGACCCTCACATCTCAAAGTCTACCCACTCTCTTTGCTGCCAGTGATGATTTCTCCCAAGCAAAAACTCTTAGCAGGGAGCAAGAGGGCTACAGAAAACAAAATGGAGAAATCAAATGATCCCAGACTACAACAAATCAAATAAAGGAAGAAGTCAAAGCACCGAAAGTGGAAAAGCCACGGAACTGGAGAGGGATGTTAAACAGAGCACTCCTAACAGTGACCACCACTCCATGACACTGCCCAAGGAGCTGATGGGTGCTGCCTCGTGGTGGTCTGCCCAGGAGCAAAGATATCACTATCAGAAATAAGAGCTGAACTCAACATCTGATATTGAGCTGGCACTTCCATCTAACCCGCTAAAAAAGTTCCTAAGGCAACATAATCAGGAAAAGAAAAACACAAGTTATGCTATGCTGTTTTTCAATACAGTATCTTGCATTCAAAGTTGCTCTGCACCTACAGCACGGCTTTCCCCACAAAGACCTTTGTTTTAAGTAACATTGCAAGACCCTTCTCCTCCTAAAAACAATGCCTGAATTTAGTGTATCTATTAAAATATCTGTTTCAGATCCAGAAAAAATAAGAAATTGTGCTGAGTCATGCCCAGAATCATTCTTACCTTCTCCATGATCCTTCTCAGCTGCTGATATTAGACACTGTTTCCTGAGAAAGAAGACAACTTTCTTATTAGTACTGCAAATAAGTCATTTTCACAGTATCAGCTTTGCATAACTTATTTTCATCTAATATGGTCATCTGCATAATAATTGGTCTTCCCAGACCCTTCTGCGGAACCAAAACACGTAAGAACAAGTGTTAGCTACTGGCACAGCATCCTTACTTGCCACTCGTAGTTTAGGCTGGGTGAAAACTACCAGCAAATACTGTTCCTTCAGTTATTTAGTAAGACTCTATATTACTCTTTTCTACAACGCAATTGGAAACAAAGTTTAGCTGAAGATACTAAAAAAAAAATTCTATACTTTAGGGTATCACCTATGTATCTGATTTAACTCTCAGCTTGATGTAGCTTATCTTGGCAGCGTTAAAAACTGGTATTGTTAGAGATTAGAGTGGCATGCTGTGTTTGCTTAAGATAACTATTCTAGAGTATCTGCACTGATGCACATTGCGCAATAAGGATGATAAATTTTACTAATGTTATCCAAAATGCTGATAGCTTAATGTGAAGTTCAGTATCCTTGTTTATTATGTTTACACAAGATATGTAATATAGGCATAACATGTTATGATAAAATTTAATATTAATACAGGCATTAAACTAGTATATTATTATTTTCCACATATTCCTCTGTTTTTTTCTAGATCTCACTTGATGCTCTGAAATATTTTCAGATAATGTATGCTGATTATCCCTTGAAGTATGAGCTGGACTTTTTTAAAGTGTTAGCTCCTAAGTCCCACTAAAACAATGGGATATTTGTGTCTAAATAGTGTAAGCTCCCTCTTCTAGATCAGTTCCTAGGATAACACAGATTAAAAGTTAAAATCCTGCTAGTCTTTTTAGTTCTTTTAATCTTATTTCAAATTTAGTTTACTATCAGAGCAGCAGCAGTCCTAACTGTAGGATTTTTGAGGTTTTCAAAGCAAAACCATCAAATATTTAAATTACATTAACTTCTCACCTTCTCTTCCATCCACACTTTCACTTCTTTCTCCTCCCATACACACAAACATATGCAAGGACGTTCACACACACACAAAAAATACTGAGGAGTAGAAAGAGTCAACATTTTTTAATGTGAAAGTAGAGAAATATACTCTCATAAATGTGAAGCCACTGTGGTTTGAAGTCTAAACATTCAACACATAATTTGTAACTTTAATCAACACATCTCATTTTGCTAATGCATACTGACTGGATGCCTGAGTGCTAATGAGCGTCCCTGAATGCTAATGGCTCTGTGAAACTAGATGGCCTCTGAGCATCGCATGGATTATCTAAAACTTATTTGCATCTCAGATTCCCAGCACCATTCAGCTTCACCTCTCTTTGACCTTGACATTTTATAAACCAGGGAGAACACTTGTGTTATGAAAGAAAAGCCAAAACTAAACCAAAAAATGCAGGCAAGGACATATCCATCTAGAATATATCTGAAACAATTTATCGAGTTGAATATTCTCATGCTAGAATGTGATCACTGTAAGATATTATACATCTCATCTCCTCATTCTTTGAACTCTAATGTTTACAGGACATATACTTAGGAATAGAATTGCTGTAACCAAGAAATTTTAAGGATCTAAGTAAAACAAGGACTGTGAGAAGACATAATACCCTTTAGACCCAATTGATTTGCCGGTAACTAAAGGGATTAAATATATTATACATTACTGCATAAATTACTATGAGGTAATATAATAATACATATAAGTTCAGTGCGGTTGGAAAATCAGACAAGGTTTCAGGCACACAAGCCCTTCCTCATATCCTATCCCATGAGGAAAAGGGATTATATTCTTTTGATACATCATATAACATTTATTTGGTGATTGTTAGATGTGCTCTGTAACTGCAAAAGCCTCACTACTGTCCGGAACTGTTCCAGTGAGCATTGTATCAATGCCCCGCTTTAAAGGGAAACCTATACTCGAGGTGTTATTTTAGTGCCCTGCATGTAATATCTCTCTGTAGAAAGTTGGAAATACTTTCTCTGAAAGCCTTTTCTCTTGTTGTTTTCCATGTTCTATTTTTTCTGTGAAAAAATACATATATATAAAAATATACACATATATACATGCACATATATATTTACATATTTTCAGGAAAAGAAACTTTCATGTCTGCCAAGAAACATTAGAAAAATTATAATTGAAGAACGTGACGCAGAAGTTATTGTAAAATAAGCTTTCCACCCTTTATTACCCTCAATAAACAGACACGTAATGTTCAGATCTGTTTCCCAGCTTGAAATACAGCGGAAGAGCTTTATGCATTGTTAAAGTCAAAACCCAGGAGGGGCCATTAGATCATCTGGTTTGATTTCTGCAATGTACAATACATTTTATCTACCAGTAATATAGAACCCCTAATCTGTGGTTGACTCAAACATACCTCCCAGAAATGTGTATGGTTTTGATCTGAGGACTTCAAGTCATGGAATATCCATACCTTCTCTTTGTGTTTGTTTTGCAATGGCTTACTCACTTCTCCTATTAGAAATTATTTCTAATATTAATGTTCCAATTTATACTTCCAGATGATAGAACACTTTGGTACATGGAGAAAAATAGAGACCGGTACACTTCTGTATCTGCTTTTCCATCCACGTAAACACACTGCCATTGACTGCCTTATCCAGCTTGTCGCTTTTCTTTTTAATATTTACATGTTCTCTTTTCTGCTTTTCTAAATTTTATCTAGTACTTCAAGATTTATTAAAAGTTCCCAGCATGTCAGATGTCTTTCTAGTTCTTTAAAGACTGTTTGGTGCAAATTATCTGCAACTCTAAAAGTGTTTATCCTTTAGTGACTATCTATGCCCTGAAAAGTACTTTCTTATCCTCATGGAATGCAAACACATGGCTTTCCAAGTACAGAACAGAAACTCTTACTGAAAATTTCTACATTATCTACATAATTATTAATGATTTCATAATCTCCAGCTAGTAACAGGTCTATAGCACGACTAGGATTTCTCTGACTCCTCATTATCATTAGCTTTGGGTTTCTCCCCTATTGTTCTTGACTTCCTTAGGATTTTTCTAGATTTCCTCTCTTCCAAATGACATACACTGCTATTTATTTACCAAAAATACTTTCCTGTAACTATATAAAATTACAGGTCCTACAGGAAGAGAGCTGACTTCACGGAACTGTCTCCAGAGACACTTAGATAAAAATAAAGTTTGGATAAACTGAAGACAAGTTTCTCAAAGGCGCAGCTCAAGGGATCATGGATTCTTCTAGGAGAACTCAAAATGATATCTGAAATAAATTACATCACTGTACAATCAGGACGCCAGGACCCCTGCATTAAAAAGGTTATGATGTAACATTTATAAACACAAGTTAGTAATAAAAATTTGGTGAAATGATTAGATTTGACATTGTAAGGAACACCTTTAGCACACCCTAAACAAAGATCACAGAGTATAATGTTTCTACAGATGGACTTTGTTATACACGGTAGCTGCTAGCAGCTGCTACAATCACAGCAAGAATATATAAAGAAGAAAAGATAATGTAAGAAATAAGCTAACATTTTAGCATAGTTAAAGCTATGTGGGTGACTTTAATAGAGAAATGAATTGTTCCAGGTGCACACCTAACACTTTGCATAACCGATTTTCCAATACAAAAACAGTACTTACTTCACATGGCCAGACAACAAATGAATAAAAAGGAAAGCATCATAATCTACAAGCCCTTTGTATCAGCAATAGTCAGACAAACATAACAGCATCTTGGATTGATACATGTGAGATTTATGCTGAAGACTCCCTTTCATACTAGTGGAAATCTACTACAGTAAAGCTTTTAAGCAGTAATGGTGGAATAATATTATACAATAAACTACATCAGGTGATGTAATTTAATTTTGGAGTCTAAAATGGTTGCATTTCTATTCATTGCCTTTTTATGCTAACAACAGTTTAAGGAACTGAAAAAATTTACTCTCAAAATGTAAACTTTGATGAATTTTATGACTTTCAAATACTTTGTTACTGTCTTAATATGGCACACAAAAATAGTATTATCATATATTTAAAGAACTTTGTCAAGTTTTAATTAGCTTGACAATGTGCAGCAACTTCTCAGCTAATACCACAGTATATAAGTCGCTGTTTCCCACTTCTCTATAAGTTGCCTAGGTTTCACTGACATCAGACAAGAGCCCAAACTGTAGGCAGCTTTTGCCACCCATTATGAATTACTGTTGTGGGTTATGTAATCTGAGCAAAGGACCCTGTCAGCTACTTAATTCTCCACTGTTTCTGGTAACACATTCAAGGCAGGCAAAAGTCAGTTCCACTATGCCACATTACCTTGTGCTGTGTTACTCCAGTGCACACCTGAAAGAATCCTAGTAGAGCAGTGAAGCTATTTCAGGCAGAGCTGATGGGGACAAGCGGCAGTTCACACTTCTCAGACCTACTAGTCTACTCTTCCAGACTTTCTTCTAACATCTCTATTCTATTTCAGATCGATTCATATTCAAGTTTGGAGGTTTTTCCTTCACAATTACAGTAGCTCACAATTTTAAATGTTAACAGAGGAAAGGAAGAATATGGAAAGTTAGTGGTATATCATAAGATTACTCAACTACTGTGGGAATATGGGAGAAGAGTGGAGGTGATTGCTTGTTTCTGTGCAAAGCCCAGTTTATTCTGTGCCTTGATCAACCTCTGCATTTGCCACTAACATTTCTGTCATCTGCTGGTTCAAGCAGCCAACTTCAAACACTACCTATTGGAGGTATTTGAAGCAACGTAGCACAAGACTGTTCCAGTCCAAATCTGACCTGCAAAGAAATTTTCAATTTCAGTGAGAGATCCTGTATTGATTATCACGTTCCTTGTTTCCTGAGAAGCAGCAGGAGAATCATACCTCCACCATTGCCACGAAAGAAGCATGTAAAGCTGGAGCCAGTACAGAAGATTACTCTGTGAAGCTGAGCAAGAATTCACTGAGTAGCCCTCCTCTAGCATATCACGGAAAACAGTTCTTGTTACAACTGTTGTGTCATTCACAAAATAGAGCAGTGACAATGATTTAAAATACTCTTGTCCTGCACTCTGGCATACGGATCATCTCAGTTTGACCAGCACCTCCTTCTGTGGGCCATGTTTGGAACTATATCAGGAAACTGGTGCAGACTGAATAAAATGGAAGAAACAAACAAATGAGATGTTAAAGCTAGATCAGGCCCACAAATTCTCCTTTTGCCGTATCTATAGCAAAGCCACGTGTCACATAGAAGTAAGTCATAAGGAAAGGAAATATCTTCTGTTGGAACTGGTGCCAAATCGTTGTAACATGAAATGATGGCCTCTATGATGTGTACAAACAAGGTAATTTCAGACGTTGTTAAAGTACCACTGAGCAGAACACAGCCTAAATATAAGCTTGTGCTGATTCAAATTCCATAGGGCTTAATTCAGTAGATTATCTGCTTGAATATGCACTTTATTTGAAAGCCTGACAAAGCAGCTATAAATAACTACAGTATGTGAAAACACCTGTAAGAAAAGTTTCACAATATCAGAGTTAACTTGGAAAACTCTCTAAAAAAGCATCCTTTTCTCAGTTTTCCCATTTCTTAATATATATATATGGTCATTCTATGTTTTTTATACTTAAGTGGTATTTTGAATGTTTGTTGGTCTTTAAATAATTTTTACTTTTTTTCCTATAAAAATTCTTCCAATATAAACAACCCACAGAGGTGAGTAAATTCACATGGTTTCTGAGCTAACTTCTGTCCAGGTTAGATGCCTCTTGAGCTTTGCTGCTGTATATTCATTGCTCATTACAGTAGCCATCTAAACGTTGTTTTATAGTCCCTTGAAACACTTGTCTAGTTCTCATGAAAACACATGAAACCAAGCTTCACCTTGTGTGGCTAACAAAATGAATCTTATTCTTTTATTATTAATCTTATTATCTCTAATAATGGCTTTAGAAGCTACTGCACAAATATCTTAAAATAATTCCATATAGCACATTTTAATCCTGGTTTAACACACCCTTTTACCAAGGAAAAGAAATCCTATCAATGATTCTGATAACTTTGTGATATACAGAAATAAGTGTTGTCTTCAGTCAAATCCTTCTCCTTTTCCACTTAAAATCCAGACCAGAATTAAGAACCAGGGCAAATCTCTGATGCAGTAATTCACTGGCACACAAGCACTTCTGTGAAACATGTTACCCCACAACATTAATTTTACATTTGCTGTGTTAAGATATCATAGTCTTTTTGAGCACTGATGCCATGTTTGCACCCCAAGTGTCAATGTATTCCAGGTATACCATAATTAAAACAATTTCTTTAAACATTTAGTCTGTAAAGCATAAAATCTTTATGATTATCAACCACATAATTCTGTGCACATTTATTCTACAGAGTGATAACTTGAAAGTTTAAATAAATCTTTGGGATACTTTGTCTGATTTTGGCCTAACTTTTTCATTTCCAGCTGGATCTTATTAAAACCACAGGAAAAATATCCCCAAATTTCTGTATTTTAGCACTTCATTGTAATTAAATTCTATCATTTATCAAAATTATTATAATTTCCCATAAATTCACAGACATAAAAAATATTAATGACATATCATATCTTTTCCACAAAATTTGAAAAAAAGTTCCAAGATTACATTTCCATTTCTCAAAACATTTTCATCGCTTACCTAGTTTGCAATATAAATTACTTAAAAATGAAAACAGTGTTACTTCTTAGCAGGAATGGAAGGGGTCAAGTCAATCTTTTTTACATTAAAAAAAAAAATTCAAATCAAAATAAAACCCTCTCAGCTATGGGTTTTATAGACAACAAGTAATTTTGTCATTGTTTTTCACAAGGCATTTTTGCTCTGCTTCCCTCCAATGAAACAGGGAGATCATTAATTCTACAGTCAGCAGCTGAAACCAGTTAGTCTGACCTCAGATGTTACTGATCACATCCCTTCCTGCACAGTAGGACCCCCCAGACTACAAAAGATATATTGCTTTTCCTTTCTTACCAGAAATTAACAAAGCAGCCAGGCCAGAACATTATTCCTAATACAAATACGAACTATTAGCTCTAAACACACCTCTCTGAGTACTTTGATCCAAAGTTCATGCCCCTGTAAGGAACGACAGAACACAGCCACAGTAACGAAAGCTACTTACCACTTTAACCTATATGACTTTACACATTCAAATTACAGTACCATGGATTTAATCAGTTGCTTCTGACAGCGTCACAGAATTACAAAACAAGACCAACCCTCACTGTAGTCTAATTTAAAAGAAGCATGAAAAAGACATTTAGGAAAGTCTGTTCTCCTGACCAAGATCAAGACCACAAATCAAAAAAAGCAGTCTTGTCTGAAACGGTTAAACACTAAACAATTGCTAATCTATAGGCTTTACAGTGCACTCATTCACCAGCTCTGAGTCAGATGTAAGTCTGATGCAAGGACAGCCATTCAGACTGTAGGATCTGGAATCATTCTGGGCTAACTGTGTAAAAAGAGGACAATAATAAGCAAGAAAGAGAAGAAAGCAAGAATGTCTCTAATAAATAATTTTCAGAACAGATTGACTATGCAGTGCATTGTCATGATGAATCAAACACATCTATCCTATGGTCACTCTGCAGCTTTCTATAAAGCTGAGGGATTGCATCTTTGGACTTCCAGTTTATTTAAGCTAGCGTGTTTCTGTGGATCCAAGCTTGACATTGATTTCTCAGCAGCCTACGTAATTCGGAAAGCCACTTCAGCTACAATATTGTAAAATGATCTTTTATCACATGGTATTTTACAAAAATCTCATGGAAAAACGTGTGAGAGCTCTTTAAAATGCAAGATTCACCACAGGGGAAACAGCGGTTAGCTCTGCAAAGGAAAAAATGTCACATGGCTGAACACATTCTCTCATTATTCCCAGCAGCTAAAGAAGTAGCTAGAGGCAGAAAACTGACAATAATTATATTGCCTAGAAACTGACAGCATACATAAATCTACTGTATTAAGCCCTTATTCATTGATTTATTTTCTAAAACTCATTTCAGCATTAGCCCAGAAGTAACACTGCTCAAGACACTGCTCTTCAGTTTAAGGAAAATTTGGGTAAATTTTTCTTCCACATACTGTGATAATTAAAGTTTTGTCTGGTTGCTCTCTCTATCCTGTGGCAACCTGAATTGCCATGATTTTTGACTGCAATTTTCTTCCTCAGTAGACTGTCAGTAATACTGAAGCAGAAAGCAGGCCTGCTTAAAGGAAGAGTAATTCAGCCCTTGTTGAAATTGTTGTATGTACAGCATAAGCCCGCAGTGATGGCAAGACAGCTATTCAGTCCTGAATGTCTGTTTATGTCAAATCACAAAAGCATAGTGCAAGCAATCTAGACTCAGCAGGAATCTTTTACTGAACTAATTTTGACATAACACTGAAAAATCATGAATCAGAGGTGCTTCTAAAAGGGAAAAATAAAGGTTGGTGATGCTATAGAAGCTTAGCACAGTACTGGCAGAGTGGCACAGATGTGTTCCTGTAATTATCTCAAAGGCTAGCAAATTTGAAAATTAACTTCCCTTTATTTAGGTACTACATCCAGCCTGCACTATTACTGTTCCTGCAGAAACTTACTGTAGCACATTGCTGTTGGGTCACCCAGACTGAAGGGAGAAGCAAACTAGCCCAAGTGGCAGCCAAAGGGAAAAACAAGTTTAAAACTTCCCAGGTTTATGAAATCAGGGTTGCTGTTTTGCTGCCATTTATTGCTTAGAGGTGCCTGGCAGTCTTAGTTGCTTGAGTAAACATTATACCTTTGGTATAAACAGATTACAAATGCAATTAAAAGTCTAGAAAGTTGTTCTATCAAACTAACTCATTACTTATGATGATCCTTTATTTCTCAGATTTTTGTGCATGTTGTTATGCATTTACTTCATTTTGGATGTCTAATTATTAATATGGTACTGTATCATTTAATGATGTTTCAAAGCCAGGAAGAGTACTAAGAATTGTAACACTTCTATAGCTACATCTACTGCATATTGTATATTAACAAGTAAAATGTGTCATTTTTAGAGTGACAAGAGGAATGTTAATTAATCAGGTTTTCTCCTATAAGTTTCAGGATATACGGTCTCCTTGAACCGATGTTAAAAGGTTTGCATATGGCTCACTGCACAGGTTTTTGGTGTTCTTTGATCTCATAGTCAAGATGAAGAAAAAAAAAATCAGAGCAGTTTCAGTACCAGATATTTTTTTATTTTCTACACTCTCACACAGAACAACATACAGTGAGGTTTTTCTAATGCAGTATGTAAAAATCAGACCTTGGGAATCCCAAAAAGAATTGTGTCCAGAATATTCCAAATTGTCTTCTCTGTGGCTTTTGAATTTCAGGTTCTAGAACTCATGTATCTACTCATCCTGCTGAGGGACACAAGTCGTTTTGCTTTCAGAAGTTGCTTCAGTGTGTACACGGTAAATGTATCAGCCCTATAAAGCAGGCTTTTTGCTTTTTTAAGGGACAGAACAGACATAAATCAAACATTCATTCAGCAAATCTAGAGCCCTGAAGCAGGAGGGGAAAGAAACTTGAGGGACTCAGAGACAGCAGCCAGGCAGGGGGATATTGCTTGATGCCATCTCCAGGTCAATCCATTCCTCCTGCAACCTGCTCCCTAGCTGTCCCCTATTAAGAGGGCTAGAAGGCATGGCATGTGCTAGGTAAACGCTGTCCTAATGGCTTGTACAGGAGACAAAGCAGTTTGCAAGCAATGCCTCTTCTACTGCCTAGCCAGTAGCTGAAGTACTGCAGCACAGGCACTGTTACTCCTTCCTGGTTTTGATGCAATAAATTATGCAGAGTTCTTTTGCCAGGATAGCTATACCTATGCAACCAGCTTTGGTCTGTATGTATTAAGGTGTAATTGTTCTGCTCCTCAAACCTTTCTGCATGACATTGGGTAACCCCAGTTAAAGGGATAAACGATTATTTGTGCAGGATACAACAGAGCATATAGCAAGGACATGGTCATCAAGCCACTTACAAGTTCCCATTTCATGTACTGCATATCCCTGATTTAAGGGATTTGCCAAAATTTGAGACTTTGAATAAGTAAAGAGCAAGCAAAACTTTGCATTCAGGGTGGTCTTCACCTAAAATTAGCATCTGTGTTGCCCACACAGCAGCCTAGCTGCAGAAAAGAGAAGTGTAATACTAGTTCCTTGAGAAATATACTATACCTACAGCTTACATTTTCATATTTTTAGGGAAAGCTCTGAAAAAGAGAATTTCAGCATTGAAGACTTTCTCTCTTTGACTCCATGACAGAGTACTGCATTCATTTTTTCATCGCTATACCTACAGTTTGTACTAAGCAAGAACAAATAGATATTTCGACAGAGACAAAGGTTTTCCTTTTTCCAGAAAGGAAGGAAGGATAAGAACAGACCACAAACAAACAAATGAACAAACTGAGAAGTAATAGAGCAAACCAGCTTTGCTATTACCTACTTTATTTGATTTTTTAAAAATTGTTAATAGTAATAATTATTATTATTGTTATTATCATCATTGTCATCAGAGGAATGAGTATGACCAACATACCTAAACATCCAAATACGGCACATCTCAAATTATGATCCAAGAGCATACTGGGAAGGAAGAGGGAAAACACTATTTAATTACGAGGAAGAGAGAGTCATCTCTATGAAACTCCAATCTACCCTATTAAACAGTTAAAGAAATCCTTGCTCTGGCACCAGTTAAACTAATTTTTATAGAGCATTCACTGTTAAGAGCTATTGTTCCAACTTTTCTAATATGCTAGCAATTAAATATTCAGTTGCGTATTACTTGCATATTGCCCGCAGGTTGTGGGGAATAAGAAAATACCATAAATGTTTTGTTTTACTTTTATTAAAGTATATTATCCTAATTAAATATTTTCAGGACATTATTCTCCCCTTATTATACATGAAGACTTTTTAAATTAAAATTTTAGGGCACAAAATTGTTTTGGGTTGTGTATGTCCAGCCTATCAGCAAAGCCAGTTGAAACTCCTGCTTTCTAATCTCATAAAATATAGTGTCTCTACATGGTCCTTAGCAATTTACACCTCTTGCTCTGTTAAGTACAGAAATATTGTTTATGTCTAAATGAAAGGTAATGAAGAATCATGATTTGGTGAAGAAGCAGGACCCCCTGGTGCCCCTCACTTATTCTGTGACCGTGTGATAGACAGGCACAGCCTTGTTCAGATTCTAAACAACCTCCTTCTATTGTTGGCTGAATGGTGCCTATTAAGTCTGGCTAAAATCCCTCCCTATTCCAGCGGGTTTTTTGAAATTTAGTATAAAACAATGATGTCCACACATAAGCTTCCATGTATCTACCAGAAGAAAAGGAAAAAAACATTCCTTTCTTAAG
The DNA here is from genome assembly GCA_035590275.1 of Ibycter americanus. Lineage (NCBI taxonomy): Eukaryota > Metazoa > Chordata > Aves > Falconiformes > Falconidae > Ibycter > Ibycter americanus. The sequence goes on from JAVJGI010000001.1 coordinate 703,177, forward strand.
CAACTTGAAGGAACATTCGTAAGCCTAGGGGGGGAAATTCTTGTGGCGTAATGTGGGTAAATCCTTATTGTCTAGGGAGATTCTACAAGAGGTTTTACTCCATTAATCCCTCTTACTAGAAAAAGCAACTCCCCAATACCCACTCTTATCCATTCTTTCCTCCCTTCTCCTTTCGCAAAGTTCCTTAGTCCTAACTCTTTGCATAGTCAAAAAGAAAATGCAAGTCAATGAGAAGACAAGTGATTTTGGAATCAGTGAAATAAAAGACCTATCTCCCTCTACAGCAATGATCTGCAACCTTTGCCAGATTATGACTAACACTCCTGAACAGCAAAGAGAAGCACATCAATTCAGTGAATATAAGGAACCCGCTACTAACCTTACTGATCTTGCTTCCACTTGAACAATGTCGGTAATGTTGATATAGTGGAAAAGGTTCACATAAATGCTGTCAGGAGTATAAAGTATTAAAAAAGAATGCATAGAGTTGGAACACAAGATGATAGATCTTCAAGACAGAAATTGTATAGCATTTTGCTGCTGGGTGAATATAAGAAAAACTAACTTTTTTCTAGTGTGACTAAATGACTTTCTTAAGTTGGTTGTAATTTGGCACAATATTTTTATTATGCAAACAAAAATGTTTATTCAGTATTATTGCTCTTGTGGTTTAGACTTAGCAGATTGTAAATGCACATTATCTTAATATTTCATGCAGTCTTTCGATTGTCAACATTCAGATAAATTGTATTTTTAAAGAAAATGTAGACTTGAAGAGCATTTGGATCCTATGTCAATACACTAATCACTATCACTGTCTTCCTCCTATGCAATGATGGGGGGAAAACACATCTTAAAGATGATTAATGTTGTGAAATAAAGAAGAAAAGCATTTTATAATTTTTTTTCTCAACTATTTCAGAATCAGTAATTAGCTGAAAAAACAAGTTTCAGCACATCTTGGTAAAACAGATGGGGAATTTTTCCATCTATATTTCTTAAAGAAAAACAAATTTGTTTTAGTCACAATTAAATACCTCATTAACTATTTGAGATTTTTACTACATTTTTCTTATTTCCTCTTTCTGTTATACACACAAAGCGTGCAGCAGACTTTCCTCAGATTTACTTTCTTACTGTTTTCTGGGTTTTGTATACATTTACGCACCAAAAGCATTGGGTAGAAGTAAAGGAAGAGGACAAGTTTTTCCCTAACTGAAAGAACATCTTTTGAAAGCTGTTTGATACAGTTTAATGTAATAAACATAAAAATAATCTCTTTTCTCTAATTTCACAAAATGTATTGCTAATCTATCTACTTCTTTAAGTTAGCTTGAATCTCCTTATAAGAGATTTAGCGACAAGAAAAAAAAAAGTGAAATTTCATCACATTAGTGCAAAAATAATCTATACTGGCTAGTAATTTTGCCTTTCAGACATTAAAAAGTATTAAATTATCTTTTTTTTTCCTCTAAATGAGATTTTAAAAAACATCTGATCCTACTTATGGCTTTTCTTCCTCTCTTTCTTAAAATAGGCTATATTGTAATTCCTCTGAAAAGACAACTTGCTTTGTTAGATCAAGTTAACTACTGAACATAATTGAAGAAAGATGTCCAAACCAGAACATCTACTGCTGCTCCATTGTGCATTTGAGATAAACAGTCAAATCTCCAAAATAAAACTTGAAACTTTTTGTATCAATTTGCATGCATGGATTCATGTCCCTCTTAAAATCTGTCAGTAGTCCTGAGACTCTGCCATTACATTTAAATTATTTAGAGAATAGCTGTTTATATGAAAATTGGTGATTTTAATTTTTAATGATATCAGAACCACCCTGCTCAAGGATCTGATTAAATCCTTGCCAAAGACTTCTGTCTCAGGCTTGGACTTCTAAGACACCTTTAAAGAAAGCTTCTTGCTTTGGTTCTAACTTACAGATAATCAGTGAACCTTCAGTCATGAACTATTGCTTTGAAATACAGTATATTCATCCTAGGTTATAGAAACTAAGTTCCCAGTTAACACTTAACTCAGGATCTCTGATCCTGCTTTGTTTGCCTCCCCACATACTTTTACCGCCATGTGATATATAAATCAATGTCTTGGGATTTTTTAATTGATAAATACATGCCTACAGGGTGGCGTTTAGGTGGATCTGATCATTATCAGATTAGATCTGTAGTTTTCTTATGCTGCGTGGTAGCATACTAGAACACACACAGAATGAAAGCTCATTTGAGTCATCAGTAACTGAACAAGCAACAAGGCAATGAAAAACCTGAATTTGCCACAAAGTGATAGTATCCATGTAGGATTTAACGTCTCTGAATCATTTCAGGAAGGTCTAGAATCAAAACTGTGTCCATACAAATATTACAAAGTACTCCTCGAAGAAAAAGTATGTGGTGGGTGGGATAGCGAAGCCCTCTAGAACTTTGAGAAACAAAGTCCAAGATGAATACCTATCCATCACCAGTCCCATCCTTTCCCACCGAGCAGTTTTAGAAAAAGATTAGTCTAGGTAGGGAGTTACTGTTGTACTCTAAGAAAAGAAGTCAGGGCTAGTCAATCGTTAAACTGAAGAGCTATTGGTGGTGCCTCCTGCACTCTTCTAATTCATTGCATCCTCACTCACTCAGCCTGTCTTCACACTAGCACTTGTTCCATTCACCTGCGGAGACCATGAGCAAGGTTTTCAGATCATTAAGTGAACATAAAGGCCGTTTGGAACTGTGGTTTTGTCACTTCAGCAATTTCATTTCCATTCATATGCTTTAGGGATCTCAATTTGAGGGGGAATAAAGGCTTAGAGGGCTGTGCTACAGGGCAATTCTAGCCTCATAGAACAGGCTATAATTTACATTTATCTGTGTCTGACAAGGCTGTGTATGGCAGGGGCAAGGAAATGTTGCTGCTTGTCTCTCAGGCTATTGATAATGGGAGTGATGGTTAAAGAATTACTAACGAAGTAACAGAGCAGCTCCTAGCCTTAAGGACTAGATGCAGAGAACTTACACCCACCCCACTTCACCTGTGATGGAATCATCTGAAGTGAAATGGTTCTTTTCATGACTGTAAGCCATGATTCATAATACCAGCAACTTTACTATTTCACGGAGAAATGCAAGATCTGCTAAATAACGGAATTTTCTAACTACTGCAGCTTTTCTTCTTTTTTCTGAATCCCAGCCCCTGCTCTCAGAAAAGCATTCAGTTCAACCAGTAATACAGAGGACAAGACATGCTACCCAAGTACAATACAGCTGTTTACTCCATGGGCACGGCAGACGTGCTGCTAGAATCAGATACTGAATGACCAGCAATAACATACTGCAGCAATAGAAATAGCATAGAAATGTCTCACCCAGTCAAAATGATCATTTTGACTGAATAGAGACCATAGTCTCAATGGTCTACAAGTTGTCCCAGGGAAATCTTCTATAGAATAGCTGTCTGTGCTCCCAACTCTTCACATGTCTGTCCACACACCAATGGCTACGCCCCACCATTCTTGGACATAGAGCAGATTTTCTTTGAAAAGAGAAAAACAGTACTGATTTCATGTCAGACGTGATGTTGCATCACATCAGGATTTCAGTTTTCCTCTCCTCAGCAGACAGAGCCACAAATACATTTCCATGTTGCTGATTCCCCCTCCCTGCACAGCTAGCTCTGCCCGATACTCCCTAAGGTGAGAACAGAACCACGAGAAGGAAGCAATTGCAGGGGACAGCACTGAAGAGGCACACCTAAAAGCCACTATTCATAGGGTTTACACTGATGTAGTTGAGGATAGTCATCAAGAAGCACCTCAAGACTGAAAAGGTCTAGATGAAAAAAAAAAAAAAAAATCCTGTTCTGCAAGGGCCAGGCTGGTTCATAGGCTGTCACTCCCACCGAGTCAATCTCAAAGCTCAGAGTCAATCTCTGCCTGTTTGAGTTGACAATCTACAGGCAATGGAAATACTGTGCTCCCCTTTATGTCGCACATATTTTGAACCTGTGTTTCATATCTGCAGTTTTTTCCTTCCCTCCAGGAGAAAGAAAAAAAAAAAAGAAAAAAAAAGACAGCCGTTCCAAACAAACAGTTTGCAATTAGAGGAATGGGTGATGTGAGTGGGTATTCCCCATTTTCAAGCTACAATCTGAATAAAAATTTCAGTGCTGCCAATTTAATTCACTTTTTTCCCCTGTATATGTGTGTCTAACGTACTACATATTAATGGAAATGCTGGCTTTTTAGTCTTTACTCCAGTCAGCTACAAATCATGTGGCTGACAGTTAAATGGCCAATCTGAAGATCCTGTCTGACGTTGCTGTGGCTTTGGTATGCCCCGGGATGTAGGTCACTGTTAGTGCACAGCCTTTCTCATATCCTTTGCTCCTATGATGCATTTAGATGACAGTGCATTAATGTGACACTCTTTCAAAATAGAAGTCAAGAGATGTAAAATCCGTTTCCCACATAAATGATTTTTAATCTGTAATTTCCATGACTTTTGACATCTGCCATCAAATGAATATATCTTCTTGTTTTATCCTCAAGAGAAAGGCAGATTGTCGCTATCTCCACTGCCAGTGCTCATCTCATCATCTTCAAACAGCCTTATTCCTGGTTTCCAGAGGTGCAGAAGAGACTCCTGAGGAGCAGACCATTGTGGGTTTTTTGCATAAGAAACACTGGAATGAAGAAAGCTCCTAGGATCAGCAAGCCTTGCCCTTCATGTCACACATGGTCACATGACGCAATACTTATAAATCTAACAAGCTCCATCTTGAAGATAAGGCAGTATTTTGCCCTTCTCTAATCCAACTGAGAGGGCTGTTCCAAAACCTCACAGATCTAATGACCAGAGCCTTATTCTAATATCTAGGTTGAACCTATGTCAGTTTAGTAGCAAGATGTAAAAACATAAAAAATGTAAGAACGAGCATATTACACCAAAGCTGAAGTCCATCTGTCCTGGCATCCCATTTCCAACAGTGGGCAATATAGGACATTTGGGGAAAGAATTTAAGAATCAAATAGTTGAAGAGTTATACTAAGTGTGACAGAAACAGGCACACTAACTAGAAAGACTTATTGCCAACTGTAACTGAAATGAAAATTAACTGAATAAGCATATTTTCTTTGGCCCTATTCCTTTCTGACAAGTCTGAGCCTCTGAGAGACATTTTAGGGAAGAGGATTACAGGTGAATTATTAATAATTTTTTTTTTTACTGTTGCTGAGTAAATAGCTCAGGCTGAACTTTGACCTATGATGCTGTACTCTTGCCACACTGGGTTAATTTAAAACTAGTCTGTATTCCAGTCTGAAATATCTGGCTGGATTGGATGACAGTGGAGGTCACTAAACCATATTCAGGGTTAGGACCTATAGGAACTTCAGGGCTTTGTATAGGTAGAAGTATACCTTTTTTAAGCCGTTTCATTTTGGCATGCCTAAAGTTAGTACCACTGGCTAAAAAGAATCACAGATATGACACTAACACTGCCAGATTTTGCTTTGAAACTTGTGATCAACTTTACATTACACTAGTTAATTTGACAAGAAATATCTGATTAACCAAAAATTTACAAGTGAAATGTTTAGTTTTCCAACATTAATTTTTCAATGAATGGAAGACAATTTGGCTTTTGAATAACGATTCCAAACAGCTGCATAGACAGGGATCTTGACATGATAAGATCGATCGTGGTGAGTAGCAAAAAATTGGACATTTTGTAGTTTCATTTTTATTGCACTTGCCATGAAACATCTTACAACTTCAGGTTATTAAGCTAGTAGCAGTGGAGAACATTCTTCTCAGGGTGCTAACAACTCCAAAGGCTATTTCATCACCAATGCCAGCACTGAAGCACTGATAGCTACATTCAGAGTCTTTTCCCATGTGATATTTCATACTGGTTATGACAAGTTATCTGAATGTCTTCTGAAAAGTGGGAAGAACTGAAGGGAGGGTGAACTTCATCTCTTACACTTCTTAAGATAAAAGAAGGATGCAGAGAAGCAGAGGTAACTACACAATAGTAAAAGACATAATGCGGAGGCTGCTATTATTAGAATAAGCCCAGATATAACCAAGAACATCGAAGGTGGTAGAAGGTTGTGGTGTAACACTGTAGAGGTGGATTTGTCTCCCAGCTCCAGAATGATCCTAGACCTTATCTTCCATTTTTCGCATCTCTCCTCACTAACCAATTAACTTTATAGCTCACGCTGTCCCCATCTTGGTCATTATCTTCTCTTTCTCACCCACTCCTTCCACTAAGTCCTCCTTATGCCTCTAGTTTCCCCACAGAAATTGTAACTGCTTGAGGTAACAGAAGATGCTGACAGTGAAAAGAATCACATTTTTAATTTCAGCAGTGATGTTATAGGTGTTTTGCCTCCTGGTATAAGCAGAAGGAAGTAGAATTCAAACCAATTTGTTTCCTCTGGATTCTATGAGACCACACTACATATTTTAATCCAAATTGCAACTTATGCCACCAATAAGCACCTGACAGTCTTTTAATATTCATTTTGTATGGCTGGAGATGCTTCCCATCAAAATAGTGGGCTGTTCTGTTCACATATGAAAGACAGACAGTGTAACTCATTACAGACATTTGGGAGGTCTGCCTTACTACAGGGAGGGCTGGTTTCTGAAGTTAGCAACAAGAGAGCTTTGTTTCTTCAGCAAATACAAATCAGGGTTTTAAATGTTATCTTTTCTGAGTGGAACAGGTACATTGTTTCTATCACCTGACTGATAATTTCCACTGTATTGGAGATTGACCCTGTAAATTGATTTTTTTCATGACTGCATAAAGAAAACACATGGACTCTTGGTTCCCTTAATCTGGAAAGAACCAAGCAAGAGAAGAAAATACCTTGTTACTATTCATGCCTGTTTTAGCCAACTGTTAACTGAAAAATCACGTCTTTCAAGCTTTTTTTCCCCCTCTTGGTCATAAATCCATGATTTGCATCTTTACCTAGAACGCTGATTTTTCTGTATGACATTGATACCCTTACACCAAACCCCACAACTAGTGTTAGTACAACCCTAGGCTTGCTCTGTTACTCAACAAGAAAACACGGGTGCTGCATAGCTCTGCTTCTTGCCGTATACTGGTGTTCTGGGCTTGTATTTTTAGCTTAATTTGAAGAGTAAGCCCCCTCTTCCTCACGTCCATGTTTGCTCTTCTCATTTCACTCATCTGTTTTATCCCAGTCTTCAGTATCACCAACATGCTCTACTTGTTCTGTTCCCACTTGTTCTTCATTAGAATAAATTGTGTTCTAAAGCTCTAGCATGGGTTCACCCATGCCACAGACCCTCTCTTGTTAACAGTTCCACTTTGCTCAGCAATCCAAAGCAACCTATAATCACAGTGGCTGGAATCATGCCTCATATAAAGTGTTTTTGATTGAGATCTCAAAAAAATTAATAGGACAAGAATAATAAGTTTAACAATGAGTAAGTGAAACAGAACTACTTAAGATCAATTTCCCTCTTTTCCTGCTGAACTTCAAAATTACCCTGTAAATACCACCCTCAGTGACAAATCATTATAGGAAAAAAACCCCTAAACATTAAGACTTTTCCTAATCATGACATGTTTAGCTGCATTCAGAGTCTCTGCATGAAAACCAGAAAATGCAGCTGTGCACAAGGCAATTGCTCTGTTTTCATCTGTTCCCTGTTGACTATAGTTCAGGTGAAATTAATGCATTAAATGACAGAATGTAACTCACATTTGCTACAGCTTTTAGAAAGCCTTAATTCTGAAGGTGCTTACCCATGTAATCTTGTTGTAGCAGATGTATGTAACAGTAGATGCATCTACTCTCTTTCTGAATAGAAAGTATTGACTTAGGTCACTTAACTGCAAAACCAGAAGTTAGAATAACAGGTGTAGTCCCTCACCTGAAATCCAGTGTTTTTTGGCAAGTTACTACCTAGAAGTGCAAGGCTTAAGGAGAAGATGTTAATATGAAAATCCAGCCCCCACTGGAAATGAACAGTGGGCACTTCGCCAGCAACAATTCCTGTTTTGTTCCAATTTTAAACTACCTCAAAAGGTATCAGACTCCCATGAAAGAATTAACGATTACCTTGTCTGAAAAGTCAACTCTTTTTGTCTGAAAGATACTTTTATCCACCTCTGTTGCTTTGAATGTCCCTATGTGGTGAATGTCCCTGGTGACCCGCCGCTGCAGAAGCCTCGTGCCTGGGTGCGCTGCAGGGCGGCCCGGGGCGGCCCTGTGCCAGGTGTGCCCGGCACCGCGGGCCGGTGGCCTGTCCTCGTCCCTTCAGACAGCGTTTTATACCGCCTGATGACTATAAGGGCAAACACCACTCGGCCCTTCCCAACAAACACCAAGGAAAAATGTTTTAAGCGAATACATGACTGCATGCCAGCTAAACAGCTCTTACATCATTAATAACGTCTTTCCCGCCCCCATATATCTTGTGCACGATCTTCATGCTTTTTTCTACAGCACTCACGGTGTCTGTATGCTAAGCATATATAACTTAAAAAAGGCTTTACGCTCTTTCTCTCTACCAGCACAACAAAGGCAAACCCCCCTCCGCAGCAGGAACGTGGCGCGTGCCTGCAGTCACACCAGGCAAACCTCTCAACCCACCCCATGGCAAGGTGGCAAAAGCTGAACACAGACTTACCTTTTGAATTCTCTTTCCCTACCGAGCTGATCCTTCCCTGACCCTTAGCCCGACACATTCCCCCCTGCCCGACCTCGGAGCAGGCGGCAGGGCCTGCCTGGCGCCCTGTGAGGGAGGGGGGCAGGCGGGCACGGCCCTGGGCCCGGCACTGCTGGCTCCTTCCAGCCCAGGCACCTGTGGGGACAAACCCACCCTGCACCAAAACCACGGCACCTCCGGGAAGCACAGGGTGCCCCAGCTGCAACTTATTTTACAAAGATGCCGGTAGCAGCTCGGGGACGCTCCCAGGGGAGTTGTTGCATGCCCCGAGAGGGTATGCGCTTTTATGGAGGGGGCCGCTGCCTGTGGGATGCCCCTGAGAGACTGTGGCTGCAGGGGCGCCCCTGAGGGGACCAGGGGCACCCCACGGTGGGGCAGCGGCTGTGATCCCCTCAGGGATGTCCCACAGCGGGGCAGGGGCACCAAGGCACAGAGCAGTAGGAAAACCAGCAGGCAAAGTGAAGCAGAAGACCATTAGGCACACAGCGCCTCAACCTCCTACGCTGCCTGGCACCTCTCTGAGCAAATTTGGGCTGAGAGACTGTAATCCACAGGGAAAATAAGCAAAGCTGAGACTGGGGAGGGGGGAGGATACACGTTTTTACACGTCTGTGTAGCCTCACATTGTTAATAGCATGGTTCCCCTACATGCTAGCTATACAGATGGTGTAAAGGTTTGCAGGGTAACACTTTGGTTGAAGATAGGCCCAAATTTGCAAACAGGAAGTTTGGGGAGGGGGGGGATGTGGTTGTAAGGAGAAACAAAATTTGTTATTCACAAAAATTGGTCGTGTTTAAGCTATTTATCAGGTAATGTGGATAAAGCAGGTCACTAACACTTGGATTATGGACTGGTTCCTTTGATTAGTGCAAAACGATACGCACGAGGCATGCACTTCAGACATGCACAGCTGTGCCCTGCTGCCCGGGACAGCACGCACAGGTTTTGGTAACAAGCAGCTGGCGTTTTAAAAGCCTGGTCATTCTTCACCTGGAGGATGGAGAAAAATATGGGAGTCTGGGCATATGAGAAGGACCTTAGTAATTCAGAAAAAATACCTTCTTGGGGGTCAAAGAGACTCTTTTCTTCCAGGTGATGTTTGTGTATGGGCTTAAATAAAGAAGCTAACTGTCACACCAACTCGTGTGGATCCAGAATCTAACATGGGGGCCCATTTGTATTATGTCCTCAGCCCTGTCTCACTAATATGTAAGGATACACTGGTAGAAAGAGTAATTGATTTGTTCAAAATTAAAAACAGCATTGTATTTTTAAATTCCAGCTGTGATAGCCACAAAAAAATTAATGCCTGTTGTGCTGGACAGAAAATACCACTACCTACTACCAGATACACGGGTAAGTGATGTCCAGATTACTTGGCTGAGGTAACTTTTGGCACAGTACTTTTTTTGCAGATCACTGAATATGATTGGTAGCAAAGTCATACGAGTTTGGTTTGTAGTCAAATTTTACATTAATTTCAATGAGACCAATGATGAAAGAGGTATTTTGAGCTTCTATTATTGCACTCACAGATAGATAATTGTATTTCATTTATATGTTCTGATTTTCATCAGTAGATCTCAAAGCACTTTAAAATAGTCTCATACATATTTGGAATATGAGGCATGGATGCAGAGATGTATTCAGTCTTCCAGCAGACCAGTAGCCAAAGCAGGAACAGAAACCAGGGCCTCTAATCTTAAGATTTTTCTACATTTTTCATTTGTAAGAATGTCCTAATATGTACTTAATAACAGTATTTAAGAGGAAGTTCATACAAGGAAAATACTGTGATTAGTGGTATAGTTCATATCTACAGGAGGCACTGGATAATGAATATTAAACTACAGAAATGACAGTCTTGTGGCTTGCTACTTCTTGTCCCCTCCTAAATAACACAGTTTTTTAATATCATCTATTCCTTCATTTCACAGCCAAAGGAGTTAAAACTTTCACATTCAAAACCCCATAGTAATTAATTTTTATGTCTCCAAATCCCATCTCTTTGTTAAAACCAGTCTGGTCTGAACAGATGCTGGTTCTTTTGGTTGGGTTAGGAAATTCTTATAATCCTTATGTGCAATACAGAAGTTAAATAACCTGTTTCCCTTCCTATTGTGTCCAAGCCCTTAAGGCTGTGTTACAGAATATTGATTGACAATCCACTTGCTGATAACGTCAACAGTAATGCTACACCCTGCTGTGGGACTACTTTCACAACCTTTGCTTCTTTTTTTGCTGTTTTTTTGTGTGTGTGTGTGTGCTGTTGTTGTTTCTTGGTTTTGTTGTTGCTTTTTTGTGTTTTGTTTTGTTTGAAATGGATGGAACAGTTTCTGGAAGTGGTATATGTAACAGGCTGCATGTGCTTGGTGTAAGAAAGGCCAGAAAGCTTGGATTGTGGGCAATAAGACAAGAAGGGAGAATGAATCTCTCAGCAGAGGTTGTGGCACAATTAAAATCCTCTCTGCCAAGAACATAGTTACATATTCCTAGCAGTAGAGAAATCTCCCCAATGTATTGGAAGTCTCTGCCCTCTGCTGGCATTCCTGAAGATCAGCCTCAACTCAGATGTGGGAGTCTGATGATATCCCCGAAGTCCTCGCAGACAGTGTTGAGACTGGCAGTATTTTTAAAGCAAATCCTTTAGAGCATGGTGTTTCAGGAATTGCAAGAACGAGAGTGTCGGATGGGGATATAAATCTCAAGTGACATTTGCTATTGACTTCTGCAATGCTTTTCAGATGTCTGCCTACTTCTCACCTTGTTCAACACTACAAGGGTTAGTTTGAAGCATCTCCCCATCTGTTTTCCTCCAGTGAGCCAATACAATGACAAAGAAACAAGATTATAAACATTACTTTTTGTTGTGGTGGCGGTTTTCATTCCACTATAAAAAAAATTGTGCTTGTTTAGCATAATGAGTTATTTCAACAAAAAGTTTCAAAGTGCAATTTTGGGTTAATGTAGAACTGCAACTGCTGAATGACTCTGCTACCACCATATTTGGAAACCATTCCATCTGTTTTCCTTGGGTGCAGAACATAATTTCAAACCTTCATTTTGTGGCAATTGTTATTAGCCAATTGGTAGAAAACTAATTTTCCCATAAAAATATAACTTTGAAAAACTAATTAAACCTGTTAGTAAAATATGTGAAACCATTTCACACTCAGTCCTGCAATGAAACACAGGTTCTGCAAAGCAACAGGACTGTCCAGGGGTCAGGATTTGCAGGATGGCGACCTCACAGGTCGCACCCACAGCAGCTCAGGTTCTCACCAGCTCACACCTGAAATGGCAAAAACAGCTTCTTGCCCAGCATTTGGAGGTCTCTGGATTTGTAGTGATGCTACCGATACTCTACTGCACAAGTCTCTTTTACACTTACTTGTACTTGATTAAAATCTAGTTTTTCTAAATCTGTAGAAGAAAAATATATTCATACAGAACAGACCTGCCCTGGCTCCCATGGCTTTCTGGCAAAGCCGTATTTTGCCTCTGCACATTTGTATCTGATGCCACATGGAACACCTGCCCCAGTTTGGGGTAATTGTACCTATGGGTGTATGGATGTACCATGCAATTGCATCATCTTTTCAAAGGCACATTGGCTCAGGTCTGGAAACATCCCTTTTCTAAGAACAAGGGGTAGACTGCTACACCTGTAAAAACCAGAATGCTAAGCACAAATGGGTTAGAGTGTAAGAGCAGGACTGATCCGCGTGGCATGATTTGTTTTATTTTTCCCCAGACCTCACCAATCCCTTTCTTTAGCTAACAGTAGTATGCATCTTTGAAAGGAGGTTGTATAGAAAAGTGCCTTAGTAAATTGCCTCTGTGCATGTCAGTTTTTTAGTATGACATCAGTTGTACAGTCCTGATAAATTCAGCTGCTTAATATATACTAAATGAATAAATATTGCACTCCTTCAATTAGAGGAGGATAAACTTCTTACTTCTGCAGTGTTATATTGCTGTTGATGGTGTCATATACATAGTAAAATATGCTGAACAATTCAGGGGTTCTCAGCAACACTAGAGTGGAAATTCATCAGGTATTGTATTCCTGTAACAAGCACCAAGGTGCCTGTGCCCATGGCAGTGGGGGTTGCGCTTCATAATCTTCAAAGGTGCCTTCCAACTCAAGCTAGCCTGTGATTCTGTGAAAATCTTCACAACAGACCTGCAGTCTCCAATTGTGTCTGTGTGTTTAGTATGGATGAACACCCTGCAGTTCCCACAGACTACATCTCTCCTCATTGCAGCACCAACAGATCTCTGAGCCTGCTAAAGGAGCCAAGGCAGCCCAGACGTCTGCAGTGTCAGGGTGGCTTTTTTCCCTAGACAATTACTCAACTCAAATGAAGTTTGTAGAGATGCAAGATGAAACCAGTCACATAAAGCCTCTTTTCCATCAAACTCCCCAGGTTAAATCTCTCACCTCTAGCAGCAAGCTTGACATACACTCAACAACACCTTTGTTCTAACTCTGAAGCTTCAATAGTGCCATTTTTGTACCTTTCTGTTCCTACCTGCAATTGACAAAAGTTAGTAATCCAGTCAAGTCTTCCATTCACAATTGTATTTTAATACTATTCGCTGTTTCACAGTAAGCATGTTTCACCACTCTTACATCGCTACAGTCAACATATTACTGTTTCCAATAGCTATATGACTGCTTCTTATCTAGTAGGTACCAGTACAAGCGAATGAGGACACTGGGACAGGCACCTTCCAAGGAATGGAGAAATTGCTCATGCGTTCTACCATTCTTCCCCCTTCAAGCAAACTGGAAGAAATAAAGCTCAGTTGAGGACATGTCCATTTCACATGGATTTCTTCCATCTCATACGTTTATACAGCTACTCTGTCTTACAATAAGCATAGCCTTTCATTTAATCAGCTGGTGAGAGCAGCGGTCAGGATATGCACAGCAGACCCCTGTGAGGCATTGAACTGGCACTGGAGCTAGAGCTGCACACACACAGCACCACAGAGTGACTGGTGTCACTGCTTCACGTTCAACACTGTCCCAACACAGCTGTTCTGCTTCTAGACCTGCGCCAGTACATTCATGCAGTATGACAAGGAAGAGACAACTAACCAGGTCAGGTCTCCACCAGCTTAGCAACCCTCTCCTTAGCATACTGTAGACATCCCCCATTTTCAAGGCCCGATCTCTGATTGGCACATACCTGAAGCATCTAGGTCAGAATCACAGATTTGCCTCAGGTTTTCCTACCAGGACCATCAGGTGTTTCTAGTTAAGAAGGAATCAATCTAGCTTCTGAACCCTGTGGATCACACCTCATTGTCTTTTTCTGGCCTTTTGTTCTCCACCAAAATTCAGACCTGGTTTCCCTCTTTCCTCCTGCGTAAGCTCAGGGTTGGTTAGTCACAACCTTCAACTTAATTCCACATGACCAGTGACCAGCCATTTGCCTTTTTCACCAGGTTATTAATAACAACATTAAGGTCCAGGTATGTGCACATATCTACAAAAAAATGCCTGAAAAGCCCCTGTAGCCCTTGGTAAATAAAAAAATTCTCTGCTTGTCTTAGTCCTATTTTCTGTGTTACCATCTTTTGCCACAGCAAGTTCTGCAAAATTATCTATAAGCTACATAGCCTGCTAGGTCTGTGGCCCTGTGCTCTCATAGAGCTGTATACATGTACATCTAGAATGCCAGCTGTGCTGCCTTCACCAGTCAAGAGTTTGATGTGCTCTTCAGGGAGCTTCTGAGACAATTCAATAAATGTTTGCAAGACAACACAGCAACCTGAAAGCAACTTGGAAATTCAGCTAGCTTGGCAAAGGGAAGCCTTCAAATCATGCAAACCTGTAGTACAATAGCTCTCCCCTTCTCCAAAATAATCAGCACCTTAGTGTTTCATTATTTATCAGTACCTTGCAGTTTTTGTCTACACTCTCAGCCTCTAGAAATTGCTGGTCAAAGAGCATGGCTGAGACTCTTCCAGTGAAAATCAACAGCAGCTTCATAAATTGACAGTTCTTGACTGGTTTGACAGGACATAGACTTCCCTCTACACCTTTCCATCCAGCAACTGAAAACAAGTAAAGGGACAGTCACTTCAAAAAAGGCAATCATGCAGCTGTATGACCATGTTAAAATTGACATGGGCCATATGAATTTTTCCTAGTGGGAAGAAGGGAAAAATTTCCTGACCCGGCAGTAAATCCTTCCCAACAAAACCCTGAAGTTAACAGAAGTAATGCATGGAGAATACATATATAACAACTTTGCATATTCAATTGTTTTCAAGATGTTCCAAAAAACCTGACTGAATTGGTTCCATGTAAGTCTATGCTCAGACTAGACAATGCTTTCACTCTGTAACCAAACTGTATTGTCATGTAACATAGCTGGATTAAAGAAAAAATTTGCTCCAGCTGAAGGTCTGCCTGTATGCATGGCTAGTAGCTTTTTTGCTACCACAGAAATGTATTTTATGCAGCATGATCAGAAGGAAATAAGAAAATGAAGTCCTTTGCCATAACTGAACTGCAAGTTCAATTAAACTGATTAAAATGTTATCTAGATATTTGGGTTACAGTGATGGAGACAGCCCAGTACATAAAACAATATATATTTATTTAGCACAAAAAGTTCCATATTCCAACAGAAGTGTGTGTATGCTTTTTCTAGTCTTCTTTACATCACTTTGCTTTTTGAAAAGGTAAAGAACTATCATGACCAATGCAAAGACATACTAGCCATCTGACAGAACAACTCCTTTATCCTACAACTGTAGGCCTGATAGCAGCTTATAAACTGTAAGGCAGATTAGGAACTCCTTCTCAAGTGAGTGATCTCTATACAGTTCCATTAACTCAAGTGGAACGTTCACAAGAAAAATGTTACAAGACTAGGACGTTATATATGACTGCAGTGTTTCCTATAATTGCAGCCAACATAATATGCAGAGGCAGGGTTACATTCTCAGACAGAAAAAGGCAGACAGACCACTGAAAGATTCATAATAAGTTGCAGAAACACTTACAAGAAAAAAATCCAACCATTATATTATTACGTAACATAATTAAGCATAATTCCCATTTCAGACAAAACAGGTAAGTCAACATAAAATGCTCAGAATTGACAACTTTCATTTAGAGACAAATACATGATACTTGTTGGTAAATAAATGCTGATAGTTCACAACAGACAGCACAGAAATATTACTTGAAATTTGGTTCCATTAACGACGTAACTACAATCACTGGATACAGAAGACCATCCAAATTATACTGGCAGATAGATTTTCCATAGCTTCACCTTTGCTAAGTTCCATCATCTTAAGTGACTGACATCAAAGATGCGCTGCTGCAACTAGTTCAGTCTTCCCTCCTGTAGTTATCACCTGGATTAGACTCCCTGAGTTTGGTCGATTCTTCCCTGTTATCCAGTTGTAAAAGGTTCTGTTTTAAAATAAATGGATAAAACAGAGTAAGGAGAAGGGAAAAAGTAAATACTATTATCAGGTATATTGGCAGGAAGCATAAAAGACTATATTTTCCTTCTTTTCCTATAGCCCTCTCTAGTGATTTCGACGTATGTTGTAAACTAGCGATGCAATCACTGGATTCAGACCCTCAGAGCTGGACAGAGGCTCAGAGAAATCTGTAAGGCTTTACAGTGCACACACAGGATTTTCAGAACATCTCAAAGGAAAAGGTCAGGAGCTTAAAATGTCAAAGTGGCAAGTTTCCCCCGCCCCCTCCCCGCCAAGTTAAAAAAAAAAAAAAAAAATTGAAAAGGGGAAGGAGAGGCTACTTAAGTTGCCTTTATAGTACATACCAGAAACACAGATTTATGGCTAAATAAGAGTTGCTAAACCCATTATTCTGCCAACAGGCCATTTATATTTAGCTGTGAAAGCTACCCATTAGAACCACAGAAAGCCTTAAGACATCCAAAATAGTGCCAATTAAGATGGACTCTTTCTAGGTAGCACACCAGAACACTCTTTCCCAAAACGTAATACAAAGTTCTTACTCTAAATATGCTACAGAAAGTGCAGTATATTTTTCAGGTCCATCAACCCTTTCAATATTGCAGACGTATCAGTACGTTCCAACATGGCAGCTGCTGACAAAACAGTTTCCAGGGCACAAAATTCAAGTGCCATACAGGAAAAGATTTCCTGCATCCTTCCCAAGATGTAGATGTTCCCAACACTTAACAACATCGGATGTTTTTCTTCCATAGCCAGAGAGATTTTCAGTTTTCGAAGCTGGATTTGAAGTTGGGAATCAGAACCCAAAAAACAAAACAAACCAATCAACCTAATTCTTCCATAAGGAAAAAAATACTTAAAAGTTAAATTTTAAAAAAAGGATTTGTAAAACCACAACATCTGGCTAAGCAGACTCTGGAGCACAATAAATTAAAGATCTTTTTCTGAACGTTTTTAGGCCAACTAAATTCAATTGATGGGGCCCTTTTAAAGAGCCACATCAAACAGCTGCATAGGCTTCCTGCAACATAAACCACTTCCCACTCTGACATCCAACCGAAAAAAAAAAATCCTAAAAAAGGAAATCCAATGTCAGAACTAAAGTCTTCTCTGAACAATTAGCAATAGGTAATGCAATTTCAGTGTCAGTTCTAAAAGACTTTAAAAACATGTAAGAGCAAAGCCCTTTACAATGTATGAACATAGATTCATCTCTGGTTTTCCTCAGAGGCAAGACAGTTGTGTCCTTATATTCTTCCTTTTGACAGCTCACCCGCAGCAGAATCTTTGTCCCATCACATCACAGAAAGCAGTACTTATGCTGTACCTTCTCTAATGGAAAGGAATGAGAAACAGCAAGCCTTAAAATCTCTGTCTGCTGTTACATAAGCTACAGTTGAAGTTTCATCATTTTGCAACATCATTTAGGACAAGCCTTTGTAGATGATGGAAAACAAAAAAAACCTTGACTAAGTTTCTCTAAACGAGCAGGAGTTTTGACAGCTGAGAGAAGTGCACTAACACACCACAGAGCAGCACTAAGGAGTTTTTAAAAGAAAAAAAATCCCACCAATGTTTACATGCCTATTTGCAGTTTACCTTTAAGCCATACTGTCTCCTGCAACTGTTGCCTGCAATTTAATTTGTCTACAGGCTTTATGAGATTCTCTGGCTTCCAAGTGCTTACAGTTATCTCCCCTGTCAGAATAACTGGTATAGAGCTGCTGAAGTTGATTGAGTTGGGCTAATTTTCTCCAGTTAAGAAGGCTGTGCAATAAACCAAACGTGATTTAGAAACATACACAATAAGGAGATGGCAGAGGAAAAAAACCACCCAAACCTAAGACAGCTATTTAGAAAGAACATGCAGTAAGATGCAGCAGCAAGAGTGACAGTGAAGAATTGCTTAGTTATCACACAGATACTCACTCAGCAATGAATTCTAAGGATGTCCAGGAGCTGAAATCTGCACCAGGCATTGATTTCCTGTTTGCTGGTGTATCTAAGGTAACCCTGTGATTAAAAAAGATAAGCCTTTTATTTGTACATCATGTTTCTGATGAGCACCACCTGCTTCTATTCATCGCTGTAAAATATGCTTGACTTTTATACCACATGGCATGGATTTCCTTTGCATCCTCCATGTGCTATACAGCCATCAGTTTCAATACATACCAAAAACGCTCCAGCCTATAGCCCCTCACCTTCCTGGCTAACTGATGACATCCAGCCCATTAGGGCAATCACTTAACCCACAGGTGCCTTCCAGTCTCTCATACACACAGGGAAGGGTAGTAATATGTTTGTTTGCCTGTACGGCACAGCACACGTGCTTTCAAATAGTCTCACACCATCTGCAATTGCAGAGATTTATGTGCACAAGCATAGGAAGTTCTGACTTTGATGACACATATTTACACTACATACTATGATGTTAAGGGGTGAACTTTCCACAACTCCCTCACTGAGATGCTGTCGGCAATCCAAGATATAATTACTCTCTCAAAAATTCACTCGAGCAGAGTTTTGCATGAGAACTAGGCAAGTGCAGAATGCCCAAAAGTCCAGTGATCTTGGTGTCTGTCTGTTTGTAAAGCCGTGTAGAAGGTGGTGCCAAATTACCCAAACACTTTTAAGGCTGTTGCTCTCTGACCTGAAGAGATGCACGTAAGAGCATGTATATGAGGAAGACAAAGCAGGGAGAATTCAGGTAGAGTTCTAAATCCCTATACAGAATTCTTCAGTCTTAATTTTTGGATCCAGAACTAGATACAGACCTGACAAGAAAAAAACTTTTAATTTTTGCAGCAGAACTGGTAAATTTAGACATAGTGAAGACCTACTAGGCTATTCACTTTTTACTAGCTTTCCCCATCATAAAGAAAGCTGTGACAAGTAAATACAAGCTAAACCTTTCACACCTGCTCACACTGACCTAATTTTACTGATCAAGCATAGATATGCACCACCTCATGAAGAAGTATCTTTAAGTCAAAACTTACCAAGTAATCTTTTGCTTTACTATTACCACACAGCTAAATATAAAACTGTGCTGAAAAGCTCATTTCATTTTCACAGCTTTGTCTATACAAATAAAAACCCCACAACAATGCACACATTAATGCATGGCTACAGTTACACTGGTTAAAAGTGAATCGCATTTTAATCCTAACATCCACTACTGTTTTTCAAAGGAAAGAAAAAGATCTTCAGCATTTTTAGAGTGACTTCCGTATAATTTTGTTCATATGTTCAAGATGCCTCCTTTCTCTATGAAACTGTAAGTAGGTCTGAGAAGCAATGTTTGTGTACTGTGAACAGGACACCACAAGCATATCCATGTGACTCTAGGTTACAGCAGTAATTAAATTAAACAACACAGGCAGAGGCAACTATGCAACCACTTACGGTAAAATGGCAACAGCAGCAGACCCAGATGGCAAGCCACTATTGGCACCAGCTAAACTCTGACAAAGCTGATGCACTGCTCCTTTGGCCATGCCGTAGCCAATCATCCCTAACAATTAAAAACAGGCAAATTAAGGCACAATTGAAACAGCTCTCAATATCATCAATAGTACAACAGAAACTCAGATTGTTTGATGGAGTATTAAGACAACTTACTATAGCCAGAACAGAATCAGACTTTTAAAACACATCAAAATATATCTATTAAAAGAAAAGAGGAAAAGAAAAAAAAAGAAAGTCAGGAACTATCACAGAACTCAAGTTTACTCAGTCCTACAGAAATAAGCAGCTTACGGAGTAAAGTATATTTAGTTAATGTATCCAAATGTACCCTGGAGGATGCGACCTATGGGACTAACCTTACAAATCTAATACAGTAAGTACGAAGATGCTCATAGACTTTAATAAAGTAATCATCCATTAATTTTAGTTGTATGACTAAGGTATTTGCAGGTTTGCACCCAAATGGATTCAGCTCACTTCTCTCAAGAACTGCAATTCACTTGGTCAACACCCCAAGTCAGACAGGCACTTCGGAGAAAACTACAAAATAACCCTCATAATAGAAAATTACTGAACAACCTGCAGGTAAAGCAAACTTCTTCCTGAACACTGGTGCATTCTAGGCAGACAGTATTTAGCACTATAAGAGCAACAGGAACGAGAGCACAAAGCACACTGGTCAGGTACAAGATCTAGACAATCGGTGCTACAGGTCTGAGATGTCTCATGGTACCCATCTGCCAAGCAGTCCAGATACACATTAAGCACATAAGAAAACATAAGTGTATTTTGTCTGCTACAACAGGATGCCTTTCTATCCATCTAATAACCACAGAACCCCTTTCCAACGTTCCTGAGGAAGTATTTTGTATCAAAGTTACAAAGGTAATTTTGCATTGTAGAAATGTTTCCATTATATTCAATTAGACACATTATATAACATCCATTAGGAGAAATCATGGGTAGCAGTAGCTAACTTACTGTTACAATAAAAATATCTGCATCTCTATCATATTTGCCTCATCTTATCCAAACCAAACATTCCAAGTCTTCTTAGATGCTTTCATGCTTCTACATTTTTTAGCCATCACTATCAGACTGCTTCTGTAACTGTTCATATAACTCAGTATTTTTCAGTTTGCATTATGTGAGTCAACATTTTCACATTGGAAATGGAAAAAAGAAAAAAAAAAAATCACTCTAACAGCAAACAAGAAAAAGATTGTTCTCTCCATAACAGCTAGTAGTAACAAGCCTAACAAGTCATATTTGTACAAGTTGAGTAACAACTCTTTCACAATTCTTCCTGATGTTAATAAGTTGCATGTGTTTGCCCAAAGCAATGCTGTGGTTTTCTAAGAAAAATCCAGACTAGTTGAAACCAACTAGTTCAAAACATGAACGCAAATCACTGATTCCTGTGTTGTGGTCCCTACCTCCCAAAACCACCCAAACGAAAAAAACATGAAAGCTTGACAAGAGTTCACATTTTTTCATTTGTATATGGTCGGTCAGTAGTACACAGTAAATTACTCCTCTTATTCTCATAAAGTAAGCCTTTTATCTTTGGACTATGCCAAATGCAGCTGTAAACACAGAAAATAAATCATTAACTAGCAAATACAGCATTTTTTTTCCTTAACAGTTTTAGAGACAGCTTTCAGGAATATTCAAATATGTTGTATGTTTTGAAGTTTTAGTACCTATGTTTCATCAAAATATTGCTGAAGTCACTAATAACAGATTGAGAAATAAGAGTATTTGTCTCGAAAACTTTCCTCTCCATGCCTGTGGGCTTGTGTGTCAGTGCATTTTTATTTCATTTTAAATTGCTCCAGATTTCTTCCTCCATGCTGACCAACATGGTGAGGAGCAAGATGAAAGAACTCAATTCACATTAAATTCAAATCAAGAAAATAAAAAAATCAAGTTCATATTAAATAGCTAGTGGAGGACAAAGCCAACGGTCAACAAGCTTATCTATGTCTGAAGCAAACGTAGCCTGGAATCAGAATATGAACAGGACAAGCATAGTTAACAGAATCAGCTAAGTCACCACCAAGGGAAAAATCGGACAATTAAGGACTCTACCTTTCAGAACAGAAATAAGGAGATTTAACTTTCTTTAAGCACCATACTTACAGCTCGTTGTGTGCTTCTATTCTTCATTATTTTCTGAACTTTTTTTTTTTACTGTATCATGTATTAGCCAAGTACACTTCACCAATGCATGTCAAATATTATTTACATACTGATTCTATCTGTTTGCACTCCAGCTTCAAGAGATTCAGTATTGTTACCTGTAAAATTACACTCTACTTAAGCGTTTCAGGACCAACTTTCCACTTGTACTAGATGTCAAGAAATTGGGGAGTGAAACTTGCTTCACAAACAAGAATGCTCAGACAAACAGAAAGCTATAACTGCTGATGTCCCAGCAGTTATGCACTACATTTTACATTTTACCTGGGGTTCCAGACAAAGCAGCTTGAGCTCCTGTCAGAGTCAACAGGCCACCTTCTTTC
The DNA here is from genome assembly GCA_035590275.1 of Ibycter americanus. Classification (NCBI taxonomy): domain Eukaryota; kingdom Metazoa; phylum Chordata; class Aves; order Falconiformes; family Falconidae; genus Ibycter; species Ibycter americanus. The sequence continues at coordinate 725,379 of JAVJGI010000001.1, forward strand.
AGATGTTTTGTGGCTAGGTGGCTGGAAATAGTTGATGTCCAAACACTCTGCTTCCACATCAGATCACAGTTATTGTATAAAGCTGAATAGGAAGAGAATTACTGAAATTAACTAAAAGATACAAGACTTCTAACTGATTTCCTTACTGTCACGGAGTGCAACAGCATTATGGAACAGGACTATGAAAACATGCTTTCTACCATTTTCTACTTCCACACTGGGTGAAATATCAATTTATATCTTTTATATCTCCCTTCTCTTTGGGCTCCAAGTCCCAGCTCTACAGCACATATTCTAGGCAATTACCCACTTTCTCACTACCAGAAATAAAAAAATAAAAAATCCCACCAACCAACACACACAAGATAGTTCCATTAGTTCTCCATTAATGGTTCAAAGATTTCCAAGTTCTTAGAATTCCTGCAGGGGTTGCTTCAACCTATGTCAAGGATCTCAAAACTTTCACATCAGCCCCATCTCACCTTGCAGCATGATCTGTCCCTTTCCATAACTTCCTCAATGGCTGCAAAAGAGCTGCACTACATTAGTATGCAGATAGAAGTTAAAGAAGATTCAAGAGATAAAGGAGTTGAACAAAAAAATATTTCTTATCATCAAATTACTTCATAAACCAAGAAACAATCTATATGTCTGACAGTAGTAGGCTGGTATGGAACATCGAAGATGTATGCATCTGCACTGTACCACATGTGCATTCCAGTGCCCCTACATAATGGAGTGCAACCTCTGGTAAGGCAGCCTACCAGGGAAGGTACACAAATAACTTCAAATGAAAGCAAAATATGAACTCTCATTATTGTTTTTCATCGTCAATATCTGCACAGGAAAATAAAAACAGTAACTAACCATGTCAAATATTTTAGTACTCAGGAAGAACCACTTCCACAACACAATACAGAATAAGCACAGATAACTCTGTGACATAAACCAACCACCTATGTCAACATCTCCTGCTACCCTACCAGTAACATCACTATAAATCATGATTATAGTAAATTAGCTTATTTAAAATAAGGTGTACACTAATAACAATCTAATATAATGCAGCTGTGGTGTAAGTCTGTATGCTTTTCCATATGGTCTCTCTTTAAAAAGAGATCTTTGCCCATAACGTCCAAACTGGAAGCTGGGAACAAAAGGACACATTTCACCAGATTTACTCCAGTCAGAAAACAGTTATTTTTCCCTCGTATCTCTGCACTAGTGGATAAGGTATAGAATTTCATTCTGAATATTACACATTTAAAAGCTTTTTTTAAACTTAAGGCTTTTTTCTGTAGCTTGAACTCAGGTCATTAGATAGTTCCTTCCAATACGGTATTGTACAGTAATATCACAGAGAACTGCAGGAGACAACTGAGGTTTTATGCATAAAAGAATGGATTAGGAAACAACATTGTGTTTCTACCCAGCCACTGTCTTAATGTTACTTGCCTGAGACCATTAACCTTGGCAAAAGCTAATTCATAGATGCTTAACACCTTCATAAAGAGCATCAAGATTTTTCTGATGAAAACTGGTGCATCAAAAAGTATTAAGTGCTCTGCAAATTTAACAGCAAAAACTCAAGAGAAGCCCTGAGAAGCACTGTGACAGCTACTCTGTACTGTTATGCTCATGTCCTCTTCTGGACTCCAGAAGAAAGATGATCTCAGATGTAATTATCACCATGATTTTTAAGGATTCCTCTCAGATTCCATTCATGTGTTCACTAGCATGCATGTACCAAAGGCTTACACTTAGCTTTGGCGCTGCCTCCAGCCCATCCTCCAGCTACACACAAGATTGCATCCACCTTTTCTTCACCAAGAAGTTTTCCAACCTCTGTTGTCACCTTCAATACATAGAACAAAAACATATTGAAAACACTGGACCGATAATATAAAAAAGTAATTATCAAGATTACCTTAAAGTTACATTTATGCAGCCACGTAACACAACACACAGCAGTTTAAAGACCTGCAGAAAATTTATGATCTATGAACAGAAAACAAAGTAATTATGTTGAAAGATAACTGTAAATGAAAGTCAGACCAACGAAAGTCAGACCATACAGTGTGTGAAGTCACTGGAAATACCAGATTTGAGCAGGACTGAAAAATCTGACCCTTACCTGTATCATTAACAAAAGTTTTTATTTGTAACTTACTTTTTAACAGGTTCTTCTCTGGGTATGTTGCTATTTAATATGGGAAATGGAACTCCAGGTTTGACCAGGGCTACTGGTATTACTTTGATGATAGTGCAAGAAATGAACAACTGAAGATTAGCCTTCTTACAGCTTCTATCCAGACTACAACCACCAGTTCGAGTCTGGCCCTGCCCCTAAATTTGAGTTTCTATACTTTTGGACATCCAGTATCTTTTTCTCTTTCAAATATAAGACTTCACAGTTGGTAATGGATTTGTTGGCTCTGAATTTTCTCCGCCGAAGTGAAAAGCAAACACTCCATCTCTCATCAAAAGACAAAAATCCAGGCTTTCACAAAGGCTCAGCATTGAAAAATCTGTTGTAAACAGTCTATATTACTCTTTAAAAATCTTTAAAATCTTTAAATTCTTTAATCTTTAAAAAGAGTTGTGTAGATATAAAAAAAACATACTGGCTTGTGAGTCAACTTATCAGTAGGAGATGTAGGTTAAAAAGTTAGAATTTAAAAAATCAATCCTATCTTTTGAGAACAAGGCAGAACAGTTTTTAGGCTAGCTTGGATTCTCCCATATTTACCTTTGTGGAAGCCAGCGCATTCTCTAGGGATCCCACGGAAGCTTTCGGTCTGCATGCTTGGAGTATGCCATCCACCCACACACAACGCACTTCAGAGTTATGGCATTAGAAAAAAAGTGTTGCATTTTAAGATGTCCTTATACATCTTCATTATACTCATCTGATTCAGCCTGCAACTTTTCAAGTCACCGGGAGAAAAAAAAATTGCAAAACCGCCTCATGTGCGGAACCTGCAAAATCCCAGGTCAAGCCCTTCGTGCGTATGCATGTCTGCGTGCAGTTAGAAGGAAACGACAAAAAACAAATTCGAGAGAAGCGACGATCAGAAGCTAGGCTCTTCGGGTGGGCGGCACTGCAGCGGGCTCGCCACCGGCCGGGCTCGCCAGCGCACAGCGGCGGCTGCCTGCCTGACAGCGGGCCCATCC
>JAVJGI010000001.1:737979-757257 GCA_035590275.1 Ibycter americanus
TGCGCCTCGTCGGGAGCGGTGCCGGCCCCTCTGCGCCCCGGGGCGCACCTGGCGGGAGCTCCGCGTCTGGGCGCGGGGAGGGGGCAGAAAGCGCCTCTCTACTGAAAATTACAGAGTGAAGGAGTTTTGTCGCTACCTGTTAGGCAGAATGTCGGTAGCTTTAGTTGTACTCTAATTTCTTTGTCACACCAAAAAGTAGTTGTAGTAGTTTAACTCAGTTTACTAAAGCGTTACTCTGTGCATCCCGTTAGATAAATACATAAACTAAACTTCACGTTGTTTACATTAATGTGCATCCTTTTTTAGGGTCTTGTTCTGGGAATCTACTCAAGTGAAAAGGATGAAGGTCCTGCCCAGTTCACTAGCGCAGGGGATGCTTTTGATAGACTTGTGTCTGGAAAGCTGAGAGAACTTCTGTCTGTGTAAGTGGCTGATAAGCTTCTGAAATGGATAAAAGTACCTACAAACACCAGTAAGAATGACCTTTTTTTTTAACATCATTATTAGTGTTTGTATCCATACCACTTCTCAGGCTGGTATTTGCCAGGCCAAGCAGTTTGGAGGGGAGCTCCCGTGGGAAAACCAAGTACTGAGGAAACATGCAAACTGTTCGTGGGGACTGCCCATGCTGTGAATCAGCACTGAGCCAGGTGTCCCAGTGCACTGTTGAGGAGCACTGTGTGGTTGTGGAGTGAACGTAGTACTGTAAGATTTATGACCAATAAGGACTTCTTTATTGAAATAATCTTTTTGCGTCCTAGATGTGGGCCACCTTTGAAGAAAGGCAAAACACGCATATTCCATGGTTTGCATCAGGTATGAACTTTGGATTTTTGTGTGCACATTGATTAGTGTGTGAGGCTTGCCCTTACGTCTTACTTTAAGCTGAGCGCACTGCTGTGCTTGTATAAATGCTCTGCTCTTCCCACCCCCCCGCCAACGAAAGATGTGGTTCTTACTCAGACCTCCTGTTCTGCACTCCCCATGTTTGCATTTCTTCGCACAATGCTGTACTCCCTCCGCTGTGCTGCGAAGTGAGAAGATGTAGTAAACAAGCCTGCTGTAAAGGTGGTGTACTCAGAGTAACTGCTTACTGGATGAGCTGAAGCACAATGGTTTTGGATCAGGCTTCTACTGTGCCCCCTATGTTCAGGGGGAGTGAGTGCACGAGTATGCTCTGATGTGCCGAAAGACCTTCCAGATGTGACGGTTCTAACACAAGGTAGACCTGTCACAGGCTTGCATCAGAGCTTTAAAGTCACGTACTTGAAACATCCAAAAACAAGATGTGGGACTGTTCTTCAAGCAGGACTTTTGTCAGTACAGACATGATACATCACAAGGGTATGAGATGGGGATTCATCTGCTTGAAGTTGGGCTTTTGGTGCTGTTTGAGAAGCTGTAATATATCTAATGCACCTACATAGAGCTGGCAAATACGGTATGAATTGTGCCTCTCTGGAGTAGTAGCTAGAGGCTAGGAAGGCATGTAATATGACACTAGGTGTCCCTGTCTAAGTAACCAAATCTTACATTAGGAGTATTTAAATGATTTTAAATAAATCAGTTTGGAGTGAGTATTGCCTACCATGTATAAATTCCTGTGTGGAGACCCCAGACAGGTGACACTGGACTCAGCGGAAAGGTTCTTGGAAATTTCATGGAAGTTGAGTCCTGTGAAGGTTCCGTTATCCCAGTTCTGCTCACAGGATGGCCTCTGAAGTGAGCAGCAAATCTGCAGGAGAAGGCAGTAGCATTTGGCCTTACGCACTCATCTCAGTGTGTAAAAATAAAGGTAACTGAAAAAATATTGAGGCATTGATCTTCTGGAAAGCTAACACTGGTTTCAGCATCTTGTGGACTAAAAAGACTTTACTATGGTGTAGCAGTTTGAAAGCTGATTGTTAGAGTCTGACAGAGCTGCCATTTGTGATGGAAGGGGAAAGGCTAAGAGTAATTTCATTTTTCTTCAGAGCTGTGGGAAAGCTGTTCATTTATATAACCTTGAGTTTTATCCAAAACTGACTTCGTTCTTAAAAGGCTCCTTTAATCTTCAGTATTTCTTCCTCTTTGCCTTCTGCTTGCAGCTTATAAAGCAAGTATTTAGTCTGCTGTGCTAATGTTGCTTTCCTGAGTTCTGCAGCTGTGTACCACTGTGCAGCTTTGGTTTGTTGCCTGGCAAATTGTGCCTTCAAAGGCTCAGCCTTTGAAGTGATTTTATTTCCTCCAACATAGTACTGTGCCAAAAAAGATTACACTTCTCCAGCTGTGTTGGCATTTGTTGCAGCTGGAAAGCTGGATCTGCTTTCAAAGGACTCTTAGACTGGCTCTTAGAAGTATCAGGTTTGCTATGTGTTGAGCATGAAGCCCTGTCTGCTAACATACATATAATTGACTGTTAACTGGACAACAGAACAACTGGTTGCACGCCTGTATCAAGTAACTGGGAGTGCAAGACAGTGGCACCATACTGGCACTTTTAATGAAGAAATGTGTGTAACAGAGAAAGTACTGAATGTTATTTTAATGCTGTCCTTGGTTTGATATGAAAGGCAAGGTCTTTTTTTAACAACTCTGCTGTGGCTGTAACAATGAGAAAAGTGAATCCATTTGTGTGTCGGCTTCATCTAGGACTTTCCGAGTGTGGTTGTAGTTGGCTTGGGTAAGAAGAATGCTGGAGTAAATGACCAAGAAAACTGGAATGAAGGCAAAGAAAATATTCGTGCAGCTGTTGCAGGTTAACTATTTTTAAATTTTCTTAAGCATTTTGTATATAAATGTATTGCAGTGGTGCAGCATGTTCCGTTTTTCAAGAGTGAGTCTAGATGTGATTTTGTTTTGGAATGCAAAATGTACTGCACGGTTTGGTAAATGCGTTTACTTGTCACTGATATTTATGTAAGTTTTTCCTTAAGGAGGAAGGAGTTACAGGGCACGTAAATCAATCTGCAGACAGGTAACTGCAGTTATTTATTTCAAATAACTTTCCTAAACAGTGTGATGTTGAAAGGGCACTTGTTTAATTACTGCTACTTTGAAGTCTGAGAGCATCACCAATTCACTTTATGCCATGCTGTACTTAGGTATGTACATATATTTAGTGTTGCCACTTAGTTTGTAACTGAAATATTTGTGTTATAAACTTGTATCTTTCACAACATCTTAGTAGTATGGTTTGGTATGTTATCTGTGGTAGGCAGAGGAGGCCTCTATCTTAACCAAGGATGACTGCTGCGTCTAAGTATGTATAAAACAAGAATAAAAAGAATTCTCACCGCAGAGTTTATAATCGTGAGACTGGAGGTCAGTCACCATGTATGACAGCTGTATGTTGAAAGTGCTAGCCCGTGTTGTCTCACCAGCTGCCAAAACATTGTTATTTAGGTACAAAAAAGAATTTATGAAATATATTATTGTGTTTGTTTATAAAAGCGTGTATAAACTCATTTGGAAGAAAACAGAAGTCATATATTACTAGAAAAGAACTAAATTACAGTACATTTCTGATAGTCATAGGTATGACTATAGGTAGTCGTAATCCATAGCACTCCAGAATAATAGAGCTTTTCTTTGCTATAGAGTGAGCTTAAAGGAATTGGAACAACTGTGGACTTAGCTTTTTATTTTGAAATGTCTTCTTCATTACTGTTTGTCAAGTGATATTTTTCGTCAGAATTTGTCAGTATATGGTCATGAGCATTTCTAATTAACCTACTACATGATCTTTTTATTTGATTTATTTTTAACTGAAGATATCTGAGTTTGTTTATTCTTTTTTCCTTCAAGTGTCATATTGATCACCTCAGACACCTGTTTTGCTGTTCTGTGCAATACTCTGCCTCCTAGTTCTGTACTGTATTTTTCAGCTGGCTGTAGACAAATCCAAGATCTGGAGATCCCTTGTGTTGAAGTAGACCCCTGTGGAGATGCTCAAGCGGCTGCAGAAGGCTCTGTCCTTGGATTGCATGAATATAATGAGCTGAAGCAAAAAAAGAAACTTGTAGTTACTCCTCAGCTTCATGGAAGGTAATGGCAAAAGGAAAGCTTGCCTATTTATTTATCTCTTTGTTTATTTGTTTATTTATAAAACTGTGTGCATGCTTATACATGAGAACAACATAAAACTGAAAGAACAGGGCTAGCAGCAATATCTGTCTTAATTCAAATGAATAGGAGGAATTTCCTGAAGTATTTTACATCTCAAGTATACTTAGTGTTTGTTTCATATGTTTCCTTAGTATGCCATATTCTGAGGTCAAGGTAAATAAAAGTTGCTTCATAGAAAAGAAGGCCCATGATAAAAATAAAAGTAAAAAATTACTTGAGCATAGTTGTGACATAAAAGGACCTCTGTTGGTATTGCGTGCCAAAACCATGGAGTGGAGGTATTTTAGACTCCACAATGAATAAATCCATTTGAGAACCAGGAAATGCTAACTGACACCAGACCATGCCGTGAAGGATATATTTTACATAGTTCATTTGTTGTATTTTCATTCACAGAGTATAATGCAAGAAGAGAAGCTTGGCTGCTTCTGGCCTTTAAATGGGTATCACTGTTACTTGAGAACAGAAAGCAGTATCAGAGCTTTTGGTTCCAGAACAATTATCAAGAGTGGACTTTGGACCTTCCCTATAGGATATTCTGTCATGCAGAGGAGAGGTATTTCCTGTATGTACTTTATACAGGAACAAGTCCTTATTTTTGAGGAAGTTAGTGAAATAGAATAAAACCCTCTCAACTTAAGCATGTCTTAATAAGCTACATGCAACGCTTTTCCCATTTTGTGACACAGCAGGTAGTTTGGGAGCTGATCACTTTTATAGTAGACAAACATTTCCTGAAAACATAGATGGTCCAATGACCACTTATGACACTGGATGTAATTCTTGTATATAATAATTTAGGTTGGAAAGGACCTCTGGAGGTCATCTAGTCGAGCCCCAGCCTGGATTAGGGATAAGCTGGAAGTTATATACAACTTCAAAGCTCAGTCAGGCCTGTTGTCTAGTCCAGTTTTGAGTATTTCCTGAGATGGAAATTCCACAGCCTCACTGACCCATCTGTTCTAAGGCTTAAGAATAATAGTGGTGATTTTTTTTTTTTTTTTAATGTCCTATTGCAGTTTCCCTTGTTGAATCTTAAGGCTTGTCTCTTACCCTCTTACTGTGCGATTCCAAGATGTGTCTGTCTTAATCTTCTTTATAAACCCTATCTAAGGGTAGAGGAAAGACTACAATTAGATCTTTACTAAATTTTTCTTCTCTAGGTGAAACAAACCCAGTTCTCTTAGCTTGTCCTCATAGCCATGTGCTCCAGCTCCCTACCCCTCTTAGGGGCCCTCCTTTGGACTTTCTCCATTAGATCAGTATTGGTTTTGTATTCAGGAAGTTAAAAGTGGATGTAGGTAGATGCAGCCTCACAAATGACAGAGAGCTGACCTTTGTCACCACAGTAATGCACTACTTACTCCTGTACAACTGGTCCATCAGGATCCCCAGGTTCTTTTCTGCAACATTGCTTTCTGCCTAGTCAGGTGTCCAGCCTGACTGTTGCATAGAGCTGTTCTGTCCCACGTACGACTTGAAGCCAGTCTTTGTTAAACTTCCCCTTGGTGCATTCCTGCAGCCTGTCAAGGCCCCTATGAATGGTGGCCCTACACTCCCCATTTCAGCTGCTCCCCACAATGCGATGCTGTCCATAAATTTCTGAGGATACATTTCATTGTCCAAGTTGTTGATGAAGGTATCGGCCTCAATACCAACCCTTGAGGAACACTGCATAACTAACCGTCGGCTAGACTGTTCAGCTGTTGTCTGCTGTCTTCTGAGCCCAACAGTTCTTCCAGTTTTTCACCCATTTTATAGTCTACCCCTCCGGTTCATGTTTTCTCAACTTATCTGCAATAATTCTATGTAAAAACCTTGCTAAAGCCAAGCTATGGCGTCCATCAAGAATGGTATCCACTGTGGTCCTCTGTGCCAACCCTCTCATCATGAAAGTCAAGTTGGTCAGGCATGATTTGCCCCAAATAAATCTATTATGACTGTTCCCAGTGACCACCTTGTCCTTTATGTACCTGGAAATGACTTCCAAGACTACTTTCTCCATAAACTTTTAGGGGATTAGTCTAGGATAACTGGCTTGTAGTTCCCTATATCGTCCTTGCCATTCTTAAAGATGGGGCTTTGTCCTTTTTCAGTCATCAGGGACCACATTCAGTTATGTTTCAAACTGAGAGAGACTAGGCTTGCAATGATGCCAGCCAGCTCCCTCAGCACTCTCAGGTATATCCTGCCTGCTACCAGGGACCTGTGTATGCCCAGCTTCCTTAAGCAGTCCTAAATCTATCTTCCTTTGCTTCCCCAAACTCTGTTACTAAGCACAAAGAACTGGGGAATCTGGAAGCAGAGCTTAATAATTAAGACTGATGCAAAGCAAGCATTGAGAAGTTCAGTGTTCGCTAGATTGTCCCCTTTCTAAATGGGGCAGGCAGCATTATTCCTGACCTTCCTTTTGCTGATGATGTACCTGTTGAAGTCCCCTTGTTGCCTCTGCTACTTCTTGCAGTTTGAGTGTCAGCTGAGATTTGGTTTTTTAATTCCATCCCTCCATATCCACGCAATGTTTCTGTATTTCTCCTGGATTCCTTCTTCACTGTGTTGCTCTTTTGAGAGGCAGAATCCTTATGGGTTTAATGCCCTGCTTTGTGATATCTTTTGAAGCAAGTAAGTCTTCCAGTTCTGTCTCAGTGAAGTGAAAGGTTTTATACTGGTAGTGTTGCAAAGTAACCAGAGAGACATCTCAGTTTCCTATGCAGGCAGCTCTTCAAATGTTTGTTCTGCCATTTGTTAGTGAAATGCCTTTAGCGCACTGTGAAATGAGATCCAAATTTCACTCTTATACCATAATCATATTTCAGTAAAAAAAAAACCCAGAATTGGAGGCTTTATATAGCAAATAAAAACTTTCAGAGCTGTTATAATTCATGTGATAACAAATTTTGGAAGGGATATTAAACCTTTTGCTTAAGGATTTAAGCCAATCTCTGACTAGTAAGGCTTAGGACAAAACCTGATGTATTAGGTAATTTTACATCTGTCTGCTCTAGGATTCTTCTAGCTTTCTGTGAAGCATTTAGCACTGACTAGAACCAGAGATGAGCTAATATATTAGATGCACCCTGGATCTCATACTAAATTCATTGTAGTAAGATTACTATGACATTCTTAATTGCCCCAAATTAATGATACTGCATTTTCAAACAGGAGAGGACAGATGGATGTTGACACATCTTTCTTTTGCAAATGTTTATGATCCTGATTATTGTATGGTGTTGTTTAGTGCTGAAAGTGAAGCCTGGCAAAAAGGTGTTATCTACGCTGAGGGTCAGAACCTTGCTCGGTACCTTATGGAGGCTCCAGCTAATTATATAACTCCAATCAAATTTGCCGAACATATTGAACAGAAGCTCAGAAGTTTCAGCAATGTGAAGGTCCATATAAGGTAAATTCTGTTGAAATGATTCCTTTGTAGGGTAAGATACCTTCCAGGTTATTCCAGTCTGCAGTGGGCTGTCATTTTCACTCTACCACTTCAGACGGTACAAGCAGGGGAAGTGTTTGGCAAAAAGATACGAGCGGTGCCTAGACTGCAAGCTACTCTCAGTATTAGAAGATGAGCTAGCAAGATACTGTGACACAGTAAAATGATTAACTGTCAGCTAGTCATACAGTCAATTACTGCTTAATTAACACATGTGCTGTGAAGGGAAGCCTGATGAAGACTCAGTGAATAAAGGATAAATACTAGGTACCTTTTGTCTAATACCTTTTGTTTTCTTCCCAAGTGGGTTGTATATATACCTTTGGTTTTTTGTTTGGATGTGGTAATCAAACATCCTCTATTTATTGTTGTTATTGCTGGGGATTTTTTTAGCTTTCAAAAATGTTGAGATGGAGCCGTAAAAGCCCTTACAGTTGAATTTGCACAGCTAATGCTTCTGAATTTCTAATCACTGCTCTTTGGTGGAATTGGGCTAACTGGTTGTGCAAGGGGACTGTTTTGCTGAAAAGCAAAAGAATGAGGGAAATCAACTTTGCCTATAGTTAACCGTCCTGATAGCAGAAAGCTAAACTGTAACCTGCTGCAAAATTGTTACTTAATATGCCTTCAGAGATTACAGTTTCATGGGCAAGTGAAACTTAATGTTTCTGATGCAGAAAATGTAGACAAGCTGTTTGTTTTGTTGTTTTTCTTAAATAAGGCAAAACAAAAAACAAGCAGCAACTTTAAGGAATTATTTTTCTGTTTCACAAAAAAGTAATAAATTTGCATTTAAATGACAATTTACAAAAATAACTAAGTAATTTCCAATTAAGTTTGTATACAAACCTTCAGGAGTTGTGATCTCTTAAAAACAAACAAAATCACCTTGGTCAAAGTGTCTAAGTAAAAAAAAAAAAAAAGAAATATATATATTTATTTTTCTGTTCCAGACCAGAGTCTTGGATAGCAACACAACAGATGGGAGCATTCCTGAGTGTAGCTAAGGGTTCGGCTGAACCTCCCATCTTTTTGGAGATTCACTATTTAGGTGGTGCTAATACAAATGACTCCCCATTGGTATTTGTAGGAAAAGGAGTTACATTTGACAGGTACGTATGCTGATATTTTAATGACTAGAGGGGGTAAAATGCCTTCCTGCTATTCATGTTCGATGGGAAGATGCTTGTTCTTTGCTCACCATGTCTTCCAATGCCATTCCAGTGAACTTGCCTTATATAGTAGATTGTGCTGCCTTTCCTGGGGATACGACAAGCATGAGTGGCTGGACAAAGTAGGAATTGATATGCCCTTGCCTTGTAAGGGGAAAATGGAAATTCAGGGGGAAAGAAAACAAAGAACATGCTGGGTTGTTTTTTTTTTGGCCTGAGCGAACCTCTAGATAAAGGATTTACATGTTTAGAATTGGAGTCTGTCATTGGATGTCTAGATCATGCTTAACAGAAAATAGGTAATTCTTTGCAGCAGTGCGTTATAACTCCTTTTCATGTCAATAACTACTGAAGAATTTATCAGTCTGTTCTGCTTCCATATGCTGATTTTACCAAGTGTACTATTTTGTTCTTGTTTTGTGTTCTTATGCTACTGCAAAGACCATTGAGTTGGTCTGCTGCAGATTACCTCTGTGTGTTGGTTTTTTTTTAATGGTGTCCTAATTATGAGAAAGTAACTCAGGGACTTATTTTATCTGAAATGAAAACCCGGATACCTTGTTTTCAGTGTGCTTACTAGGGTGTTGCAGGAATATTTGAAAACACCAATCTAGCATTTACTGATAATTGGTGCTAAAATATACTGGTGGACAAAATATTATCAATGTATGCAACATAACTTCTGCGTATTGGATGATACTTGTGCTGTTTGTTCCAGTGGTGGCATTTCACTGAAGCCGTCATCTGGTATGGATGCAATGAGAGCAGATATGGGAGGGGCAGCAACTATCTGTTCAGCCATTGTGACAGCAGCAGCTTTAAGTCTACCTCTTAACATAATTGGTAAGTGTGTTTCTGTGAGAAGCCAAAAATCTTAGTTTTTACAAGGTCTTGTTTAGACAGTAATTTTCTAGTTTCAGTAGTGGTAACTGTTATTGTCATGGTTCAGCTCCAGCCAGAAATTTAAGTACCACATAGCTGCTTGCTCAATCCCTGCCCTCTCCACTGCGACGGATGGGGAGGAGAATCTGAAAGGAATGTGAAACTTGAGGGTTGAGATAAGAACAAGTTAATAATTAAAATAAAATAGGAGGAAAAACCCAAAGCTGTATTAATAGTAACTACTATAATGAAAAGGAGGGAGAAGGGAAGAGGAACAAAATCCAAAGGGAAAGGGAGAAAAGAAAACAAGTGATGCACAATACAGTTGCTCACCACCCACTGGCCGATGCCCAGCCAGTCCCAGAGCAGCAGTTGGCCAGCCCTGGCCAGCTCCCCCCAGTTTACATGCTGAGCATGACGTCGTATGGTATGGAATATCCCTTTGGCTAGTTTGGGTCAGCTGTCCTGGCTGTGTCCCATCCCAGTTTTTTGTGCCCCTCCAGTCTTCTCGATGGGAAGGCCTGAGACACTGAAAAGTTCTTGACTTAGTATAAACATTACCCAGCAACAACTAAAAACATCTGTGTGTTATCAACGTTGTTCTTACACACCAAATCCAAAATACAGTGCTGCACCAGCTACTTTTTATTTTAATTTATTTTTTTAATATTTATTTATATATATAATATATAAATATATATAAACATATATTTATATATTAAATATAATATATTATATTTATATCATTTTTATAATTAATTTATTTCTTTAATTAACCCTATCCCAGCTGAAGTCAGGACAGTCATATAGAAGTGTCATGGCCTCTTGCAGACCTACTTCTCTTATTCCCTTGCTCAGCCTCTCTTCCATTTTTACTTGTTTATCAAAAAAATATTAGCTTTGCTTGAATAAAATATTGCAACACTGAATTAAAATTTTGAAGGCATGATTTTTAGATCACAGAAGAGAAATGATAGTTAACAAACATGACAAAAAACTTCAATAAGTTTTTCAGAAGTCCTGATCATAATAAGAAGGAATATGGATATCTGTAAAGCAATTAAAAATGAGAAGGAGTTAGCTGAGCTACCTCTGTGAGTGTTTGCCACAGCTGAACAGGAAGAGGGATCTGCTCTTGTTTCCTTAGGTGAATATCTCAGCAGGAATATAAAACAAACAAAGCCAGTCTGCTGATACTATTTTTAAGTACAAGCAGTGCTTATTTTTTTTTCTGCAAAAATGCACAGCTAAAATTAAATGAGCTGATTCAAGAACCAGGGCCACACCAGTTGGCAATGATATATAATCCATTCACAGAACAGTCAGGGTTGGAAGGGACCTCTGGGGATAACCTAGTCCAACCCCCCACTAAAGCAGGTTCTCCTAGAGCAGGTTGCACAGAATCCCATCCAGGTGGGTTTTGAATGTCTCCAGAGAAGGAGACTCCACAACCTCTCTGGGCAGCCTGTTCCAGTGCTCTGTCACCCTCAGACAAGTTTCTCCTCATAGTCAGATGGAACTGCCTGCATTGCAGTTTGTGCCTGTTGCCCCTTGTCCTGTCACTGGGCAGCACTGAAAAGAGCCTCGCCCCGTCCTCTTAATGCTTGCCCTTAAGATATTTGTATGCATGGATAAGATCCCCTCTCAGTCTGCTCTTCTCCTGGCTAAACAGGCCCAGCTCTCTCAAGAGAGATACTCCAGTCCCCTAATCATCTCTGTAGTCCTCTGCTGGGCCATCTCCAGTAGTTCCCTGTCTCTCTTGAGCTGGGAAGCCCAGAACTGGACACAGCACTCCAGATGTGGCCTCACCAGGGCAGAGCAGAGGAGGAGGATCACCTCCCTTGACCTGCTGGCCACGTTCCTCCTAACGCACCCCAGGATCCCATTGGCCTTGTTGACCCCAAAGGCACACTGCTGGCTCATGGGCAACTTGCTGCCCACCAGAATTCCCTGGTCCTTCCTCTGCAGAGCTGCCTTCCAGCAGGTCAGCCCCAGCCTGTACTGGTGTGTGGAGTTACTCCTCCCTGGGGGCACGGCCTTACACTTGCCTTTGTGGAACTCCATTAGGATCCTCTGCGCCCAACTCTCCAGCCTGTCCAGGTCTCACTGAACGGCAGCGCAGCCTCCTGGTGTGTCAGCCACTCCTCCCAGTTTTGTGTCACCAGCAAACTCATTGAGGGTACGCTCTGTCCCTTCATCCAGGTCATTGATGGGTAAGTTGCACAGGACTGGACCCAGCACTGACCCTGGGGAACACTGCTCCAGCTACAGGCCTCCAGCTGGACTCTGCGCCACTGACCACAACCCTCTGAGCTCTGCTGTTCAGCCAGTTCTCAATCCACCTCGCTGTCCACCCATCTAACCCACACTGCTTGAGCTTAGCTGTGAGGGTGTTGTGGGAGACAGTGTCAAAAGCCTTGCCGAGGTCAAGGTAGACATCATCCACAGCTCTCCCCTCAACTACCCAGCCAGTCATTCCATCATAGAAGGCTATTAGGTTGGTCAGGTGTGATTTTTCCCTTGGTGAATCCATGTTGACTCCTGATAACCCTCTTCTCCTCCACATGCTTAGAGATGGCATCCAGGATGAGCTGTTCGATCACCTTTCCAGGGATGGAGGTGAGGCTGACCAGTCTGTAGTTTCCTGGGTCTTCCTTCTTGCCCTTTTTGAAGAGTGGAGTGACATTGGCTTTCCTCCAGTCTTCAGGCACCTCTCCTCTTCTCCATGACCTTTCAAAGATGATGGAGAGTGGCTTTGCAATAACATCTGCCAGCTCCCTCAGCACCTGGGCGTGCATCCCATTGGGGCCCATAGAGTTGTGGGTGTCAAGTTGGCTTAAATGATCTCTAATGTGATACTCCTCAACCAAGTGAAAGTGTTCCTTTCTCCAGACTTTCTCTCTTGCCTTCAGTGTCTGGGAAACCTCAGGGGTGGCCTTGGCAGTGAAGACTGAAGCAAAGGAGGCGTTCAGTAACTCCACCTTTTCTGTATCCTTAATCACCAGGGCACCCACCTCATTGAGCAGCAGGCCCACATTTTCCCTAGTCATCCTTTTGCTACTGATGTTGGAAGAAGCCGTTCTTGTCCTTGACGTATCTTGCCAGATTTAAATCCAAATGGACCTTAGCCTTCTTCATCACCTCCCTGCATATTCTGACAATGTTCTTACATTCCTCCTGAGCGGCCTGTCCCTTTTCCCACATCCCATAAACTTTCTTCTTGTGTTTGAGCTTTTCTAGGTTGTTTGATGTTTGAGAACCTTGACTTCCAGGAAACTAGTTACTTTAGTCACTTCTATGCTTCAGTCAGTAGAGGGCAGCGAAACACACAGCCTCACTACATTCCTAACTTAAAAGTACAGGATGGGAAGTGCAAAATCTGTGGAGCAAAGTCTGTACATAATTCCACTGAAAAGAGATGGTCCACAATTCATTTATTCCTTGTGCCAGGAGCAGGTTTTTCCTAGGAATGGTGGAGTGCCTTTCGTCCTATTAGCCCATTCATAGTTAGATTTTTAACACTGACCCTCTTTTTTTGCTCATCTCTACTTGCTGTTCTTATGGTTGGAGTCCCATGGCAAGTCCTTGGACCCCTCTTGACATTAAACAACGTTTAGTTACAATGAGCAGAGCTTGACTGCCTCAGAGCGTTAATTTGAGAAGTTTTTATCTTCAGAAAGAAAGAAATCCCTTTACATGTGACTAGTTATTCATATATGGAAGACATAAGGATAATATTTGTTGCTCCTCTGATCTCAGTTGTCTGGGCATAAAGTAGAATTAAATCATAGTGGTAAATGGTAAAAACCTAAAATGGTGTAGGTGGGAGGATGTGGTGGTGCAACATGAAGAGGAATTTTCCTGATTGAAAATCGGACCGTGTGTCTTTCAGTGACAGTGTTGGATTTTCAGCATAAATTCAAGATGAGAATAGTAATGTTTTCTTAGGGAGGTGTTTGGTTTTTCTCTTAAGTATTGTTTTTACACCTTCTCTGAGAAAGAAACTAATAATGCACTTTTTTTCTCTGAGGTTTGGCACCCCTCTGTGAGAATATGCCCAGCGGCAAGGCAAACAAGCCTGGGGATGTAGTTAGAGCCAAGAATGGAAAAACAATACAGGTATGCATGTGAAACCTGGATTTTGAATACTTCTAGTTAATTGGTTTAATCAATCAAGTTATAAGACTGCAGTCAGAGTACATGTTTGAAACGACCCTTTCAAAATAAGCAGTGCAAATGCAGTTTAAAAAAAAAAGTAAGCATGTTATTAATTAGAAATTGCTACCATGAGATTCTTTCAAATATAAATATAGATTGAAGAGATTAGACATGTTTTATAAATTGCTAGGAAAAGCTGAAGAGTGTGAGCATTTACTGAACATGCTAGACAGTCTCTGTTTTAGCACAAGTGGTGGTTACAATGCTCATAAATACAGGTTCTCAGTCAGAATGAGTAGCATACTAACTGCTTCCAGCAGACCCTTCACGACACTTCCCTGCTATCTGGAGTAAGACATAAGAGTATTAGTTTCCTGCTGACGTAACCAAGGGCTTTACACTGCCAAGCTGCTCTGTACAATTGGAGGTCTGAGTCACAGGGGCTGTTGGTTCAAAGGAGCTTTCCAAATCAGTATCCAAAATACATATTTAATATTTAATCCAAACTGTTCCATATTCATATAATAGATTAAATGGTACTGAAAGTCACTGTGCTGTAGACGACTGATTTTGTGCAGAAGTAGATGGCGTAATCAATATTTCTGTCTGGATTTCTGTGATTCTGCCACCTTGGACTTGCGGAGCCTTCTAGTTCCTTGAGGTTCTTGTCCCAAAACTGAGTTCAGTCACCCTCTGCTTTGAGGGAAAAGACTGGGCACACATGCCCCCCCACCAGGAAGAAATTTGTAAGAAAGTGCTAGTAGCTTAGAGCACATCATTCAATTAATCTTGCAGAATTAATCATGAGCTTTCCCTGAATGGGGAAAGCAGCAAAGAGGCTATTGATTTTTTTTTTTTTTTTTTTTTTGGGCGGGGGAATAAGTTTCAAGATCCAAAGAGAAAGCGGTACAACAAAGAACTGTTTCCAGGCTTGCATCTGTGCTTCTTTGTGGCACAGAATCACAGAATGGTCAGGGTTGGAAGGGACCTCTAGGGATCATCTAGTCCAACCCCCCACTAAAGCAGGTTCTCCTAGAGCAGGTTGCACAGAATCCCGTCAGGTGGGTTTTGAATGTCTCCAGAGAAGGAGACTCCACAACCTCTCTGGGCAGCCTGTTCCAGTGCTCTGTCACCCTCAGACAAGTTTCTCCTCATAGTCAGATGGAACTGCCTGCATTGCAGTTTGTGCCTGTTGCCCCTTGTCCTGTCATTAGGCGCTGCTGAAAAGAGCCTGGCCCCATCCTCTTGACACTTGCCCTTAAGATATTTGTAGACATTGGTAAGACAACCCTCTCCTCTGCAGTTTCCATTTGCCAGATCACTGCGCTTACTCAGTACCAGCCTCTGGGATTCCAGGGGCTTTTCTGGGAGTGGTAACCAGCTCCCTGCACTCCACTGGGGCACATCTCCAGCCTCTTCTGAGGAGTCAGCAGTAGAGGCCCACCATGTAGAGGAGGTTGCAGTGTTGAAAAGTGACTTGACCTCAGCTACAAATTTTATTTTATAAATGTAACGGTATATCGGTATTATCTTTTTTCTTTTTTTTTGTAGTTTGAGTAAATTTTGATTACTTGAAGTTCCTAGGGCCTGTGGCAGTGCATTTACAATCTGACAGCTATTTAAGATAGTAAGTAAGAATTAAGTCAGTGAAAGGGATATTTTGAGTAGTTAATCTGTTTTTACTGATTTTGCACCTGAAGGTAGATAACACAGATGCAGAAGGAAGACTGCTGTTAGCTGATGCTCTCTGTTACGCCCACAATTTTAATGCAAGGGCTATTGTGAATGCTGCAACGTTAACAGGTAAGCAATCTCTCCCCCTCCCAGCTCACTTTGCAAGTCAGTTTTTTGTTGCTGTCATTAATTGGGCTGTGGATTAGTTGCAGTTTGTTTAGAAAGCCAACCTGAATTTGAAAGTAGCTGAGATGATTTTACATGTTGTAGGACAACAGGTGGCACAGTTTATGCTCTAACAACTTGTGCAGCTGCACTGTGTCTCTAGGACTAGGGAGGGTATTGGCATGCAGGGTACAGCAATGTCGACGAAGTTGGGCCAGCCCAGCCGAGCTGGAACCTAAAAGAGCAGGAAAACCTACACAGACTTTCTGCAGATGTTTCTGCAAAGCTTCCCAGTGTTTCCATTTCTGAGCTAAGCCCTCCCAGTTCCCAGGGCTAAGTGATGCAGAGATGCTGGCATTGTTGTGGAAGAATCCTACCAAGTCCATATGGCACTGGCCGTGCTGGAGCCAAAATAGTTTCTTTGTGAATGGCTTCTGGACTGCCTGACCTCTGACCTAGTCAGCACCAGTTCTTCCATTATGTGAGCTAGCTCGGGTCTCCATGAAACTAGGTAATAGGAGGGTCATTATCATCTTCCTAAGAGTTTGTTTGACTGAAGTATCTCTTATTTTATGTGCAGTTTGCATACTTTCAGGCATAATAAAATATGCTTCAATTGTTTCATCTCTACAGTTGTATATGAATGAGGTTATAATTTTAAATTTAAAAACAGCAGCCTTGCGTATGCATCTCATGAACTGCAGTAACAAGCTGTCATGAGTGAAGTGACTAGCTGAAATGAGAACAAACATGGAAGAGCAGTTCAGACAGGAGTCCACTGTGTTGATTAATGAATATGCTAAACAAAATAATTAGCTTTCTATATGTTCTCTACTAGTGCTTTAAATTATGTTCCATCCATTTTACCAGTTCAAATGCTGAGGAAAATTTCAATAAACAGAAGGGAAGCTGTTTTTAAGATCATTGGGTTGTATAGAAGTATTCCCATATAAAGGGCATGACAGAAGGAGTTTACTCCCACTGTAGATTACTCTGTGTTTGGGTTGCTTGGGCACCAAGCAAAAAGGACAGCTCCTGTAGAAATTTCTTTGACGTATCGCTTTGTTAAATTTCTTCTCTTTTTTTTTTTTTTTTTTTAAAATCTCACTGAGGATTGAGTATTTGTATTAGAGAAGCAGTCTGTGGCATCAAATAAACAAACATGTATGTAATCCCTCTGGTTTAGGCATGGTTTAGTATTTTAGTAAGGATTATTTTCACTTCAAGTAAATTATGCTATACAAAAAGCTATTCAAGTGAAATTCACAAAAGGGGAAGTATCAGCTTGAAAATTGTAGAGGTCTATAAGTTGGAAAAAGTCCACTCACTTATATTTTCCATATGGAAACAACAAAATTCACACTTTCTTTTTTAGAAGACACTGTTATTGCTGAATGCATTGTATTAGAAATATTGCTAAGAAACATCAAGCTGAAAACATAAAATCTAGTGTCATGAAATACAGAATATGTTTATGAATTCTTGTCCTGCTAGTTTATATAAATGTTTTGACAATGTTTAAACTTTTAAAAATTCAAGTGTACTAAAATATTTTTTGCAGACTTTAGAAATTATTGATAATGGGAATTAAAGATGGAAAGTTCTGTGAGGAGTTAGGATGCAGAGGAATAGCTCAGGTTTACCTTTGCCTTTGTATAACCTTGAAGGTGTGTTTCTGTAGGTGCCATGGATGTTGCGTTGGGGTCTGCTGCGACTGGAGTGTTCACAAACTCATCTTGGCTTTGGACTCACCTTTATGAGGTAGGCTATCTGCATTATTATTAAATCATAGTAATAACTTAGTAATAGCAGTTGTTACTGCAAGTGTTACTTTATGCAAATCTAAAAGTTATATTAATGCATTAGGAATGGTGTTAGTACTGTATTTAATTGAAAATAATTTTGACAATTACTAGCTTTTTAGTAAGGTTTAATATACAGCAAACAGCATGCACATCTCAAGGATCTGCATGTTCTGGTAGCTTATTGCATATGCATAAGCTCTGGACTACTGACAGTAATTAGTTCATGTTAAAAAGATAATTGATCTTGCTTAACAGAAATTCAGAGAGGCTCGTGAGTGGCTGAAGCGAGATGGCTGAAGGAGAAGGCGCTGCAGGGAAGGATTGGTAGCACCGGGGGGGGGAAAATGAAAAAAAAAAAAAGAGCAGTCTTTAGATTTTGCCTTTTGACTTTAAGTATCTAAAAAAGTAGGATTCACTGTTTTGTTTTGCAGTGTATTTCCTAATACCTGGTATTTTATTGGCCTGAAGACTTTTATACTGATCAAAGCTAAACAAAAATATGCATGATAGTGGGGCTTATAAATGCAGTTTTAAAAAAAAATAATTGCCAAAACTATCACTGTTTCTTTTTCAGGCCAGCATTTTGACAGGAGACAGAGTTTGGAGAATGCCTCTCTTTGAACATTACACAAAACAAGTAACAGACTGCCCTCTTGCAGATCTAAGTAACATTGGAAAGTATAGCAGGTAAGGTGTGCCACTATCCTTCATGTGCCCCTTTTTTTCAGTGCATTCATTTAATGTTTGCGCTGTTGCTGTTGCTTTAGAAAAATACAATTTTTCTGCTTCCCACAGAGCTGGAGGAGCATGCACAGCTGCTGCATTCCTGAAGGAATTTGTGACTGCCTCTCACTGGGCTCATTTAGATATAGCTGGTGTGATGTCGAATAAAGATGAGGTGCCCTATCTTCGAAAAGGCATGGCAGGGCGGCCTACAAGAACGCTAGTAGAGTTTGCAGCTCGATTAAGTCAAGACAGTCACAATACCAAATAAAATACTTACTCTGAAATCATCCACTCTGCCTTAAGAAAAAAAAATCTTAAAAGTATTATCCGTAAATGAATGCCCCAAGTGTATTTTTGCTATGGCAATGAACTACAAATGCATTTTATAAATCGTTACTTGGGTAAGAATATCTCACCTTTGAGATTTGTCATCTCATATTATGCAGTTTAAAATAAAAAATACTGTTTCAACTACTGAGATACTTAGTACCAAAACACGATGATGGAAAACATCTGAAGTCCTATTTTATATGTAAAGTGAGTATAATTATTGCAGACAATAAATCTTACTTGGGTGTGTGTGTTGATTGAGAGAGAATTGACAGTAGTTGGGGATCAGCTGTGCCTCGGTTTTGGGTGAATTGTAAGTGATGTGAAAGGTAACTCTGCAATGTTGTTTATAAAAACACCATTTTAACATCTTTACTTAGAAAAACTAAGATGGATGTTGGTGTTTATTGGGGTGGAAATGATGCACCATCAGACTTTCTCAGCTGTTGCAATTAGTGCGATTAGTATGGCTTCAGCACTACATTATGTAGCGAGTCTTCAACAAGTGCCAGCAGAGTGTATCTGTAACTGTTTTACAAGAACTAACGAAGGCAAGTTGGTGTTTGGTGGGTTTTTGAGGGGGACCCTGCCTCTATCTCACATCATTTGTCACCCTGCTGCTTCCCCCCCCCTTACCGCTGTGCGGCCGTCGGGCCCCAAGCAGGGACAGCGTGGCCCAGAATCAGTTCGAA
Organism: Ibycter americanus; assembly: GCA_035590275.1. Classification (NCBI taxonomy): domain Eukaryota; kingdom Metazoa; phylum Chordata; class Aves; order Falconiformes; family Falconidae; genus Ibycter; species Ibycter americanus. The sequence continues at coordinate 757,130 of JAVJGI010000001.1, forward strand.
CGTCAAACAGACTTAACACGAGTTCGGATGATGTTTTTCTGGAGGATGTGGGGGATCCGGGCCCGCGGGTGTGTAACCGGCGCTGCTGAACCGGCGCTTACCCAGGCTGGAGCCGGGAGGCGCGGGGC
>JAVJGI010000001.1:759712-779933 GCA_035590275.1 Ibycter americanus
GCCGGGGGACCGGGCGGCCCGGGGCGGCTGTCGGGACCTCGGGCCGTTGTCTGAAGTATCTAGGGCCGGGCTGACGGTGTTGCTGGGATTTTACGCTGGTTTGGGCACTTTTCTGCTGTGTGCGTATCTCTGTACGAACGAGCGTGTGTGGAAACGTGAATTTAAAATCCAGTAAATGCGGAGGCAGCAGTCTGTAGGAGCAGCAAACTGCGTGGAAAACCCTGCCCTCCGCAGGGAGGGAAAGCTTTGGGCTTATTTATACTTCACATGCTTTTCCCAGCTGGGACAGGTGCCGGAGGGGGAGCAAAAACAAGCTTACAGAATTTAACAAATATTCAAGTGCAAAAGCAAACTACAGGCTAAGCTAATGAAGCTTATGAGAACAAATTTAGGACAGCAGACTCTGTAAATAAAGAAATAAGTATTTAAAGTTTCTTCTGTTAAATAAATTCGTCTGATCTCTTAAGAGATGTTGCTTTACGTAGAAATATAGTCATGCGACAATTTGAGAAACGGTTTTGAAAGGCTTGAAAATGCAGGCATGAAATCAACATCTGACTGAGATCTTTAATTGCTTGGAATGCTGTGGTAAAAATCATAATCCTGGATTTTAAAATAAGTAAAGACCATAGCGTTCTTAATAATTGCCTTGACCACTGCTTAATATAGAACATAAATACTTGGAAATTTCCTTTTCAAGCCCCAAAACTGGTTGTTTCAAGTTTTGTGAATCTTTGTGAATCCTATGTACTCAGTCTTTCAAAATCATCATGGGCTAGAAAGTCCATTGTGTCTCTTTCTAACTAATGCTAGAGTTTAAATCGCTTCTATGTTAGGCATGTAGAGCTTTCTGCTCTTATGCCTCACTGAAAAAAAATTTCATGACATTGTGCGGTTTCCTGCTATTCATAAGAGCATTTAGGACAGAGAATTCTGATAATAAGCACACATAATGAACAATCAGATGTTCTTGAAACTTTAGCAAAGTCTTATTTTACTTAAGTTATTCATAGTAAGGCATATTTCCCATTGTTTTAAATTAAGTTCAAATTGCTAACCTTTGCACTTCCTAATTTTTCTGTAGTCCTAAACCAGGAGAAGTTCACTTAGGTTGTGCAATTTCTTTCCTGATTAAAGACACAACTGTATAGGTTACTGATATATTTTAAGGTTTCCGTTAGAGAACAAGTGCCTTGCACAAATCAGTGAAGCTAACTTTGTGTTATCGTTATTTATGTTTTGTGTGTCAGAACTGTTCAAAAGGTTCAATTAAGACTGTAGTTATCTCTGGCTAATTGTTGTAACCCATATGGAGGCGTGGTGATCTAAAGAAATTGCAAAGGTAATACGGAGTGTGTATGGAGTAATACAGATAATGCAAAAATACAAAGTATCTTGCGAGCATTGTTTTACTTACTGATTTTTGTAGCAATTTATCAGTTATTCCCCCTGATGAGATATCTACTGTCTTCTTCCATCTCTCTTTAAATGGAAGTGTCATTCTATGTGTTCTACTACACCAAATCTTGGACTCATTGTGTAGCTCTGGCTATTCAAAGGACCCGTAACACAATGATAAACTTGCCATTTGGCCATCTGCTATGTGGAATTCTTCCTTATAGCAAGAACAACATAAGAAAGTCCTCACTGAGTTTGTCTAATGGTTCATTTACCTCAGTGGGCCAGTATTTAATTTTTAATGGTGGTAATAGAAGATAACTTAGGGAAAGCAATAGTTCATCTTCCTGCAGTCTGTGAATCAGTTGATGTGAACAATAAGAGCTCTTCCAGCAAATCCTGGTGAAGATATTGTGTAACATATTTTGCTATACAAGGCAAAAGATATGCAGCACAAGAAGAGAAGTAAATATCAATATAACATTTGAATTACAGCAACTGGCTATGAGAACTGAGAATTCACCTATATATATGTATAGGGGTATAGGCAATTCAGTGATGTAGTGTCGTACAGGCTGGCAGTTATTTATGGTAGCAGCTGAGCTGTGCTCTGGGCACTGGAGAAAGATGGAGGCTTTTCCCCATTTAAGGCCTAGAATAGGTACACCTTGGCTGAAGCCATTGCGGGTATTTATTCTTTATCCTATTCTAGCACCAGTTAGAGAATTGCTGCAGTGTGTGAGATTTACTAGATTAGCAGTAAAGGCTTGTATGGTTTTGCTTTTTTTTTTTTTTTTTTTTTTAAAGTTAACAATATCATATACTAGCTCTCAGGACAGTCTCAAGTGTGGGAACTTGTCTCTTCCAGTTCTTTCTGTCATTTGATGGTGTTTTCATTTATGGTGATGACCTTGATTGCACTGTTATCTCTGCTAAAGCTTCTGCTTAGCTTTTTCACTTGGGCTACTTTGTTCAATTTTGTATGGGAAGGTGTGTGTAAGCAGACAAGTTGATAATTAGTAATTTCTGAAAGATTCATCACTGATGAAGATTTTTAGTCAGCGTCCAGTGTCAAAATTCCTATTTAATGATGGGAAATGCTCTCAGAAGCAGTTGTTGACGTGGAAAAGTATTGTCATCTTTTTTTCTTGGGCTGTATATTATAGGTCTCATATTGGTGAAGTTAATACTGCCTTTTCCCTACTTAATGAAGTTTTTTTGCTTAGTGCTTCTACTGACTAGAAGTTTAGTTCAGGTACAGGAACCTTTTATCTACTTTCCAGCCTATGTGGCCAGATTGAACCCAGCTGCTTAGTCAGTGTGGTATCTTGACTTAAATAACACTTCTATATCTCTGGTAATTACCTTCTCCCATCATTTTTTTTCAAACACTGTATTTAAAATGTTTAAATCCATCTCTCCTGAATATGCTAACCAAATGTAGTGTATGATTGCCTGGTATAACGGTGTGAGGCTTCCTTCTGTGTTGAAAATAACTTTCCTAAGACACTGTACATCTCTTCTTTTCATGGCCACATCCCATTAATGGCTCATGCTTCTCCCATGGTTTATCACATCCAATTTTTGTAGGGTTTTTTTTCCCCTCTCTCTCCTTTGACTGATTCCATTCTGTTTGTTGTACTATAGTTGTGTTAGTTTGTACTCAGTTTCATGGTCTCTTGAAACCAATGATCTGTACTTGCAGTTTTTTTAGGGGGATAGAGTTTACCCCATCCCTTTGACTTGTATGTTTTAAGATCTTCTGTTTTGTTTCTTAGATGTAATTGTTGGTATTTACTTGTGCCATTAGACAACCTGGTTTTGCCTCTTATTCATTAGCCTCTTAATGAGACATAAATTGCCTAGTTTATTGATAGTCTGAACCCTAATCTCTTTGGTTTTGACCTTCTGTATTCTCTCTTTCAATCTGGTTAAAGAATAATTTGTGGGTTTTATGCTAGACTTGATTTACACACACACATACCCCATAGGCAAATCAAGGTCTAAGAGCACTAATTAATGCTACTATTTTTATTCTTTTAACTTCCCCTTCTAGTTGTTTGAAAATACCTGCAGTGGGGGACTGGTAATAATGGAATGGAACAGAGTATGTCAGATCCCAGAGATCAATTTCATACATAAGTTAAGATGCCAGGAAATAAAAATTAAGAACACTTCCACTTTTGAGTGTGAGGTTAGTGTTGAGAAGAGCTCTGTAATAATTTGTTACTAACCTGCAGCGTGTTTTTTATATTTAACCTGCTGGCTATGAACAGACATGTAGTTCTATTCCATTCAGGTTTCCAGAGATTGGAGTGCAATCTTGGTGCAGTTAAAGAAGTTTCTTTTTTTAGAGGTGGTTGTGGTGTTTGTTTTTTAATGGTTCTTTATGCTTCTGTGATTATTGGAGCACAAGGGGCCCCTGAAGTGTCTGAACAAAACTGTTAAATTGACTGCTCTGTAAAAATTCTTAGGGCAGAAAATCTCCATGTTTTATAACATTAACTTAGAGACAAACTTTTCAAGAGTAGATCTGTTTTTCTAATAAAGTCAACTCTGTCTTACCTATGTCCAGCTTTAGCTAGTTTTCCGAATTTGGAAAATTAGTATTAGCAGATGTGTGACAGGATACAGTTTGTACAAGATGATATGCAGCTGGATGTCATCCACACTGGCTATTCAACCTCTCAGCTCACCAAATCCATTAACAAATACACACATATGATGAATACCATAGGGACATGACCAAGATGTGAGGGATTTTAAATACTACTTTTAGCTTCACAGCTAGAGAGAGTTTTCTCCTTTTTTCATTAGGTGGTTTTTTCCCCTACTTTCAAGTTACCTTCTTTGTGGGCTTGTTTGTGCTTCAGATGCTGAATTTTTTCCCTGCTAAAGAAAATTCTTGATATGTTGAGTTAAATATACTGAGAAAGTGGCTTTGTTATTTCTTATATCTGCCATAGAAATGTACTTAAATGTAAATTAAATAACAAGTATTATTATGTTAATATCCAAATCAGCAAAATATAGTTTAAAAAGTGATTATTATTAAAATATATTTCCTTTCAATTGTGTTCATTATCATCCCAGACAGGGATTTGGGCTATCATAATCTAAATTTATTACAATACAACATTTTTTGAAGAACATGTTAGAATGGAATGACTTGGCTAGACATAGAGAAATCCTGTGAGCATGATACATACAATGTATGCAACATCTTTCTTGCAATATTAACTGTTTGCTGACAGACTGAACGATCAGTGAGCGGCTGTGTGATGTTTAGCTACCTTCTGGGTTAAACCATGATGCTGGGGCACTTTTCAGCTTTCAGTACATTCAAATCTTATGTGTAGTGATTATGAAACTGAGACAAGCATTTCAGTATAGACATAGCTTTATGAAGAAGATTATAATTTTTCTCCATATATGCTGTGTGCCCTTTATGTCTTTTTTGACCAAGGAATTTGAAAATCAGAGATATTTAACTTCCCCTTTTTAAAAATGTTATTTGTGTTCTTCATGGAACTTAAATGGAAGCATCTGCTAAGCCATAGTAACAGTGATACTGTATATATAAACATACTCATTTATATTCTTAAAAGATTTTGATTTATTTTCTTAGGAAAAAAGACTATGAAATTTCATTGAATCTTTTTTCAAGATCCAGTTACAGAACATCCTTAGGAAGATACGTGATCAAGTCCAATCCACTGCTATTGTTGGCAGCTAGAGCCTAATCTCCTCCATAAACTGATAAAGCTCAATCTTAAAAGTAGCTATGTTTTTGTCCTTGTACTCTTGTGGGAAGGTTGTTCTAAAGTCTCATCCTGGTGCAGATCTGGTGATGATGATGGTGTTGCACATCTGTTACTAACAGCTTATTCTAATCACTGTGAGGTGGCCTGGCTATCCTGTATGTCATGTTGTCCTGATAAATCCATACAGCTTGTTGGGAAGGGACAAATGAGGGGAAAAATAAAAAGGGCAACCATTTAAAGCCCTGCTTATGCTTGTGCCATGAATAGCTTGGAAGGAGTGGAGGAAATCTGATTCTTCACTGACCTCGTGTGACATAGGAACACAGAGATACAGGTTGCTGTGTCATTGTCATGTGATTGCTTATTGCACAGCCTTACTGTAAACATTGTATTTTCATGTTTATTTTAGGGTATTTGGGATCATTACATGCTTCGTATTCTCAACGTAAAGATTCTTAAAGCACTAATTAATAAATAAAATGTGAGACTTTTTAACTGAGTTCTTCACTGTAGATGTTGATGTAAGGAGTTTACATAATGCTATATAAATTATGAAAGTAATGAATTTTTATACTCTTGTAATTTAAGGATTTTTTAAAGTATTTTGTTCTTGGGATTTTTTGTTGTATGTTTTCGTTATAACAACGTTAATTCCTATAATGAGTTTTGTGGCTTCAAAATGTGTCAGAAGAGAAAATGCAAAGTTCTAGCATGTTAATCTTTAGCATATAGTAATTCAGTAGATAATTTCTAGAGCTATGATGGGACGTACTATGAAATAATGTCTACATGGATTGACAGAGAATTAATTTTGTTATAGAAATGGGTATGGTAAGTCTGGAGACAAGCTTACAAAAATACCGATTTCTGAGGTGTAAATATAGTCAAATAATTGAAAGTCATTCTTAATTTTGAATCCTACTTAATGTTACTGTTTTTATCCTTTGTTTTCAAGGTAAACTATGCATCTATGTTATATTTAGGAATATGTTTTTGTGTGTGTAGAGATTGAGGGCACTATATTCTTCAGCATATACTTTCAGACTCTTTTAAAGTCATGTCTTTGTAGAGAGCAGGGTAGTGGCTTACTCATAACAAAAAGATACCTGTACTGGAGTGTGCAGAAGTAACATCAACTTTCATATCAAATACAATTAGAAGATAAACATTGATTATTTTTTAAGTTTTTTGTAATTATTGACTTCTGTAGCACTGAACTTTAACCATGCATTGTAATGTTCTTATCCTAAAGCATCACAATTTACATCACTTCCATTTTATCTTTCTGACTCTTTTAGGTTTTTTGTATATATGCCTTAGTCAATCAAACTTTGGGGCAAAGTATTCAGCTGTTTTATCTGTCGTACTGCAGGTAGTAACCTCCACTAACTGTCACCATTTACAGATTGTGCATCCTTCCTTATTATCACATAAGGCAGAATCATTAAAACCCGTTGGCAAAACCCAATTACTATCTTACTACTGCTGGATCATATCTTAGAGGAAATTTCATAGTATTTGGGCTTTCTGTCCTGCCTAATATGCACACTTAAGGTAATTGAAGGTTGTCATCGTCAATAAAGTAAGCCCTTACTTGGAATGAAATCCTCTCCTGCTGGAAGTTAGGAGAACTTTCTGGCTCTGAAATCACATTGATTAGTTCAATATCCAACTTTTTTGAGAATAATTTGGTTTAGAAATCCAAATAAGGATTAAAGAACATTGTATTGGTGGCCACATTGATCCGTTGTCATTTCAGACAGTGTTCTTCAGACAATATGAATATGTATGATTTCTGTTCTCCTTGTCAAATGATGCTCGTAAACTTGAGAAGAAATTTCTTCTGCAATCTCAATCAGTATCTCTGAGGCTATATGTGTTATGAATCTGAAGGGAAAAAAAATGTTTAGCATAGACTATAGGCCTTTTTTCCCCAATATCAACACCTTATGTGCAGGATTCCTAAACTTTTGTCTGGTCACTGTATCCTACAGTGGCACATCACAGCTTGTGATAGCAGATCCTAGAACTGTGGTCGCTACATGCATTATGATCCTCATAGGAGTTGCTTGTGTGGAAAGGTGGAAATGCCTTATATGAACATTACCTCCTGTATGACCCATCAAGCTAATAAACTACATACTTCATCAGTCTCCTTCATCTGCCTATTTTGTACTCTTCCTCCTGAATCAGCAAGCTTCTTTGAATCCCTGTAATTCACAGTTGTGGAGCTCACAGCTGTGAAGAGTCTCTGCCATTTATACAGCCTTCTGCTGGTGGGCTTGGCGCATTCACCATCCAGGCAGCTGTTGGTATACTCTGGAGCTCCCCAGTTCACCCCCTCCATCTCCACAGTGTAGCTTTCACCTTATGAACCATCTTTTGTTCCACTTCTGTTTGTTCTCCTCACTTGAACTCACTTGGGGTTGTGAAGTTTATCAAACAGAGCAATACAGGGGAAAAATGAGAAACTGCCTTCTAGAAGAATGTTTTCTATCTCCTGTCATGGCAGCGAGATACAGGCTTTTGTTACACTATTGGGATGGAGGACACCAGAGACACAGTGAGCAGAGGAAGCTTTCAGAACCATGGCCAGCAGCAGCCGCTTTCCAGGACTGAGCGTTACACTGTGAGAAGATAACATTGGCCATAGGCATTCAAACTGAGGCTCTTTCCAGATCAGAATGCCAGTGTAGTGACTTCTTGTGAGCTTACAAGACACTCCGACATGGTAATGTTATGGCATCAAGCATTGCTCCTCTGCATCATCTATGCCACCAATGCACAAGCTTTAATTGGCCTGACCAGCCCATAATTCTTGCTCTGCAATCTCCACCTTTACCCTCTTTCTTCCCCATGCCAGGGGTTTAACTGTCTGTTTACAAGGCAAGCTCTGCTATGGTGCAGCTGAGTAACCTTGGGTCAGACTGTGTGAAAAGAGTGAAGTTGGGAGAAAGAGCTGTGAGAAATCTTGTCAGGGCCTCTATCCATGCACCTTCCACCTCCTGGCTCTAGAACTGCATTGGAGCTCAGGCCTTTGCCTTGGTCTTTGCCTGAACTATGCCATAGCCACATTGTGCCTGGCCTTTAATGCCTTGCTGCTTCTGACCATGCCTTGCTGAATTCCTGTCTTGATCTTGGATTTGCTTTGGCACTGTGAACTTGTCAGGTGATCACTGGACTATCACCTGAACCTGGTTACCATCACTAGACCTGTTCTGTTGTTTTTGAGTACTGAGGGATTGTGCCCCTCATCATCAAGATCACCCCCCTGCATATTTTGTGGTCACCTTTGGCTCCTGGCTTCCGTACTTTGCTAAGTAGCATACTTATGCTGCTTTCTGTTGGTCTTGTTGCAGGCAAGTAAGAGCCCTACTCCTAACAGAAAGTCTCTTTCAGAGTCCAGACTGAGAAATAAAGAATAAAGACTGCACAATTATGTGAAGAGGAGAGAACAGAGTCCATGCTCCTGTATTGTCCAGCTGCCTCTATTGAATTGTAGAAGTTGGCCTTCTCCTGAGCACACTGGCTCATTCACAGCCCTGAAACACAAACTCAGTATGACAGTGGAACTTGGTGAGGGCTGTGGACAGTCTGGACAATGTACTTGAATATGTGCTAATATGACTGTGGATGCAGGAGGTGCTAAGCATTGGTAAGTGACCCAGAACTGCATTAAATCTAGAACGCTATTTTTGTATGCTTTTAGTTGGCTTATTTTGTGTATCTCACTTGCCTTTTCAAGTTTACATGGCAATGTAAAAAAGCTGAAGTGCTGAGCTCGGCAAGATATCTTGGGTTACTCTGAAGTATGTTCTTGGAATTATATGTATTTATCTAGAAATCTTATATTACAACGTCAATAGCTATTGCAATTTCCACCTCAAATGATGAGAAGATAATATTTGTGAGTGCTAAATAGTGACAGACCTTTTTGACTTGTAACATACATTGACAATACTATTCTTGTTGTAGCATATTTAGATACTAGTTATTACATATGCATAACAACTGTAGTTTCTAAAATGTAGTTACTATACCAGTATGTTCCCTCTAGGAGTTAAGTCCTGACCCTGAAAAGAGTAAAATGATTCTATTGCTGAAATGAGAGTACCTAGTTCCAGAGAGAGGATTTAGAAATACCTACAGCAGAGGCTTCATCATAGAATATCTCAAGTTGGAAGGGAGCTATAAGGATCATTGAGTCCGAACTCCCTGCTTCTCACAGGACTACCTAAAACTAAACCATATGAGTGAAGGCATTGTCCAGGTGCTCCTTGAACTCTGATAACCTTGGTAGCATGACTGCTTCCATGGGGAGCCTGTTCCAGTGACCAACCATCTTCTTGGTGAAGAACCTTTTCCTAATGGCCAGCGTGAACTTCTCCTGATGCAGCTTCATTCCATTTCCTCTTGTCAGCTTAAGAGTTAAACAGTTGTTTCTGCATGAAATGAATAGGATCTGTTATATCTTTTTATCCCCTCTAGGATATTGCAAGTACATTTATTGGGTAATTGATTGCAAGGCTGTTTACACCTTAAAGATGTCTCTTTTGATCTGATCTATTAAAATTTCGTATTAACATTCAGTGCTTGAACAAAAATCCAGTTTCTTGACTTTGACATCATAATACATTTCGTTGTCCTTAAAAGTGACAACAAAGAACACTTAATTAGACGTACCATCTGGGCTTTAGGTTAAGTGCATACTAAGTTATTTATAAAACATTTAATAAGATTAACCTTAATTAGAAAAATTTAAGGGATGGAATACTTTGAGATTTTTCCTATTTTTATTGTAATATTTAGTACATAGTTTCCTTCATTCTCCACTGGAGTATTATTATACCTATAGTATAATAATTTTTCCAGCAGTTGGAGGTGAATGATGGAATAGGCAAACAAATATAGTGGACCCGTGATGCATTTGCAGCTACAAGTCTTTCTTGACTTCATTTTTCAAGTATAATTTAGCACAAAGCTTTTTACTTTATTTACAGGTAATTGTAACAAATCAGTTTAAGCAGTTTAAGTTCCGATTGACTATCCTGTGAAGATTTGAATTGCATCTGTACCTTTGAGCCGGATAGCACCAGTTTATTGGAAGTATGATACAGTATCCGTATTCATTTAGCCCATGCTCCCCTGAAGATCCTGAAACTAAATGTGAACCGTGGTGTTAGTCTCATCGTTCTAATAGGTTGGTATTGAGACTAGAAAATTCAGTTCACATACATTGTGGAACAGCTATAGGTGTAAAACAGAAACAGATTTGTTATTGTTGAACTACATGTAAGACTTTGCTCAAGTATCTGAATGATGCTTATGTGCCCTTACAACAGAGCAGCCTGAAAGCAAAGGCTTTTGTAAATGCACTAGTATTAATTTAATTGAAACTATGAGGTGTTACAAACAGTAATAATGTGGATAGGGTTTGTTTAGCAAACTGTAAAATTTTTGTTCATAGGAGTGGTACATCAGTAACATTTTTATCATTTAGTCTTAGACCATGGATATAGTGAGGCATTTCTTCAGCTGTATGAATAAAGGTGTCTGAATTAATCCTATATGTCCTATGTAGTTTATGAGACCATGCAATTTTGTGTACTTTGCATTGTTTATGTTTGAGCCAAAGTCTCAAAGGGCAAGTAACCTGAAAAATTTCAGCAGTATGGTGGGAAGTTCCTCTGTATGCTGTTCTGTACGTATCCATTTCTCTGGAGGACTGTATAACGGCAAAAAAAATATCTGCTAATCTGGGAATGCTACTTCCCGTAAATATAGTGGGTTTCTTCATTTAAATTTTTATTATTTTGTGTGTGGCTTGTTTGTTTGTTTGGTGGGGTTTTTTTCCCCTTGGATCTCATAATATCTGAGTAAGAGGTTGGAAAGCAGAAGTATTGCTGCTTTTCTTTATTTCCCCACTGTGTATCTGAGAATGCAGCTTGCTTATACAATAGCTTTATTGGAAACTACGTGTGCTAGAGTAGGGCTGGTAATGATACTGAATTGCTCTTTGGAAATGTTGAGTAGTGTTGACCAGTTAACTCCAGGTTAGTATCTGGTACTTCCAGCTGTCCTTTTCTTACTTTGTTTTGTTTATTTCTTGATTAAAAAAATTGTCTTCACAGTCTAGGTTTTGCATTTATTACGAATTTTGGGAAGCAGCTTGTTAATCCAGTACAGAAAGGCAGATGTTGTCTGGGTTGTAGATTTCTTAAAGAAAATGGGGATTTTTAGGTCTCCGTTATCTGTCGAGGATTTGATAGTTGCTGCAACCATGCAGTCAGGAAGATTTGTATGATAATGTCTCCTAAACAGCACAGTTGATGAGGTGTGCTGCTGCAGTACTCAATTGTGGTGTGAGCAATACAGCTTTTATTCTGTTTTTTTACTTCTTGTTCTCATTAGTATAATGCACTGTGAAATCTGATGTAAAACTTGCGAGTATACCAGAAAAAGATAACTAGCTGCAGAAGGAATAAATACAGTCAGATATGTGAAACTCTCCCAAGGGAGAGAATAGAAGCAGATGCATTACGATGAATTAGTGAAAAGTAGGCTTTTTAAATTTTCCAGCCAGTGCTGGTGGCTGTAGCTGAACCCTTCAGGCTCTGCTGGCTGCTAACAATGGAAATGCAGATCTTTTTCTCATTCTTTTTTTTCTCTTTTTAAAAAAATGGTAAACATAAGATGTTTGGCACTGGCGATAATTGTGGCCCCTCCTACTGTGCCAGTTGAAACCACTCCCTGCATAACCAAAACATAGCACTCCCCATGATTCTGAAGGTATTTTACATTTCAATACAAGCTTTTGTGCACTGAACCACATTTCTTACAGACTTTACATTTGAAAAAAAGGAAAATAATTTTTAAGGAGACAAATAAGAACGACTCAAACAGTATCTCATTTTCAGAGCTCAGAAGCATTGTAAAATCGAGCTTGAAGCACTAACCTGCTTTGATTTAAAATACTGGAATATAAAATCTAGTAATTGTTTTAGTGTTGATTTCTGTTTTCTGGTTCAGAATCCAATACATGTAGCATTTAAATTGCTGTTAAAGTGTTTTAGATTATATTTATGAATGTAAAGCTTATTAATGTAGAATCATATCAGAGTTCAGATCTGATCTTTGGGTAGTTTGTTACAGTGTTGAGTAAATTTTAGCACAGGACTCATCGTACTTACATGTGTTCAGGTTCTGTATTTTTTATTTAAACTGTGCCTTCTGTCATGGCTTGGATGACTTATATTTCCCACTGGTTTGATGAAGATGATTGGTATGAAGGACAACAACGAGTAAGAATTGTTTAAATTAATGTTTTGTCTTTTACTTCCTTTATATTTTTCTTCTTTAAGCTGCTGTTTACTATATTACTAGTACCAAAAGTAATATTCCCATAGTGGTGCTAAGAAGGGATTTTTATTAGTTTTGATGAAGGTCTTGAATCATAAACACATGTAAAATGAGTTTTTTTGCAAATTAATGTTGCTAACTGCATGAAAGATACTGGAAGTTTAGTGGCCACCTACCTGCATTTTTTCAGGTTGCATAATTTAATAAGTAGTAATTCTTTAATATGTAATGAGATAGAAATTAAACATTTAATTTTATTGTATTAGGAGGAATTAATGTACTGTGCATGGAGTAAACTAAAATAATTATAAACAGTAATTAAGTAAAACAAAAATATTTGGGAGACAGTAAATTAACCTAGGGTAATTTTCAAGTTGTACCTTGGATATCTGTATATTTTTATAAACATTTTTCCAAGGAGAAGGAGTTGTTACTATAGCAACATTTGCAGTATATCTTGGATTTTTTTAATGTTTATTAACTGCATGCCTTGGGCAAGCTTGATCTATGCTGCTTTCACGGATTTATGGTGGGAGGTGAATATAAGTCACATTTCTTTCACTGTATCCAGCTACTTTATGTAACCATATATTTCTGTAATTTTTATTTCTCGTTTTGATAGTATACTCTTAGCTAATGAATCAGAATGCAGGAGATGCTACTGAAACAAAGGCCAAGAGCTGCTTTAACTGTGTGATTGTGTATTACTCTGTAATGCCAGCTACATGATCATAAGTATTAAAAACTAGCAGGTTTTAATACTTCTCCACTGTTCTCATTTTGCGTGTTATTCATTATATGACTGTTTCACATGTGGAGTTATCTTTTAATAGCTGCTCATCAGGGATTCGGGTGTGAGATGTGTCAAGAGGTAACTTTATCTGAAATCAGAAACATCTTAGCAATTTGTCAGCAGAAAAGCAATCTTCTGGTGATTGTGGTAGCTCTGGGTTGGAAGATGAGAACAATATTCTTACAGAGGCTTAGATGCTTAATGCTGAGATCAGACATGGTTGTATGCATTTCTTTGTATTACGTAACAGTTACTGAAAACTAGATTTCTGGTACCATATGACTAACCAATACTTTATAGATGATGGTTTTGTTGCCACTGCTAGATATGATGTCTTGGGTTGATTAGGTATGTAGTTCAGCATAGCTGGTGATGTATTGTTAGAAATACCAGCATTTCTCCATGCTCTATTTCAAACCATAGTATTGCTTTGTAGATTATCTAGTTAAAGGTGCACAGTAAAGGATATTCTAATTAAACTGCACAAGTAGCATAGTCAAGACAGTCAAAAACCCTCGTCTGTAAGACCTACCCCAAGTTACGATTTTTTTAATGTTAAATAGTTGGCCTTAGGTTTTCTAAGCAGGGTAACTATCTTAGATTAATATCTTTGCTTTTAATTTCAAGTGTTTGTTTCTGTAAAATACAGTCTCAGGCTGTGACTTTGAATTCAGACTTTTTCCAAACTTCAGCAGGAGGTCCACAGCTTCTTCCCTTGTGAAGCCAGAGATACTGTGGTTAAAACAATTTAGTAGCTATTCGACTCTGAGTTTATTGTGGAGGTTTAAAATGGCTGTGAATATTAGTAGAGCACTTGTGGGTTTTTTGCTTCTTTTGCTAGTCAGTGTCTGGATACCTGAATACACTCGTTTTGAACACTTGCTAGGTTATCATAAGTTAGGAAATGTCATCTGCAAATGCAGGTTGTAGGAGTCTGGCTGAGGTTTCTGGCGTTTTTGAAGAATCTTGCTGAAATTCAGAGCCTTCTGCAATGAACTCTCTTGCGTCTCGTTAATCTGATTCTCTGGGTGCCACAGATAGTCTGTGTGCCATGAATTGCATACAAAAGCAGAAAAAATATTTGATTTTCACAGATAATCATACTGCTTAGTGGTAAACTAGCAACCAACCTGATACTGTTACAAGCAGTAGACTACCTAGGTTAAATTCTCCTGCGAAGTATGAAAGGCTTAACTTTTGTTTAGAGCAGTATGTGCATAAACCTATGTAATTATTCTACATTGTTCTACATTGTGACTGTCATGATTAATATAGTCAGTCTTTGCTCATCTTTTGCCCAGTAGTAGTTGCTTGAAGTAGTGTGTGTACAGTCTCAGTAATACTGTTTATAGACACTTACATTAGAAACTGCAGTTTGGTTGTCCGTATCAAGAACTGAAAATTCTTTAGCATTTTGTGGTACTCCATGCAAAGTAGGAAGAATCTTTGTTTTAAAGGAGTAGCTCAACTGATAATTGAGATATCTGGTTCTTAAGAGAGTACAACTGAAATATGACACCACCATCTGTATCTTTTTCTAAGCTTTTTTTTTCCTATGGATCATGACAGCTGATCTTTGACAATATAGATATTGTCAAAATTTTCATAGTGTAAGATTTCTTCTCATCTTCTGATGTGCTTGCTTTTAATTTTGAGATTCCCCAGATTCATAAAGTAATAATATAAATACATTTAAAGGTAACGGATAGGTAGCGTAGGATAGTATGTTTTCTAAATTCTTAAATGCTTCTTCCAGAAACATTGAAGTTTTTGGAATTTCATTGCTCTGTTTATTCTTAGTAAATTTTTGGCCATTGACTTTTAATCTGCATATGCACCAGAATATTTCCAATTAACCTTTATTTCATAGGTCTGGATGTAATAATCAGAATTTAATTTCTTAACACGGCTATAATGTGCTTGGTGTGTTCCAGCCCCATTGGAAGAAGGCTAGTATTAATTACGCTTATGTTATTACATGAGCCTCGGTGTTGTTGAGGCAGGCATAGTTACAATTAAGTTGTCTTCCACAGTGTCTTGTAGACACACGGATATTTCTTGGTTGGTTTGAAGGTGTTTGTGTTTTTAACAAGATAAATTCACTGTCTTCAACTGGTGCTTCAAACTGGTCCTATCAGATAGGGTAATGAATTTGAAACTCTGTGGTTCATAGGTCACATTTTCATTTCCAATGGATTTTCCCACAAAGATGGGTAAATATACCCAATGTCTTTAAGAAGACATCACTTTTATATCACTAAAGAAGATCTTTAATTATTACATTATCATTGACATATTGACAAAAATACTGGTACCCGGCGACAATAGTCTGGATGAGATATAACAGTTTTATATGTCAAATATACAGAAGTGACAGCATGCTTTCCACATAAGAAAACATACAAACTTGATTGGAAGATAGTGACAATAGAAGAACAGAAGCAGAAGACATTGCATGTAGCACTTTACTGCATATAGCTGTTCAGAAATTAGGGGTTTGTATGCACAGAAGCATATTGGTTAACAGAAGGCTACTGTATATTCACTTTTGTGTGCATGCCATTTTGCATATGTACTCATTTGGACAGGTCATACATGATATGGACCACAATTGCTAACAATATAAGCATATGCTGTTGGTTGTGCTTGATGGTTATAAATTTATGAATACTTAAAACATGCAAGCACACCTCTTCATAATTAAAGGGTGCTAAGTGATGAGCTTAAAGAGCTATTATTATTCTGTAAATATCATTGTAGTGCAATCAGGAAATACAACGAGCAATGAAATACACTGAGTAGCTGAAACAGTGAAAAAAGAGTTAGGTTAAAATTAAAATGGTGCCTGTTAAAGAGCTGCAGTTGCCAGGCTACTGACACTGCCGTTTTGTGTGTGTGTGGTGCGACACAATGCTCTTGCATCCTTTAGTAACTGCATTATTCTGTGAACATCAAGGTTTAGTTCCTTCATCTGTCAAGTAAAACGATTTCATTCTACAACCAGAACAAGATTTTGCATTTTGGGGAGCAGCAAGGTATTGGAATGAACATGGAAATTCTTAAGTGGTTTACAAAAAATGATACCTATGCTAAGGTAGGGATTATTAGGCATTTATCTTTAAGTTATTGATATATAGCCATGTCCATGCAGTTGTTGTTTTTAAATAATATTAACTCTATGGTATACAAAATTGAATGGTTTTTTGTCTATATTTAGCAACAAGGAAGGACTTAGAATGTTGCTGCTCATGCCAATTGAAAAGAAAGGTTTTTGTTGTCCCTCTTCCCTTCATCTCCTTGGAAACAGGGCATCCTTTGATAGCTTTCCCAGTGTGGTATATGTTTTTTACATGCAGAGTTTTTTTCAGTGTATGCTTTAGAGTCCAATATTAATACTGGTACGTTCCTTATATTGAGATAAAATGGTTTTTTAACAAAGTATGAAAAATCTCCATTATGTAAAAATGTGTGAAATCATACGTATATTCAGTTATAATGCATTTCTAGTTTTCTGCCAGTTTACTCAGGCTGATCTGATGAATGCTGCTTTCTCCTTTGTGCTATAAGAATGTTCAACAGAAATCTGTAGTGTCTGAAAAGACCTGTAGAAAACTGCTTTAATGCAAAATACTTAGAATAAGTCAGTGTGCCACACAATTGTAATTTCTTCTTCTAGATAGTGTTGTACTGAATTTGAAAGCGAATGCTTCTTTTTAATTACCGTATTTTTTGTAAAACAGTATATAACTCATTACAAGGAGCAGGGAATATTAACAAGTTTAAAACAGCAAATGTTATTAGGTAAAGTGCACATTCCTTTCTATAATACAACTCAGAATACTTATGTAACTTTAACATATACTCAAATAGGAAAAATCTATATGAAGAATCAATGTTTAATAAGGCTTCTTAACCATGAAATAATGATATACCACAAAGCAGCATTTTTCATCTAAATGTTGGATCTTATTTAGGAGGCATTTTCATTTGAATATCAGACTCTAAGAAAAAATAGTACATTATCAAAAAATGATTGTTTAGTTTAAAGTTGTGAATGAGGTTTCAATTGGAGAATTTATTCAAAAAACATCAGTTATTTTTTGTCTTTAATGTAAATGTAGAACCAAGAGAAGACAAATGTGTTCTTCTATTTCAAATATGGTACTTAATATGTCATATCTGGCAGTGCTTACAGACATACATTTAGAACTAGGCTGAAATAATTTTATAGCCATTTGATGACAATGATTTTTGGTCATTGTTAATGTAGCCTAAATTCTAAGCAGTGACATATGCATTTGGAAACCATTAAAATACCCTAAACTATACAGGTGTCCTGATGACATGAAGAAAATACGTAAAAGCCTCTTCATTGTTAATCAGCTGCATGGAAAACACAGAGAAGAAAGCTCTATAGTGGAACTATCTCTAAACCCAAAGTGCTAGTCTGTTTTTTTTATCATGGTAATTTTAAAAGCAGTGCAGAGAACCTTTTTGTTCTAGATTTCAACACTTAGGCTTGGAATCCTCCTTATTTGCAGCTGCTTAGTATAGTGTTTTCCTGTAGACTAGATTTCATGTAGTCAGGAATAACTTCTGTCTCTTATATCAAGGCCAGAAGGAAGATGTACTGAATATATTAACAGGAAAATTTTTTTATACAGATTACTGCACCATTCTACAAGGCAATTTGTTGTTACTCTGAAAAAAACATTTGTGAAATTGTTTTAGCATCTGTAAGAGATCTGAGCTTTACAACCAATTTTACCTATAATCAAATGGCAAATTAAACAAGATTTAAGATAATACTTTCTTACAGATTAAATTTCATCAAATCAGGAACCTCTTAGCTCCCATATAAGAAGGTAAAAAAGAGAATCTGTTCAAAATGAGACAAATCTGTTATTACTGTGAAATAGATATTTGTGCATTCTTAGTGTTTAAAGATACGTTAACTTTTAATCACTTTTACATGCAGTAAACCTACAAACTCAACCTATGATAATCCAATATTGTACATCTAATTCTCTTCTAATTCATTGTGGCTTTTTTAATGTTCCTTACATGTTTGCTGACACATCTAGTGTTTTAACCATTATTTTCCCTGAATCAAGAGTGGAAACAGAGTTCTAGTTCCAAATTTTACTCTGAATTTTAGTAAGTTATGTAATCAACTGGGTGACTGATTTCAGAAAAAGTGGTTGGTGGTGGTGCCAGTTATTTCTTTCATTGTGATTGGAGAAAGTCTGTAGTGTGGTTCTGAAATCAGAAATCTTTGGATTTGGGTATATATGTAATTGATACTTCAAGTGCACAGAAGTGACCTCTGGAATTTGTAATTTACTAAATGGTAAAAAGAACACTAAGTGGCAAAATCAGAAATTTGGAGTCTAATTTTGGTCACTTTGCTGATTCTTTAAGAAGACAGATTTCTTTCGGTGGGACTCATGTCATTTATAACATGAAATGGATTGCAAATGAGCTGCAAGGTGATGCAATTTATAGAACTGTTCTCTAGAATCTCTAATGTATTTGCTGCAGAAGTCAGAAGAAATAATATCGTTGGCAAAGACAGAAAGGAAGTCTAATAGCCAAAGCATTAGTCTGCAGCACGGCCATACCTTGTAACCTGTTTTTCTGTATATTTCTGTTCTGTTGTTGTATAGTCTCCTGTACCAAAATTTTCAGAGGTTAAACATGGGTGTTTTGGGTTTTTTGGGGTTTTTAGAATTTGGTCAGAACCATTAAGCACTATAACTACAGTCAGTGATATCTTAGAGATGATCAGTCCCAGACATTCAGTCTGACCCTGATCTGCTAAAGAAACACCCAAAATAAGTCTCTTTTTTTTTTTTTTTTTTTTTTCTTTCACACTTTCCAAAGTGAGAGACTTATAATCTCATGAAGGTTGCTTCTTATACTTATTCATTACTGTTTGTCTACCAAGTAGATACCCCAAGCAAGAAAAACGGAAGATAAAATTAATCATTCAACTTCATTTTAATCCCTTGTATATATGCATTAAAATGAAAATTTTTTTAATACTTATATAATACGCTTTTTTGTCAGTATTGACCAATAGGTTCCCTTGGGTATTATAGGTCATTATTACCATATCTGTACAAAGTTTTTTCTATATGCACCTTAATATTAATGTTATTCAGGAAAATATTTCCCCCTCCATACACTTGATATCAAGTAGGTGAAGAGTGATCTGCAGGCAGTGTATCTCTCCTAAAGCTGTTACACAGCAGTGCATTGCATAAACAACCCTTGCATTTAATCAACAGTTGCTCCCTCAAAATACTTGATGGCGTTTGAAGTCTGCTTTTTGCTTTTTAATTCCCTTTCCTTTCTGGGGCTTGAAAATGTACGTAACACATGGTAAATGGAACATAACTCTCTTTGTCTTTAAAGATTAATAGTCTCAGCTGTTTGACCTAAAGATCCCATCCCAATCTTGGAATGGAAGGATATGAGCTCTTTAGGAAGAACAGGCAGAGGAAAAGAGGAGGGATTGTTGCCCTTGATGTCAGTAACCAGCTGGAGTGCATGGAGCTCCACATGGGGATGGATGAGAAGCCAACCAAGAGTTTATGGGTCAGGATTAAAGGGAGGACAGGGACAGGTGATCTTGTAATGGGGGTCTGGTACAGGCCACCAAACCAGGAAGACTGAGCAGATGGGGCCATCTATGGACAGATAGGAGTTGTCTCATGTTCACAAGCCCTGGTCCTCATGGGGGACTTCAACCACCCCAATACCTTTTGGAGGGACAGCACAGCAGGGCATAAGCAATCCAAAAGGTTCTTGGAATGCATTGACAATAACTTCCTTTTCCAAGTGGTAGAGGAGCCAATGAGGAGAGGTGCTATGATGGACCTTGTTCTCACCGACAAGGAGGGGC
>JAVJGI010000001.1:781305-801272 GCA_035590275.1 Ibycter americanus
GAGTGCACCCTCAGCAAGCAACACCACCAAGCTGTGTGGTGTGGTCAACACGCTGGAGGGAAGGGATGCTGTCCAGAGGGACCTTAACAGGCTTGAGAGGTGGGCCCGAGCAAACTTTATGATGTTCAGCAAGGCCAAGTGCAAGGTCCTGCACACAGGTCAGGGTCAACCCCCAGCATCGATACAGGCTGGGTGGAGAATGGATTGAGAGCAGCCCTGAGGAGAAGGACTTGGGGGTGTAAGTGGATGAGAAGCTCAGCATGGCCTGACAATGTGCATGCTTGCAGCTCAGAAAGCCAACTGAATCCTGGGCTGTATCAAAAGAAGTGTGACCAGCAGGTTGAGGGAGGTGCTTCTCCACTCTATTCCTCTCTGGTGAGACCCCACCTGGGGTACTGCATTCAGCTCTGGAGCCCCCAGCATAAGAAGAACATGGACCTGTTGGACTGACTCCAGGGGAGGGCCATGAAGACTATCAGAGGGCTGGAGCACCTCTCCTGTGAAGACAGGCTGAGAGAATTAGGGTCGTTCAGCCTGCAGAAAAGAAGTTTCCAGGGAGACCTTACCGCAGCCTTTCAGTACCTAAAGGGGACCTAAGAGAAAGCTGGTGAGGGACTTCTTACAAGGGCATGTAGTGATAGGATGAGGGGTAATGGCTTTAAGCTGAAAGAGGGGAGAGATTTAGATTAGATGTTAGGCAGAAATTCTTTACAATGAGGATGGTGAGGCACTGGCACAGGTTGCCCATGGAAGCTGTGGATGCCCCATCCCTGGAAGTGTTCCAGGCCAGGCTGGATGGGGCTTCGAGCAACCTGTTCTTGTGGAAGGTGTCCCTGCCCATGGCAGGGGGCTTGGAACTAGGTGATATTTAAGGTCCCTTCCAACTCAAACTATTCTGTGATTCTATGATCCTCCATACTCCATGTAATGTTTTTCCATATAATGCTCCTCAGTCCATTAATCTATCCACAGTATAAATGTGTCCTTAAATGAGACATTGTATAACATAGTTGAAGTAGTAAATTTTTATGTCTGGACCTTATCTGAACCCATGCTGAAGCACTCAGTGGTATGGTGCAACTCAGCAGAATTGTCCTTCACCAATCTGCACGAGAATATTAGTTGCTGCAGGAGCTGTCACTGATGAAAGTGCAATTATTTTCCTGTGGTAGAATTCTGCTGCTAGCCCAGCTGAAGTCATATATTTCAGCTGTTGATTATCTAAATATCCTGCGTATGGGTAGTACTTCATCATGCTCACAGAGCTTTGTTTGGATTAACTTCTATGCAGAAGTGAATCCTTTTTGCATGTATTTAGACCTTGTTCTGCCATTTGGATCACCACACTGTTGTAGGCTCCTAGTCATCCTTGTCAACTTCACTTGCAGTTGTTTGGCCACCAGAGCCTTCCATAGTGGTGCTAAAGCTGCAGTCACTTCTGCAGGTTGGTGAAGCAGGCGTTGCATCAGTTGACAGCTGGCTTGAACCTGGGACGTTTGTATCGCATGAAACTTGCTTCTAAGTGAATTCAGAGATTCTGTAAACAAGAATGGCCTTCCCTGTTTGTCTGCTGTAAAGAAATGCAACAGGGCTCATTTTGAACATTTTCTTAAATAACAGAACAATTGAGGTTAGAAGTGACCTCTGGAGGTCATCTCATACAACCCACCCAGGAGTTAACAATACCTTTGCAAACGTGTGCATTCTTGGTCATAGTAGGGTATATAAATGGGTCAGAGAAAAATGTCGAGGCTCATGTATTCTTAGTAACATTTTGACATTGTGAATCAGATGTGAGCTAGGTGGATAACTGGTCTGGCCTAGCAAAGCATTTCTTGTGTTCTGGTATTAAAGTCAGTTGTTACCTCATTATGAGCAGAACTGGTAGCTTGATGCTTGGACAGTGATAGCATAGTTTGCTATACACTAACACAGTAATATTACACTAAGCTTTGTTTCTTATTTTCCAGTTTACTTCAACTTTTCTGTTAAACAGTAATTATCAAGAGAATTTAGAAAGCCTCTCCAAAAAAGATGATGATAATAAGTAACGCATAGTTGTTCTGTGCAGGTGGTTTGAAGACCTTTTCAGACACGTTGCTTAACTTAAAGCAAAATTATTAGCATATGGTTTATTTTGTGGGGGATAAAGGGAAGAAGAGAGCAGAGAGGGCATTACACTGTAATAGAGAAAGTGTTGAACCAAACTGCAGAAGAAAATGAAAGTGATGAAGAACAGCTTCAGCTACTATAAATCAAGAACTATTCAAGTTTTCACGTGCTGTCCCCAGCTTTCTTCTCCAGAATGGATTCCTGTGCATGGTATTAAAATGAGTTTCTTGTGTAGCACTGAAGCCTCTGAACATCTGCTTGGCTTTATTTCAGATACATTCGTTTTACCTCATAAACACAAAATGTTGCTGTTAAAACATATTTTAAAATACATATGTAATACATTATTTATGGGAACAAAAATGTATTATTCTGTTCTTTAACACTCTGTTATCTTGTAGTCTAATGAGTTTCTGTTTTAAAGGCAAAAATGTCGCAGGTTAAACAAGTGGGACTTTTAGCTGCTGGATGTCAGCCATGGAACAAGGATGTATGTGCTGCTAGTGGGGACAGATTTGCTTACTGTGCCACCCTTGCTATTTATATTTATCAGGTAAGATTATTTAACAGACTGGTTACATTTTTACATTGTTGTCTATCTCAGTTTGAACTCTTTCAATAAATATTTCTACAATGCTTTTGAAAGTATGATTGCTGCTGAGAAGATGCCTATTTAAAACTCAGTCTTCCATTCAAGATACACCTTGCAAATAATTTTTTCTCCTTGTTACAGCTTGTGCAAAAGATTGATGTAAATGTTACATTTGAAGTTGTATGTGTCAAGAATTATTCTTAAAAGACAGGTTCTCAGTCCAGCAAACATTTGAGATGAACGAAGTGCAGTGATAGAAGAGCAGATTCTGAGAGAGAAATGAAACAATTCCATGGTTTCATTTGAAGCAGTAGTGTAAAAGTAGTCTTTTGAAGTAATCCACTGTGCAAAGTTGTGGATTCAGTGTCCCACCTTTCTTTGATTTGGAATAAGTTCTTTCTGCATTTCTGAACTGCCTAGCACCGTGGCCTTCTGAAGTTCACAGTTACTATACAACACCACCTAACAAAAAAGTAGAAATGCTGTGATGTGGAATTTTCAGACTTGAGAAATACGTCAGGAAATAAAGGGTGCGCTTATTTTAACTTCATGAGTTATACTGCTAGTAGGATTAAAATAAATTTTACTGTGTCAGGTTTGGGTATTTGATTATTTTTTTTTCTTAATTGTACCAAGCAATTTAAGAAATGAGAGGGATTTCAAACTCATTTTCATATTCTATCCTGTTTAACCCCTTGCAGATTACTAAATGATTGTTCCCATGCCTATAAATAAAACATTTCAGGGTTGTGTTTGAGTGCAGTTATTAATGGCATATAATAGTTTACAAGTGACAAGAGGATAAACTATGTTAATACTGGTTTGGCTCATTGAATATTTAACATCTTTTCTGTGCAAGTCAAATGTATGAGAATTTAATTTATTGAGATGTCAGGTACTGACAATTGTTAAATCCACTATAAATTCATCTGTAATTCTAACAGTGTTATATGAACTATTCTCCAACCAGACATTACTTAAAGTGAGTTCAAAAAATATGTAATTCTAAAATTAATGTTACTTTTTGTTTAGCTGGATCACCAATACAATGAATTCAAGCTCCGGGCAATTATGTCTGAGCATAAGAAGACAATCACAGCCATATCTTGGTGTCCTCACAATCCTGACACGTTTGCAAGTGCCAGTGCAGACAGTTTAGTGATTATTTGGAATGTGACTGAACAGAAAGTTGTGGCCAAGCTGGACAACACAAAAGGTATTTCAGACATGGAGATCTATTTGGTCCATACACCTTTTTCATCCACAAGTATCAGAAATACTTGATATCGAGTAATATCTAAGCAGTTGGTAGGCCAGATGTTTAACAGTTACATAACACAATATTCTTGTCAGGGTTTTGGCACTTCATTTTAGAAAATAATGATAGTGTGTTTGAGTAAATTGCTCTGAACCATCTGGTAACTGGTAAAGAAAGAGGTTATTCTTTTTGCTGAAGTACTTGACCAATTCAGGAATTTACTTTGCCATTGAGTTCTTGTTGAGTAGGAAAAAGAAACATTTTTTCCATCACTGTATAAAAGGATAAATAATTTTTAAGCCTTGTGTGTTTTCATGATAACTTTGTGGAAGTGAAAGCTAGTAAAATGTAGCCTTCAACAGATTCAAGTATAAATTAGCAGTGAATTTGAAAATAAATTTTTCTTTAAATACCTTAATGCTTGGCTACGTGTATTTTCTCTCAGAACTTGAAACTTCTGATTTGAAGATTGTAATAGAAGTCTAGGGGGTTAAAAGTCTGTGTCTGTCACCTTTCCCTGCCCATTTCTGATTCATTCCCTTCGGTCAAAACCAGTGCCTGTATTTCTGTTCTTACAGTCAGTCCCTCTTCGGTGTCCTTGACTCCTACAATTGCATTCTTGGAAAATAGGTACAACCCAAGAACAGTCAGGATCTTCTAAGATGTTTTGGGATCCCCAACTCTGTTCTTTCCAGAGTACTTAAGATACATCTGAAAATCTTGTACATCTTGCATATCCTGCAAAAGGAATAAGTAGGAAAAAACCCACACTGATTTGATCTATTCTAAAAGGAATATTATATCAGTTTACACATTAATCTCAAAACTGGGGCTTATTTTTTCAATACATTGCTTGTTTATAAAACTACTACTGGCAATGAATAAATGTGAAAGAAATGTTGTTTTTTTAAAACCTAATTTACTTTTAGGTTAGTATGTTTAAACCTCCTGTTAATGCTGCTTTTACTCTGACACTGCCGTATTAAAGTGTCTAAATACTAACAGGTTTGAATTTTCAGCTTGTGTCTTAACATCATTTATTCCTTCAAATGCACATTAAGTTATGAGGATAATGAGGGTTGGAGATGTTAAGGTCAAAATCCTTAAACTGTAATGCCTACAGTTAGGTGTTAGGCAACTGAATGGAAACTGTCAAATATCCAGAAGAAAGCTATCAGGAATTCCCTTTGATTACAGAACTAACTTTCCAGTTTTGTCACAAATATCTACCTATGTTATATTTATCTCTAAATTAAATTTTACTGTGTTTTGCAAAAAGAGACATTTTAAAGTTTTCAATATTTTACCAGCTTACTAGCAAATAGCTTATAGTAAAATAAAATGATGAATGGAATGGTGAACAAATGAAACTATTGTTTACAGGATCAGGCTTATCATCTTTCATATGTATGATTGTCTTTGGCACTAATGAAGTATGATGGACTGCATTTTATGTTACTTAAAGTAGTATTAAAATAATTTGGGAAATAATTCTGCTTCCTGCCTATGGATATGTGTAGTTTACTTTTACACTGTAAGATATTCACACAATTGTCTAAATTTCAGTCTAATCGTTTTTATGTATAATAATTATTTCTACAGCTTTTCAAGACAATTGCTGATACTGGGTCAAGCAGTAATACACTGAATTTCATATCCTCGTTCTTATAAGGTTTACCTGTATGTTTCAGGTATTCCTGCGTCACTTAGCTGGTGCTGGAATGCAGATGATGCAGTTGCGTTTGTGTCCCACAGAGGTCCGTTGTACATTTGGACTATCTCAGGACCTGACAGCGGGGTAACTGTACATAGAGAAGCACATAGTTTCTTGTCAGATATCAGTCTGTTTAGATGGCATCCAAAGAAGAAAGGAAAAGTAGTATTTGGACATACTGATGGAAGCCTGTCTGTTTTTCAGCCAGGTAAAAACTGACAGGGTATTTATTTTTATATATACGTAATTCTTTTTCTCAGTATTTGCGTGTAATTTGCAATTTTTTTGTTTAGGTTTTGTAATGTGTGTACATATATAAAACTTATTCTTAATTCATAGTATTTCTGCTCCTTCCATATCACAAAAAAATACGTTCTCTTAGATAGTGCAGAGCATTTTCTTTGTATCTTCTCCATTTTGTGACCAAGATAACATTGCAATTTTTTACAAGTACAATAAACTGGATTTTTTAGGGAATGATAACAACCATGATCATCTACTGAACTATATTTCCTAACAGGTTTGTCCTTCTGAATAGTGATTTGAATCTTTTGCTTTACTTGCATTTGTTCTAGTCCTCTGCTTCATATTCTGGAGTCCTCTGTACTTTTGTAGGTAGAATCTCATGTCACTTTTCATATTATCTTCAGGATTTTGTTACGTTAAAGACTATATGGGAAAATATTAATCTGTTTTTGTCTGAAATCCACCGAGCACATTTGTGCGTAGTTTATAAATAGTCCAGTACTTTGCTCATGAAGGTGTCTTGTTCATAAGCTCATTTGAAGCTGAAATTTAGCTCGCTTTCATAGTTTGCTACAAAGACAGATAGCTGTATTAGGTAGACTATTTTGATGTCTTTTTTTTCCTGGCTACTTCTTTTTTCCTCCACTAAAAACTGATTTTCAACTTTGTGAGGAAAAAAATGTTAAGTAATGTGTTAATTTTACATAGCGTTTAGCTCCAACAGCCATGCAAAATTTATTTTCCTTCATTTCACTTTACTAAGTTGTCACTCAGGATGTCACAGAGAACATATTCCTTTGCTTCTGTAGTGCTGACTGAATTAGTATTGGCATTGGGAAAAGAAAACTATTTTAATATGATAACCTTTAAATATATATCAAACTGTGACTTGTCATGAAGCTTGTCTAGAATGATTTTAATATTAAAACAGAAAGAATAGGAAGAGGATTTAAAATGTCAAAATTATGTTCTGCAGATGCAAATGTAATATTGGCTAAAAACCTAGCAGCAGTGGCAGTTTTGTACATACCACAATTAAAGTTGCTGTGAAAAATCTTGTATTGAAAATTATCCATTACTGCTGGGGAAAAACCTACTTGCGTCAGCTTGAAATTGAGTTTAGATGATTACAGAAATTTTGCCTGTCTCTGTATTTAAGATAGTTTTCATTATTATTGTAATATTATCTATATTCATTAAGGTAATTTTTAAATAAAAATAAATGAAGCATTACACTTGTTTCCTGTTCTTAACATCTTTAAGATTTTTGGTTTCAAACAGAGAAACAAGAAGTTGAAAGTTTATAGACAGTTGGGTGAAAATTTTTATCAGAATTCTTTCACTGAAAATCCTGGATTTAAGTAGGGCAGTTTACTTCTACTTAATAAACCTGTTAGAATTGAAAAGGAAACATTGCGGTTTGGCTTTCAAAAATGAGCTTTTCAAGTTTTCATTTTTAAACTGTTTAGAATTTCTCTTTCTCAAAATTATTCAAGAAAAGTAGTACACTTTCTGTTGGATCCTATGAAGTGTTTTGCAAAACTGAACACACTTCTTCTAAAGAAATGGATGTAAAAACCTCTTTAGTCCTTATTGGATTTTACGTAACAAAAGTATCACTGATCTGCAGAGGTCTACTTACAAATTGTCAGAACTGAGTAGCAGATTTTGTTGTGTGGGATAAATTAGTACAACCAATTCAGATGCATTCCAGAACAACTACTAACCGAAATACCATAGAGCTGCCATTCAAAGCCCAGACTTGCATGCAATATGAAATCTGCATAATTTAATACAAAGGATTATATTCTTGTAATTAAGACAATGACATTGGAGCAATCATGGTGACTTGGAAATACTGCAGACCAGTATTAGTTTTCTTTTAACTTACCTTCTTTACAGTATTAGAAAAAGACAAAGAGTTTGTTTATATAAAACCATGAAGGTATTGAAGAATAAATCACAAATGTTTTGGTGAACAGATAAATTCATTAAAATATATTTCAAAATCAGGTGATATTGAAATAGATTGTATCACTATAATAAAATATGAGTAACATTACTGTGGTTACACTTTCATAAATGACTTTAATATGTGTCTTAAAAATCGGATATAATAGCAAATGTAGGCTTATCCAAGTTATCTATTTTATCAATTGCGGGTTTCTGGTTTGCAATTTATAGTCAAAATTCATCTGACTTTTGTAATTGGTGGCTTTTAAAAAAATAACAGTACATAGAAGAAAGTGGTATCAATAGGATGAATATAGGATCTCTATTTAAGAAAAAGACACACACAAAGAGTTAGTACTTTTCAATAATTAATAGAAAGCTAATATTTTGCTTTGAGATTGAAGTTCAGCCCTCATCTACCTCGTGTCAGAATGTGCAAAATGACTTGTTATTGGACCAGAGCTTAGTTTGTGAAATCAGCCAAGTGAATTAACAAATGAAATAAATTAAAAAAAAAAAAATAAAAATCCTATTCCTTACTTCTAAAAGTTTCAGTCGTTTTGTAGGATATTCTACAAAACACTACCGTTAGGGAATGTGAACATCCATAAGTTCCTGTTAATTGCTTGAAAGTTCAGTGTGATTGACTCGTTGAAAGCTCTAGTTCTTTCTATTTAGATGTGAGTCACTGCTGCATAATTAGCAGACTACACAACTTCTTTTTCATTATTGTTATCTACTTGACTTTTTCTCTCCTGGCTGTATTTTCTTTTTATTAACTCCAGACTATCCATTAATGTAACAGAACATTTAGTGTGAAGAAAAAATATGCAAGGATCTAAGAGCAGTAATCTATTTTTAAAGAAATACAGTGCAGTCATGTAGCGCCAAATGTTCTGTACTATTTTACCTTTCATTTGTTCTCAAAATAAGCACAGCTTACTTAAATGTCCTGTGACTCAGTTGCATGATTCACAGTGCTGATGTCGTCTTTTAATGGGAAAAAAAAATATATTAACAGTTAGGGTTTCCGTGAGCTTTGCTTCTGGACTTTTTTGTGAAGTATGGATATAACTGAATAGCCTAGATATCCATACTCTTGCCCCAGCTGATTGTGCTTGCTTGGGACTGAAGGGTTTGAACATAACTGGCCTTGATCACTTGAGGACTTTTTGCCTTTACTTCTTGTAAAGCTAACCAAAAAATGAGAATTCTGCTTTGTTGTCAGTACTTGGTTTTCACATGAATGTTGATTTTCATTCAACAAAAAAATTGAACTGATTTGTAAGCAGGGGACATTGTTAAAGAAAGTGAGAATCTCAAGTTTTTGTTCTACATCAGTCATTAAGTAATATAGGTAGCTCTTATCATAATATGACAAATCAATTGTATACTTCCATTATCAAAATCTAATGTTAGATTAAAAACTGAATAATGGAAGATGTCAATTCCTTATTTCTAGAAAAAAGGTAGAAAATCAATTTGGTTTTTTAATACAAGATTACAACTTCAAAAATACAGATCTGTGTATTTTTGCCAGCTCTCTGTAAAAGCAAAAAGTGGGAAATAAACATGATGTTAAAAATTGTGGTTCTTGATAATATGGATCATCAAGTGAAATATGTCTTCTGTTATGGAGGTGTTAAATTAGACATTGAATGGCCTATTCTGGCTTCAAAAATCTATGAACGCTTCATAATTGCACACATTTTGAGGAAGAAAAAAAATCTAAAGGAAATTGTTCTTGAAAGCTTTTTTGACTGCCACAGTTTTTTTTTCATCCTGCCTTTATTTTGCCTTTATTTGCTGTGGTATGCAAATTTACTTAACTGATTTGTAGTTTAGGCTGTACTGCAGGCCTTCACTCATGGAAATTGTTAGGACAATGTATATGATTTAATATACTTTTCTTTAGTATAAAATCATGTTGACAAACCTGTCAGTGGTTTCTATTTTATGCTGTATTAAAAAGAAGGTCAGATCTGATGGAGCCAGAACTACTTTAAGTCAAATATTGGGAAGACAGCTTCGTTAATTTCACTGGTGCAGCCAGGGGAGCAGGCTACTAAAAATTTCAGGGAGAGATAAAAGTTATGTTTGCAAACCTTATAACTATTGAAAGGATATACTTGATTTAATTTTGAAATAATCTGTTTTCTTGTGCCCTTGAAGGTTCTAAAAATCAGAAACATGTCTTAAGACCAGAGTCTCTTGAAGGAACAGATGAAGAAGATCCAGTTACAGCACTGGAGTGGGACCCTTTGTCAACAGACTACCTTCTTGTTGCTAACTTACATAATGGTATTCGACTAGTTGATTCTGAATCTTTGTCCTGTATCACAAATTTTAATTTTCCCAGTGCAGCAGCATCTGTTCAGTGTTTAGCCTGGGTTTCTAGTGCACCTGGAATGTTTATAACTGGAGGTAAGCCTTTTATTTCCTGTTATACAAAGGTAATAAGTACAGGACTGAGTCTTCAAACTTGAGACTTCAAGTTTGATCTTTCTGTTTCTTAACGTTTCTACAAATAGAAGTATACATGCATTGTACCAAAAAAAATTTACATAAAGCTGTAGAAAAGAACAGAAAAACTGCTACACTGAGCAGTTTTTACTTTTTTTATTTGTTGGTACATAAACAAGTGACTTTAAACTATTTTTTTAATACTAAATATTTTCCTCATGCACACTTTAGCAACAAGTATAAGAGTTACTTTGGAAACAGGAATAAAAATGCATTGTACTAGTGGATGTCACTTCCTGATCCCCTGCATTTTTTCTCTATTTTCAGATTGATTTAAGAAAAAATTAAAAAAACCTATTTCCTGCCTCTTTTCTACACAATAGATGTTATTGCTCAGGTTGAACTAATGAGGAAAGTGAGACTGTAAGGATATTTTATACTGAGAGATGTTCCATAGAATTTATCTACTGAAGTTTAAAAAATGTTAATAGTTATTGTTGTTAATAGTGATACTACCACGGAGAGGACAGTGCCTGCTTATAAAATTCTTCTCAGGATTTTAAGCTTAATTCATTGTTGTATTTTTGCATAAAACGGTCCTTAAACTGCATACCTCTCTGTACAGTAAAAAGAGGATAATAAATTTAAAAAAATAAATCTTTTTATATTTTTTTTTAAACCTCAGATTCTCAGGTTGGTGTGTTACGTATTTGGAATGTTTCACGTACAACACCTATAGATAACTTTAAATTGAAGAAAACTGGTTTCCATGGTTTGCATGTGCTAAGTTCTCCCCCAAAGAAAAAGTGTAAGTGTAATTTTGATTGTTATTCATTGCAATGGCTGCAAGTTGAAAAAATATTTTTTGTGGATTTAGTTATATACAAATCGATCTCTGTAGGTTTGTGTTGGCTCTGTAGTTCTGAATTAAAATAGTCTCTTGTGCCAGTGGACTAGACAAATGTGTAAAGCATCAAGCACTTGATAAGGTCTTTCTTTAGCGGGCCAGGCTTCATAAAGGATTTCTCCATTTCTTTTTGGGTTTAATCTTATTGGAATATAAAGCATTTTACTATTTATAATTGTTCCTTATTATTAAATGGGGAAAAAAAATCTATTTATATCTTTTGCTTTATTTTGTTAAGCATGTTCATCACAGTATCCTACTAAAAATCACCATACGTCCTCAACAAGTGAGGCTGTTCCTCCTCCAACTTTAACCCAAAACCAAGCATTTTCTCTTCCTCCTGGTCACGCTGTGTGTTGCTTCATGGATGGTGGAGTGGGGCTTTACGACCTGGGAGCCAAAAAGTGGGATTTCCTTAGAGATTTGGTATGTTTCATGTCTGTCTTTGGAATGAGGGTTTATTTGGCTTATACACTTTCTTCTAACAGCAGAAAAATGAGAATGAAGCCTTTGCAGCACTGTAAAACAGTTTGTCATTAATAAGAGTCTAAATTTCTAGGAAACAAAACGACTGTTCTGGAGTTGAAAGTAATTCTTTATTGCAAAAGACTGAATTCTGTTGGAAGTATCCTGGCAGTTAGTTTTCATCCAGAAGTATATTTAAGGACTTGTTTGTGTGGGTTTTTTTAAATGAAATATGAATTTGATGGTCTTCTCAGAAATATTATCTGGAGAGTTTTCTATAATCTAGGATAAAAGTTCCAGTCAAATCAGAGAGAAAAATACATGCAACTCAGATGGTGAGATCCTTCAGTTTAAAATGAGAAAGACTGAATTATTAAATCTTTGAAGCAGAAATTCAGAACGGGGTTTATCACACATTAGGTGAGCCTCTTCTTCACTGGGCTTTTGGTTATTCTGCAGGATTTTTCTCTTCCTCATTCCCTGTTCCCTTTTCATTGAAAAAGCTTGAATAATTTTCAGCTGTACTCCATACATGTTTGAATAGAGGCTGCTGGTTGGTGGTGTTTTTCCATTTTTAATGGTGGTGGTCCTGTAAAGCAACTGAGGCTTAAAAAATTTATTACTTATTATATATTTCTCATGTATGTGTCAAGTTAAATTCTACAAATACATGTCTTAGAAAGCAAACAATTGACATATTAAATTTCTAATGGATTGAAGTTTAAACTGTAGTAGAGCGTAGACTGTTTAGAAACATAGAAAACTCAATGGAATACTAAGAATACTAGAAAACTCGTAGAACATGATCAACATACAAAACTTTATTTTTTCAGTCAGATACTTTTTACCTAAAGGGCAAAATTACTTCTGTTCTAAAAAATTAATTTTTCTTTGTTGTGTTTTTAGCTTAATCTTTTTTAATTCTACTTTTTAGCAACTCAGTTCCAAGGGAAAATGCTAACGAGTCCCTGGCATTGCATCACCTTGTTGTTTTGGGGCAGAATTTTTCTGTCTTTAATAATGATCTATGAAAGGGAGGAGTGTTACAGTCCAAGCTATTTTATACCTTTTAATTATGACTGATGAGCTATAACATTCAGGGGTTTTTGGAACTCATAATTGACCTGACAGGTTATAATACAGTGTATTTTAGAGTTTGATCTGGAGTTGGACTTCTGAAAAAATCAAATGTAATAAAAATGGATTAAATATTTGTTTCATTTAAGGGACATGTTGAGACCATCTTTGATTGCAAATTCAAACCTGATAACCCTGATCTTCTTGCTACAGCTTCATTTGATGGCACAATAAAAGTTTGGGACATAAATACTTTAACAGCAGTTTACACATCTCCTGGTAATGAGGGGGTTATTTATTCCCTTTCTTGGGCTCCAGGTAAGATTATTTTGCTTTAGGTCTAAGTATTCTTTGTATTAGCCTTGACTAGCAGAATTTGTGTTACAAAATTATTAGTTTTAGATAGAAGGGTATCTTATATGGTTTGAACATAACAAGTATTATCTGTGAAACCTGTAGAATTCAATGTTTCAGACCTTGTTAAGGCTTACCCTTATGAGAAGTGATCTCAGTATTTCATACCAAGTCAGAGTGGAGGGAGGAAAATCTCCAGAGCCTTTCTAGTGTTACATTACGCAGATGATGAAAAGGTTTTCTTTGCATGGGAAGTAGCTAATTGAAAGCATTCAGATTCTGTTTTGTGCTGAAAAAGTGGAACATAGGTGTTTAGTACTTTCTCTTCCTTCTTTGTGTAGGATTCTAATCACTGAAGAGCTCTGCTTTTGCTTTATTAGAATAGGGAGTACTTCTTCTGCAAAGCATCTACTTGTTCTTAGAGAGGTCACTAAAGTCAATGGGAAATCTTTAAACTGTTCTGCAACCCAGTTAGGTGAATGTGGGAGTACATTTATGTTACTGACGTCAGTATTGATGATAAGTAGGCTTTCTTGTTGTGTTTTAATTCTTTGGACAGCAGATGCATATTTTTTTTTTTAAAAAAAAATCTAAATAATTCAGCTCACTGCCTTTCTCTCCTGTGCTTTTAAACTCTAAGAAATTATAGCTGACAGGAAAAAAATACTGTGATGGGAAGCTTAATGTAGTCTGCATATGTAAAATGAATTTGCACTTTTTTCATTTCAGAGACTGTCTTGCACCTTATTCCTCTTCACAGATAATTTGTCTTGCAATATGAAAATTATGGCAATATGAAATATGGTGTTTTCTTTTGTATTACTTTGTTTTGGAATTTAAGTTCAGTTCGTACTAGTTTCTCACATTGAGAGAATAGTTTGTTCCTGGGAGGGGGATGGTGGTTGTGCTTTTCAAGTCTTTTATTCTGATTTTATTTTTTTAAAAAGTAAATTTAAGCTAATTGGAAGCATGTGCTTCATCTTCAGTTCCTTACCATCCTGTCCGAGTTCCTGTCCATCCCAGGCAGAACTTATCCTGCTTCTTTCACATTCCTTACTCCTAGAGACTTCCTCCTCACCTTGTACTTTTTATAATATATAATCCAGTGCGTGCCACCATTTGTATTTGGTCTCAAAAGACCTTTGAACATAGTGATTACTCTCTTATTTTTTCTCTTTCTTCTGTTTTTTTCCCTATCATTCTCCTACGTGAATCTCTTTCCATCTTATATATGTATCTTTCTAGACAACTCCTGCATAGATTGCCTTTTCTGCCGCTGAGGTGTGGTATTAAATAACAGTCAAAAGTTTTATATAAATGTGCCATGTAGCTATTTAGGAAAAGTATGGCTGTATTGGGATAGAGGGTCACTGTGGTGAGGAGAGTTTGGTGGCTTTTGGATTAGGCCTGAATTCAGTTTTCAGGTTCTTGCTATTGAGTCATATATTCAGAGTTTCCAGCCTGTAGAGTGTGGTTAAAGATTCAGGTACATTCTTTATGGACTTAGGTGCTACAGTGGTGCGAGATTAAGAAAACAAGGTATTGTTGTATGTTCTGTTGCATTCTTTCTGATTTGTCTTAATACATATGTAACTTTAAATGAAAATGCTGTAGTTGCTACAACTTTAAGCTTGAAACATTGAGATTGTATCTTTTAGTTCAAGTCATATGCATTATGGACATTATTTTCTTGTCACCTTAACTGCGAGACTTTCGGCAGGCATTGAGATTACTTTTTAAAACAATACAACTTCTTTTTTTTGCCCTTTTCTCAAAACAGGAATGTAGGAAAGCAGGTCTGGCTTTTGTCGAAATTTGTATTTGTGACTTAGTATCAAGTGCTGGCCTTAAACTATGAAAGACTTGTGTACGTGCCGTTGATGTCTTCTGTATATATTAAGTTTCTTGAATTTAAAGTAGAAACAGATTAGTCAAACAATATTGTGGTCTTATATTTATTGTGAGATCTTACAAATATCTTTCTCTAAAGGAGATCTGAACTGCATAGCAGGTGCAACATCCAGAAATGGTGCCTTCATCTGGGATGTCCTAAAAGGCAAAATGATAACCAGATTCAGTGAGGTAAGATGAGATCACTTCTTTTTTTTGTCTATATGAAATGTAAGTTAATCATTCCCTCTGGTGTCAATAAATAAAGATGGGTCAAAGTTCATATGTTTTAAAAAGGTGCTATAATATAAAAATCTATAGAAAGAATTATGTGGGTATGAGTTTATCACTGAGGCAGAAGTATTTTTACTGCGTCGGACTGGGTTTGTGACATGAGAATGATGAAGCACCGGATTATCTCCATTATCTTAAAATCGGTCCTGTAGTGATACACAGCAAAAGCATAGTTGATTCTTTCTTAAACGTGTAAATGTATATGGACATACAGACTTCAAACCAGGTGTCAAAGTGTAAAGTTGTGTTCTATATTTTCAAATGTAAGGCCCATAAAAAAATTTCAGTCCCTGAAGTCTAGACCAATAAAGCTCCGTTTTGCAGCACACTAAACAGCATGGGCAGAAGGAGTTATTTAATACTATGTTGTAGTATTCTATACTATTTTGTGAATTCTTAGTATATAGCTGTAATCTTCAGATTACACAGACATAATTAACTGAATTAACTGTGGCATCTGCATCAGAGGACAAACGATGCTGTTTAAGAAGAAAGAGTTGGGAGGGGTGGAGGGAGGCAGAAAACATATATACATATGTACATTCAGGAGTCCCTGAGTTCTAGCACTTAGAAGACTTGCACTTGTGCTACTGAGTGTCTTTTCTCAAAAACTCGTTCTGATACACGCCTCACTTAAGTTTTCACATACTGCAGTTATTCGTGCCTACTAACTTCATTATTCCAACAAGTAGCTAACCTTTATTCAAGCTTCAGGTTTATATAGTTATGGATTGCTCGATCTTCAACTTGACCCAGTTTTGTCTCTTGGATCATGGAGAACATGGCAGCTTCACTGTCCCTCTCCTCAGTCCCTCTTTTTTGGACTTGGATCCTCAAATATCCCAGCTATGCTGGGGACTCATTATAATGTGGTTTTGTACAGTATAGTTTACTGGGAGAAAAGGGCTGAAGCCCATAGGAGAATAAAATAAAATATATGAGTCAATAGATGAGAGAAAAAGGGGTGAATTATTTCTTATTGATAGGTATTTTGCATTTTTTGAAGCATGGAAAGAATGGAATCTTCTGCATTGCCTGGAGTCATAAAGATTCCAAAAGAATAGCAACCTGCAGCAGTGATGGATTTTGGTGAGTGTTATTGGAAGAAAAAAAAAAAATAGCTAAATGCACTTCTCAAGTCACTAAACTTTGACAGCACTATCAGTGATTAATTGTTAAACTTTTCTTACTGGACAAAACTTGGATTATAATAATCTCCTGTACTTGTTAGGAGATATTTTTCATGATTTTAAGAAAAAAATAAAGGAAATGTTTGCAAAAGTAGTGTCTAAGACACTCTGATAGTGAAACTGAGTATTGATTTTTATTTAGCCAAGAATATTCTTCTAGGTTTCTTATCTGTAGATATGGAGGACACTTTTCAGAAACTATCCCACTTTTCTTGTCTTCATTTTTAAAAAAAAAAAAAATTCAGTTTGTTATTTCAAGGACTAGATATCACTATTCTACAACAAAGTAATTGCAATTGTATTATTACAGGAGTATAATGGCTTGTTTGTAAAACTTGCAAATGCTTATTGAGAACAACTTTGCATGGATTGTGTTTCAGTACACTTTTAAATCCTTGTTCATTCTTTTTCTTTGCTACCAATGTTATTTCAGCTCAAACATAATGAGCATGAATTTTAGAAAACAATCAACTTTTCTTTTTTTTTAAATCCTGACATCTATTTGTACCTTAAAGTGATAGCTGCAACATAGATTTTGAGCTATAAGGATCTTTTCAGGGAGGGAGGTACCACAGTGGACATCTTTACAGCCCTTGTGAAGGAACATGGACTCTGAAGTCCAATTAAATGTTTTGTTAGGTAATATGTAGCTAATCTTGTAGTTGACAGGCTGTAGGAATAGATTTCTCATATTCTTTCTGTATACTTTTTTGTTACCTGGCTTATTTGCACAGAATCAAACTTGACTTTGGATAGCCTACTCAGAATGCTTTTTTTCCTTATAATATTACATTGTAATTGGTTTCAGTATTATTCAAACCATTGATGGCAAGGTTCTTCACAAGTACAAACATCCAGCTGCAGTGTTTGGTTGTGACTGGAGTCAAAACAACAAGTAAGTAAAAATTAACCCAAAGAATTGATTATATTTACTATTTAAATTGATTACCAATGAAGTAACACAAAGTTATTTAGAATGTGATAGTTACTGTGATATTAGAGCACTGAAATTGTTTCTGTTCCACAATAGGACATGTCTGTAGCAGCTCTGTATTCCCAGCAGTGTATTTCATTGCCCAGCATGAACTTACTTAACTTCCATAAAAGGATCTTTTAATATTGATGGGGGGTGTGTGTGTGTAATTCTCTGCCTGAATATATAATGGAGGAAAAAAAGAGACATTCAATACCAGGAAAGAGGGATTTAGATTGGCTTCCTTTCAATTTAACAAGCTGAAGATATAGCAGGCAACTAAATACACTGTGATATGTGTTAATTTTGCAGATAATTCCTAATAACAACACGAGAACTTTTTGTCAAAAAACAGTTACACAGTAATCCAATTTATTAACAGCTGAGTGTTGGGTGCTTGGTCAATGCTTGCACTGTAGTGCAAATACTATTCCCTATTGCAACTAATGGATCTTTATCAGTTTATTTTCTGTTTTAGAATGTTTAATTGGGTTATCAATAATTACATCATAAAGAGACAAAGGAGAAGCAAAAATACACCATTTCTAAAAGTTAGTTGCAAAATACACATCATATTTATTTTTAAATTAAAGAAAACATAA
The DNA here is from genome assembly GCA_035590275.1 of Ibycter americanus. Taxonomy (NCBI): domain Eukaryota; kingdom Metazoa; phylum Chordata; class Aves; order Falconiformes; family Falconidae; genus Ibycter; species Ibycter americanus. The sequence goes on from JAVJGI010000001.1 coordinate 799,396, forward strand.
GTACTTTTGATGAGCCCTGTGACTGAGGATTTTATTTTTATTTTGCAGAGATATGATAGCTACTGGTTGTGAGGATAAAAATGTTCGTGTTTACTACTTGGCAACCAGCTCTGATCAGCCACTGAAAGTTTTTACAGGGCATACTGCAAAAGTGTTTCATGTACGGTGGTCTCCTCTGAGAGAAGGAATCCTCTGCAGTGGCTCTGATGATGGGTGTGTATTTCTGAACTATTAGAAAACTTAAAACCTCAAGCAGGAATATTAGAGAAACTCAAGATCTTTAGCTGTACTGGTGCTGGCACCTTTGAAGACTCTGTGAATAATATAATAATAATCTAAATCTCTGCCTTGTTCAGATTCAGACTGTAGCTTTGCTGTTAGCTTAACATAGTATTTGAGCAGCAGGATGATTATCTAAAATTACCACAACTGCTGTAGCAATGCAACTCTCCAAATGCTTTCCCAAGAGTAGAGTCAGTGACTGATACTTGTTATTCCCCAGGAATAATACTAGGAGGACACCACATGCTTACGTTATGTCAAAAGATACAAGTGCAAGACCTGTTCTTATTTGATGTCTTTCAAAAGTATAATTACGTAGAATCTGTGAAGATTTTTAGAGTGCTAGGTACTTCTATTTTGTTGGGTTTATGACTTCTTTTTAGGGAGACCACATCACACTAAAGTAAGCAGGAGGAAGGATTTTTCTGTGGTACTCTGCAGGGAAAGTGGCTTAGAATCCAAAACATTTTTGTAAAGGATCACAAGTTTGAAGTACTGGCTTCTATTGCTTTCCCCAATATCATTCGTTAGATGTCTATCCTTGCAGCAAAATCTGTTAGTTCATAGTGTAATGATTCGTGAAAGAAATCAACCTGACAACGAACTTATGTTTAAATCTTCTTTGTTTCACGTGAGCAAGAAGTAGTGAACTCAAAATTCTCTCATAGTGTCATGAGATATTCCGATTTTATTACCAATCATGTCTATGTAATAAGACTTGATTACAGAGGGAAGGGGATCATTGGATAACTTAGTCCCAGGTAACGCAAAAAATAAGCAATTTCTTGAGTTATACTTGGTAACACTCCCATTCGTAATCAAGCTCAGAACTGTTTCAGATGACCTGTTTAACACCTAGGCTTATACAGTACATAGGAACAGTACACAAGGGTCACACATGAGCACAGGTTGTTGTAGGACAGTATATATGTAAATACATAAAATGGCCTTCTGACTTGTGGATTCTACTTTGTGATGCAAGGTCCACCAAATGGCCCCTTTGCAGCCCAAGTGAAACTGTAATAGGTGACACTGCTGCCATGAGTGAGCTTTGGTAACATATTTGATAATGTAATAACACTTAGCCAGAATTACAGTGATTTTTTCAAGAAACTGAACTTTTAACTTCCTAATTCTGCAGTCTGCTCAATTAGCTGTACCCAGCGGTAGCAACTATTGAAAATAAAAGGAAGTGTTGGAAACTTACTTGGTTAAAAGGGAAGAAAAAAGTGCTGAGAAATGAGGAAGAATTCATACCAGCTTACTTGTGTAATTGGGTGGGAGTTTCACAATTTAATATAGTGTGGTGTCCACTTCTGCCATGTGACAAATGCCCTAATCAAAAGACAGAAGATAATAAACTACTTCAGTTGGAAAGGACCTACAATGATCATCTAGTTCAAGTGCCTGACCACTTCAGAGCTGACCAAAGCAAATTATTAAGGGTGTTGTCCAAATGCCTCTTAAACACTGACGGGCCCGGGGCACGGATCACCTCTCCAGGAAGCCTGTTCCAGTGTTTGATCACCCTCTCAGTAAGGAAATGCTACCTAATGTCCAGTCTAAACCTCCCCTGGCGCAGCTCGGAACCATTC
>JAVJGI010000001.1:801667-822787 GCA_035590275.1 Ibycter americanus
CACTGAGCCTGCTGCCCACCAGCACCCCCAGAGCCCTTTCTGCAGGGTGGCTCTCCAGCCGCTCCTCTCCCAGTTTATGCTTGTGCCCAGCATTTCTCTGTCCCAGGTGCAGAATCTGGCATTTGAACTTTATTAAATTTCATCCCATTAATCACTGCCCAATGCTCCAATCTATCTAGATCCCTCTGCAAGGCATCTTGTCCCTCAAGAGAGTCAACAGCACCTCCCAGTTTGGTATCATGAACAAACTTGCTAATAGTGCGTTCAACTCCTGCATCCAGATTGTTGATAAATGCCTTGAACAGGACTAGCCCTCGAATTGAACCCTGAGGAACACTGCTGGTGACCAGTTGCCAGCAAGATGTAGCCTCATTCACTACAATGCTTTGAGTCCTGCTGCTCAGCCAGTTCTTCACCCAGCGTACCGTGAACCTGCTTATGCCACAGTTAGACAGCTTGTCCATGAATATGCTGTGAGGGATGGTATCAAAAGCCTTACTAAAATCCAGGAAAACTACATCCACTGCCCTCCCTTTATCTACTAGGTGGGTGACCTTATCATAGAAAAATATCAGCAGATGAGTTAAACAGGACTTTTGCTTTGTGAGCCCATGTTGACTGTGCCTTTGCCTGATGATTGCACTATTCTTTAAAAGCCTTTAAATAGTACCCTGTATGATCTTCATAATTTTTCCAGGAACTGAGGTTAGACTAACAGATCTGTAGTTTGTTGAGTCTGTTAGAGGGCTGTTAAAGCCATAGGAAAGAGATCTTTCAGTTTCGCTTTGTTTTTCTTTGATAATTTTTTCCCCCTTGAGAGTCCCAACAGACAAGTTTATTACACATGGAGGTGTATGAGCAAACTATTTTCTCTCACTGACTGTAAGAATGGTGCATGTGAGAATTTCAAAGACACTGGGGTGGATGAAGTAGTTTCTTATTCTGGTGACCTGTCTTTAGTGTATTGTGTACCCCATCCTAAACATGAAGGGCATTGGCTACAGCTTCTCCTATTACAACTTCTATAAACATACTACAAACAAATATTCTGATAAATTTGAAGTTTAGAATATTGCTGAAGTAAAGGATTAACCAAATTTCAGTAGATGATTTGATGGACATACATCTTTTTTTTTTATCGTGTTTCAGTACTGTTCGAATATGGGATTATACACAGGATGCTTGTATAAATGTTCTTAGTGGACATATAGCTCCAGTACGGGGACTGATGTGGAATCCTGAAATTCCTTACCTTCTAATATCCGGCAGTTGGGACTATACAATTCGAGTGTGGGACACAAGAGATGGAACATGTTTGGACACAGTTTATGATCACGGTGCAGATGTATATGGTAATATTTTAAAATTTTGTTTTATTTCTGCATTGAAATGTATTTTAAAATATTTTAAAATTTATAAAATAATCCAACTGGTTATTAGATAAACTTATTTGACTACATTTTTAAATGCCCTCTCTACTAGGATTAACATGTCATCCTAGTCGTCCATTTACTATGGCATCTTGCTCTCGTGACTCCACTGTGAGACTCTGGTCACTGACACCTCTTATAAACTCTCTACAAATGAATATTTTAGCAGATAGATGTTGGGATGAGATTATCGGTAATACAGGTAAGTAAATTGCATATACCAATGTTTCAATTTTCTATATGTTACTATACTCAGGGGTTTTTTCTTTTTTTTTTTTTTTTTTTTTTTAATCTTCCTGTATAAATTTGTGTATGTGTTAGATCGTGCTGTGGAATCTGGTGCTCCTCCTTTGCTGTGTGGTAAAGTTTCCAGGGATATTAAACAAGAAGTGGAAAAATTGACAGGAAATCCTCGAGGAAAAAAACTAAGGTGGTTTTCAGAATGTTTTTCAGTAAGTATTCTGCAAACAAGGATGTTGTCAGTGTGCATACTTTCTCTTCTGAAGTCAGTCTCCAAAACTGAAATTTCTTTCTTTTCTACTACTTTTGTTTTTCTCTCTTTCTTAAAGGTGGCTTAGCAAATATGCAGAAATCGTATCTGTATCTTAACAGTTCTGCATGTAAAAATGTCTGTGACTGAATTGTTTGTCAGTTGTGAAGACTGATTTTTCACAAAGTGAAATAGTGGGACAATTTAATTTTCCATAGGAAAGGTTTGATTTGACAAGAATTTTCTATTGAAGAAAATGAAAATATATGTTTTATCAAACTACATTGGAGTTCTTAATGTTAAGCCATCAAAGGGACACCCTCATTATAGAGAAGGTTTGAACTGCCCAAGTGTCTGTGCCAAAACTGCTGTATTACCTTCTAGGAGCTGTATGTCTGGATGACACATGCCCCACTATCCATCTGTTGCCTTTATTCCATTGCAGAGTGATATTTCCTATAAATCACTGCAGCCTCTCTGTGCAGTTGAGTTAAAAATATAAACTGCTGGGTCCCTGTGAGTGCTTACCCGCATAGGAGCTGAACTTGAGGCAGAACAAGGACAAAAAAAGACTTGGAACTACATCTTGTGTCCACACTGTTGTAATCTAAGTCAATATACTGATCTACAATGACCTAGGTCATCCAAAATATTAGTTTTGATTTCTAGCTAAATTGAAGTGTATGATTTGGAAATGCTGAAACAATCTTCCTCAATTACAAATCTTGACATTTCCTGTTTTCTTAAAAATGTATTCCTATGGAATTCCTTGTTTTACAGAAGTTACAAATTTTGATGTCCCATGTTGATTTGAGAGGAAAACTGTTACAAGATTACAATTTTCCAAGAACAGAATCTTTTTTTTGATAAGCTGTTTTCAGTGGTTTTTGAGTCCAGAAAATAGTGTTCCACTTAAACTATGCGGAGTCAAGTAAGAGCTTTAAGGGACTGAAAAAAGAGGGAATAGTCTTTTTTCTCCCCCCAAGTAGGATCTTCTACTTTTTACTAGCTCAGAAATAATTGGACTTCTAAACTTGTAATCCTGTTATTCTTGGAAAACCTCCTTCAGGTTGAAGGTTTAATGATTTTTTTTTTTTTTTTTAAAGCTTTTAATTACTTAGTCTCTTCTAGACCTCTTTCTATGTTAAACCATTGTCCTAGTTCTACAGAAGGATTGATTCAAATGATAGACCAATAAAAATGCTTAAAATTGATTTTGAAAAAAAAAATCACCTTGATGGCCTGCAAGATTTTGTTCATATACAGTTATGCCATGTGTGTCTATTTTAAGATTTAATATTAAGATAATAAACCAGGTTGTGCCAGTCGAGCCTGGAAGTTGTCTTTTACCTGGCCTATACCTTTGCTTTTCAGAAAATGGTAAACAAGTACTGGGGCAGCTCCTGCATCCCAGTGGCTGAATGTTGGTTTATGCCAGCAGGAGCCACCAGATAGCTTGTATTTCTTTGGAAGCAAAAGGGAAAACTAATGGTGAGCCCTCAACTATGTCCACACATAATAAAATATGTTGATGGATCTTGCTGTATCTTCACAGCCTTCAAGAAGACTGAAGGAGTTGTAGTGTCTTTAACTAATTCATGTCTTCATAGTAAAGCTTCTAATATTGAAATGGTCTGAAACTATATCTTGGAATTGACTGACAGATGTTTTCCGTTGTCTTTATAAGTTCAGGTATCTGTCTTAAACATTACTGTAATACAACTCTCTTCTTCCCTAACAATTTTAGCCTCCAGGAGGCAGCAAAAATTTATGGGATTTGGTTGCTGTAATAAAAGGACAGGATGACAGTTTGCTTCCACAAAACTACTGTAAAGGAATTATGCATATGAAACATCTCATTAGATTTAGAATGGTAAGTGAAGGATAGATGGTATGTGAAAATGGTTGTTGATCCATATAGTATTTCTGTCTTTAAAGATAACATTTAATGCTTTACAAAAGGGACGCAATTTCATGTCCAAAGATATTTTTGCAATATCAGTTCTCTGTGCAATACTAGTTTGTTAGAACAACAGCATCTAGCTAAGTCTGCGTGACTTCATACTCAGTGCTAAAATGCTAGGTTACAGTTAATAACTAGAAAAGCAATTTTCAAAATAATGAAACCGCAAAGAAAGCATCACTACAGGGTGAGCTATGAAGCAAATTTTCCTTCACTGTTATATATACTGTACTTTTATATTCAATAAAGTCAAATTATTTGGTTGTATAAACATGATGTTTGTAGTTACGTTCAGATGCAGGGACAGGGGAATTAATGTCTGAAAATGGAGGAGAGTCAGCAGAAATATGCTCTGTAGCTGTCTGGAAGAAGGAGTGGAAAAACAAGAACCTGTCGTTAACACAGATAGGCAGCTGAGAGTGACTCAGATGTAAATGGGAACTTCAAGTACTAGGCCATAAATGTATTTGTAGTCTCATCTATGAATATGCAACCAGACATACAATTTGTGCAGAATGTGGGGATTCATGGTTCTGTTAGGGACTTCTTAGGGATACTAAAGAATCCCATACTGTAATGATTGGGTTGGAAATAGAGGAAATATTATCTATTGGTATAGATTAGCAAATGCATAACACCCCACCTCCCCCCTCCAGGGCTAAATACCTGCCAGGTATCACCTGTTTGCTGTTGCAGGCTGTCTCTTTTGCAAAATCACAGACTCTTAGTGTCCTGCATACCTTGACTCTTAAGTGATGAAGTTTTTTTATTGGTGATGTCAACTGTAATAATAGCAGCTGCTCAGCTAATGCTATGAAACTGCGTGTGTGTCCAAAAAATAGTTTTCTCAGCCAGTTAGCCTGAGAGGAAGGTGTTAGTTCTTGACTCATGCAGTGCAAGCAGTCAGTTTGTCCCTGCAATATGATTTCATGGATATATCATTTGGATGACCTAGAGTAACTACAATAATTGCTGAGCATTCAGTGATCTGGATTAAGCATTCACATTAATTAAAAGCATTTTTGTCTCCTTTTTGCTGACTCAGAATCTTGATTGAGAACTTTAAGAGAAAGTTAAGTGTAGGGTGATGCTGGCTGCTTGTGTTTGGCTGCTAATATCAATTTTTCCTTAGGAAAATGGATAATAGCATTGCAGCACCTAGACGTTTCAGGATGAAGTAGGGACCTAGAACAAGTGTGTTTTCTGTTTCTAGCAAACAGAGGATACACTGCAGACTTGAGCATGAAAACTAAAAAAAGATACAGGTGCCAAGTAAAAAAGTAACATTGTTTAAAAAAACCCCAAAAAACAACAAAAAACCAAACAACCAAAAAACAGATCCTTTGCCTTTCTCAGCAGCTGCCACTGGTCTACATTGCAGATCACTGATAAAGAATGTTCAAAATTTGTTCCCAGTCCTCCATATGTGGTATTGTAAAGCCATAAGCCATGAATAACCAAACACCATCTTGCATGTGTTGATGATAGAGTTAAACAACTGAAAATTCTTGAAATATGAAGCTCCTTCTGCCTTTTTTTTAATGTTAAATGTGATCCTGTTGCAGCTTGTTTCTCAAACACTGCCAGATGGAGAAGATTAGTCTTATCTCTTAAAAGAATATAAAAATTATAGTGGTTGGGAACATTAATGATTTATTAGTTGTAATGTTAATGAAGTATGACAGATCAGGACACAGGCTGAGCCTACTGTCTTCATTCTTTCTTTATGTGGACGTCATTATAATAGTTGTAAGTACAGTTTCCAGTTCTGTATGGTTGCTGCTCACAAATATTTTTGTGAAATTTCAAAAATATCAGGGTTTTTATGATGGACATCTGGGTGAATTACTATTACATATGAGAACATGGTTGAGAATAAAAAATATAAAAAAGAGATTAAAGGAAGATAATTGAGGAAAATGTGTGCAACAAAACTAACACAGTTACTTTAGTATATATAGTTCACTGTAATCTCATTGTAAACTCTTCTAATTAGTTCACCATAATCTCATGATCTCTTCCAATTAGCCTTTTCTCAAAAGGATTTTTTTCTTAAATGATAGCCTTTATATTCCATTGTAATGTTTGACACTAGTTCATTCTTAAAGAAAACATGTTTTCATCACAGAAAACCATTCTTTTTTTTAAAAGGTTTTTTCTTTTTTCTTTTTTTTTTTTTCTCCTCAGTCCAAGGCACAAGAACTGACAACAGTAAAAATGTCCAAGTTTGGAGGTGGTATTGGTGCACCAAGCAAAGAGGAGAGGCTTAAAGAAGCTGCAGAAATACATTTAAGATTAGGACAAATTCAGCGATATTGTGAACTAATGGTAGAACTTGGAGAGGTATCAGAACATTACTGAAGAACAATAAAGTATGAAGGTTTCTGAAAACCAGCTGCCCTAGTGAAGATGGGGTAGCAATAAAATGGGTCACAGGTCCAGAAAAGAGTAATCTTGCTCCAACTATATTATTTTTAACATGTGCAGTCAAATGCATAGCTCATACCTTATTTAACCTCTTGGCAAATTTATTTTTAATGGAGGAAACATGAAACTAGTTAAAAATACAGCTATTTTACATAAAATGAAATGATCAGGTTAAATGTATTGCTGCTTTCTTCTAGTGGGACAAAGCACTCTCAGTTGCACCTGGTGTATCAATGAAATATTGGAGGAAGTTAATGCAAAGGTAAGGTAATAAAAATACGATCCTAAATTGTAGCTTGTCCCTAAAAGGGCACAGGCAAGTAGGAAGGATGGATACTAGTATCAGCTGTACTTGGCTTTTGTTACAGCATTCTAGTGATGTTGCTTTTTCTTCAGTAAGCTTTGGGGTTGAACTGTGGAGAATTTCAGCAATGATTTTGTGTACAGGAATCAAGTTAAAGGGCTAAGCATAAATTGGAACTTTTAACTGTAAACTCTTTGGTGCAGTATCCACAGTTAGCAAGTCTTCTGATGTCTGGAAAGGCAGATGGGTTTCAGTGAACTTTATATGGTTTCATCTAACACCTGTACCACAGAGATAAGGTTAGTGATCAATTATATATGTAGATCCTTTTTGTTTATTTATTCATTTGTTTAATTAGGAGAGCTGATCAGTTAATTCAGGAAGAAAATGATGATGTCATTCCATACTGTATAGCTATTGGAGATGTGAAGAAACTAGTTTCTTTTTTTACTTCAAGAGGCCAGCTTAAAGAGGCTCTTCTTGTCGCACAGGTATTGTTACATATAACTGTGGGAGATGTATTTAGCTATTTGTTTCTAACCCTGAAGATGACAAGCATATTTAATAGGCTAGCTCTGTTCACTTTTACAAAATGCCTGAGTAATGATAATCTACTCTTTCATATTATATTGACCAATTTTTATGCAGAAATCATAAAAAGCTATCTCATGTTTACAGATTTTTGAGCCTGATTCTTCTAAATTGCAATCACATGCCCATAATGAAAACTGATGTATTCATTTTTGGTTGAAGTAGAAAATTAACCTGATTTGCAGCAGTCAGTATTGCCCTCAACATCAAAACATGTAGGATTTCTCTTGCATTTCTCCTGAGGTCTTGTTTATACTACTTCCTTTAGAGTCTTTGGGTGATACTGCTCAGTTGCAGTAGTAATCAGTATAAGAAATCAAACTTTTAAATTAATCCAAAAAACTGTAAAGACATTACCAAAAGCACATATATCCCTTCTGCTTCCTAATGTAAACACAAGTTAAAGGGCACGCAAGACATGTGAGACTGATACTTTATTTCACTCTGTCTTACCATTTCTTTATTCTTTTTGACTAATTTCTGTATGCTTAGTATAGTTTGTTAAATAAACTGTCAAGATTTGTCTCTCATACATTCTGTCATGCCTGCCTGTCCTTGAAAGTTCAGTTGCCTCAAAGATAAAACTTTAATAACGTATGTGAATTTGTCCTATAGAAATTGTCTATCTGTATGTTGTTCCTCTAACAGTAGCTGAATAGTGCACAGAACACTGTTTGAACCTTAAAGCTTTAGAAAGATTTTAATTTTACTTGTGAGATACACGTTGCAGGGGTTGCTTTTATTACAATTCATAGAATAGTCTTTTTCTCAAAGGTTTAATCAGATAATATTAAGCAATAAAATACCAGGACTTTCTTTGCCTTTTAACTGAGCCCTGAGTTTTAATGTTGTTATCCCAGCTACACCCAAAAGCACATGAAAGAATTTCCTTTTAACTCACACTGATCTCTTCTCATTTAATGTTAGAAATAATCTATTGCCACAGACAAAATGGTTCAGCTTGTGCCACTATATAAACCTTTGCAGATTTGCTAGTATACCTACTGAGAAGTATCTATGGAGTTCATCCTTCGCTCCCAGCCACTTGTTCCTTGGGGTGTGAAACTCAAGGTTGTATTCCTCACTGTCCATTTTAAACATATTCAAATACTGGAAAAAATCCTGTACAAATGCGTGGGAAGGAAGAGGTCTCTTCTGTAGAATTTCTTGTATGGCTGGATAAAACTAGTCTAAGATTTAGCTAGGAATGAGTTCATTTGTTTAAGTATTTCCTTCGTTATAACTGTGCTTTAGAAGGCTTTTTACAGATCTTAGATATTTTGGTGGGGCGGGGGGGAGGCAGGGGGGAGGAGTGGTGGTGTGAAAAATCACATTTAATATTCAGTTTGGTGCATTAACCCATTTTTTTTATTCATTTACAGGCAGCTTGTGAGGGAAATATACAGATGTCACCACTCTCCACAACAACTGGATCTTCAAGTTCTGGTGGAAGCAACACAGATGATTACAACGAGTAAGTTGTTCTAGTTCATATCTAAAGTCTCATCTTAGTGCAGAATGTAAAGTCATCAAGGGAGATAAACTTTAGTGCTTTAATGTGGCATCAGCAATGTAGAATTTGACAACAAAATATTACATCTTCTAATACATAGCATCAGTTAGTTAGCAATTGTTATCAACTACACTGAATAATTCCCCTGCTGTGCCTTCTTCTGGCACCAAATAGATTTTTTTTCATGTGTATGTATTATAAATATCCTTTTCATTTGCTTGATATTTAAGGTCCATTCCTATGCACTTAAATATGTTTAAATATGTAGCATATTAACTTGGTGTAGCATATTAATTGGTAAGTACAGTAAGATTGAGCATTAACAAGTATCTGTAAGATGCTATGTTTTATGCATCTTTTCCTCCTGAAGCTTCACTGTTTGTCATCAGTGAAGTTTCTGACAACGTAAACTAATGGCCGTATTTTCATTGTATGTGTCCATAAAAGAAACCATGCATCTCTCCCTGTTTAGAAGAGTGCTCAAAATCCTAAATTACATGATAAAGTCATATTTTAGTAACAAAAGCAGCTTGGAGGCTGTGTAGTTACTTCATTTACATGTGCAGTTTTTGAGCACATTGAGGTATTTATGTAGAGTTTACAAGTACAGAATGAATATCCAAATATTTCATTTTTCTTCTGTCCATCTGAAGAGACATTTCCATACTGATGTACGTTTTGGGAAACTGACTTACCTGAATATGCACCAGTATAAGTGGTGGGTGAAGCTCAGACTGCATTTTGAAAGCTAGTGCTGTCATTATCTGTAAATCAAATACAGAAATTTTAGGGTACAGAAGCAAATGTGGTGACTTGTAAGTAAATTAAGAGCCAAAGGGCTCCAACCTTTATGTGACCTTGCAGAATTCATGTTTTGTTCTTGCAGGCTTCTGCACAAGGTCAGTAAAGAACTGGCAGAATGGTATTTCCAGGATGGCCATGCAGTGCTTGCAGCATGTTGCCATCTGGCTGTTGAAAATATAGAGGTAATTTTTTTTTTTTCTCTTTAACTATGGAAAAGCTAACACTGACTTCCTTTTCACATCTCCACATCTTAACTGTTTTTTAAAATGTGTACACCACATTGTAAAATGTACTACTTTCACTTGGTATTTGCTTTGTATATACTTACAGAGTTTGATCTTTACAATATTCAAGTTAGTAGCAAAAATTCCCTGATTCTATTAAATTCAAGATTTCTGTCATGCATAGAAAGTAGTATGTTGTTATTTAATTGTATTTTCATATATACAGTATCTTGTTATATTAGAAAATACAAGGTACATAAATACTTTACATATATACATAGACATATAAGTATTACTGTTTCCTGTTTATGGTGACTCAAAAGACCCATTCAGAACTGGAACTTCATTGTGCTACAAAAGATGCAATCTCTACCTTGAATTTGTAGGCTAAATGATGAAGTAAATAGGAAAAAAACCCTACCCCTCAGTACAAAAATAGGGCTGAAATATAGGAATTTTTTTATTAGATTTTTCATTTTGTTTGTAGTTTTAGAAATTATTTCTTTTCCTCATTCTCTGGATTTTGTTGTTGCTGACTCAGTATGTTTTTGCTCCTCTATCCCCCAGAATGAGTAAAATTCCATATTAATGAGATGTTCAGAAAGCAAACAGTAATCAGTTAATGCTTGTGTTTCAAAATAGACATATTTCAAGTTGAGTAGTCTTTTATTGTTGAATATTCTGCTATGCCTATTAGCAACCCCAGTTGCCCAGAAAGGGTAAGAACAGGAGAGTCCTTCCTGGCTTGGTTTCTTTTTTTGAGTCTCCTTTAATCAAAAGAGAGGGGAAATACTGTACTCTGAAAGTTAATGTCCTTACTTAAGACTAGAAGGAATTGCTATCATGCTTTTTAGGTATGATATTTATGTAACCTCATTGGTTCACTAAAGGAAATCTATTTGGTTATTTAAAAACTGATTAACATGTGGTACACAATTATTTACTCATTCAGGAGACCTCAATTATATATAAAGTTGCTTTAATTAATGCATATTTTGTCCTTCTGTAAAAAGCAGTCTCATGAATGTCATATGCTCAAAATGGTGAATCCCAAAAAATGCTTGTGTCCCTTAATGATATAATTTTTTCATTGAGCAAGCTTGCGATGGCAAACCTGATTCGTGGAAATGAACTGGAGTTGGCAATCAGTGTGGGTACTGTCTTAGGAGAAAGTGCAGCACAAGCAACACATTATGCCCTAGAATTACTAGCAAGAAAATGTATGACAGTAACAACATGGTAAGAATTTCTTAATCCAAAAAAGATTATTCCCCACCCTCCACCCCCACCCCTGACGAAACGCTGAAGTTGTTTTATTCTGAAACTTGTATAGACGGCAAACCACCATGGGTAGGTAGAATAAGAATTGCTGTATTAGACCTTTGAAGTACAGGGCATGCAAATGTTCTGCTTTAATCTCAAAATACGTTGTGTATGCATTGTAAATGAGAGAAGAGTTGTGGTCAAACAGAGCATGAAACCTGCTGAAAAAAACCTAGGTACTTGGGCAATAGGTAGCATAGCAAGTCCTAGTCTGTACTGAGTGAAAATGACTGCTTCAGACAAAGCAAGGCTAGAATTTAATTATAAAGTCAAAAGGAACAGAAACTTAAGTAGGCTCTGTGAAGTGACTTTTAAGTACTTGCTTGAAAAATATAAAAATCTAAGAGGCTGAGGAATTATTTTATATTGGTGTTAGGAATACAAAACAGCTGACAAGATTTAAGGATGAAACAGGATTACTATTAATTCTGCAGGAGTAAGTCATTTCTCTGTTGCATATAGGGGAAACTTCACCTCTGCTAAATTTTCTTTTCCTTCTTGTTGTGGTTTTACTTTGAAGGATACAGTTTTGGTCTGTTTTTTGTCTACAAATGAAAAGCAGAAAATCTTCCTAAGGTATATTTGGCAGCTGTACAGGTGTTTCAGAATTAACATTTCAAAGAAAACGTGTGCTTAAACAGATATTGCAATTAAGCATCAGTTTTTCTGCTACAATTGGTATTTGTTTAAGTATCTAGAAGTAGTCTGAGAGAAACAGTGAAACTCCTTTCTACAGAGCATTTCACCTGCCTTACACAATGAAGCATTCTAGAAAAAGATAAACCAGGAAATGGATGACTTGCTGCTTTGCTTTTGCAATGATTTAGCTTGTCTGCATTGCACCAGTTCTAACAGGGTTGTTTTGGCAACTCCATCTGCAGCTTTTAAAGCCTCTGAAGATCCTTCTCTGATCTCCCTGCCTTCATTGTGAAGAATGATTTTTATGTAGCCTCTGATAGGAAGCACTGGACATGGAATTAAGAAAAAGTGTATATTTTTTCTGTTCCATAACAAAAGCTGCTTCTGATCTCAGTGCTGTAACAAGCACTTGTAATAGTATGGCATTTATGTGTATGTACATAAAACTTCTGTAAAGTTATGGCATGTACACTGAAGTCTACATGGGTATACGTGATAAAATTTTAAATTGGCGTACTGCATATTGCCCAAGTATACATCTGGATTTGTCAGTGGGTTTCATATACTATACTGAACACCTATTACAGCTACATCCTGCAATCCTGGATTCTAATTTGCAGTCATTACAGTATATTTTTCTATTCTGTAGGAGAAAATCAGATATTCCTGAATCTATTCATGTTTTGTAATAAAGAGATACTGGCACAGTATAATACCCCTCAGTCGGTTGCATGTATAAGATCATGTGTGGGAAAGCTGGAGTCCAAGGGCCTCTGATATTTGAAAGGGGCTCCCTTTTTGTTCTTACTGGTTGTTATGCTTAGGGATATCCATCAATTGGGAACATTTCATTGTAGAGACACACTTAATTTAGGTGTAGACACCTCAAGGAATACCAAAAGGACCTTGATGGGTTAATAATGAGATCAGTTATTGGTGGAAGGGGTTTTTTGTTTCTTTTTTTGGTTTTGGGATTTTTTGCAGGAGTGCTCTAAAATACGAAATCAGAATAAGTCATACTAAACATTTGTGCCCTTCCCCATCTTTCTGAATTTACAGACTTGGGAAAATGTGTGAGTGTTTAAGAACACAGTTTTCATTTTATGTTTAGCACCTAAATACCACTAAAAGCAACCTTCTGCTAGGTAGTGGTATTTTACTCAAGACTTAGCCATCTGATTTTGTTCTTTATACTGACAGTTGATTCTTAAAAAAACATTCCAGGTAACACAGTTTGTTGGCTTCTTTGTTTTTTAAATAAACATTTTATTTCAGTTTTTTGGCTGAGCAATTTCTAATCACTTTAAAAAAGATGTTTAAATTGCCTATGAAGATGAGTACATGTGAGTAACTGATCTTGAAAATAGTTGAAGAACTTGTGAAATATCCTATAGTCTGAAAGAGCCTTTCTGTAACGTAGAAAAGTGGCTATTGCATGGTAATAGGATAACAGATTTTTCCAAAGACCTTTTGGCATTAGCTTCTTTAGGTTGTTAAAAGGCATTTGAAAGGTATTTCTCCATTGTTAAAGTCTGTTTAACCTGACCCTTAGATTTGCTGTTGTAGTTCAATTATCTTCTATGAGATTTTTCCTTTATAAAGTAAGAATACAAAACAAAGTTTTGTTCATTACTGTTTCAATGTCTTCCTTTTAGCTTTCCATCACTTGGATACAGGTATTTTGCTTCTTTATAGAGAGATTTGAAAAGCGTGTGACTTTACTAATGCTAACAATAAGCTTGAACTAAGTGTTCTAATTTTTAAATTGTGATCAGTACTTTAAAGTGGGATAGAAAACAGCTGTAAATATTGGACAGTAGCTTACTCAAGTATTTTTAAGCCAAGGATCACATTCTGAAAATCCAAGGGAACTCTGTCAGAGTTTTTGCCTTACACAGGGGCAAGTCAGTCTTGTGGGTCACAGGAAAATTGATGCCTGCATGAATAGAAGAGTTCTAGAACAACCAGAATAATTGGTTATTAAATGCTCAATAGAATAATTGTTTCAAAATAATTTCTTAATATTTACATGTTTTCCCTCCTGCTGCTTGTTGTGTTAAGGACGGGGTAACGATAAAAATTTAGGAATATTTGAGAAATGTCAGTTAAAACAGTTTTTCTTTCAGAAGGATGAAAATAGGTGTGATCTTTTTTTGTTGTTTAATCTCTTTTGTAATGTCACAGAAGCACTAGCCTTTCTGGATGACTGACAGATGGTTTATACTGATGACATGGAGCTCTAGAAGCCTGGAAGTTTGAGGATGGTTTCATGACAGAGCCACATGAACATCCTTCCTTCTTTCATATGGGACGGGTCCTACTCTACCTTCCCATCCCTGCTCACATATACTTCCATCTCACTTTGAGGTGGTTCTGATGCTTTAGGATTGCACAGCTGTTTAGTTCAGCCAACTAAGGCAATAGAAAATTAACACATGAATTCCCAAATTGGGTGAATTAGATGAAGCCTCATTTAGTGCACCAGTCTCCAAGACTGAGGTTGCTTCTGCTCTTCTCTGGAAATAGTTGTTGGGTTGCTGGGGTTTTTTTGTAAACTCTTCTTTACAAAAGGAATATAAAAAAGAAAATAGAGTTTCCTCCTATTAAAAACCATCAAGAGTAACTACATGTCATCTTTTGTTTGTGCAGGGATTTAGCAGCTGATCTTCTTATGATGATTCCTGATAATAAACTGCAGTTAGTAAAACTGTGTGCTTTTTATCCCGGATGTGTAGCAGAAATAAATGACCTGCATGAAAAGGTACAACAAAAAAGAATTTACCTGAATGCTAACAAGAGGTTATGTATTGATTTGTTTACTAATTTCAGAAAACTGAAGGCCAAATACATTTGTAGGATAAATTTGTCACTAACAGTCTTACACGTTACGTATCCTTTTTTGCTCTTTTAGTCCTCATTGACTTCATTTTCAGTATTGCACAAGAACTTTAGTTCTTTAAGTCTACTCTGTGTGTAGTCTTTCCATGACATGGGTTATTTCCTGAAATAGCTTATGATCTTCAGAATTACCTGTCAGTATGATTTATAACCTCCTCATCACTGAAGAGCAGCCTAATCATGTCTTTGCAGATCAGCTTTCTGTACTATCCTGAATTGCTTTTACATCTTATGCCTCTTATTTCCTTTAAATCACCACTTTCCTCTGCAGCAGTAGAATGATCTGCTCCACTAACTTCCTTAAGGTTCGACTCAGACTGCGTATCTATTAAGCAGTAGTAAAAGGTTCACAAAAACATTAGCAATGGAAACTGATACTGCTTAAATTAAAGTTACAGAGCCTTCTCCTCCTATGTTGTTCTCTGATCTAGATTGCTTTCTTAATGCACATTATATGCAGGTATGTGCTTCAAATCATGACTCTTCTTTCAGAGAGAGTTTGGTCTTATTGTTATGTGCAAACTTCAGTATATCTCTGCATCTTAGAGAATTGTTTAAATGTTACAGTAATTCTTTGGCAAAATCTTTGTTTTCCAGTGTAATCTTCCTGATGTAGAAGAATGTATGCGGTTGGCAGAGACATTTCAGGCAGATGGGGATATATTCGAAACTATAAAGTACTATTTGTTAAGCACAGAACCTGAAAAGGCTCTCCCTATCGGCATTCAGTATGTGAAAGGTAGATACTTGGATGAAGAAACCTTTTAAAGCATAAGTCAGTTGTATAGCTTGCTTCCTGAGATATTTTTGTTTCTGTTTTTCAACAGAACAACTTTGTGGCTCAGATTGGACTTTAGATTCAGTCTGTCCGTATCTTGATCTTCTAAGTTACATACGCACTGAACGATTAGTGTTGCATAAATGTAGTGAGTAAGTATATTTTCCTTACTTATAAAAGTGGAATTTTCATTAAAGGAAACTTCTGGAATTAAAAAAAAAAATATATAGAAGTACACTGTTAGAATAATTTTTGTTTATCAGAAGAGGGGTACAGAAGAACTTCAGCAAGCAGGCTAGTTCCCAATGTGGAGAATACAATGTGGAATTTTCCTAGATGTTTATGGTTTGGCAAGAACTAAAAAGATACTTTACTGCTTCATTCTCTGTGGGGCATTTACAATGGGTGAATCGATGTTGGTCTTATATGAAGAATCTCTTTGATTCTTCAAATATCAAGAAATTGATAAGCTCTTGGTTTCAGTTTCCTGAAGAAAAAGAGCAGTGGTGCCACACACAATATGGGTTATTACGTTAAAGTGTTAAGGAAATTTGAGCTGTCGTTCTTGGAATTAACTCTTAAAATAGCTGGATAGCTGTGGTTCACCTTTATGACAGGTGGTTGAAGCTAGGCCTGGGTGCCTGCACCAGTGTATGTGTGAAGACCTAAAAGGAGCAAAAAGCTTAACTCTTACCTGCAGCCTGTGGGAAAACTTGGCAAAACTGAAGTTTATACTAATATGGGGCAATTTTAGTTACATTTAGAGTTTTATCACATTCAAAGGTCTGAGCGACATTAGTTTTGTAACTTTACATGATTATGTTTAATAACTATCTGTTGTATGTGTTATTTAAAATTTAATAATTGAGATCAATATAAAGCGGATGGAGTCTGTTTTAACAATTACATCACACAGAAAGTAAGCATAAATAGAAATCATATATTCTGCACAAAAGATGGGTGGATAAATTAGGTTTTAAAATTATAATTTTAATATGAGTTTGTGTAATGTTTTTGCAAATGCTTGTTATTGTTCATGATTAATGCTTGTCAACTTACAGATTTCGGAATGAGTTGCTGATTTTATGTGGTTACGTTGGTGCTTTACTTGCTATCAGAAGACAGTACAATAGCATTGTACCTGCACTTTATGAGTATACAAGGTAATACTATGTTTTCTGTATGCCATGCATTGTCCCTACTTCCTGCTTCACACACACACACCCCCTCAAAAAAAAAAAAAAAAAAAAAAAAAAAAAAAAAACAGATTTACCAGTTCTGTTATAAAGTTTTAAGGGTTGTACCCATACCTGCATATAAAACTTTCTTTACTTTCTTTATCCACTATACACGTAGAAGTTTCTGAGTTAATGCAGCAAGTTATGAATCCCAGATTTCAGGCAAATTCTTAATTCTGTAAGACAAACTTTTAGAAGTAGATAAGTGTTCAGCATTACCTCCATGCATGATTATATGTTCACTGCAACAGTTCTAATTTTGCATTGATGTGTAGACCATTTGCCAAGACTTGCTCCATAGCAAAAAGGACTTGAATTTAGAGTTCATGACTGGGCACTAGCTTGATTCCCACTAAGAAACTTGGCTTGACCTTTTGTTACTCAATGAGTTCATGTTCCTTTCTGTTACTGAATGAAATAATGTTCCCAGGCGTTAATACACTTGACCTGGCCCACTTGATCCAACCTGGTCTGGTCCTGCCCGCTTGGCCCACCTCAACCCCAACCAGTCACCTGACTTGACCTGACCCAACTAGGCCCACCTGACTAGACTTGACTGACTTGAAACAGCTTAGCCTGACTCAATTGACTTGACTGACTTGAACCAGCTCAGCTCAACCCAACTGACTTGATTTGACCTCACATACTTCACATGTCCTGACTTGGCCCACTTGACATAACTGGACTTGGCTTGACTTTACCCAGCCCACTTGATGTGACCTCACTTGGTCCACTTGACTTGACTAGACTTGGCTTCACTTGACCAAGCCCACTTGACTTGACCGGACTTGGCTTCACCCACTTGGACCTGGACCAACCAACTTGGACTTGAAAGGAGAAAGATGAAGATCAATAATCTTTATGTTATCTGGTATATAAAATAGGCTTGCATACAGTACTTTAGTATTCCTTCCTCAGAGTACAACCACAATTGTTTAGGCTTCCTGTCTGGTTTGGTTACGACACTACTATCCAGCTGACTCATGTCCATTTCTCTCTTACAATTTGGGACTGTCAAATCCTTTTGGTTTTGTCACCTGACTTGCTGGGTAGCAGGGCCAGCTCCGGGATGTCACTGATTTCATAGTGAAAGCCGTATTAGTATTGTTCTAGCTGTTACTTCTCCCCTACCTGCTCTAACTGACCACTGTAGCTTTGCTATTATTTCAGCTCATTTATCTCTTCATCAAAAATAAATGTTATATATATGTTGTCCAGTCCTTTCACACCTTACTAGAATTCTGAGCTTTCCTACACCTCCTGATACTTTATCAGAATCGCCTACCAAAGATAATTAAACAACATAAATTTAACACATCTTAGAATTGTGCGTTTGCCCCTTTTCTTTGAGTCCTCTTCAGCAGATGTCTCAACAGCACTCCTTTCCTCTTAGTCATCCTCATCTGTGAAACTTCGTGAGAGGATAGGGAAAAGGGAAAAGGACTGTTTGGTGTTTTGATTTTTTTTTTTTCCCTGAGCAACCAGACTTAACGTATGGAAAACAACAAGATGAAATACAACCTTTTCCAGAAGGGCTATTCTGATATGGAAATTAATAGACTAGTAACAAGCTTTAGTTGAGACTCAGTTTATGATACTTTGGCTTGTCAAGTTTCAACTTGTCCTGGGGTTTAAAGAACCACAGAACGATACTGCTTCAATTATTTTTTTTTTCTCAGTTTGCCCCCAATATTTTCAGGATTCATAGATTTTTAGATTCCAGCCCATTTAAACTGGACACTTACATGCTTAAACTGGACATTTTTAAGGCATCCCAACACAAATGGAAGTTTGCTGAATTAGGTCAAGTAATAACTGTCCCTTGTATTATATTTTGATAAATAAAAAAATGCATCCATGGCAAAGGTTTTGAAACTGTTTTCCATGAGTAATCAGGTGAAACAAGGCTGTCCCACAGCATGTGTTGAACCATGTTACTCTAACTGTATTTTTATCATATCTACTGTATATAGACAAATGGGTCCTTATTTTTAATAAAGTTGTCATTATTAAGAAATAAGAATGCATATATCCCTAAAATATAGAATGGCTTTGAAAAAAAAATTAGAGCTAGTTGAAGACAAGTTTAAATAAGAAGGTGTAAATAGGGATAATTAAAACCAAACTTAAATAAAAATGTATACTTTTCTATGTAGTAATTTAATATTTCTAAGGTTTAATATAGTGATTATTGTGAAGGATCAATTTATTTCCATAAAGTTATTTCCATATCCAATTAAAAAGTAGTTTTATATTACTACTGTCTGTCTTGTTTTACTTCTAAGAAAATATTCACTGTTAAATAATTTGGACTTCAATTACTTGCATTCCTTTTCAGTCAGCTTTTAAAAAGACGGGAAGTATCTGTACCTTTGAAAATTGAACAGCTTTCTGAGGAACTAGATGCATGGAGAGCTTGTACTCAATTAAACAAGTAGGTGGAAAAATATAAAATTACCATGAATGAGACTATTGGTATTTCACTGTTTAGTTGTAAGTACTTCCTTTGTAAAAGTATTTCCTTTGTAAAATCTGAATAGGAATGTAAAAAAATGAGTACTTTGTGTCTTGATTTTTAACACAAATTAAGACGTGTAGTTGAAAAACAAGTGTCTTTTGTTCATAGGCCTACCGATGAATTGCAGTGTACCCCGCCATCTGAATTGCAGAGAACGGTGTATTCAGTACTCATATCACGAATACAAGACGAGCCTCTGAAAGGAATGGTTGGGCCTGACTACGTCACTGGATCAAATCTTCCTAGTCATTCAGATATTCACATTTCTTGTTTGACAGGGCTAAGGATACAGGTATGGTTTCAGAGAGCTGACGTGTTCTTTCTCACTGATAATATTGACTAGTTGTGAGGTTGGCATATATCTAAGGTCCCTCCCATCACTGGGGAGGAAACATGTTTTCCTGGTTCTCACAGTAGCAGAAGTTAAAGAGAACAAGTGCTGACATCTGTTATATAAGAAAGGCTATATGAAGAATTGTCCAATCAAATAATTGCCCAGTTTCCCAGTCCAAAACTTTTTAATTTCAATGGGAAAGACAGATTTCCTTTGCCAAATGTTCTGTCTAAAGTGCATGTAACTTACTATCTACTACCTCACCACAGCTTGAATAAAAAACAGGAAATTATTTATCTTCAACCACATACTAACGTTCTTCTGTTGTTAGGATTCATCATTAGGGAAATGTATACTATAAAACCTGTAAATCATGATTAATTAAAGCCAGATATTAGAAGACCAAATATATTTATTCATTACAGGCATAGAATTTATGATCAAAACATACTAGTCCTTATAACACTTATTGGTATATGTTGTTATTTCCATGAAGGGAAAATTCACAGAGCCTGGAAACACTACTCTCAGGCTCCTGTCTCCAGACAGTGCCTCAGTGTGAATTTACTCCCTTATATGAGGCTGACTGTTTCTTCTGTCCAGTGCAACATGCCAGTCCAAAAAGTAACGGGGTTGTTCAGGGATTAACAGGGATAGTTTTGTGTCAGAAAGTGGAGATTGGAAAATGCTAGTGGGATTTTTGAGATAAGCAAAATTCATTACTGCACACCATCAAGTCTAAAAAAACTTGCTGCCAACACTTCCACATTAGACCAATGGTCTCTGGCTATGGCTATACTCGTAACATCTGCCAACAGTCACGTAGAGCCACCATTGTTATAATCCATTCAACAAGAACAGCAAATATGGTGTCACCAGCTTGTCATCTACGATATCCATGTCATCTACGTATTTCTGGATTAGTGAACATGAGGAGTCATTGCTTTAGGCATGCAGATCAGCTCACAAATCACTTAGTGTTAACTAAGGTATCGTAGCTGAACTGCAGTTTACAAATTGTGGTTTACAAGTTTTAAGTAGCAAGTTTGGAGAGCTTAACTCTTTAAGAAAGCACTCCTTAACGGAATTGCAGCTTTGAGACCACGTTTTGTCAAATGAAGTAATTAGCAAATAACTCTTCTTCCATCAGATAAATTGGTATTTTGTCCTTTTTACAGTGAACATGTGAAATTATTCTCTAGACTGCATGTAGACTCCATGTTTTCAAACAATTCATGGAGGCATTATATTGGAGTTTTTTGCATATGGGGAAACACACGAATCAGCACAGATAATGACAGACACAATGAAGTATGTATAATATTCTGAGGGAAAAAAACCTTGTTACCTCAGTTTCTAATTCAGGTTAAATTTAATTCTAGACTAATTGACAAACATATATAAAATACCACCATTAAAAACTAAACTAAAAATTTAAGGGTTACTAAATGTTGGGTCTCCAGATCTTGGAACTTGGCAAGTTCAGCTCAATTTATAATGTGTAACTGTTATCAAAGCTTTAAGTTGGTGGAGTACAACTCTTGCACAAACATAGATGATAGTTGTCAGTCAGGTTTTCATGTTCTTCTCAGAACAAAATGTGCTTCCTGTTGCGGTAGCCTTTACACATTACATGTACTTCTCCC
>JAVJGI010000001.1:832096-876162 GCA_035590275.1 Ibycter americanus
GTCCCCTCCCCGCCCCCCGAAGATGGCGTACGAGCTTTTCTGCTGAGCACAATGCATGTAATAAGAGAGACTTCAGCCAGTAAAGGCCCCGCCGCAGCCGGGGGTGCTGCAGCAGCCTCTGACGTGGTTCAACGTTAGTTTCAGACCCTGGCCCCCACCGGTTCAACACACGGCTTAGCGCTTACGTCGTACTAAGTCGACCCATCACAGCCCCGTTGTAACTGGGCCCCCCCATAACGAGAGCAGTAACGAGCCCGTCTCCTTTCATTTCTGGCTAAACGAGGGATCATTTTTTGGAAAGAATTTTACCAAACACTAATGTCAGGTATTTCATTACTGCGCGCTTTTGGTATGTGGCATTAGCATGGTCTGCTGTGCCAAAGACCTGTTTCAGCACTCGGTCCTGCCAGGGCAGCAACACCCCTTCCCTGCCTTGTTTGTTCCTGTTACACGGTAACAGAAGCGATGCCCCCTCCAGCTTGGCTCAGCTTGCCAAAGGGACTCCGTTTTCATATAATTAACTGGTAGCAAAATCTTAAAGATTACATTGAGAGCTGCATATTGCCTTAGATTGAAGTAGTACTATTACTGCAAGCTAGTTTGGGATTACTCTTCCAGCTAGTCTACCATTCTGTAGAACTAAAGTAGTACTGGATACCTGTAAACTCTTTGGATGGTCTTGCTTGCTCCTTGGATGATGGCAAGGATCAGTGGGAATGGTGGGAACAGACGTTGCAAATGTCACAAGAGCATGGACACACCTTTTTGCAATGAGATGGCTTGGACTCTGATGTGACTCTCAGAAAAACCCCTAACATCACCTAATTTTGCTTCGAACAGGTGTTTTGCAGAATATCCATGTGTGCCGAAATCTAATCTTACCGTATAGAACATGAGAGCGCCTTTTTTTACGACACTTTTCCTGAGACAAACCTGAAAAGCGCTGTGCACACCTGAAGGTGAGGGTCTAAATGATCTCATGCTACACAGAAAAGTTCAACGGTGCCACCATTGGCCTGGCACCTCCTTGTTTCTTGAAGTAATACGCAGTAATGGTATTTGTTGCAGAATGAGTTATGCACTTCACTCGTAGGAGGGAAGTAGCAATGTGTTTATTGATATAAAAGTGATTTAACAAAGCTTTATAGTAAATACAACAGTGGTTTAACAAGATTCGATGGCAAGGTACACTTGATTGTTTAATGCATAGAGCGTGAAGTCAGACAAAACTGTCAGGGAGACCCTCCCACCGAGTCATGACATTCAGAAAGGAGACCCTTGCCTTCTAAACTCCTTCTCAGAGGGGAGTTTAGGTGAGGCTGGATCCAGGCTTTGTCCCAGACTTGGTCAACAGTTTATGTCTAAAGCATTATATGTGCACAATCAATCCTTTATATCACATAGCTATGATTTCAAGGTTTAGCATGCTGTTAATCACTTACCAAGAATCTGTTGTGGTAAGGAATCTCTCAGCGCTGTGGAGTAGCCTTGAGGGGTGTCCCTGCTCTAGGGGAGATCCTGGCGCGCAGCCCGCTGCTGTGCAGGAGAGCTCAAGCGGCCCTGGGCTGCCCACTATTTATGGAGTAAGACAGTTGACTTATAGTCACATTTGCACACCAGCTGTATTCAGGCGGCACAGGCTCAACTAGCCCTCAACGGCTGAGCAAGATTTATGGCCATTCGCTACTGTGTTACCTGTCTCCCCAAATTCCAACTTAAGCTAGATGTGGCCATCATGACCATCACCAGTGGCTATTGCTTAAGCAGGAAGGGGAGGGGGGAGCACACCGCCACAGTATCGTACATAAACGCACAAATTACTAGTTTTATTTCTGGATGAAAACCAAAACCACCCAACTTGCTCCATTACAGGGTATGTACATTATGGACTCCTACTAGTTCCTTGTACTTGCATCTGTCTTTCCTTTACAGGGACTCCTGAAGAGGCCCTCACTACAGTTTTTGCAAGGAACAGAAGCAAATTAAAATTACTTTTAACAAGGGCAAATGGCAGAGAGCTGCATTTTTATTAGGTGGATATACTTTAGCAACTGAGTAAGCATTCTTTTTTGTGAAAGCTTCCTCTATAGTTAGTTCCTCACTTAACACCTTTCCAGTAGGAACATAAATACTGAAAAGAGTCACTGAAAAGGAATGGAAGATGGTGAATCATCAAGGGCAAGGGGTAAATGTTCAGGTGTCTCACGCTTTGGTTTGCAGGAATTGAGTATTAGTTACTGAGGAAGTAATCTATTCTCAAAGGAAGACCAAATGAAAAGAGAGAGAGAGGGAACACCGCATTTTGGTGAAGTAGTCAGATCACCTTTTTTTGACATGACTGGCAATCGCCACTATGCAAAGTCATGAGCAAGGCAGAAATCCTTTGGGTTTTCTAATGTCTCTTGGGGGTGTCAGCATTCCTTCTCTGGCTAGAGAGTTGAGCAATAAAATTTCAACCTGATCACAGAAATGCCTGCTAAAGCATTTTGGGATTCTGCAACACTATTTTTGGAGCTTGGTAATTGCTTATAAACTAGACAGCAAGACAAATGATGTCCTTTTCAGAGTGATACCTGTGCTGATATAGGGAACTGATGTATTTCTGGAGCCTTGCATCTACCTCCTGGACTTGAGGTTGAAGATTCAGTATCCACATCTCCACGATATGCCCTCAGAAACCTCACAGATACTATACAATAATATATGCCTTTCTCTCAGGCAAATAGTTATTTAATATGCCCATGAGCTGTGATTACAGAATTGTTATGAAAAGATAAGAGCCCAGATAATTGTGTTTTACAAGAGGAGATCAAAAGTATTTCAGCATTAAGGCTTTTGATGAATATTCCTCTGGAATTTTTAAAGTTACTAATTGTACTAATAAACTGAGAATCTATAATCTGTGCATGGCTGAAAAAAACGTGATTAGAGTTCACAGCAGCATAATTCCAATTCCTAGCACAGGCAGTGAGGAAGAACAAAGGAAGTTTCTCACTGTCATTAATGAATTGTCCGTCTAAAGAAAAGGAAGAAAAACTGACATCTATTTGTTTTATTTTTATCAATGTATGTAGTGCACCTATCACCAAGTATTTTCAGGTACACGAACAATAGAAATTTAAAAACACGTAAAATAAGGACTCTAAATGGACAAACTTAACAAATAATAATGAAGAAACGCTTTGTGGTTCAGGTATGTCAAACAGATTTTAAAAGTATAAATACAATTAAAATTAACAGCACTAAAGCTATTTCGTAAGTGTTAAGCTACAGCTATACAATCATTCCCCAGAGTATCAGCACACTTATTCAATTCAGCCTTATTAGCACCTTGGTACCACTTGCTGAATGGCTTCCAATTACTATTACATACCAACACCAGTGTCAAAGATACATTATTTTTTTAAAGTAATATGCAAAAGGCTTTTTTTCCGCCCAGCAGTTCTTTAGATAAAACGTACAATAAACAGAAAGATGAAAAAGTACTTGTTATTCAAGTTTCTAAAGGTTAATTACTATGTTATCTATACTGCAAGAAATTCTTCAGTATTGTTGGCAACTGGAGTTGTGGGACAAGATGCAGTCTAGCTCTTCCTATGTAATTTCGGATACATAGTCGGCAGAGCTGACAAAGAGAAGATGGTGTGGCTGCAAACAAAAAGGAAAGGAGTTTAATTAGGCAACTATAAAAGCCAGCACTTTACAATAGTCTTGCACAACAATGGGATTTCTAGGGAAAAAAGAAAAAAAAAAAAGAAAGTTCACATTTTGCAAATTTGTCCTTTTCCTTCCTTCCTTTTCCTTTATTACCTTTTTGCCCTCAAAGATAAAGACTGGGGCTGCTGAAATCTTATTAATAATCAGGGAAATACTCAAAAAAGCAAGATCAGGTCAGCAAATAATTTGTGTTTTTAAATTAAAAACCTGCTCCCAGAAAATATCTGATGTCAACGACTTAAAAAATGTCAGTGTTTTTTTTTTTTAATTCACAGGACAGGTGAAATGCATGCTACAGCACTACAAGGTGCACTATCAATGCATCACTGCAACAAGAATAAGCAGGCAAAACACCCCAAGATACTGGACTATGTTTAGTGGTCTTACTAGCCCATGATAATGCTTTTGTCCCTCTCTGCTCACTGCCTCCCTCAAAATGAACACATTCCTGTGTTTCTCTGGGCAGTGAAACCATACGAGTTCCATGCCAGTTAAATTTTATTTTTTACATCTTTGCTGTGGCTTTTAAAAATCCTACTAGCCTTGGTATTTTGTGATAACCAATTGTTTTTAGAGGGTTTTTTTAACAGCATTCAGACTACAGAGATGTTTTTCTGGAGGAAAACATTAATCAGTGCTACTTGTCAGTTCACCTCTAAAGATAGATGCCCACACTTAGTGCATTAGTTTCTCTGCTTACTTCCCACCTTTGTCTTGTGGCTTATTTTTATGCTGTACATAGGTCAGTCTGAACAAATACAGTTCCTTTTGGGATGTTTTTTCTCTCTCTCTAAGGCAACAAAGCTTTAAGCGTTTTAAGGGACTAAAGTGTTGACTCCTACTTCTCAGGTACTTAGAATTCAGTAAAGAAAACTTAGAAAGTGAAACTTACTACACTTTTTGCCAACAATCAAAACAAAGTGCTTTATATGCACTTAAAAATATGGTTTTTAAAAATATTGGGACAGCTGGCCTAAACTAAATAAATTTTAAACTGAAATTCAAATATTCTGTTTCTTTTTAACAAGGTGCGTAACAGCCAATAAAAAGGTAGCTTTAATGTCTAATTGTGTAATCACCCAATAAACATATGATGTTACTTTTTCAGCTTGTATAAATTCTGGTGCTGCTTGGTCAACAGGCTCTGGCCTGAGACTAAGCATTACTGGGTATTTTTATAATTAGAAAGGAATTTACCTGAATGTTAATATATTAATTTCATAAAGCACAATGTTAGCTTCTGTAACATGGGTCGCTTGTGCTGTTAAGGCTTTTTTGGGGGTGGGGTGGGTGTTTCTTTTGGTTTTTTTTATTTATTTATTTTTAAAGAATACAGGTTATAGTTGCAAAAACACAGATGTAAAACTTACCTTCATGGAGGAGCAGCAGTCTCTCCACTAAACTGCTTGGAGCAGCTAAATCAACAGGCCTCTCAAAATCTGTATTTTTGGCATTTATGTCTGCCCCAAATTCAAGGAGTAAGTTTACGATCTCTGTACTAGAATGCTGGGCAGCAGCATGGAGTGGAGTTTCCAAATGCTTTCCTTTCTGCACATTGGCACCTGGTGGGTAGATGCACATAGAGGGACATAAGAAGAGATTAATTAACATTGTCATTGAGTAAAGATGATGTTACAGAAAAAACAAAAAGCCCCCGCTGTCCTAGAATGCCACAGTGAATTTGGCCACTTTATTAATTTTATTGCATTGCACTATAGCTACTGATATCACCGGGGTTTTTTGAGCCCATACACTTATCCTAGGTTTTATTACCAAAGTACAACTAGATTTTAAAGGAAAATACTTCCAAAAAGAAGGAAAAGAAAAATCCAATTAGGTCATGTGAGCATCATTGTTGCCCAATTATAAAAAAAGTACATTCTGTACATGTTTAAGAGAATTTGCACTACATATAAATTATACTTTCCTTATTTAAGTCTTTAAAAGGAATAAGCTGAAGTTTACTATTTATATTTTTGGAAGTACACCAACTCAGGAAGGAATCTAACCCGGACGCTTTATAGTTTTTCATGTGTTGAAGCTGGCAAAGGATTTGAAATAGACTACCATCCCATCCAACCTTTATCAAAGGTTTTTCTATAAAGGACTTAATTTTAATTAAGGTGGGATACACAGTCAAGAAAGCTAATAAGGAAAAAACTCAAACCATTAAATCTCCCAATCCACAGAATTCTAATTATTACACTTCTGTATTAATAAGGAATTGCTAATTTATTTTAAATCAAAATGGACTAAATTAATCTGCAATAATGCATTCATATTCAAGAAAAAATTATCCATCCAAGAGTTAAATAAAACTAGCTAGGTATGGAAGAATGTTCCTTATGGGCAAGCTGTTAGTCCCCCTAAAACTGGGTTTTCCCCAACAGTTTTCTAGACTATTCTAGCAGAAGAAAAACTAAGACTTCATAAGAGAGATTTACCGATCTTGTGAGGCCAAAAATTGGCTTCTGTACCAACTTTTCTCCCTGCATCAACAATTCTTGCCTTTTTAATTATCATTTGAGTAAAATAATTTAATAATATCACAGGCCTATCTGTTAGATTTGAAGTCTGAATAACTCACTGGTCTCAGTATTAACAATCTGAAAATACACAGTATCATTCTCTCGCCTATTTCATTGTCTGTTTGATTTTCAGCTTCTAATACATTCTCATAAACTGATAAAATATGAAAAAAATCAGATTGACATAAGCAGTTAGTTATATTCTCAATTTACATACCCTTTTCTACTTCAAGGCACCAACAAATGTAGAATATGACCTTGTGTTACTGTTTTTAATGTATGGTAGTATTTGAATCCCAGAATATGCTAATTATACTTCTGCGGTTCTTAAACATCAAAACCATAACACAGGATAGTTAATCACACAAGGAGACTGACTTAATGAGAAACAATTTAACTGCTTGCTTAAGTTCTAAATAACCTGCAATTAACTGGAAAAACAATTCCAGTGCAATGATGGCAAGTCTGTAATTATTCATATATACATTTTCATTCGCTGTGCTGCAGGACACAAAAACCCTGTATGTCATTACCTCAAACACAGCAAATGATCCTTCAGCTATTCCAGTTGTGTCCCTGGACTTGTGCTGAAACAGAGCGAGCCTCCAACATCTCCTTCCCATTGATTGATTAAATAACGTGAAATATACGATCAAATGCCTTTGACCTTAACTATTCTCTCTGCAACTCAGCCTCTGAGCCTTGTGAAAAGATCAATCAGAACATGCTGAAGAATGAAAAAGGGCAGGACTACATTGCTAAAAAAGCTCTGTTGAAAGCTCAATGTTTACTATACAAAATTCCTTTGTCAAAGCTCATTTTTTACCTTTATTTTTCCTACCAAAAATGAACATCTACAAAGCTGTAGTAGGTGCTAAAAATTTTGAACGTCCATTCTTACTGGTTTTGCTTCCTTTTTCCCTCACATGCTTGCTATGCCACAAAAAAAATGGAAGACCTAGTAAGTTATTATAAGAAAACATGCATCACAGAGTAAACTCAGAAGCCCTGCAAGCATGGGTTCCAGTTTCCTTGATTGAGCACAGCTCACCTCAAAGGTGACTACAAGTATGCTTATTTTACAAACTAGTAATATTTTTACTTAAATCATGACATACCTGCATAAAGAAGCTTTCGAATACAATGGATCTGCTGTGAAACACATGCTACATACAGAGGTGTTCCTAAATGAGGAAGATCTTGATCGACATCTATACCCCAGGATATCAGTACCTCCAGACATTCACTGTGACCTGTCGGTACAAAGCGTGACAGAGTTTGCTTGACTTCAGTAAGTTGTCTTGTAGACAAAACCAAACACACATTTCTTAATACTATTACTGAGACATTTGTCAACTGCTCCGTGTTTGTTCAAGAGGTAATTTCTTACCTCTGCTGGCTGCTTCATGAGTTGGTGACGGAAGACAGGACTCCCACTGAGCTTTTGCACCATACTCCAACAGCAGCTCAGCGCATGCTGCGCTGCCTCTCGAACATGCGTTAAATAAAGGTGTCACTCCATCAATTGTTGTAGCATTTACCTAGAATATATAAAATCTATTTAAGAACAGAATTGAAAGAAAGGTGATTTTTTTTAAACATGATATAGTTAGAAAGTCCATTAAAATACCAAAAAATTTACTGGTTAGAGTAATGTAGCTTAACTGATAAGTCCCTGTGCTACTGTCTTCCTCTCACCACACACCTCAGTTAAAACCAGTTTAATGTTATTCTTGTTAAACTATGTTGGATAAACCAAAATACACCCAGAATACTAAAGAGCACACACTAACATCTGGGCAGTAAATAATTTTCAAAAATCATTGCATTTCGCTTGTTTCATTGATACAGAAAATCTACACTCTGTGTAGTAATGGGATAATGGGGACCTTGTCTCCACAGCTCTGTCAAAGATGCAAACTGCATATTAAGTGTGAGAATTATTTGCCATTTTCTTCTGTGGTTTTAATCTCCAGGTTGGAGTGATACTTGACAGAATGGAGACAAAGCTAACAGTACAGGCTGGCTGTTTTAATACCAACTTCGCCATCTCACTGGTTAACTGAATATTCCCAGGGTGAAAGAATGTGGAGAGAAACTAGGCAAATTTGTGAGGGCTAATAATACTAAACGAAGGAGCACAGGGATTAGGAGAGGGCTCCTTCCAGGACTCTGGCCTATCCTTTTCCATGCACCCCCAAACCCACCCAAACAATTAAAAGTACTTACAAAATTCAGATAGGAAAATGAAATTTTTTCTTATAGTTTTGTCTATAGTATCTGTAGGTTTGTATCTTTAGAATCCTCGTGCTAGCTGAAGTGGAGAGAAACTGGTTTTGGAAACATCTATGTATTTTTTCTTTTTCTGTAATAACATAGACATTTTCTATGTGGTTCTCAAAACTGAATTGTAAGGACAATAAATATTTCCATCACAAAGATCATAGATTTGGGCAGCTACACATTTGAACTCTGATGTCAGCAGAGATTGTAGTGAAAGTGGTCTGTAAAGTCCTGATTTTGTTCTGGGATAACAGATAGACAGGCTGTGTCAGGAGTACAGAAAAGAGACAGTGCTTTTTTGTACTCAGACCAAAGAATCTTAAGAGCACACAGGTGCAGTGTTTAAAAAAGACATTCTGGAGATTAAAAGAACAGTCTCCTGCAAGCACTCAAAGCAAGAGGAAACCAGTAGAGGAACACATTCCATGCTTTAGAAGAGAAATAACGTAATGAAATTCAGAGAAGGCTGGTGACACACTGCTAACAGATTCTCTCCAATTCATTACTCTGTCTCAGTGTCTGACCATCACTTTTCCTTTGATAGCTTTCAGATGGCAGCTCATTGTAATTAAAGGAGATCAACACAATCCATAGGGTGAGTAGAGAGAAATACCAATAAAAATAAAAATAAAAAGATCAAGGAACATATCCTTCTCAGTTAAACCAAGGTGAGCACTGGACTTCATATATAACAAAAAACCCCAAGCCTTACATTTGCTCCTGCTTCAAGAAGGATTCTTGCACATCCTACGTGATCTCCCAGGCAGGCTTCATGAAGTGGAGTTACTTGGTCAATTGTTAGTGTGTCTACATTGTACCCCTAAACAAGACACGAATGACATGTAAAGATCATAGAAAAGCTGTTAACAGCTCTTGCCTCACTCTACTGTTCAAATTAATAGTTTACAATACTCTAAACAGGCTTAAAACTCTGCTTGCAATAATTAAATCTTCAGTGAGCATAAAAAGAATCATCTATCAATGTATCTAACAGAATAAAAGTTGTCAGCTCTTCTTGTAAAATCAGAAATAGCAATACGATATAGAGGGTATAAAGAAGATGGAAACAGACTGTTGAGATGCACGACAATAGGACAAAAGGTAACAGACATAAGTTGGAAAATAGTGAATTCCAATTAGTTATATTGAAAAAAAATTCACTGTGGGGACAACGAAACCCTGGGACAGGGCTCCAGAGAGGTTGGTGCATTTCCACTCTTGGTGCTCTTTAAAACTCAACAAGATCCTGAGTCTAAACTGTCCTGTGATTCTATGATTCTCTGACTTAAGGTCCGAAATATCGAAAGCCATGAATTTTAGCAAGGAATGCACTTCTTGGATTGAGAAAATCATCAAGCCCTTGAAATTTTCTGCAGCAGATGTTTCTTGATTCTTAAGAATGAATAATTGCATCTACTGGCTTTCATCAAATGTATTCTATAATATAATTTTTCAGTATTGTAGTAGCTAATATGACCATAATGTAATTTTAAAATTTAGTGGTTTACAGTCTCTCCCTTTGCTATTAACAAATTATTATTATTTCAAATCACTATGCAAAACCCAGAAGCCTTCAGCAAATCTTCCCTCAACAAGTATCTTCCTGACTAGCTCTGTTCACCTGACAGCTTAAAGCAGTGGAACTACATTAACTCATTAACTTATACCATGCAAGAGCGGAAGACTGATACATATTTAGATACAGCTTCGGAAAAAAACAGTGGGCAGGGGGGAGTTTTAAAAACATACAGAGGAAATACTTTAAGTATTAACTTAAATCTTAACATATAAAAAATTCATAAATGTGTATTGCTCTGAAAAATTCAAGTGAAAAAAGCACAGCAAAACATACTAAATCTGCATTAATAATCCATGCTGAGAAATTAAGTAACATAAAAAATGAAAGCAATTTTAAGAATACAGCCTTCACCTGTGACAATAAAGTCTTTAGAGAAAGAAGACGTCCTTGACTGGCTGCCTCATGCAGAGGTGAGCGATCTGCCCAAGAACCTATATAATAACAACATTTATTGAGTAAACCATATGAATTAGAAAGGGTTTAGAATGCATAGAACGAAGCAGAAATACAACACACAGAATGAAGTCGACTGTCCTATGAAATTAATTTTTTCTCTTTAGAGACTGTATATCAAATGATCAGTTTCTAGAAAATAAAACCCACTTTATTATTAACTGTAAACATCTCTAATAAATTATTATGTGATACAGAGAACAAAATACTGATATATTGATTTCAGTAATTTAATAAATTCATCAATTACCATATTTCCCACTTCTATTCTTGCATTGTTCATTTGAAAAAAAAAAAAAAAACCACAACGCAAACCCCACTTATTTTTGCAGTTGGCATATAGAAATTCATATTCTTCTTCAACAAATTGATATTTGAACTTAAACCAGACATGAACCTGCCTGAAAAAGTCCTGAAAAAGCTGATGTATATGAAGATCAATATGAAATCCTTATGTATGATGAGATTAATCTGCAGCTACTACACAAGTGCAAGGAGAGAAATACAGTAAGAATTACACTAAAAAAATAGCTATAGTGGAAATATGATATTAAATCTAATTTCCCATTCTAATAGGCTCTTAGGGCTAAAACCAGTTAGATATGCTTAATGTAAAGGTTTGGCATTTACTTTCATTTATCACCCCGAAAAAAAGAAAGGGGGAGCGGGGAAAAAAAGAAACCCAACAACAGCCCTGCCTTCATCCCCCGCCTTAACTCCCAGCCCGGGTGGAGGAGTCACCTTGTGGCTCTTGACGAAGAGCCTGCCCTTCCCTCTACAAGACTGGCCACTGACAGGTCCCTTCTAGCCAGACAGGCACAGCTGATGCCTATTTATTGTATGACTGTTACAAATCAAGTTTTGAGAGACTGTGCAAGGAAGAACTATCTTCAAAATATATTATGAATTACCAATATTTATTCCTGTAAGAAGATGATCAATGGAACTGTACAATGCTAATACAATCACTCATGTGAGTTATATCAAGGCCCCAAAAATCCCTGAAAAAATGTAAAGAGAATTAGCCAAGTATGATGAATCGGTAACAATGGCAGATGAATCTCCAATGTTTGACTTTGTGCAATAGCCTTCACATTCAAAATTCATTGCTTTGTCACTCAAACGCAGTAACTGGCTTTGCAGGCAGTCCTAGTCCATTGCAACTGACAATCACTGGCAATCATCAGTCTAAGCTCTAAGGTAACTACCCACTAGAAACAGACCATTTCTGATTCCTATTGGACCCGTTCTGTCCACTAGCCTGTTTCTGAAAGTACACTTTCATTTACAATAACCACCACCCTGAAATCACACGAAGAATGACTGAAAAGATGAAGACTGCTCAGCCTGAAAAGAAATCAGGCTATGGTTAAAAACATATGAAATCATGCACAATATGGAAATTGAGGTAAACCCTCCATTTTCCTACAGGTATTAGTGAATGAAACTTACTCGGATGTAAGACTGCATCTTCTCACAGAACATACAAATACACTATGGGACTCAGTACGACTGGATGCTATTGAGATCAAAACCAGCAAAACAAAAGCACAGCTGAGTATTTAAATTGTCGTAAGACTACATAAAACGGATCACAGAAGTTAAAAAACTACAGGAGATTAAAGCTTTGTAAACCTGATCTTAAAAATGCATGGAGATTTCTATTATGTCAGATTATCCAGTATCTGTGAAGCAACTTGTACTCTTTCATCTGTGGGAGCAGACGAACCACAAGCAAAATTCAGGTTCCAAAACTCTTTCAGAACTATTTGCACTAAGCTGTATGTACATGCACACACATCATTCCCTATAATTTATACTTCAGGTTTATTAAATGTAATACTTCACAATTCTTATTGCTAGTCAGAATAACAGCTAAAAGAAAGCTGCAAAATCTGAGCTCAGAAATCTTAAAGTGACCTGATTTTGACAAAACATAACTTTTTCTCTGTCTTCCCAATAAGCTCAGGTACATTTATCATATTGTAAGTTGGATGTGTACAATTACTATGAGAATTTTGCTCAATGTTTTCCTTCTTCGGCAGTAGTCTGAACAAGCACGTGAGTCATTTAATTCAAATGAGTTAGATATGTTAAGTTCTCCTGCTGGCAGCTGCAAAGGATTCTTCAAAAATGACTAAAAGCTGCATTTAGCAGCTACTTTTGAAATTTTGTTCCCCTGTCTCTACAGATGAGAACTTCTCTCTCGACAGTTTATCCTACTCCTAAATTAAGAGGGGGGGAAAAGACAACTATTACATAGAAAAACATCTAATAAAATTGTGTCATGAAGTTTTTATACCTGTTAAATACACTCATACTTTGGACATTTTTGTAGCTGTGTCTCTAAACAGGACAAAGATGCAGGTGGAAAGCAACCTTTTTCCCTGCCTTTCTTTCCTTCACCTTCTTCCCTGTTAGATTGCTCAGAAGAATGTCTGTTAATGTCATTACTCCAGTGACATTTGAGAATCAAATGATGCCAGATACCACCGTGAGCTCTGTTTTTCACCTAGACCCACCTTATCTCCCTATCTTCATGTAAAGGGATCCAGCAGCTAGCTGTTTCTGCTAAATCCATTAAATGCAAAATGCTTGTATCATTCTCTACTAGAAATAAAATCTATAAGCAAAATGCTGCAGAAATATTTTATGCAAACAAATTTTGGAAAAAAACCTCCACATTCCAACTGATTTATCAGTAAACATAGTAATTCATCACTAAATACCACAGGGACAAGAATATATTCAAAACAAGTACGTACCACAAATAAACATCAAAGTGTCTTAAAATAAATTCTTTGTCTAGATTGCTGCCTTCTGCTAATCTACAAACTTGCTATGTCTCTCACTTGGAAAGCATTAACAAGCATATAAACGAGGACATTTTTTTCATTAATTGTTGTCTGTAACAGCAGTATTAGCAAACATAGTCTATTCCAAAACTGTTAATGCATTAATTCCCTACTGATGTCGCCTCTGACAGATGCTGAATACCAAGTATCTCTAACTATATTTAGAAGCCACATTAGTTCCAAGTTCTCTGGTGTATAGTTTACCAGGAAGGGCAGCCTGCATTGCTGTGTAAACACTAACATGAAAGAATAAATATATTCACTGTATTAACAGGCAAAATTTTTTAAAAAATTACAAAGTATCATACAATACCTAAATCTCCATCTCCCCATGGCACTTCCAGCCAATTGCAATTATAAATCCTACTCATTTCTTTCAATCTGGAAAATAAAAATAAAAAATAAAAAAAAAATAATCTGTTTATGCTACTTGGACCTGTTCTTAATGCACTTGAGCTATGTTTGGAAGAAGATCAGCAGCTCACTGTAATATGAACTTTCACCCTTCAGTAAACACAGCTTTGAAGATATGAGCATGTACAAGCTGCCAGTTTCTTTTCTTATGGTAAAGGACTGTGGCCCTTTTTGTTCATTTTTCACATTTCTTTTTTTTTAACAGAACAAATTTTCAAAGTGCCAGTATCTGTGCATTTGCTTTCCAAGACAGATTAACTGGAATTTCAACATAACAGAACCTCAGTGAAATCAGGAGAACCACGAGCTGAGTAAGAAGTGCAGGACAAACTCTTCCTTATTTAACCTCATGCAACACGTTGCACATGTTTTGTATCCTCAAAAAACAGTATTAGTCCATAGATTTGTAAGGGAAGCACTGCCAAACGTTCCTATGTTGTTTTACCACTTACTTATAACATACTTAGAAAAAAAAAAAAAAAAGCACAGATACTCTGAAATGTTTCAAATGCTATTTGACTGCCTCAATTGTCTTCTAAACAATTCTTTGGCTGTTAAATAGGGGTTTTGACAACTATTCTCAGCAGTGAAAATCCCCCAAACTGGGGATTTGCAATTCTGACTTTGATCCCTAAGTCATTAATGTTCTTTTCTTCATGTTTTCCTACAGACTACACTCCTTTACATCTACCTGCAATTACCTGTAAGTCATTCCTGCAGTGATGATCATAGTAGTGAAATACTAAGTAAAAATATTGTCGTAAAAGCCCAGACATCCCACCCCTTTCTTTTTATTTCTAAAAATCTGTGTTTAAAAAAAAAAAAACCAAAACAAAAACCCAAACAAAAAAAAACCCCACCCCACACAACCAAAAATAAAAAAACCCCACATATAAAAGGTACATTAAAAAGTTGGATTTTCAAAACAAGGAGGACTGCAAATGAATGAAAGTCTTCTCACTGACTTCACCAGGAGAAGATTTATGTCAAGGCTCAGCACTTTAGAAAAATACTGCTCTAAGGGTAAACAGATGGTGTCCCAGTCCATCAGAGAAGAACTGAAAGTAGAACCCTGCCACAGTTCATTAGTGGGAGAAGAGGAACACAGACTATTTGGAAAGTGTTGTAGCTAATATTTATTTCTGCAAAACCAACAAATGCTATGTATTAAGCTCATCACTGTTACCTTTTATTCCTTAAGATGTATTTTGAGTGTTTCAGTTTGTGACAACTGAAGAATCAATAATTATAACAGAAAAAACTCTGTAACATTATAGTTCCAAGATCAACGGACTCGCTTTACTTCAGTTGTTAAAACTGCCTGATATTTTGTATATGTAATTACGTTCTAACAGATTTTTACAGTGGCACTATAAAATTACCCATTTGTCTTAAGCCCTTGCAGGATAAAGGAGTGTGTCAACTACTTACTTGATACTTGATGTTAAAAACTATTGAAAAGAATCTCAAGTCAAGGATTTAAAAGTTAAGAAATGCATCTATGGTACTTCACTACTCTGATTAGATATGACCAGAAAAATAGAAGCCACTTCCTTTTAACGAATGAAATTCTGACGATCAACACTGAACTCCAAAATAATCAGAATTTAGGCTAGAGATTATTAAAATATGCCTGAGAGGGAAGATGTAGTTCAAGTGGCATTTAAATATTTCATTTTCATATTTCAAATAATCTTTGGTTTCATTTGACTGAAAATTATATAACAATATATACACATAAATATATAAACAAATGCATAAAAAAATAATGAAACCTTGATTCATTCAAACCAATATTCTTTCTAGTGTTTATCGTCATGTAGACTTTCAAAATTTGGGGATTTCATTCCAAATGCAAATGCCCACAATTTCCTGTTCTTGAAAACCATACAAAACAAACCCACCTTCCCACACAGCTCTGTTTACGATGCACCCACGTTACATGACCACACATTAGTTTTGCCATTGCACTGTTGTAATTCAGTGAACAAGTTAGCATTCAGATTGTTGTCTGTCTCCATATCTAGTAAGATCTCTCATTTTTTAAGACATGCTATCCAAACTATAAACTGACTGTAACATTATTAATTTTATATTGCCTTTTTCATGGTATTTTCCAAAAAACAAAAGAATACTTCAAAACCCTTGCTGAATCTATCTTCGTACCATCCATTCATACTATTTTATAACTAAGGAACCAAAACCCAGAGATTTTTAATGCCTAAATTGTAAAACCAATCTAATAACTTATTTTATCCAGAGTACATGAGCATTAGGGTGTACACTGAAAGCATAGTTTAATTATGGTTATGAGAGCTTTGAGCTTCTGAAATTTCAGCCTTAGATAATAATAACTATGATCAGTCAAGAAACTTTTAGGTTAGGTGATTGGTCTTAAAACACACAGGTGCCACAGCAAAAACAAGAACAGAATTTGCTTTTAGGGACGTTAAAACGTTAACTCTTTTTTTCCTACCATACACTACATGTCTTCTAACCGTTGCAACATACAGAAAAACATAGGGTGGATTTTTTTCCGAATATAAACCTAACATTCTCAGAACATCATCCATCTTGCACATCAAAGGAAGCAGGGGCTTTGTGGAAAAGTACTGCGTGTGACTGTGTTGCCAAATACAGGCTTATAACACATTGGAGGGTCAAATCAGCACGGCACAGGCAGCAATACTTGCAGCAAGTCCTAAATTTTGAGTGCTTTGGCATTGCAATTTATACATACTTTTACACAGAAACATGAGCCACTAAACCGTATTAAAAACCCTAGAAAACCACAACAGCAATATCCAAACATAGCTTGCTTGGTTCCCAAGAGAAGCAACGTCACGCTGCATGAAGGCATTGCTAATGACGGTGGCAGCGGCCGCAGCAGTTGCTGCTGCTGGCTCTGCGCCGAGCCTTGCACACGCTGGAAGAAGCGTGTCAGGCCCCTTCTCCCGTCACATGAAAGCACAGCCACAACTCTCCTGCCCATTGCTCACACACAGTTTGTTTTTTCCATCTTCTTGAAGGATAAGCAACTGGCTGGATGCTTTTCTAGCTCCAAGTAGCTTGCAAGATCTGTGTGCTGTAGCTAGAGCGCCAAGGTGTAAAATCATGTCAACCTGTGAATTCAGTACTCTGTTAGACCCACGTCAGATTTGATTTGAGTACACGGAGCAGCTGGTAGCACTCTTAGGCTGTTATTATTTCCTTGGACAATCAATAAAACGAAGTAAGGGTTTTTCAGTGGCCTTTCCAACAGACCTTACCTTACCAGAAGGCATATGGATGTTCTGAGCTGAGTTCAGACTCTGGAGGAATTTTGCCTGGAATAATTTTGTTCCTCAAATGCACTCTTGGCCTTAATCCAGACTGCAAGCAATTTTCCCCAAGATGTGCTCAGAATTATCCGTATTTTTCCAGCCTGCCAGGCAGCGAATGCAGCGCACGGCCTCAAAATCAGTACCCAGCTGGGCAGCAAAGCTGGGCCTAGTGTGCTGATTTTTGCCACATCCAGGAGATTTCGGTAAAATACCCTGGTCGTGGACCCTCAATCCAGCAGGCTGAAGACCTTTTCCTATAGCCTGACTCTGCCCTTTCGCCCTTCTGCGAAATCTTATCATGACATATTCCACCCCCGCATCACTTTTGGTCCATTTTACAATCTGGATATGTAATGATATACTGCATTGCATTGTGAGTTTCTTTCTTTGCTTTGCAAGGATGCCTGAAGAACAAAGTCAGATTTGGATACCTCCATGGATGGTATTAGATATACCTGTTATTCAAGTGAACTGCAACAACCAGAAGCTTCAGCTGCAACAGGAGTCTTTCGGTACTTCAAGATGTCCTTCAATAAATACAGACACCCAGTATGGCTACCACCAAGAGGCTGTAAGTAGCTGGACCATGTTTAAGATGGATTCTTCAGAAAATTTTACTTTCCATATTTTACTGTGATTTTGAAAATTTAAAAACTTGGTTGCCTATGGCTATTTCTTTTTAAGAACAGCAAAAGAGCTTAACCCTGAATTGTATCAAGGAGTGGCTGCTGCTAACATTGATACAATTGTAAAATTTCTTTTCAGTCTCAGGGAGAATGTCTTGGTTTTTTGGGAACTACTGACCTAACTAGCTGAAATGTTACTATAAATCAGGAAATCTTAGCCTAAGCAGTGAACAATATGAAGGTAAAACATACACTGCATATTAAAACTGCTGAATAAATATAACCTTACAGTACCATTGCATCCAGTTATTTCAGAAGTATGGTAATCATTGCTTAAATTCTTGAGTATTGCTTAATTCTAAAACTGGCAGTGCTGGGAATTAGGCAAGGTATTTTAAGAATAATTCTGATTCCTATAACATATAGCTACATTTTACATAGTAAATTCAGAATTATTTTTATGCAAAATATATCAGATCTCTCTTTCCTGTCTCCTCCTTTCCTTGTTTTTAATTTGATATCATATTATCACAGATTTTAAGTTTGATTTACTTATTTTCTTTTTTGTTTCACTCTAAGCCTTATGATATGGTCAATATTAATTGGAATTATGGTCACTCAGGAAAAATTGCTATTAGACTCTTGCAGTTACTCAAAGCACCCTTTTACACACCTGAATTATGAAAAAAATAGGGAAATGTGGCACAAACAATAGCATTGCTAAATACTTATGATAGAGTTTGTTCCTCACTGCTGAAATGTCAGTGTCTAGCAACTTAAATACCTCCTAAGTACTTCTCTATGCAAACCCTTAAAACTATATTTTTGTATTTAGTATTTTAGTACAGGACAATAACTGTCACCTGTAGTTCCTCCATTGTCTCCTATTTCAGCTACCTATAAATTTCTTTTTATATATAAAGTTATATGTAAAATTTACTCCTCCCCCTCCTTTCATTTCCCAGTTCCCTGTTGTAAACAATTAGCCTTCAGTATCCAGTTATCATGTGACAGGACAGCAAAAGTCAGGGTAAGTCAAGCCTGAAACACTTGCATAAAACAAATAGGGCAGATAAACAAGAAAAGGTATTTTAGATCAGCTGATAAGAGCGCAGAAAGAACAAAAATAGCTTTAACAACCTTGTATTAACTCATGCAAGACAATAAAGTGCCACTAAAATAAGCATGCATTTATATTACAGCTAAAAAAAAAACAACCCAAAAAACAGTTTAGAGCTAGAACATCATAAATTGGGTCAGCTTAGCATATTTCAGTACACGGTTTCTGAAATGGCTGCTATACTAACCTTGGCTGGTCAGAATACCCCAGCTAGCTTTTCGTTTCGCAGGACACTCCCCTATACTTTCTAGGCGTCTTTTGGGGAGATTCTGGCTTCTCTGAACAGCAGTGTTTGTTGTCATTATCTGTTTCTCGAGGAAAGCCTGTCTGTCATTGGTGCAGGTACTCTGGTCTGACGAACACCCACAAATGGATTTCTACTACCTTTTTTCCTCCTTTCGCTTTTTCACAAAGGATCTTGCTGTACTTACTGTAGAATGGCTACAACACTGAAATCCATTCAGTAACATTTACTAGCTTGGACTAGTGAGTACATAGTGGGGGAAGGGAACGACTGCTCTAGCATTTTCTATTTTTAAAACAGAGAAAGAATCAGCTTAGCTACAGCATGAGTCTTAACTATTTACATGATTTAAATGGAAAGAAGGTGTTAATATTTGTAATCATTTAACCAAAAAGGAAACAGATTCTTAAAGCATAAGTATTCAATGCTTTGTTGCTTGAATAACAAGCAACCTAAACCAGAAAAACTAAAACTGTTTTATCAGAAAGGCAATTACTTTAATAACAGAAACAATAATTATGACTTCATCAGGCTTTACTCATATGTAACTTGCAGTTAAGAGAGATTTTGGAATTCAGAAGAATCCACAAGACTATGAAGCACTTCTGCATTTTTGTGGCTTGCTGTTTTTTGTTTTGGGGTTTTTTTGTTGGTTTTTTTTTTTTTAATAGGGGACAAGGTACCCTACAGATGTCAACTAGAAATTACATCCTGAATAAATAAAAGCATGGTTTGACTACCAAAAAAAATATAAAAATTCACTGGTTACTATGAGAATCTGATCCCATTATGAAAGTAAGGCTGTAGTCTTGTCAGGAAAAGCACAAGTCAATATTCTTTTAAAACAGTAGCAAAACCAAGGGTGACCAGCTAGTGGTAGAATTTTTTTTTGTTTGTTACTATGTATCATGCTGACACTATACAACAGAAATCTGCGGGGAGAAGCAATCCATGATAAAATTCCAGCACGGATAAAGAGGACATTGATTCCTCTGTACTAATGGTATGTTCAGATGCCACCTTTACCTCCCCGTTACTTCCTTCTAGTACTCCCTCACTATCCTCTTCTACTGATGTAAAAACAAACCATTTGTAGACTTTTTTTTAAAAGCAAATTAATATTACTGGGTTTCATTAATACTACTCCTTTCAGATACCTGACAAAAATTAATCCATAAAATGTTGAAATAATACACAGGTATTTAGTGAAGTTTTCTATATCCCTCTTGTTTTTCTTTAAGAAAAAATCAGAGGCAAGCTTATAGTTAGGTAGGGTGAGGGGAAGAAGGAGGAGCCACTGCAAATTTCACCTTGAAATTACAGCACAGGAGAACTGCCCTGCTGGAATGGCACTACTCTTTACAGAACAGGGGCAGATGGGCTACTGCTGCTCTCCCAAGAGAGAACAAAACTGCGCTCTCCCAGACATTATGCTGCTTTCAGTTGTTTTCCTCAGGTTTTATTTAACTGAATGAACCAGAATATCTCACAGACTGAAATAAACACTTCAGCAATCAGACTCTGCAAGTGAGTCTTGCACAAAGCTTTCGCAAAAGGGCTCATTATAAAAGGGCACATTCTAAATATATCACTTTAATAGTAGAATTACTTGTTAAATTGTAGTGTTTTCTTCAAGTAAATAAATACTGGAAGATGAATTAACAGGAAAGCTTACTAAGGACGTGTATACATGCATCTGTGTCAGCAAGATATCAGTACTATTCTCCAGGTGAGAAATAACCAATGACAATTTCTGCACTTGCCATGGCTCTGAGGCTCATCTCAGTTTTACACTTCCATTCCATTTGGAATGGAATCCCAGGAGAAGGTGGTGAGGATCAGGATCAAGCAAAGCATCTGGCACTGCAGGGCAGGGATTGACAGTGGGCTGGGAAGACAAGACCTACATGTTTTTGTAGGAGTTTTGTGGGTGAGGTTGTCAGCTGAGAATGAAGGTGGGTCCTTCTAGAGGAGTGGTACAAACCTGGAAGTAGTTCATACAACTTGCTTTCCACAGATATTCCAGCCCCCATTCTCTCTTACTAGTCTGAGAGGTGTGACTTGCAGCAGCAAGGAAACCAGCAGACCCACAGACAGCTGCCACAGCTTCAAAGAGGCAGCTTTGAAGGGGACTCAGCAGCACCTGCTCACTTTCATCCACAGAACTGTGGAAGAAGCAATGAGCTACCCCAAAATCTGCCACCCTCAAGGCAAGGGTAGTAGGAGAAGTATCTCTATTCCATAGACACTTGCCACTCATTAAGTTACTTTGAATACTTTGGAGGACATCAGAATGCAATGCACACAGATACGCACTACCTTTTTTCATGCTTTAAAGAAGGCAAAGCTTATCCCATCCAGGACTCTAGAAGCACCTTTTCACTAAATTCTGCTAGGCACATGTGTTGACCCTCCAGGCAAAAGCCGTTTAAAAGTCCTACTAAAACA
Source organism: Ibycter americanus (assembly GCA_035590275.1). Taxonomy (NCBI): domain Eukaryota; kingdom Metazoa; phylum Chordata; class Aves; order Falconiformes; family Falconidae; genus Ibycter; species Ibycter americanus. The sequence continues at coordinate 853,687 of JAVJGI010000001.1, forward strand.
GTACATAAACAAAAGTTTAAAAAAAAAAAGTGAAAGCTAGACCAACATCAGATATCAGCTGGAAATGTACTAAAAATATACTTGAGATGTTGATATAAAGAGGGGATGAACATACAGTTTAAACTATAGAGTAAGACTGAAGAACTCGCTATTTCACTGTCACCTCTGACTTGGAATTGCTATGTGATCTTCCTCAAGTCAGCCATCCATGCACCTGGTTACATTAGCTACAAAACAAAAATCAGTATCTCTCAACTTCATTAGGTAATAAAACTATTAATATATGAAACTGCTTAGGCTTGGTACTCAGATGCTGTTCTTCAGATTTTTCTCTACAGAAGACACTCAAACACTTCCAAAATCTGCCAGAAAACCTATAAGAGAAAACTAAGTAGATATCCAAGCACGTAGAAAATACAGTAGGCCGTTACTTTCCCTGCCTTGGCACACAAGCAATTAGAGACAGTATTTAGATTATAGTTACTCATGGAAGCAATGCAGCTACTTGCAAAAAAGCAGCCAGAGAGAAGGGGCAGACACTACAGTCTGAGAGCAAGGAAACTGGAGGATTTTCCTGATGAGTTTGGAATTCTGACTTAATTTAGCAGACAAGCTTCAAATAAAACACTACATTGCATTTCACTAATAATTAGCTCTATTCAACTTTTATAACCCAGGGGAAGAACCATTAAAGGAAACTTTCAAGTGATTTTCTTCACAATCTTTTTTTATCCAGATTTTTGTAAAAAGAAATGTCAGTACAGTTTCAGCATTTCTATGTCAGCAAATAGCTCTGAGTTTACAGGGGCAGCAGTTCTCAACGGGTGGGAATGAAAACAGAAAAAAATTGTTGTTCCTCCCTTTCAGTGGGGAACTCATTCTATTTTGAAGAATGTTCTTAAGGCAATAAAGATGCAATTATGATACACACACACAAAACTGTGTTAATAAAAACAACAAGGACAAGAAAAACCCCAGACCTTTCAACACATGGTTCAGCCCAATGCAATGCAGCCCAAACTCCAGTAGCAACAATTTATGTTATGAAAAATCGGACAAAATTGCACTGTTTTCAAATGTCACAGATCAGTGTCTTGTACGCCACTCTCCTCAAGCTAGCCAACTGATGAGCCACCTCGTTTCTCAAACTGTTGTGTGCTTTCAGATTCACCCCACTTTTATGACCAGGATTATTAAGGGGTCACAGTGACTGCACAGAATGTGCCACACAACATTCTGGAACAGGACTAGAAACTGCCCCTTCCTGCTGACGCGATCCACAGACTACAACCATGACATGATAGATAGGCTCCCTGAATCTCAGTGCCAGTACCCCAAGAGTTGCCAATCATTTGACATTGCCCGAAACAAACCAGCAGCGATCTTGAACATTCCTCCCTGCAGGAGAAGCCAAGATGAAGCAGTTTTAGAAATAATTACAGAAAGGTGGTTACTGACAAAAAGGTAGCATCCTAAAAGGCCACAGTGGCCACTGTTACATCCTGCAGTGCTGGCCCAGTGCCAAGGAACTTAAATGCACCATACAAGCACAATGATAAAGCTCTAACAGCAGGACAGGGAAAGGACTGGAACAGTTTTTTTTTTTTTTTTAAAAACAGATTTTTAAACATAATTAATGATATTATAAGTCACTAGCAGTCAACGAGAAGCTTGGGCATTACCCAGGTGTCACCAACCAGTCCTCTGTCCTCCCAATTTTGACAAATGCCAGGAGATACACAGATAATACTTAACAGTCATTAGTTATTTAAGCATAAAATGACATTTCTCTTTGCTGCTATAAGCACTAAAAAAGCCTATTACACACTCCTGCTCTTTATACAGTATCATCACTGTGTCTTAGCTGGAAATCCAAATTATTATTATTAAGGTAGCAACAGCATGGACGGCTGGTAATTTTCCTACCTCTCCTCCTGAGATTTTTACAGTACTTAGGCCTTGTATCCTTGGATGCTGCGAATCAGAATGGAAGGTTGAGAAAAGATTTAAAATTCTGGTATGATAAAAGCTCTGTCTCAGCCCCCACAGGAGTCAAATATGGATCAACAATACATTTACTACATTTCCTGGCTTGTGGATTTGCAGTATGTACCCAACAGACCTCTTCACGCAGACAGGCAGTGGTAACACAGAATATTTGCTAACACGTGGCTAAAGTAAAACAAATCACAGCAGTCACGCTGATGAATCTAGCCAAATCAGTTACCAAGCAGGCCTGGGCTTCAGATACTGACAGAGAAGACAGACAAGGCATGAGACCAGTAGTCAGCATGGGGGAGGTATAGAGCACCACAGAGTAAATCTTCAGCCCATTACTGTGAGAGAACAGCCATAAAGAGAGAGATCATACCTATTGCCAGAAAGACTCTAGACATAGAGAATAACATCCACTAGTGCAACAGATGCAGCATGCCATAATGGATTTATGACCAACCAGCCAGCACTGCTGCAATCATGAATAGAGCTCAGTACTTAGGCATGTAATGCATTCCCCTAAAGCCATCATCATCTAACCCTGGCAGAAGTTCACTCACTGCTTGCCTGCATTGCAAATGTTTGAGAACATCCCCTACAAGAAAGGGGTGTGAATAGCAGAACCCTGGCCATAACAAGTCTATAGCTGAGGAAAGGAACATCACCTTCAGGGAGCTATGCTATTTTGGTCTTCCCCTGTTGCCTTACACCCCATCACTGCAAAAAAGACCAGTGCAGATGGTATGTTTGAGCTTGCCCCAGTCCAGTACTGGAGTTCCCTAACAGCTTTTCTTTAACAACAGTTGTCTTAAAGGCTTTGCAGGCGGACTGCTCCAGGATTATCTTTCAGTCTTACTGCTATGCGCCTTTAAAAACCCATGTTTTAAGCTACATCAGAGTTCATAATGTTTCATTTTGTACTTGTTTGTAGTTCAAAAGCTTATTATTCATCTCATCCAGAAAAATAAAGAAATCAATTGATGAAGAGGATTTCCATGTGAGCTAACTTAAGAGTGCGCACATCAAAGCAAGCCAATAGGGCCTAGGCTGGTGACAACTTCAGGCCCATCTTCAGAAAAGACACATTACAAGGAGGCACACATAGGCAATACTGACTATAAAATACCGCTTGTGGCAATACTGTTCTAAAGTCCTGACATACAAATACAGATAGGTGTAAAAAAAAAAACCACAAAGGAATCCACACAATAGGATATCTCAGTTACTTTCAGGGAAGCAAGCATGCAAACAGGCTCCAGCACATATATTCAATAGAAGCTTCTGTAGCCTCAAAGATTTTCTTTAAGGTGAGGGAAGAGTCAATGCTTGCCAACAGATGTGCTTGGGTTTTGTTGCTGCAAATAAGTCAGGGCTCTGGCCATGCCAGTCTACTAGCATCATATAGCTCTCACCAAAATCCCTTCAAGGTAGATTATGTTCTTCAGAGGAGAATCGTTTTGGTATCTTGCTGATATGTGGTGTCATTTGCTTCATTCAAGTGTCTTCTTGAGATTTATTTTGAATTATGACTCGTCTGGCAGTTATTTGTCATACTAGGCAAAGTTAGTTAGCCTATAAGAGGTGGTGATGAGCTCCATTAAAAAACAACCAACAAAAAACAACTCCCTTCTGAACTTTCAAAAAAGAACCTTCATACTACCTTAAGCATTTTTACACCATTAGCTTACAGGCTTCATATGAAAAGCAAATGCTAAATGTGGTGCCTTACACCAAGTGGTATGGTGAATAGGTATGCCATATAATATTCCTGTCATTACTAAATGAATCTCTATTGTATCCAGGAAGCTAGTAGAGGTCTTATATGGCTTTTATTAATAGAACTGTGATCTCTGTGGAATGCAAGTTGAGAAAATGCCTCGTGCCTATCTTCCCTACCTAACAACTGTTGCTGAGTGACATTATCAATTGCAACTTGTTAGAATAAAATAATAGGAAAACTTTGCTCTAATCATTCACTACAGTTCAAAATGTAATCAAGCTTTCCAAACAGCAGATCTGTAACAGTGAAACACAGCATTATTTCCTATTTATGAGTTGTATTTAATTGACCAGTTTCTTGGGTCCACCCAAGCACTGTACAAGAAAAAGAAGGAAACAGAAGGCTTCACACTATTTACAAGCCTCATAATCCTGAAAGGAGATGGGGACTGTCTTGAACTATCATAATCACATGGATGGCTTAATTTAGGGTAATTAGGAATAACTAGTGTACTGAGCATTCCCACCATGCCTGGCCAAGGCAGATACAGCAAAGACATGTAGCTTAGAACTTGCTATGTTCATTCAAGAGTAGACTTTTTTTAAAAAAAAACTTAGAAAAAATCAGGGCATATTCACCTCTCCAGCTCTGCAAAAATAGTATAATATATTTTGAGAAGCTATGCTCAAATACTACAGATGCAAATTCTGCTTTCAAATAACTTTCAAATATAGTGTAGTTATGCATAAAGTGATATTCTATGAAATTTTTTTGCAGAGTTGACATAATTAAAAAATAGGGTATTAAAGAAAAAGCATTTTATGTTGTCAGAACTACTTAGCTTGTGCATCAGACCCCAGGTATCTGTATAAGTCCATGACTAGTTGTTGCTGTTTATGCTTTATTAACTTCTGCAAAATTATTCTTTCATAAGAAAGTTCCTCAATATCACGTTCTGCTTACAGCTAAAAGCACTTTGACAGGTACTGAGTATCAGGTTTAATTTAGATAAAATAGACTCTTTTTGCCTTATAAAATGTTTATGAATGGGAACTATACCTCCTTCTATAAAGTTTTCTGTATCATCAAAGTATGGCCTCATTCACACAAACCAAGCTCTTACCAGTATTTGTCAGTAATTTATATCTTACAGACCAAAAGTACCTGAACAATGAATTAACTCTTAAGATCTGATATACATTCACACTTTGAAATCACTTCATACCACAGTGCTACTACCTCATCCTAAAGCAACTGAACTATAAAACTCAGCTGAAGGTCCAACTGAGTGTTTGTATATATAGAGCACTTTCACGATACAACCAGCTAGTTGGTATAGTAGGAAGAGTCTAAAGGTTGCTTTTGATCCTCCATTTGTATCCAACAACAGCTGTACAAAAGGCTGAGTTATTAACTCTTCACAGGTCTGAAAACACAGTGAAAGAAGAAATCTTACTGTGCAGATCACTGTCACTGCAGATAGCCTGCTAAAGAGCTAATTATACCCAAAGTTAATTTGTAAGTTCTTTTTTGTAGGGCACAGAATTTTAAAATGGAATAAACATATACATACTGTGACTTTTCCATAAAGAAAGAAATTATTACAATGTTAACTTCTGTGAATTTTCTAGCGTAATGAATAAATATGTGTTCAAGACAACAAAAAAAGGTAAGCACCTTAACCTGTTCACAACAGAGCTATAGTCCCTGATTGCAAAGCACTTAGCTCTGAACAGTTAATCAGTCCCTTTCAATTCAATGGGGCAAGTATGTGTGTATGAGTAAGTGTTTACAAAATGAGTGCCAAAGTTAAACATAATCCAGTAAATGGGACCTTAGAATGGATCCCTTTTTCATTTAATTCTTTATGGCAGTAATACCACTGATTTCACTGAGAAAATAATTCAATTCTGATAATTTATTAAGACATGGGTGTTTAATTCATTTTAAGCAAACGTAAAAGACTGCAGAGTTCTGTCCTGCATTTGGTGCTATTCAGGTTTTTAATACTGTGGATGACAGAATATCATATCTACTTTTATAAATTCAGCAGATGACAGTAAACTGCAGGTGCTGCAACTGCTTAGAGGGAAACAATCCAAAACAGACTTGAGCAAAATGGAGAAATTATCTGATATCAAAAGCATGAAGTTAGCTGAAGGCCAGTATTAAGTATTACACCTAGAGAGAAAAAAAGCAAACACATAGTACACCGACTCTGTTTTAACATGGGGTTTATAGGCTACAGACTATACCCCTAATACTTTACTGTTGGGGCTGGGGGGGGGAGGGCAAAAAAAAAAAAAAGCATCATTCCAGGAGGTATTACATAGGGTATCATATATATGGCATATGACATAACTGTTCCACTTTTATACAACTTATAGTTCAACTGGTTGTACTAATAAAGTCTCAGCTGGAGCACTCTAACATGGAGAATCAGATATCAATATAGATGTCTATGAACTGTATATGAACTGGCACAAGTCCAAAGGAGAGCAACTACAGTAATTCCAGATCTAAAAAACAAGAGTTAAGAGGACAGACTGTTAAATCCTGTTTTCTTTTTTCTAGAAAAGACAAAAAGAGTAGAGGTAGGAAGATGTATGGTAATAGTCTTTAAATTGATTACTTTTAATACATGGAGAAAAACTGATAAATACCTTAATCATATTTTATGTATTTAGTTTGCAGAAATAAAGATTTAGGTAGGTCTTGGGTTGAGTGGGAAGCATTCCAGTGATGAGAATAGTAAAAACTGTAATTGGTTGCATTAGGACGCTGCAGAAATCACTATTACTAAGCATTTTAAAAACAGGTTATCCAAACATTTGCCAGACAACCCATGTATATTTGATCCTAGAGCATCCAAATTACCTCTGAAGGTGCTTTTCAGCTGTACACAGAAGTTTTACGCAGACTTCATCTCCATAAACAAATTAATGTGCCTTATAATTAGTAGAACTTCTAAACGCACTTTTCTGGTCTTAGCTGATGCTGAACACTGATCTAGTTCATACATTTCAGCGCCACATACACGGTGTAATAGTTTCTAATTAATTATAGGGATGCTATCCCTATCCAGCTGTTCACGTGCATATGAGGTCCAAAGGATAAATTTAACACAGTAGATTGGTGACTATACAAACTGGAGAGAAAATATTCCTGAAATATTAAGGGTCAAAATATGACCTGTTTCACTACTAACATGTAGCAACAAGACCACAGTAGGCAGATGACACAGGTAACGCTGCCTCCTTGTATTCAACAAAGAACAAGCCACAAAACAAAGTCAGCCAAATGTGTGATTCCTGGGCCTCAAATCCTGTAGTGGCTTGTGTACCTTCAGTCTGATAAAAGGAGTTCCACCAAGTACTACTGCTCAGTACCTAAAATGTCCTCAATTACACAGGCTTCATGAAAGAAAGGCTTATTTTTACTCAAGAGCTCAATTCAGTAAACAATAGCTATGCCTAGTTGCACATTATTTTTAAAGGCTCTTTTCTTCTTCAAAATTACAGCACTCTATCCTCGCCAAGCCATTATAATAGCAAAAAGTAATTTTGCACTATTACGAGCAAACTGAAAATACCAACACTAACAGAATTTAAAGAATACGTAATTAGGTTAAAACTAGAAAATTAAAACTAACATTTCCTCTAATTTGAATTACTTCTTGAAACACTATAAACTTCAAGTAGGCAATGACAGGCTAATTTTCTGTCGGTTTTTTTTCTGCTGAGGCTTCTCTGTTCTTAGGAGAAAACGCATAACAGGATCACTAACTAGGAGGAAACTCAGGATTTTTATCATTTAATGTTTCAAGCTGTAGCTTCACATTACTTATTGTACATCTCGATATTTGAACAGGATATTTTGTTACACAGTATCGCATAAACTCTACTGAGGTATCTCTGTACTGTATTTCACAAACATAAACAAGCCAAATCCCACAACATAGTGTGAGTTGAGACAGTAATGTGCCCCCTTCTACAAACATACAACAAAGGTATAGAAAAGATGAGATAAAATAGTAATCTTGAGGAGACTTATTTGCATCCCAAAGAGCAAGGATTGGTCCTGTTAATCACGACAAATGGCTGAATTTGCAGATTATGTAACATTAGTTGAACATGTGTTTAGGACTGTTACAACTCCAGACCTAAACACTGAGAGTTGGGCGGCGAAAAATTAAGACACACTGATGCAGAGTTGTAAAAAGTACAGTTTAAGAACAAAATATTTGCATTAATTACTTTCTTTTAATACACAAAACAGAAAACCAGAAACTCTACCATATGTTTGAGCCTTAAAACCAATATAAAGCTCTACCACCCAAGCAAAACAGTAACCTGCAAGAGTTTCATCTTTTGCATGGGTCAGCTACTAGAAGGCTGAATATACATTTATTTAGATATAATAGCTCAGAGATTTGATGAATGACCATGTCTCCTGGATTCAGCAACAGATAACATTGCAGACTATTCTGCTTTCCAACTTGATGCATATTATTCCTTTCCCTCTAGTTTTTCCCCAGTCTTTTTCCTTCCTTACTTGGATTCTGCATCAGTCTTCCCAGAATGAGTTGCCTTAGAGCTAGACAGCAGTTTCCAACAAAAAATTCTTGACTTCAGGTGAGGGCTGCCACATTCTCTGCGAGTATTTCTGCCAGTTGGATAGGCAGTCAGCCCTTCCCATCCTACTAGTAGTGTACACATACATACACACACTCCCACATACATATATATCTGTACATATACTCACACACGAACACACATGCATAATAGTTCAAATAATGTCATTAACATACTCAGAAGTAAAAACCCTGGGTTTCAGAACTTTCTCTCTAAATTGTGCAGAGAATATATGATATAAATCCATCTTAAGTAAATCTTCCGCAAAGCAAGCCAATTCCTGCTTTAGGATGTAAGCCTCTCTTTCTGGTTTGCAAATTTAAACACACAGAAAATGTCTAGCTTTTGTCCCAACATTGAAGACTGAAAAAATCTTTAGGTTTGAAACCATTTCTGGCTCATTTCTAGAGTTTCTCCCTTTGCATTTAACTCAGGTTATTTCTTCTTGCACACAGTAGTACCTACAGATGAGTGGTGAAGGCGATAAGAGGCAAGACAAGTCTTCCTGTTCCATTACCTAACTCAAACTTGATGTCATCCCAGAATACAAGGAACGATAAAAACAAGCGAGGCAGCAGAGATCTCAAGTTGAGCAAAAACATGGCTCAGTCATGCACTAGGATACCACAATCGAGAAGAGAGAGTTTTCTGTGTACTGTGAACCAGAAAAAGAACTGAATGAAAATGGCACTGGCTCACCACAGATGAGCTTGGGGGAAAGTTCTACTTGAGTGAAGAAAAAAAGGAATTTTCACAAGAGCTTTCAACACAGTAAAATTTGATGGGTTTCCACACAGATGTCCGAACGCTCACCTTGACAATCAGTAAGCTACCTTCCTGATATGTGCCAAGATACTAACAGTACAGAAGGACTATATCTTCTCAAATAAATTATTATAAGAAAACTTTAATTTAATCAAGAAATAATTCTCAGAAATATTTGGACTAGTTTCACTAAAGTGTGTGTTGCAAAATAATCACATTCCAAGCCTGGAAAATTTCAACCACACATCAGTAAGCTGAGGAACCTTAGAAGTAATTGGGAAAACAGTCTTAGATTGGGAAGTATTTGTCAATCTTAAATATAGCCATCTTAAGTATAGGCCTCTCTCCTAACAGCACATTGGCTGTAATGCTTCAATTTTATTCTGAACTTAACAGTAACCTTAATATTAACCTAAAAAACAAAACCAAAAACCTTAAATAACAACACTCACTCAGATAATTTATGTTAAAAAACCCGCAAGAACTACAGGAAAAAACCCCCACTCACACATACTAGCTGACAAACTGAATATAAATGAGGCTAGCAGGTAAGTAATTGCCTGGGGAAAAAAAAAAAAGTAACAACAAAAACTCCAAACAGTAGTGATAAGATAGTAAGTACAAATATACCTTGTCCTTGAGGAACTCCGTAAAATTCAGCAGCTATCCTTGCTGCTTCCTTACGGTTTCCTTTCACAATGTAGAAATGACTAAGTATAGCAAGGCTGATCTTCACAAAAAGTTTAAAACAAAAAAGTGAAAGTATAGTAAAGTAGACATTGGATAGCTGCTGGGCAAAAGGGCGGCTTTCTTCTATGACAGTCATTGCTGCAGCAAAAGCGCTCTCAGTGTTTGGGTAGGGCTCTCAAATGTGTTGATAAGATCATATGGCTCCAGCCATGCACTCTTGGGAACAACTGGTCCTGAGGAAAGAAAATATCAGCTGGTCATGATGCCTGCTGCTCAAAATATGACGATTATTTATACTGTACATAGTATCGAGTTCACTACTGCTCCTGCTAGCCTGGTGATATTCAAGTGGGACAGAATATAACAGAAACAGGTTCCAAGACCCTGGATTGTACTTGTTCCACTTAAAAGGTCTGTTTTGTTCCAAATTCTGCATTTCTAATTCATTTATTTACCCTATTAATACATGTTTAAAAATACACTGTCAAAAGTATTATTAAGAACTACAATTTAATGTATTAAACCAGGTAAGTCAGGTAATCAGTTTCTGCTAAAATAAGTTCTCCTGCTTCTTAAATGCAATTGGTCTTTTGTGCTACTTCATTTTATGTTAGACTAATATTTTTTTTCTTACAAAACTCAAACCACATCAGTAAATACATGAAATGCACATTAATAAATAAACAGATTTAATATATACTAGCTTTGACAGCCTCTTATTATTTTGTTCCAGCTGGATGAAAATACCTAGTATACAAGGCTTACAGCATTATACAAAAAACAGTATTCAGAGAAAATTTTAGGAATCAAACTCTTAGATATTTTTATAAATAAGATCTTGGAGCATCTAAAATGTAATTAAAATTAAATAAATGCAATGGTAAATATCTACAGCACGGAAAATTTCTAATGCGTATGATACACATTTAATTGTGCTGCATTGTATTATTTTAAACCTATGACATGACACACTTTATTTCTTGGCCAGCTTTAGAGAGGGGAATCTATAAATTCCTCAGATTTTTTTAAGAATTAATTTGCTTATATACCATGAAGTTATTACTCACAGTCATCAGGACTTACACACAAGCTGTTCCATTAGTGTGAGTAATTGCTGAGTGAATAATGGTGTCACAACATGACACAAACTGAGGAGCTGCAGGACAGTACTAGATTCCTAACTAGGCGATAACCCTAAAATAAAGAATCAAGGCAGCATAGGAAAAGGTCTTGTTCTAAACTTTCATATTTCTTTTTAAAGACAAGAAATAGTGTCTTAAATTATAGTTTAAAATACTCTACCCACAGTAATTTTAAACTGAAACACTCTTTCTATTCTACCCTGGATTCTCTTGTTTGATGGTCAGAAGAAAACATTTTAGAATGTTGGCAACTGTCCATCAGGAACAGAGGGTATGATCCAAATGTCACTGCATCCACAGATCCCTCTGACTTCAATGAACAGCATAGCAGGCATTGAGGATATGATACAAAATCATATTTCTGAAAGGAAAGTGGCAAAATAAAGAACCTCTTATCATCTGGTTCCAGGAGAAATTTATTAAGAGTAAGAAACGACAATGTTTTCTGGAAGCTACATTCAAATAAACCTATATAAATGAAGAAAAGACAAAGGAAATATGCTTGGAAATAAATATCAAGATTTTTAACAGACATGAACTGAATTGTGATTATCTTGAGAGAAACAGACATTCAGTCTTTTTCCTTGAAAAAAATTAATCCACATAAAAGTCAAAACAGTAACTAGAAGACACAATTAAAAAGCAGTTTACACTGTAGACTATATTAGTCTGTTAAAAAACATACGCATTTTCTCCTAAATTTCATTTATAGACATTTTCTCATCCAGCCAGAATAGGAACTGCTCTCCTCATACCATAGTTAGAAGCAGGAGTGTGTACTTAAAATGCCAAATGAGAAATCCCTTTTTATATTTGGCACATTGTTATCTGACACTGAATTGAGGTGTCATGTTTTCCGTAAGGATAAATAGGCATTATGTTCTGAGCCACCATTGCCAATTTCCGTTTCAATCTTTAACAGAAATGATATTTTCCTTAGCAACACATCCAGTATTGGAATTTCCTACTTCTTCCATATTTCTACTAGTATTATGAAGCTCAATTCAATCAGTCCACAGAATTCCTGTGCCATCTCAAAAATTACCTGGTTTGCAAATTTACCACGCAGAATAACGAAGAATCATAATTATCTCATGGAAAACCTTTTTCTTCTTTATAGTGTTTTACCTGACCCCTTTTTCCTGACTCCACATTGCATCATCTAGTAACTGTGCTTTCCCATCTGGACTTCTCCCATGTTTTGTTAATTAACAAAGTAGGCTTTCTTTACAGAGGTGAAAATCCAAATAGCAATTACTATAAATAACAGCTGCAGTTAACAGCAACACTCAGAGTTAATCTTCCCCTTACAATACTGTTACCTGCTTCTTATACCTACAGTAGATAAACCACTAAAAATAAATTTCTCAGTTGTTAGGTTGTCTTCTTCGAGTTGAATTTTTCTGTAAAGGGTCAACAAATATAACAAAAAACTTTTAAAAAATAAGGTTGTGGATGCATGTAATATTTTGTAAGTGATCTTTCAAAAATCCTCTGATCTGTAAAACAACATGAAAACTGAGCAGGAGGGTCATTCTTGTATCAAAGCTTGTCTTTTGTCCTCTCAAAAATTTGCCTCCTCAGGTATAAACTACATAAAAATGAAAGAAATTATGAGTTTTGAGAATTTCAGTTCACACATGCTCATAAGCAGCTGGCAAAATTAGTCTCCTAATAATATTTCTTCTTTTTTAAAGCTCTACAACTCATACATGCCAGCTTAACTGGGAACTCTCCCAACTGCACAGAACAACCAAGTTTATCCTAATATAACGCTACTAAAGCTCTGCAGAAATTGCCATTACAGCTTGTTGGCAAACCCATGCTACCAGGCACCCAGTCATTAAAACAGAACAACTGTTCAGATGTAAATGCTCACACGGCATTTTGGAAGTATCAACAATGTGAATACTTAAGACGAACACAAAATAGCTGAGAGCAAGCCCACGCAGACTGGGAGAACCAGGACAGAAAGCTACAGATGTTGTAAAGGAAATCAGGAAGTAGAAGCATAAGTAAATAAATTAAGGATCTGACATTCCATATGATGGCATGAAAGAGTGCAAAAAGCTGGCATGTAAGTGTTCCAAATTTTCTATTGCACGGCAACGTGAAGCAATTGGAGTCTGGTCTTGCAACAGTGCAGAATACTGAGAGCTTCCAAATAGAAATGCATCAGCAATATGTAACAAATATTAAAAGTTACAAAAATATCAAAGCACTTGAAAAGAGTAGTGGTTTACACTGGACATTCACATTTCCTGTATAGTTTTGACTTTTGGAAATTAAATGTCTCTTGCCTAATTTCCTCACTTGTAAAATGGATTTAAAAGGGCCACTCAATGGGAGTACTCTGAGGATGACCTCATTGCTGTCAACAGAAGATTCGAATATTCTGGTGAAAACAATACTGAAACTAATTAGGTATCTAATATTTCTTCTTTTAACACAAAATTTAGATAACAAACCTAAATAAAATGAAATATTGTATCTTCATTCACTTAATGGCTACAAAAGGGATAGCATGTCAAATTTTTATAACATTTAAGGTTTTATCTAGCACACTGGAAATTGGCACCAAGCTACACTGCAGATAAACAATATTAGGGGTTTTGTTTTGTTTCAAGAACATAGTAATGGTGTGACAGACAAGAATCCCCCTAGCCTGACATACTAGCATATTTCTGACAAATAAAACAAGAACAATGTAATAATTTCTCTGATATGCTTTCCCCATTTCTGGCAATTAACTATTTTAATTTTAAAACCATTTTAAAAGCTTCAAATACTGGAATTTATGGTCTTACATTCCCTTTTAATGTAGCTTGGTCAGTTATAATTTCTAAAGAACATAACAAGTATATTCAAGATAGCAATATTGCCATTTTTACTGACTATAAAAGTGGTTAATTTCAAACTCCAGTGCTCAAAGTAGCCTGCCCTTTAACGCCTTACAGTGTAGTGGCCAACTGCAGAAAGTATTCAGCAGCCGCACCTGTTTATGCTAATTCAAACTGTTTGTGAAATCTAGTGTGACTTACCCACAACCAGAGTAACTTTTAGAAAAAGTATGCTCTACCTTCTATGCTTAATTACATAACCACATTAATAAACTCTTTTATTTTATTCTGGCAATTTTTCCTCAATGCTTCATAAGACTGGTGTGTTTAATCTTCAGTAAGGCAAGATACACAAGAAAAATAACACAAATGATACAATATTTAGTCTTTCGAGGCATTTTTTTTAATACTAAAGACTGTTAAAACCTTTAGCAATAGAATTTCTTTATAGCATATACTGTGTCTTTGGTTCTGGAAGATACACTTACTTCTAATTAAATCTTTTTAAGTTAAATTTATATATGCTGTAAAGGAGTGATTATTTTCATGGCACAAATCCTGTTACAGTTAGTTTTAATAGTTTTCTTCAGTATTTTGCAGATGCATCTAAACATCTGAAAGTGAAAATGTTTTTTTAAAGACCAGATATGCAACACAGTATAAGGAATTATTTGTATGATACTTCATCTGCACATCTTTCTCCACATATAATATATTTGGCTAAAAATAAACAAGAAGGTAAGATAGTCATCCTGGCTTTGAAACTTCTGCCTAATAACAAATATAACAGAAGATAATTTAATGAAATAGGATGCCAGGCAGAGGAATGGGAACTCTTACGTGCTTTGAAGAATACATTATTTCCTACATTATAGACAACCCAACAGGAGAAACTTCTAAAACAGTGACCTTGAAACAGAAAGAGTTTAAAATAAAATCAGTAAGAAGCCACTAGTTCTAGTACCGAGTTTCTGATGTAAGCATACAATGCTTGATGAAGAACTCAAAAATGCTGAGAAGCCTGAGCTACTAAAATGGCAATGTCTAATTCAGCATGAAAAATGACCTGCTTAGTGATCTGCTGATTTGTATTTTAATAGGTGTATGGGCTGCTAATCCTCAATACTTAAAATTTTATCTGACTCATCTAAACTTACTGAATGTTGCTTGTGCCATTTCCTCCTTGATGTATGTTAAGCAATTTTTTCTATTATTTCTTATTTGAGGCATTTGAACTGAATAAATCTAGACACGGAGCAACTATTTTTAACTGCATTTGCTCACATATGTTGTTATGCAAAATGTCACCTTAAGCTAACATTGAAGGCAAGACAAAAAAAGACAGATGTACTACAAAAAATGACAGACATACTACAAAATAATCTTCAAAAAATACGTTCTTTTCAATAATATCCTTCATAAATTAAGAATATTATGCATCTATGGTGAGGCACAGAAAAACAAAAAAAAAATATTTATTTGGTAACTGCAAGAAATTCAGAAATTGGAGTGACTGGAATACATCAAACAGCTGCTGAGCCTGTTTCCAAATTCAAGCCCATCAGCACAACCCAGGCGTTACTCTTTCTTTGCAAAATATGAAAAGAGGTGGCCCAAATATGGACATTGTGCTAGTTTTGGGGGAATGAAGAGAAGAAAAGTGAGAGCACACAAACTTTGGTTCAGAAAAGACCAAGCCTGGTTCACATCTGAACTGCTTTTTCATCGCACCCTGATGTTATCCTTAAAAATTCTACAGACTTACTCGGCCACATGACAAAGCCATATTCTCAGCACAAAAACCTGAGAGTTGTGTTGCCACCTGAAGTAAAGACAAGATTTTAAAACAAATAAATGAAAGGCCTACCTCTCCTTTTTACAGCTTTTCTTCCTGAAGTACCTTCATGCCACGTCTATCCAGAATCTATGCAAACAATGCAGCATGAAGTTATAGCGGATATCGAAAGTTATGTTTCATTTGGATTTCTGCAGTTCTCATAATTCATGCTAGTCTCCTGATCACCCAACTAAACACCAAAAGTCTCTTTCAAAATGCAGTGCAATGACATCTTAAGTGTCATAAGGGGAAAATCAAAGTATCATATAACATGTCACCTCTTAGTAGTTGTGCTCTGACTTTTGACACTCATTCTACTGAACACCTATGTATTTAGACACCGTTCCTCTCCTTGCATAAGACTATGAAACACACCAGTTAATTTAAAAAGCTTTAACACAAAAAAATTTATCTTATACAAGTTCTATTACATATATAATTTCTATTACATATATCATTTCCCTCTGTATTTCGGTGGAGCACATTATTTCCAAAGAGTTCTCAAACTGCTCCAGAAAGTCCAAATTCATGCCTTTGCACAGATACAGTAATACGTTTGGGGTTTTTTCCTCCACTGTATTACAATCAGTGCTCTGAAAAAGTTTAGGTTCTACACAAGTCAAGTTCTTCTGATACATGAATGATGCAACTTTTCATTTGTCATGGAAAGCTTGCTTATTTTGCTAACATTTACTGAATTTAAATTGGTATTATTCAGGTGTTTTGTCTTTCCTACTCCTATCTTAGAAAATAGTTCTAACATATAGATTTGCATATCTGAATTTCCACATCCTGGTCAAGAATTTAAATATCAATCAGTATCTCTAGACATAACAGACATACTGTCACATGTA
Organism: Ibycter americanus; assembly: GCA_035590275.1. Lineage (NCBI taxonomy): Eukaryota > Metazoa > Chordata > Aves > Falconiformes > Falconidae > Ibycter > Ibycter americanus. The sequence goes on from JAVJGI010000001.1 coordinate 870,164, forward strand.
TTTAAAAACATAAAAAGTAACTCAGGTATGTAAGCAACGATGAAATTCCAGTTTTCTAACTTTCTCAGTTCTTTGAAGGAATAAACTAATCTTTTAAAGCTGTATCACTTTGTTAGACACCCACTGGATAGCTGCTTCTCACAATGGTGATAGATGCCATTTCAACTACAAGTCTAATATCAAACAATCCCTTCTATCAGCAACATTATCATATTAGCATGCTTGATCTGCTTAACCAGTCCATCTAATCACTTACAGTAAAGTTGTATACAGAAGGGAAGCAGGTATCGCTGACCAGCTTACAAGTAAATTCAATCTGAGTGCTGCTAAGAAACATATTAAGTTTGTCCTACACCGTTTGTTACAAACCTCTTTGGATACCTAACACAACCCAATTATTAAAAGTATTATAGAAGATTCCAAAATAAGTCATGTGTGTACTTGGAGACATTACTAAACCCAGAAACATGTCAGACAGCAGACACACACAGCCTGCTGACAGACAAACTCTAGCAAATTTTGCCCCCCAAGAGTTTCAAAAGTTACCACCTCCAGCTGCCCATTCCATTCCTTAGCTAAAGGTTCCTGCCCCTCTTTCTCCCTTCCTGGAAATCAACAGGAAGGAATGTGTATTAGTATTCAGCCACTTCAGTTCAGAATCTGGCAATTTAAACTGCTGGTGAGTTTAAACTAACCTGCTGGACTTTACATTGAAAAAAACACTCACACCCCTTACCACCCATTCTGCTACAGAGATAGTAACCTACTAAAAAGTAGGAGCAAACTGTGAGGAGAGTGTAATACCAAAATGCACATACAAGCTGCCTCTTAATATGGACATTTAGCTGTAATTTTTGATGGTTCAATGTACTGATACAGCTGTATCAGTGAAACTTTGAAGTCTCCTCATTTTGCATCTCCTTCCCTTTGTACAGTTCCTTTCTTGGGTCCAAACAAATGTTTTCATCACCAACCACGTGTCTACAGAACTTCACAGATTCCTCCTTCAGCAAGTCACCCTCTTCCCTAGGTATGTGGTACTACAGCTACTGTGCTTTTGATATTTAAACTAGCTTGACAGAACTAACTTTGCCATTTCTCGTTTCTTTAGTAGGCAGTGCGACCACCCTATTAATCTAAATTCATGTAACCGAACCTGGTACTTTTGCAGTTTTTACAGTTAAACTTTTCTTTAATGAACTGCAAAAATGTCACATGTTCTTATTAAGTAGCTCTCTCCAAATAATAACAAGCAAACAAATTAGCAACACTCAAATCCTAAAGGAGCCATGACATGCAGATTTGGTTCTCATCACACATACAGTTAGTATGCGAGAAATGAATTTGACAGAAATTTTCTGTTTCAACTGCCAGTTTTCAGAGGACCGGATTTGCACCTCTAAGTAATACCTCTCTGCCATTTTGAAACTTACACAGACCTCTTCAGCTGTTTGAATTAATACTACCTGGACTCACAAAACTACTTGGGATTCATAGTCATTTTTTATTTATTTATGCGTAAGACCTTTAAATTATGTCATCAAGATGAAACAATCATCAATTATTCTGAAGTTAAAAGTCTGCTCAAAACAATATCTGTGTTGTGAATGTTTTGTCAACAATTTGAATTCCCTTCAAAATTGTTATTCTACATTATAGGCTGTCTTTTGTCTTTAGTCATTTAACTGATATTTTTTTTTCATTACAAACTGTTTCTAAAAACAGTGAAATCATCTGTTTCCTTTAACTTCACACACCCTCTCTTCAAAGTTTTGCCAGGTTTTCTTCTAGCCTAAGTAAAAGTGGTTTCATTTGTCTCCTTTCTGTGTAAAGTATCTTTTGGTGCCCATGAATATTATTAATAAAAGGAAATCATAAAGTCAATTTCATGACTTGGTAGAGATGAGAGTTAAAAGATTATTCCGCTAGCATATGTCACTATATGCTGACTCCCATGGCTAGTGTTCCTATCAGAAAGGTTTTTTCCATCCACTAAAATTGGTATCAGTTAAGTAATATCATCATGACAGAGCTAGCAAAACATTCTTTTCCTCAAGCCGAGGCATGACAGTCTCTGCTTGGTGCTTTTACAAGAGACATAAAAATACTTCATGATGAAGAACTTTTAACTGACTTAGGGAATGAGGTAAAACAGGAGTGAGGTGGATCAGTAGCACACAGGCTTCTTGCCACAGAATGCAAAGCACAATGAAGTGTGAAAGCTTCAGCTGAATCAGTGATGTATGAGAGGACTTTACCTAACACGGCTTTGTATGCCATGGAATGGGCAATAACGAATCTGCCAGGAGCCAAAAATGAACTGTGTTGGGCTCCAAAACATACTTAGAGTTTGTTTTGGAGCCAAGAATACTTGGTTCCCTCTCCGATGCAGCATTCTTACGCCGCTAAATGAGACAGTGTTATAAAATATCAAGTTCATTCTGAAATCAGAAATCTAAAATTCCCTGAGATTTTCTTGCTGGAGGACTAGCAATAAGAATACAGAGGCAAGTGGAAATTATTCTTTACTTATCTTATTATTCTCCACACTTTGTAGACACAAAGCAAAAAAACGGAGGTCATAAGGTTAGAAGCAGAAACCCTTCAATGCAGTCCAGAAAGACTGCTTCTCTTAGCCACAGCCTTTCCACACCAGTTGTAAAAAAGGCCCACCCGAAAGAGGTGCTAACTGAAAGCGGGCTGTTGCAACAGAGACAAAAATTCCCCAAGTTGCTCATGGCCACATTTATTTTAATCTTCATCTGCAGAGGTTGTGTGTTGCTACAACATTTCAACAATAAAAGACAAATTCAATAAAGGATTTAGATATTTATGGTACAATTTAGGAAGTATATACATGGCCCCAGACCAAAAAAAGTTATCTATACAGCCCTTGTCTAACTAGCTAGGTGCCAAAGATGCCACAGGCACCTGAACTTTCACCTCTAAAATTAGTTAGAAATTTAAGCCCCAAGGTCAAAGGTTCTACCACCTGGGCTGAAGTTAACACCTCTCCTTCACCTGGAATTCACAAACCATACACCCCAAACTATCAGCCATCTCAAAGCTGCTATCTATTTGTACCATGTTAGAACTAATCTGACTTCAGCAGAAAAACAAAGAACTCATAGCAATCTCTGTTCATGGTCAATGTCAACACTTGCCATTTTATTTACAGATGATTAAAGGAATCACTCATTAACTTGACCATCAGAATAGAAACATACCAACCAAAACAAGCAAGCTACTCTCTCTGAGAAGACTACTCTAATCATCAGCTGCTGACTGGGATCAATCCTGTTGAAGTGCTGACACTATAAAAAAAGAACACATGATTAATAGATCAAAGAGTCCATAAGAACACAATTCCAAAGTTGGATAATTCTCGGGGGGGACAGAAGAAAGGAGAATTCTACGTTTCAGACTTGCTCCCAACCCCATCTCTGCATTTTGTTCAATTAGTCTGTAATGAAAAATTATGAAATTTCTTGAAGTAAGAATCAGCCTGAGCACTGCCATGCCTTAAGCGCTCTGCTGGTCTGAGCCTGTGTACACTGCTCAGGCATACCAGATACCTTACACCACTGCGTCTTGGAAATGGTCTCCCAAACTTTTCTGCCTCCCCAAGATTCTATAAATTTGCTTTCGTAATGATAGTATTTGATCCATTCAGACTAATACAACTGATTTAGCTGACAGTAACTTATGCCACTATTCTTTAAAAAAACCCAGATTTTATATTTTTCACAGAACAGTTTGGAACTTACCAACTAACAGCTGCTGTGAATAATCGTCTTCTCTTCTTCCTTCGCAACTGGCTTCTTTGTTACAAAATTTTTCTCCTCTTTTGATTTTGCAAGATTTCAGTCATTAAAAAGCTACAGGGTTCTTTGTTCTGAAACAGTAACAGATCAGTCCTTGAATAAACTACACCATCTGTGTTCCCCTGCACACTGTGCTTTTAAGTGATACTTATTTCAGGGTTCCACTAAAATAAATCCAAAAGTACACGAGCAGCAGCCACATTTATTCATTTTTCATAAAAACACTTGCTAACATGAATTTGGCTAAACCTTTTGATTTTTGGTCTTCTTCAGGTACTTGACTGCTGCTTGGGAAATTTCACTACTTTACTCCTGTAAGTTCTGCCTTGGTTACTTAAGTTTTCCCCAACAGCAGATTTCTTTAGTATCTAATGAAAAACTCCAAATAGCAAACACAAGAACTAAATGCAAGAGCAAAGGCAAATGAGCCTTTTGTTTGTAGAAACAAGAAAAGGATTGCATTCACATTTGAAACTATCTTTTTGATTATAGCAGAGATTTCACTACTTCTGAAACGTTTAGGTTCCTCAGTTTGCAGTAAAAGCTTCCTTGTTGCTTCTAAGTCTTCAAATATTGTGGGGAAATTTTCACTGTTTCACTGTGGGGAAATAATACTGAAATTATTTCAGTAACAGCTATCCAAGGTTTCAGTAACACTACATTCCAGACTGTGAATCAAACCCCTTTACCTCACAATAATTAATGTTTTGAATAGCAAATCAAAACATAAAATAATAATAAGCCAACAAAAACCTTTACACAAGAAACTCTCTGTGTTTCTGGAACTCTTCTGGAGTATCAGGAAGGTTGAGAATTACCAAATGCAAAATGGCAAAGAATTTATCATCAAAGCATTACTTAAGAGCCTATCCTCTATGGGCCTGCGACTGGTTTCAGTACGGCAAATGTACAGACACACAGAAACCAACAGCATAGTGAAACACAGGTTCCTAACTAAAAGGAATGTCCCCATAGGAACCTTCACATCCTACATTTAATAACAGTGCTAAACAGAGATGTGCTACAGATACTCAAGCTAGGTGAAAACACAGAGCATGAGTATCATCTTTTTCCTCTTCCATTCCCTACCTTTATATGCAAAGATTTTTCTTCCCTGAAACACAGAACTGACTCTAAGTTACAGGGGAGGAAAAGAAAGAGCACCATCACCACAGAACATACATATTTCACAATAACCTGACAGTCTACACCACCTTCTCCCTATCCCTTCAGTCACCATGGGGCTTCCCACCTTTCCAGACCCCTGTATCTGAGCTCCTGTTCCTGCTCCCCATATTTACAGCATTGGAATCTTAGGGCTGCAAAGAGGGAGTTACATTTAACTGAACCACTGCTGACACCTGTTGTCCGCCCTGAGAAATCTGTGTTAATCAGGCCTGCTGTACTTCATACAGTGAAATACGGGGAAAAAACCCATTGTACAGGCTCTGTCTCCCCCCAGTTCTCTGACTGATAATGTTGCAGGTCCAGGGAGCAGGGATGGACACGAAGTAGGGGCCTGGGAAGAGGAGTTAAGAAACCACTTCACTACATAAGCTAAGGCGTGCTAGCACCAATTTGAAGCGGAGAAGTAGGGTGAAAGACTGCCTTAGCCTGCAAATGGTGTGGAATCACTGAGCCATCTGGTAAAGAAAAAGGATTGCAATGCCATGCCCGGCTACTAAATGATGATTGCACTTATCTAGTGACAATTTATGTAGTGAGCATGTATGTAACAGTGGACATTAACAGGAACATCCCATAGGAAACAAAGTAGTGAATGGCAAGGCACAGTACCAGCGAAAGCAAGATACAGGCATCAAGCAAAAAACCCAAGTCTTCAGCTCAAATATTATTCACATTTTATTATATCAATGCATAAATCCACCAGAGCTACAAATACCAACTTCCCTCTAAAACCGAATGCCTTAGAAACACTGTGGCAAGGAATAATTCACAAAAAATGCTCCAACATGTAACAACCCTCTCGCCCCCCCCGCCAGGTTGTTAAGGGACTAGGACAAGCACGCATACTGCTAGCACTAACGGTGAAAGCGCCAGGCAGCAGCCCCAGGAAGCCCTGCCCCGGGGGTCGCTCCCAGGGGATACCGACAGGCCGCCACAGGGCGCTGCCCCGAGGGGCCCCGGCCGTGAGGGAGCCCCGGGGACCCCTCC
>JAVJGI010000001.1:877278-913689 GCA_035590275.1 Ibycter americanus
GGTGCCGCTCGCGCTGGGCGTGGCGCTGCCGGGCGGCTCGTGAAGCCGGAGGTGGCCGCGTGCCGGCCCCGCCGGAGCTCTCGGCGGCGGGGTGGTGGCTGGCGGGGGAGTCGAGCGAACCGCCTTTGCCGCTTTGGGGCATGCAAGGACCCCAGTGAACGCACGATTTATCTCCCTAGTGCCGCATGTTTGTAATTAGTAGTTCCCTTAGGTTATTTTCCACTAGTAACATATTTTCTTGCCTTTTTTTGCGAGCTCTGTGACGGTAAACTGCCCGGGATGGCTTATCTTCCCGTGAAACGCACCAGGTGTAGAACACGTAACGCCGCATCGGAAGCGTGTTGCCCACAAGACACAGTGTGCTGGTGCAGGCTTGCACTGCGGGGACCTTTTTTCAGTTTTGGGGTTTTTTTTGTTTTGGTTTTTTTTTTAGTCCTCAGGAAGGAAATTTTGTCACAGGAAACTTCCATTAAGTATGTATGATGTGGAGGGCTGTAGTTCCATGAGCAGTTGAACAGCAGCTGCTGCTGCTGCCACCAAAAAGCGGTGGTCTTCGCGCCTGCCCCTAGACACATGGTCCTTCACTAGAGCTGCACAGGGGAATCGGGCTCATAGGATGCTTTACTGAGCTGCTTTAACTCAACTAATGAGTTTAGTTTGGGCCAAGTTAGTGAGCTGACACCTCAGGATGCTCCAAAGCTCCATGAGCTGCAAGAGGCACGAGTAGATGGCTAACAGCAGAGTTTGAAAGGGGAGATGAATGTGAATAAAGAGTGGGAGTGGCCATCGCTCTTTGGTTTAATACTCAGGAAAAGAAACTCCATGGTTATACTAGACTTGAGTATTGCAAAGAGCATAAAACTGGCATAAAAGCATATTTTTGAGTGGAGGAAATTTATACTGCCAGTCTCTTCCATGATGCAGAGATCTGGTATTAATGAGAGGCGTTATACCTTAATTGCTTTTCTGCAATTAAGTTCTGCAGACCCCAGGCTTAAGGCCTGTGACTCCACCAGATTGACAGTGGTTCAGAAACGAAGTCAAGTGCTTGATAGGGGTTACTACTTCAAAACATGTTGCTTGTTGCAAAAGAATGAAAATTCATAGCAAGGCTTAAATTGGGAAGTTTTGGTGATGTTTTTCCTAACTACTGTCTCCAACAGTATTTTTTCTGCTGGTAAACTTTTTTTTCTTTGAGATTACTAAGCTTAGTTTTAACGACGTGATATTGTAATGGGCTATTTTTCAAACTGGAATAAATGTAATTAAGAAATTAATTTGTAACACAAGATTGTACATGAGATGTAACAAGAAATTTTTGTAACATGAGGAATTAAGGTTCATAGCTGATCGCCACCTGCTTATGGTATTCCTCTTCGTAGAGGGTAGGTTTGGTAAATTGATAAGCTTTGTGAATACGTGTGAAAATAGCTGCTGTCTCTGTTATTTTCCAGTTTCTTTTTCTAATATGGTTTAGTGTGCCAATGTCACATAATCCTCCAAATGTAGATTTGTAACAAGGTCTTAAAAAGTTATGTGACATTCCATAATGTATAAGAAATTAAGCATTTTCTTTAAACCACTACCTAAATGTGTTCCAGGGAGAAATCTTGTAAGTTGGGTGAACTACAGACATAAACTCTGTTTTATCAGAATGATTGGAGTGTCTTGTATAAGACTGAACACTAGAGGCTTTTTATTTTTTTATGGAAAGTTGAGAAATGATATTGCAAGTGGTTGCCAGTGGACAGCTATGCTCTGGTGTTCCAGTCAGCTTTTATATATTTGGGGATGGCTAACATGTATTTTATTAAAATGAAATGCAGTGCAGTTTAGAAAGAGAGAGATACAGATTTTTGTTACCAGGAGAAAGTCTATAGGCTATTTGTGTAACTTAGACTACTGTGGTTGCAAGGCCTGTTGTTCAAAACTGGGGCTCCATAATTTCTGGAAGGCAGGTTTTATTTTGTAATGTTGATTATATTTTAGCCAAAAGTATTTAAAAGAAAGTACAGAAAATGGATGAGGGAAATATGTAATAGGAATAATTATTTATGTAATGCGTGAAAGAGAAATGATGAGAGAGGATAATCTTGTGTTTTGTTTTGTCTTAGAAAAAATGTAGAAGATTTCACTGGACCTAGAGAAAGAAGTGATCTGGGATTCGTCACATTTGACATTACTGCAGATATCCTTAATTGCGCACATTTTGAAATAAGAACATCTTGACATCTATTTTTGTTACTTATAATCTTCAGATATTCAGGACTTGAGGAAAACTAGCAATTTGTTTCAAAATACAAATTTAAAGCAGTGAAAGGTAGTATTTTACATAGCTAGGGCAGTAAAATAGAACTTGGATTAACTGTTCTGCCTCTAGTAGGTGACGGAGGGCAAGTTGTTTTCTCTCTCTAAGACCCGTTTTTAAAATCAAGCTCTGCAGTGAAGTGCACTGTATCTAGTAATAGGAAGTGTGGTTTAACATCTGGACAGTATTATGGTTAACTGAAGTTTGTATTGGTGGTTTGACATGTTAATTAATTGTAGGATTTATATGACATACTATTTTGACTGTCATACTGAATCTAGAGACACTCCCAATACACCTTTCAAACTAATATAGTTGTGAGGCTTTCAAAGTTCTGGCCACATAATAGTTGCATACAAGTACCTGTCTCCATTTAAAAATAAAGAGACATTGTAATCCTTTACTTGCTTAGATTTTGAAACTATGAAATCTTTAACATAGGGTGAAATTCATTGGGAAGCATATGAGGTGCTACAAAATTTATTGCATTTGTTTTGGGCCTCTTACTACAACTTTCCTTTTGTATTTCTCTGTTAGTCTGATTTTTATTGGTCAAAGAGGGTTGTGTGGGGTGGTTTTGTTACATTTTGGTTTGGGTAGGTTTTTGGCAGTAGAAGGGAATCGTTCTTAGGGGTCTTGACATAAAAATGTGTCTTTTTCTGCAGAAGTCAGTACCAAATACAAGGCAGCATGCTTTACCTCAGGTGATTACACTCAGCCTTGCTATGCAACTGGGCTGAGACACCTGGAATTTTTCCCTGTCTGCTGTTTTTTGTCACTGTGTTAGGCAAGACACTGATTACCTCTGTGTTTGTTTCCCTGTTTTGGAGGACGCTACATTGTGTAAGCAAACCAAACGAAATACAACTCTTGAATGCATGTGAACGCTGGATAAACAGGTTAATCAGATTTTGCAGGTGTGTGTTGCACAGGAATAAGGGGGATTTATTTTTATTAGCTGGAAGCAGAAGAGGTGAACTCCCAAGTCTTGAGTTTTACCTCTGAAACGCTTATATGTATGACAACCAGAAACTAGAATTCTAAACCAGATTAGTTGAATTGTATGTAGTGTATATGGGGAGTGGGGCAGAGCAGGGCAGGACAGGAACTCTAAAAGAAGTGTTCTTATACAAGGATTAGTCTGCAGTGTGTGGACATAAAGATTCAGCGTATTAATGACTTTTAATAGTAGCAGTAGTTTTAAATTTATTTTTATAAAAACTTTGATATAATTGTTTATGCCCGGCATAAGCAAACCTTGCAGTATGCAATTTTCTGGGAGGTTATTTTTTGGACAAAATTTGTAAAGAGATACTGGTACATGGGCTCTCTTAACTAACAGGCACAAGTTGTTAGTCCTAGAAGGAAGTAAATAAAATGACAGTTAGAAAAATAAACGAGGGAAAGGAAAAAGTGGGAGGAGGCAGTTTTCAAAAACACTTTTTAGCTTACTTAATTCGTGGCTAACTTTAGCAAGTGTTAAGAAATCCTACAAAAGAGATTTCAGAATCTTGTTTGTTTTGAGTTAGATGGTAAAAAGTGTTCAAGTAAAATAGCTCCAGCTGTTTTTGCAGCAACAACAGTTAATTATTTAATTCTTTCCTTACTTGCCCTTTGAATTAGAAGTTTAAAACCATGGTTCAGTCTCGGAATGAGTGGAACAAGATAGAACAGATTTTTGAGGCTGGCAGGGGAATCTATTTAGTTTATTCTTTGAGATAGTGGCAAATAGAATAAAGAGAAGGACTGGGAAATAAAAGGTTACAGTCATCTGTTTTGTGAGTTAAAAAGCCTTTTGCTTAACAATTACACACAATGCGTTTTATTGCGAAATAGATAAGTATTTAGAATATCAGCTTTGTTATACTGACAGTCTCAAATGGCAGTCGTCAGTTCTTTACTGTTGATCAAAATCTGAGCAGAGTTCTGTTTCAGTATAAGAAGCTGACTTTCTTTGTAGTGATCAGGTAGTTAAATTTCCTAATTCCTGGTGTCCCTTCCAATATGAAATCTACAGACTTCTCTAGTGTGGATATTACAGGATTACAGGCTCTTTGAACTCTCTACTCTCCAACAATTTTGTATTTATATATTGTTTAATGTTGTTTTATCTTGATCCACAGTTGGATACCAGGGTTCTTTGACAGTATAAATAATTGCTTTGAAGATATTTACTGAAGAATTCTGTCTTGCCTTTTATATTTAAGGTTTTGTAATAGATTGTCTAGCAGTGGATTATAGCTACTAGCTTGCAGTGTCAAATATAGAACTCTTAAATCATTGGAGGAAATAGCTGTTAAATTTCATAAATAGCAAAAAAGAAACAAAAAAGAAAACCCCCAAACCAAAAACCTGTCATTTTAATATGATTGAAATATACATTAGAACTCCTGGAGTGCTCTGATGTATAAATAAGATGAGGTATGTTCAAAGGTAAGAATCACTGTAATTTTCATAGTCTATTTAGATCTAGTAAAAATAAAACAAGGTTATGTAATTACAATATGGTATTTTTCTTAACTTGCATACATTTGCAGAGTATATTTGACTGGAATGTTAAACAATTGTTTCTATATTTGTCTGCAGAATATTCAACGAAAAACAATGTAAGTATCAGTAAGAAAGTTGAAGCGATTACCCATTTTGTACTGCAGCTATTTTTAACGTTCTGAAGTTCTGCTGGGAAAAGTTAAGGTACCAGCATTTCCTACTAGCTGGGAGTGTTTCTACTGGCCTTCATGATTGTTATTTTCTTGACAGTTTAACTGCAGGGTGTGTGGTTCACCCTCATGAAACCTAACTTGATATGTGCCCAGCAGAGTGGGAGAAAAGTAACACGTGCCTTGTTGTTGTTCACTTACAATAGTGTACTGTAAATTAGGTTTTTTACTTGTTTAGTCCTATCACTTTGGGTAGCTGAAGGCTTTCTTCACTGATTTAGTAGGAGCTGTGTGGAACAGCCTATGGAAAAATTATTTTAATGAAACACCAAGCTGCCATGGTACCACTGAATTCTAATTTAAGCTCCTGTGGTCACACTGCAAGGATATAGTGAAGACTTAGTTTTGTGCAGCAAGTTAAAAACCCCAAAAAACATCTCCCTACTTTTCTTTCTCTCTCTCCCTCTCTTTTTTCTTTTAAAGTACCTTGATTATTTTATACATGCTGGTGGATATGTGGGTATTTTGTTTGTGCTAAAATAGTTTTTAGGGTTATTAGCATCTGGGACTTCATTGTCTTGTTTCATCTTTTGCATATTTCTTTTCGTAAATCACTAGTTCTCACAAATACTGAGAAATATTTTTTCTAGAATTGTTCTGTAAGGTACTAAACAAGACCGTTTAGCAGCTAACTATTTAAAAGAACAGTATAAAGCTTCAAATATTTCAGAATTTGGAATCAGTCTGTTTAGTTGTTCATACAGTTCTTGGGATTATGCTTGCAATTCAAGTAGAGATTTTTTCCATGAAAGTTGGAAAAATGTCCAATACCTAGGCAGTCATGATAGCTCAATTCAAGCCCTTTATTTGAAACCAAGTCTAAATACTGCTTTAAAAGTGACTTACCTTTGCAATTCAAAAGGAAAACCCATCATACTTTGTAAGTCTTAGGAAGCTTATGACTCATTTAAATGGCTTTCTCATGTGTTACTGAGCTCTTCTTTGTTGTTTCCATTTATTCTGTGCCATGCTTCGGTGTGTAGTAGTACTGGTTTCCCCTCTGTAAACCATTATTTTGTTAAATTAGTTGTGGATTGCAAGCACATACTTCAGGGTTTTCAGATGAATAATGCTATGACATTCCAGTGACTGAATATGATCTTGTAAGGTATCTTGCTGACTTCATTACAATTGTATTTTTAGGCTCTAAACCAGGTGGTCCTCTGGGATAAGATCATGTTGAGAGGAGACAACCCAAGGCTCTTCTTAAAAGACATGCAGTCAAAGTACTTTTTCTTTGATGATGGAAATGGTCTCAAGTAAGTAAATCCTTTTTTATTATATTGTTCGTGGTGTCTTGATTTACTTGCATACTTTGCTTTTATATGTGTTTTTAGTGCTGTGGTAAGGTACCTATATATCATACTCTGTCAGTCTATTGCATCTTTGTAGTTTGATTGTTAGCAGATGACCTTGTGATATGAGATACCCTGTTTCTTGTGTATTTAATTTATTAATTTCTGTATCTAATTTATTTCATATTAGTAATTACTAATTAAATTGGTGGACTCGAGTATTTGTGCTAATAGTCTTTGTTGCTTTTGCAGGGGAAACAGGAATGTCACTTTGACTCTCTCCTGGAATGTTGTACCAAATGCTGGCATTCTACCTCTTGTAACAGGATCTGGACATGTGTCTGTACCTTTCCCGGATACCTATGAAACAACAAAAAGTTATTAAATTATAATACTGAATCCTAAGCAAGATATTTTTATACTGTATATTGTGAATAAATTTTATTGCAGTTTCTTCTCACATCCCGTGCAGCCCTTCAGTGAAAGGTACTTAATTTCCTCAGGTCTAACAGCAGAGGAAAAGGAAATGAAAGTTCAGGTGTGTGGTTTTTTTTATAAATAAAAATAAATGAAACATTGAAGCAGAAACTTAAGGGAAAGGTAAATTGCAGAGTAATGGTTTTGGGGGGGAAACTGAGGAAATATTTTTTTCTTTCTCCTGGCCATCTGGGTATAGTTCTCCTTTTCTTTTAAATAAACATTTTTAAACCAGAAAGTAGTCTTACTGTGTTTTTTTGGGGGTACCGTGATACTTACCTAATCTATGTGGAACCAGGATATGCCTTCTGGTGTCAGTTTGTGTGAGTGCCTGAAAGAAATGGCTACTGTATTTTACAGCATTTTGCTAAATGCATGTTTAGGATGTTACAGTAGGGTAAGCTTGGTCCTTTTTAGGACTGCCAACAGCTACTTTGAAAACTGATAGTTCATTATCTGTCAGTAGGCCTGTAGATCTTGAGTGCCACTGATGCAGCCCACATGCAATTCTGTATTACAAAACATTTTAATCACTCCTAATAATCCAGCTAACTGTAAGAATAAAAAGAAATCTTTTCAGTGTATTGAGCATAAAGCATTAAAAAAAATAAAAGCTTTAGGTACAGAAAGACTGTCTACAAAGCAGCCACTTGATTCTTGTTTGGATCTGCTCAGCAGGAGGAATGAACACTTGGAGAGGAGGCTGGGAGAACTAGTATTAGAGGGGCCCTTCCACAGCAAGGAATGGGACACGTTCTCAAAAACAGTCTGGGAAACATTTAAGAAATTGAGGATTTCCCATGGGAACATAGAGAAATTCAGACAGATTTGCCAGCTTGAACATGGACATGAGTCTACCTGCAAGTCTTCCTGATTTGCATCAAGGAAAGGTAGCAGTGTATTGCAATTTCAGTCAGCACCTTTGCTGAAGAAGTGGCCTCTCTGTGGCTACACATCCTGCTTTTTGTGTCCTTCACTCAGCTGCAGCTGCTTGTCATAATTGAGAGGACAGAAGGAGGAAGCTGGGTATCGGGATTGCCTCTTGGCAATAGCAATGGTTTATGCCAATCGACTAGTGTTTCTTGGTCACAAATATTCAGGAGGAGTGCGCTTGCCACTGTCACCTTCCTGACTTAGTTCTTAATGTACCTGTATGTATTCAAACAAAGTATGGTGGGCAGAAGTTAATTTATTGTGAGACATGGAATGTTCTGAATGTGTTGGGGACTTTCAAAAAGCAAACATAGTCTGAAATTAAGTTTTTTAATACTGCAAATCAGAAAAAATAATAGGAAAAATTATGAGAATGGCAGTGTGGCAAATCTTTCAAAAGAAGAGATGCAAAAGATTGGAGCAGTGTCTCCCCCTTTGTTGTGAGTTCACCTGAAAGCTGATGGATTTTGAGGAAGCTAACTTGCAAAAAAAAAACAAAAAAAAACAAAAAAAAAACTTTAGTATTTTTGCAGTATGTTCTCCATGTTGGTATATCAATTGCAGAGGTGTGGAAAAAGTTTCCAAAAAGTACTTTGTCTTTTTACAAACAATTTTTCTTTAAGTGTAAAAACCAAAACAGTATTTTTCACAAGAATATCTTAGGACAATTTTTCATTTGTATCCAGAATATTTACATGAATTTCAGTTCTCTGAACTTGTGCTGTTTTCCACGGATTAGCATAGTCAGCACACATATATTTTTTTTCCCTGTGCTTTGATAGCCAATGTGTATATATATTGCTCTAAAAACTTAACTGTTATAGAGAACTTAATACTGTCACACAGAAGTAAAACAAACAAAAATACTTGTTTAAGATAATTGGGAAAAGTTGTGGAGTTGTTTTGTTAATTGCCAAGTAAGTTGTTGGTTTATTCATAAATTATATTCCTGAAATGTTTACTTAAACTTATTTCTTGTGGCTTGGCATTCAACCAGTTCCCTGCATTCCTTTGGCAGTACCCTTCCAATGAATATAAAGGCTGTCTATGGAAGAGGTGCTTTAACTACAAAGACAAGGATCTGCTGTCAAAAACCATCAGAGAGAAGTCTACCTTCTTTCCTCAAAAATGGTATATTCCTCGCAGCAAATAGTAGCAGAATCTTAAGACACTAAAATTGTAGCTCCAAACATGATGCTTGAATCTTTTCTAGCCTCTCCCAGTGAAATTATGCTTAGACGAGCATTTTAAAGAGATGAAGAAACCATCGCTCAGTTTATGTTCAGGTTCTTAGGGAGAAGAACAACTTATCCTGAGGGGAAGGCCAGGATAGGTGAGCACTTAGATGATACTGTAATAGGTTACTCTTCTCGGCCACCAAGCAGGACGGTTCTCCTGGTTCAGGGAGCAAGGAGGCAAATTCCTCAGTAGGGCTCTTTAAAGCCTTTCAAAAAGTGACTACTGTATCTTGTGACAATTCTCAAACCATTTATAAAAAGAACACTTTTTAAATGGAAACATGCCATCTACTTCCTCTTGTCTCTTCTAATACTTCTTTTGAAGTATCATTATTGCTGGCAGCTGATTGTTCTCTTAATGTGTTACTAGCTAAATAATGATGTTTTGTAAATTGATATGTACAAAAGGTGTATTCCCTAGCAACTGATTTGCTTAATGGGAAAGGGCTTGAAACTTTTTTGTAGGAAATTTGAACTGAAAACACTTCTGGTGCATTTCAGATAGCGATTCTTTGAGGTTCTGGAGGCAGTTGTTGTCTAAGAACTGAAAACTCTTAAAGTAGCCTGGGTTTCCATTTACTGTAAAGAGTGTGCGGCACAACATGGAAAGCCCTATGCAGGAAAAGAACGTAACTTTTAAAAATCTGCATTTACAACTCTGCTCCCCTGCACATCAGGTCTTATTTATGGATTGGCACTGTAGATACTGGAAATGGAAACAGAAAATAAATAAATTACTTCTAGCTATTAGTTGTTCATTCTTTTAAAAAGATTCTTCTGAACAGCAAAGTTAAAGCTAGCTATTATATTGCTGAACAGCTAGATTCAAGTAGAGTTCCTGCATTGTTTTTGGATTACAAATGTTGAAAATATTATTCTTCTGAAAATTATTTCTAGAGAAGTTTTGCAGGAACAGTTCTGTAAAATGAAAGTTATTTAGATTAAAAATTCAGGTATTGGAGGAGCAATCTTACTCCAAATTTCTGTCAGAAAATAACTATTTGTAAGTCTTTGGTATTTAAAGAATGTTCTGGTTTATTTGGCTCCTTTATTTTGGATTAAAATTGGTATTTTCTCCATGAAAAACAGTTTAAAACTGCTTTTAAAATATTGTAAATTGTTTATGCAAACAAGCAAACAGGCATATACTCTTTAGCATGACGAGTCCTATTCCAAGCACACAGGTAAACGCTCATATTACAGTAGTCACATCAGGCATATTTTTATTAAACAAAAGAAATCCAAAACTTAGGTTGAACAAGCCAGACCACTGCTGGTTCTTTTTCTGGCACTGTCTGCCACTTCCCTGGGACCGTTTTTATGACTCTGCACATTCTTGAAGAGATGAGGCACAGGTAAAGAGAAAGTAGACATTCCATTGTTAAAGTTGCTTTTTCGCTTAATATTGTGTCACAGTAATAATTCCTTTTATTTATATTATAGTTAGATTTTAGTATATCCGCTAGTAATTGCACTTCTTTAGCAATTCTTAATTCGCTTTTGGTGTATGTGGAAAGAGAGTCAGAACACACTCCCCTCTCCCCCTCCCCGCTTACTCCAAGCTGCAACAAAGTTGCATTTATGATTTATTTTTCCAAACATAGATGGTCTAATAATGAAATTCTAAATCCTCTGTGCATAAGCTATTGAGAAAACAAATCAAAAAACCGCCCCTCTGCATCAGTATAGTTACATTATCCAGACTTACAAGCTATTGATTCAAAATAAAAATAACGACCCAAATATATCATTAAGAGAATATTTTAAAACTCAGAGAGGGTCAAAAGTGCTACCAGACCTCCTGACCCCTGTCCCTCCCCCAGCTCAGTGCTAATGACTCAAGCAAAGTCACCTGGAGCTATCCTCTGCTTTACAGCTGTATCCCCTTGTGCTTGTTAGCAGTGCTCCAGACCATAAATTCTGAAGAAACAGCTGATACCCCTTTAAAGTCATAAAACCGGCAGAAATGGATTAGAGAGAATATACGTGCTTCCAGCGCTACGGGACTGTGATAGTAAGTGTTTTCTAATTTGAAGACATACTTATATTACACCCCTAACTTTGTTAGCAGTAATTGTCATGTATTTTGCAGTTATAGTCCAATGATTTCCAAGTGCTTTACAAGAAAAATCCATATTTATTTCCAGAAAGATGCTGGCATTCTTAAGCCATCCTGGAAGTGCTTTTGCAAGTGACCGTCTCAAAGCGGCGTGTGACTGACCTGCCGCAGGCTCCGGCTGCCGCGCTTCGCAGGTGGCTGCAGGAAAAAGGGGTCGCTGGGGTCTCCCTTTGCAGAACCAGGCTCTGGATGCTGCCGGTGGGGTTTTGCTCCTGCGTCACAACAGGTACAGTGCTCTTAATTCAGTCTGCCTCCTGGCTCGGTGTTTCTCCTTGCTTTGTCGGCGCCTCTATTTTTTTCTTTTCTTTTTTTTTCTCCAAAGTGACTGCTATGGTCCTGGGTGATTGTGCTGAAGTGAGTGGGTTGGGTTTGATACACAGGAGAGGTTTCAGAGTGTGGTCATAGGAGCTATTATGAGAAAAAGAAGGGGGTTGGATGTGGCAATGGGAGATCAGTTGAGAAATGTTTGGTTTAAGTGTAAAAAATACTTGCCTTTAATGACTTGTAGTAGGTGTAGTTACGAGTGGCTGACAAGGCAGGCAGACAAAAGAGCTTTTTTTGTGTAAGGTAGTAGTTAAAGATGGAACTAGTTTAACTGTGATTGGGGAGTAACAGCGATGAGATTGGAGCTGTTGAAGGCTTTTTTTTTTTTTCTATTTTAATTCTAAAAAATAGATTTCTTCCTGGTTTATTTCTTCTTCTCTCTCCCTGTTCTGAGCAAAGGAGAGGGTCAGAGTTTCTTTTTCTTCCCTGCCCTTCCAGCCCTCATCTCTCATTAAATACTACTTGTTCATTTATTATTTTTTTTTTTGCTTTAGGAATCAGCATAGTAAGAAACAGAGAGAGGCACTGGCAGCTGCAATCTTGCTGTATATGTGGCAACAGGCAATGCTAGCATTCTTCTTTTTAAGGACTGGGATTTTTGATGTTTACAAATGTCAAGATTAAAAAAGCGTAGCGTTTCAAGCTGTAATAAAATTACTTAAAATTACATATTTCATCAGATATATTTTCTGAGCTCACTGTAAGGACTATCTCATTTCACAAGCTCTGATCCACTTCCACAGAAACACTGAACTTTGCTTCCATCACCTCTCTGTTGTCAAGTCTGGCTTCTAAATGGAATATCTCATTAGGACTCAGCTTTTCAAAGGCATTTAAAAGGGAAATGGCTTTGGAGAATTAGTCAAAGGAGCATCCCTAGAAACAGTGAAGACTGTATCAAGATATCTTGATTGAAATAAGGCTTTTGCCACTGTCTTCTGTGGTATTAATGAGCTATGGGGAAAAGAACCATAAAGGGGAAAATGCTTGAAGATAGGTGTAAAACTACTTGGAAGATTATACAGTTAGTAGCTATGAGTTTTTCAGTATTAGACTGGAAGACTGTGTTGGACTTCATGTTTTGGGGGGGGGGGTGGGGGTGGTGGTGTTTGGGTTTTTTTCCTTTCTTTTACTTTTTCCCTGGATCTGATGCTATTCACTACTCTTATTAATAGCATGGGTGATAGAACAGGATGTATACCTAATGAAATTTAGAGATTACAGTTGGTGTAGAAAGTTGTAATTGTTTGGAGATTCAAGCAAAGGTAGTCAGTAAATAATATTAAATTATTCTCCCTGTGTATCTGGCTCTAGAAAAGTTAGAGTTGGATTACTCTAAAAGTGTTTTTTGACATTGGAGGCTGTACGTTCACTCCGTATTTTGAAGTGCAGAATAGGAGATCAGTGGGGTGCTTTTTTTACAAAATACGGCTTACAGGGGTGTGCATTTAAGAGTACATGAGTTCTAGGTCTTGAAATGCCTGTTACTTTACTGTACGTGGGAAGAAAAATAAGTGTTACATCTACTGGGGGTGGGAGTAGAATCTGTTTTCATCAAGTATTTGTGTTTGAATGTGATTCTGGCTATTTTTATAGCCTTTGTGATTCTTAACGGTAAGATGATTTAACAATCAGTAGGATTATGTGATATTTATATTCTTCACAGTTAATGCAAGTTTCCTGTATTGTATTTAATTTAGTCTTGTTCCCTGTAGCTATCCCATTGCAAAAATCCATGCAATATAAGAGTAGGAGCAATTGTATCTGCGTAATCTTAAGTACAGATCTGAAACTGAGTTTCAACTGATGCTATAATAGTCCTGGACTGAATAGAAGTGTTACGAATACTGCTTTCTAATGATGTTCGAGTGCTTTTTGCCAATAATTATATTTAAAAGGAAATTTCTGCTTTCAAGCTGAAAGTAGTTGGAGAATTCATTACATGCAATTTAGCGTATGTCACTGAAAACGTTGGTTCAGTACAGGCAGAAATTCACATAAATGATGTCAATAAATATTTCATCCTTCTTGTAGTTGTGGTTTTTCACCCTTGGGTTTGGGTCTAAGAAATGCATTGCTTATAATTGCTAGAAATCCAAGGAGATGGATGAAATAAAAGTTCTGGATAGCTCCAAATGAAGTAGTGCTGGGTCTTGGAAAAAGCACGTAGTCGTCAAAGGTTCTTTGATGCTCTGGCAGCTGGAGTTGCTATCTTTCTGTCAAAAGGAGAAGGGAAAAAAGAAAAAAAAATAATCCTTATATATAGAAAGTAACTTAAACCCTTGACTCTGTGATACAGTTTATAATAGTTCTGTATTTGGAGAACAGCTCTATGGCAGCATGTAAAGTTATTTTTGCAAGAATGTGAAGTGTGTCTCTTAGAAGCTTGCTTGGAAAGACTAAAAGCAGAAGTCTGTGCTGCGTCAAAAATGTGCTGCCACTTAGTTTTAGAATTCAATATAATACCTTTGACCCGGATACAGGATATATGTTTGTGGGTTAATGTTTTTTGTGTGTCAACAAGCTGATTTTTAATGCAATTCCTTGCTATACACAAAAACAACCTTATCTTTTTTTACTGTTTAAAAAAGCATAATAAATAAGTAGGAACACTGGCAAAGCAACTCCCTACCACGCTATTCCAGAGTAACATTAGTCTATACTGTGTCTGAAGTCTCTAAATCAAGGGTTTGCAGATTTAACGTTTTTCATTTTCTTCAAATGGGTGGTATTTGTCCTTGCAAATATTTAAATCTTCCAAGAAGATATTGATATCAAAAATGAATGAAACTTTTTGTTATATAAGCCTGTATAGGTATTGTCTTTGACTTGGTGAATAGTCAGGACCATTATTTTCCCGTCCCCCAGTTTTATAAGTTATCGATCAGAAATTTGAAAAGCAGCTGCTGACTTCCTGAAAACGGATGGTAGGCCACTCCTTTAAAGCAAATATTTCCATGAAGGAACCCATTAATATTCATCAAAGCCAGTGGATGTCTTCAGATAAGGTATATCTGGTTTTTTTCCTGGATACTTGGCATAATAATAATGTCATGAGTTCATTAGTCAATTAGTCATGTGTCTCTTTTTTTTTTTTTTTTTTTAATGTTCTCCCTATTCCAGCAGGAGGAGGAATTGTTCAAGTACTTTAACATTTCTTTTTAATGTTAAAGAAAACAAATAATGTGAAATTTCCGTTTGTATTTTACATAACAAACTGTTATCCTTTCAGGGAGACCCAGTAACTGTGTATGCTGTGTATGTATGTGTATCTGTAGTTCAGTGTAGTCATTCAAGAGCTGGTCAATACCTGGGAATTTTAGCAGTCTGTTTTCAGTGCTGCCTACATGTCTGGGGAACCAGTGTCAAACACGGAGACTTGGCTGCCCAGTTCTACTGGGTGCAACACCAATTTAACACTTTTGTTTCTGAGGAGCTATAGAAGGTGTAAATGACTTGTTTTCCTGGAGCCAAGAGGTAAAGTTTTTTGCTTGCATTGATTTTAAATCTTTTGTCGTCTGTCCGTGCCCCCCCCTTTTTGGGGGGTTGGTTTGGTTGTTTTTGTTTTGTCAAAGTGAATTTCACATAGTTTGCATTCAGAAAACCAATACGCGTGTGTCATTAAAGTCAAGGTAACTCTTTTATGCCCTATTTTTGGCAGTATTGTAGTGAACTATAGCTTTTATGTTGCATGCCACCAGAACTACGCATATAGGGATTCAACAGATGTTCTACCAGATTTTGATTCTATTTTATTGTTTTGATACAGAGGAAAAATGAAAAAATAAAAATGGATGGAGGCAATAGCTCCCCCCCCCCCCATTTCATTGGGTTCACAGTGATGCTTCTACAGGGCGAGAAAAAATCTTGTCAAATAATTAAATAATTTATTTTTGTTTGTTTGGAATGAAGGATCAGTTTCTGTGGCTGAAGAAGCTCTGCTATTTGATATCTATACAGGCTTTCAGTAAAGGTCAGTTGTTAACTTTGGAAGCTTTGAGGGTTTTTCTCCTCTAAACTTTGTCAAATAGAGCATTTTATTTGCTACATCCATATTAAAGAATTCATAAAACATTTCAAAAATTCCCATTTTCCTGTGTATATTCTTTCTTTCTCTCATCTTCTCTGGTTGTGTTTCAGCAGGATTATTTTTTGACCCCTTTATGCACAATATTAATTTCTGAGTTATGTTTTACCAAGACATCATGTTAGACAGTTGCTTCGTAAAATCACAGGTGCTTAGATATTGTAAAACTGAGTCCTACTTATTTATACTGTTAGGTCCCCACATTTTTGAAGAAGAACTGTGCAACTCATGAAAAGGTGAAAAACTGAAAGCCTTCAGTTTATCAGTTTTGGTGCAGTCCCCATTTGCTGCTTTTTCTAGTCCAATATCATTTATTGTCTCCCATGTCTTCGCTGGCTCCTAAAAAGCCCTCTTATATAAAGACCCAGCTGTAGCCTTCATCACAGGTGGGACTTCTGTAATAATGAGCATTCCTGCAGTCCTGTTGTTTCAGTTAGCAATTGTATTTTTTGGTAGTATGATTGAAAGATTACAGAATAGTGTAGAAATAGCTTTCTGAAAAAACATTGAATCTAAACAAAAGGGAATGTGAAGTATCACAGCACTAGAACTGGTCCTGCTTATTTATTAAAAATAATGTGCACAAAAATCATGTTGGGGAAAACCTGTTTTTCTGAGGACTGTATTTGATCAATCCTGCAGGAAAATTTTCTAGGAACTTCTGAGACTCACTATCTTATATCTAACAAGTAAAAGCAGCATAGATGCAGCTTGGTTTTGAAACCTTGTTACATCATGATTGAAATAATTTAAATATTTGTTATTTGAATAATTTATATATTCTAAAGCATCTTCCTTTAGTCTAAAAACTGAACTAAAGGCAGTTTGAATCAACAATGTACAGTTTGTATAATTACCAGCAGATGTCAGGCATTCACTTTACAAAACAACTGAGTGTCCATTTTCACAGTAGGATATAACAAGCTTTGATTTTAAATTTAGGCATGTAATGCTATTGTGCAGCAGCTTGTTACCCATTAAACCTGAGAGATTTTAAGTTGATGAATGACTTTGCAGGGTGTTTTGTGTTAAACAGTGGTGGGCTTAATCTTAGTGTGACATCTTTCTGAATATTTGACATATTTATGAATGCCATATATAATATGGTAAAAAAAATGATTTGAAATGACATACATGTGTACGTAAGTGGCATCTTTGCATCTGTCTTCTCCAGACACACAATGTCTGGTGACATTTAAGAGAGTACTATTTAGTTTATCCCTGGGATTTGACCAGTCGCTTGTGGCAAATGAAAGAATCCTTACAGTTAAAGTCCATGATGAAGTCAGGGCTCTGGGATATTATTCTTGGCTCCTTTACAGATCTTTCATGGGCTGAAGAAGAAGTTGCAGATGACAAAACTCTGGTACAGACTTTTAAAATATATAGGAGCAAGGGTTGGTTTTCTCACAAGCACTTTGAAACCTAATTCATTGTGAATCTAAGTTAAATTTTTCAGCTTGGATTTGTATGGGTGGGAGTTGCTGTAGAGAATGACAGGACTGGACAAATTAATCTTCTTTCTAATGTTCCACTGTAGTTGTGAACATATTTAAGGCAATTTTCAGTGCATTTATTAACTGCCTGTTAAATGTTTCCTGTAGGAAACCAAATAAAAATATTTTTCCTAAATATTTGGGCAGTGGAGCACAAATAGCTGTCCTTTGAAGTGGGGTGGTATTTCTATACAGATAACCGCATTGACCCCATTCTTCAAGGTAAATGTCTGTGTTCTGAGCATCTACCCCTGCTAAGTGGGAACAGCTGCTTCCCAAGGAGACAAGATACAAGTCAGTCGCTAGTGTTGCAGGAACGTGAGTCTCAAAGCAGTCTTGGTTAAAAACAACAGAAAGAATTGAGCATGAAATGAGAACTGCTGCCCCGGCAGTTCCCACTGTATTAGAAACAAACCACTATTTTTATCCTCTCCCTGCCCAACTTTAGCCACTACAAATAAAGGGACCAAAATAACTGGCATAAGAAAATATTATATTCTGTATATATGTGAAAGAAAGAGGGAGGACTACATCTATTGGCCTTTTTTTGTACCCGTTCCAGAATGTTGTGGGGTTTTCCCTCGTGTACAAGCACTAGGAAAGTCTTTTTGATCAAAACCAAAATGGAAAGACAAAGGCTAGATCTGCTGTAAATAGGGATCAATGGTGTTCATAAACAGCGTCGAAAGTGCTGTACATTGAAAGTACCCAGACAAGATATGACAGGGGATGACTTTGCATAAAGGTAACAGATGTGGAAGAAAATCTTACAAGCTTCCTCCACCTCTTACATCCTGGCTTGAAAGCTGGTGCCCCGGT
The DNA here is from genome assembly GCA_035590275.1 of Ibycter americanus. Lineage (NCBI taxonomy): Eukaryota > Metazoa > Chordata > Aves > Falconiformes > Falconidae > Ibycter > Ibycter americanus. The sequence goes on from JAVJGI010000001.1 coordinate 895,095, forward strand.
AGCACCAAGTAACTGGTGGGGAAGTAACGAGCTTACTGATAAAACACGTTTTTTTTCTCTGCATTAATAAATTATAACCATTTCTTTTGTCATGCACAGAGAATCAATAAGTATCTGCTCAACACTGCACTTAGCAGTTTGTGGTGCTCAGGATTACTTCCTTGCAAGGTAGCCCAGTCAGGTTTCAGTTTCTTTTGTTTGGACCTCATTCGTTCATCTCTGAACTGCAAGAAGATCAACCACATGGTCACCTTCAGTGGCTGGGTCCAAAGCCTACAAACAAACTCAGCCAGGGCGTCCCACTCTGCCAGTGTGTGCACAACATAACTTCTGGCAAGTAGCCGTATTTCAAAGATTGCTTGTAACAAATAATACATTAAGAGACAGGTAATGGTAACCTCAACCCATTAAACTGTGTAAACAATGACAGGCCCCTTGGAAATGCCCTCTGTTTGTGGGACTGTTAGCTATAAACCTGTCACGAGAGCAGCCAGAGGCAGCGCAGTGGGATGTACGCTGGGGTGCACACCACAGGGCTTGCAAAGCTGAAGGGAGGGAGCATGCCAGGGTTACTGTCAGGTTGGGGTTTGACTGTGACTCCCTAGAGCTTTTATTGCTTTTGCAAGACTGTGTTGGAGCAGGTTCTGCCGCTCAGTGCTGTTGTGGGGGATTTGCAGTGCCTCAGCGAGGTGAGCCAGTGGCACCCTGGCTCACCTGACCTGCTGGGACTGGCTTCTGCCCAAGAGAAGGCTGTGACCCAGCAGTGGGTGTATGTTGCTGATCCTCAGCACAAGCCCGTTCATTTTTGGCTTAATTCTGGCTTTTCCACTTAGGCTCTTACGTATATAGTTTTGAAAGTACCTTGTATTGATTAAGATGATGCCATGTCAGACGTGCATCAGAAGAAGGTTCAAGTTCAAATGTAAAAGAAGTAAAAATGCGTATGACCGTTCAGTGTACTAACAGCAAGCTCTGCAACCGCGCAAATAGTTCTGTGTGATCTCTCTCCAAAGGAGAAAATACTAACTTCCACTTCCTATTAATATAAAGGTCTTTTTCATTAGCAATATCAAAAGGTACCCATCAGACTTCTGAAGCGCTAATCACGGAAATGCAAACACACAGTGAGAAATATTCTAAAATCAATCAAATAATAAAACTTCCTTTCCTATTAAACTACATTAGTGTTAATAAAAGAATACTTGGACCATTAAACTAATACACTGAGCTAGATTTCATTAGGAAAAAAGTGATTTGAGAGTAGTTCATAGGCAGAAAACACCCTTGCAGTATGTCACTAGATGGCAATGTTACATACAGCATCGGGGGCTTTTGTCTTAACTGTACAAGCAAGATCTTAACATCGAGAGAAAGCAGCTTTTTGAGATGGCTTTCATGGATAAAAGCGCAGCAAAGGAGAAGAGAGATAATCTTGTTGCAAGGCTGTTCCCTAAAACCCATGCATTTATAGTTGTGAAAGAAGTGTTAGTAATGTTTGTGACAAGTTGTGTTTGAGGGCTATCAGTTGCAGTGAAACAGGAATTGCACTAGGTACCTGTCTAGTCAGACTTTGTCGTAGTGCTCCTTTACAGAAGGGCAACTTGAAAGCTGTTGGCATCTGCTGTTCTTCTTGGTAGCTGAGTAACCCTGTGTCTAGGATGCAACCAGTTAAAGCGTGCACATATTTAGTAAAACTAGACCATTCTTATTTTCAGGGTGCGTGTGTTTCTGATTGTTTGGTGGGGGTTTGTTTCTTTGGTTTTTAACCTCCAGACCCAATATTTAGAGGGACCCAATAGATGGCGGAACTTGCTGCAGGAAAGCAGCACTTGACAAAGCCTAATGTGATGGTACTGTACTCGTGTCATGCTCAGAAATTCCATTGGTATCAAAGGGAGCTCCACAGGCATAATACGTGAAGGGCTCACAACACAAAGATTGCATGCAATGAATTATAGAGGGGAAACTAAGCTTTTCAGTCTCCTTCGCTTATCCCAGTGTGCCTGGCTTTTGCACAACAGATGGGGTCAAGCGACCTCTTAATGTATGTACAGACTAGTGCCCATTAATCTTGAAGGGAGGTAAGATTTCATGGTATGTAAGGATGTGGGGTTTTTTCCCCCTTGTGCTGAAATACAGAGATGCTATGGGGAAATGAAGCCTTGATGATGCATTGACTTTACGCAAATGGCATATTATTGTAAGATTAAAATCATATTCCCTTTCCTTTTTACTGTAATGGATCGTAAAACAATGTTGCACAAGATGGATGCGTTTTATTTGCTGTTAAGAAGTCACTTAAGTTTAAATCAGTTCGTATTAAACAAGGAAATAAATTTCTTAATTCCTGCCTACAATTCTAAAAGTCAACCACTAGAACGTTAACTAATGTTAACTTTTTGTTGACAGGGCGTTTGAAAATCTATCACAATAGTTTTCTCAGTCTTTCTTACCAATGGATGTTTCCATTACTGTTGCTCATTCATGAGAACAAGGGAAGTGATGCAGGATGAGCTGGTGAGAAAATTTAAAGGAAACAATAGTAGTGACTCACAACTGAAGTCCGTGCTTTAGAAATTCCCACCTTTCAAAGAAGGTCTGCTAAAGATAACTCAAAGTAATGTTTTAGCCAAATCAAAATCATATTGAAGAAATACTATAGCATGCAAAGTATTGTTTTCAGAGATAACCCAAACTGCTTGTACTTTTGTTTAGAACTTTTTTTGGATTAACGACGTGTTAAAATTGCCTGCCCAATCATTGTCTTCAGAGACTGCCCTTTCTCTGAAGACTTACAGAGTCAAATGCTGCGAAGACCTGACTGCTTTCTCTGGTGTTTTCTCTGTTATTTGGAGTTCTCTTTTGAAGTGTTTAGTAGAATATGTTTAATACTTCAAGGGCTTAGGTCTTTAAAACTTGAATTCTGTATAACAATATTGTAAAAACTAGCACTTAAACAGGAACACAGTGACTAAAAGAAGAATACGCATTGGAATGTGATAAGCCACAGAATGTGATGGATTTTTATGTTTTGAGTTTTATGCACTTTAAACTTTTGTGATGAGGGGGTGATGTTTTCAAACACAACTCCCTCTCTCTCCAAGTTCCTCTGTAAATGTCTTTTTCCCACCTGGCGTGTACAGCCCTACTGGAGTTTTCCGAATGCTCCTCTTTGTGACTACACTTGGGATTAAACTAAGTCATGTACCTGATTTTACCATGTGAGGAACATGCTCCTATGAATAGTGGTTCTTCTGTGTTTGAAAATGGAACAGAATGGTATCTTGGGGAAATTTAGTTCAGTGTAGTAAGATTTTTATCGGCTGCTGGTATGTGTCTCTGCATATGGCTTCTGTTACATGACTGCTTAGAAGACTTACTTTCTCATGAATGCTTGTAGCTGTCATATTAAAGGAGTCTTGTTTATCTGGGAGTTGAAGTTAAAATTACAGAAGTTGTATTTTTAGTGGTGATTTGATGTGTATATAGCACTGAGAACACTAATAGGCTAAAGTTGTCTGTTAATCCACTAAACAGAAAACATACTGTCTCATACACAGTCAATTTCATGTTAATTTATCAGTGCTCCTTAACTATGTTTGGCAAACTCTTTAAACTGTCATCTGGAAGAGTTGAAGAGTTGCTCCTAAATGTGTATGTGTTTTGACTTTTTGTTTTTATAGTAGAAAACATGCTAAGTCTTTTCTTTTTCTTTTTTTTTTTTTTAATGGGTATATTAATGTTACCAGATATTTCAGTGGTTGTCTACTAAAAACCTTTTCAAGATCTTCGAATATATTGTAGAGTGAGCAATTTCATAAAAATACAACCTCAGACCATGCACAGTTGTAGTGAAATATGAAAGGCAATGCATGCAAATTGACAGAGTAATATTGCCTAAATATATAGACATACCATGATATTTATTAGGTATGCAGTGTATCAGTAAAATGAGATAATGTTTGAGAGACTGGCTATATGGTTGAATTCTGTGAACATTTCATTCTGCATACCAGTATGCTTTTGTATTCAGATGGATATCTATAAATGAGTCATGGTGCTATGTCACTCTTAAATTCCTAAACATTTTCCTATTAGAGAAATGAAGTAGAAAATGCAAAACACTTCTCAGAAAGATGCCAATTTTAAGGAAATCTTTTGGAAAATAAAAGTCTTAAAATGCATCTACTGTAAAACAATTCAAATCCTAATGCTTTGAAAAATTACATTGTTGAATACAGAAATTATACTTTCCTGCTTTTATATGTTACAAGTTTTCATTTCAAATTTTCATTGTAAGAGAGGCATGGAATGTGGAAGGAGAGAACAACGATTGTTATTCTTAATTCTGCAGTACACAAATGAAGTAAGACATAAGCTAACTTTTTGCTTCCCCGTGAAATAAAAGATTGGACTTCTCCCCGTTCTTAAGTGTAGTGCCCTCAAGTGTTACCCAGTTTTTATTTTTAAAGATTATGTACCACCTTTTCCATTTCTATATGCCACACACAATATTATGTAGCCATCCTTATCAAGCAGCCTCTTGTGGTTCCATCAAGCTTTTTTTACTGGTCATATTGTACTGACAAATAGTTTAAGTAATTGGACTATTTTTCTTATCTTTTAGTCACGATTTGCCGCTGAGAGTTGTACTCTTTCTCAAATGTATCATTTTTATGCTACCATCTTTTGTGCTGCTATTCTTTAATAACCTGGAATGCAAAGCTTTGTTTTATAAAAAATACCTATTTATTAAAAGAGAAGCAGTGCATTTTCAGTTCCTACACAGTAGCCCAGAGTGTAAACCCAGCTCCCTGCTAGCAGCTGCTCAGTTAGTAGCTCTTCTGTGCTCCTTGCAGTGCTTCCTTTTACAAAAAGATTAATTAGTAGGCAATCTGAAGGCTGTGCTGAGCTTCTGGTTCATGTGGATATAATTAAGTACCATGAAAGCTGGTCTGTCAAGCAGTGTACTGCTATAGTTTAAATAACCTGGGCTGGAATTTCATTATAGAGCTTGGTGTCAAACAAGTAATGAAGTCACTTACTGCCTGTAGCAGGTAGTGGAGTGTAGTGGGAAGATACCTGTGTCGCAAATGAGATGGTTGATGCTGTCATAGCCTAAAAACCGACCTCTGCAGGAACAATTTTTTGAGTCTTCCCTCTGCTAATAAACTACTTTGTGCTCACGTGCTTGTCTGTTGCTCCTTCTGGAACCAGCTCAGGGATCTCTATGTTGTATTATACTGTGCAATATACACATTATTCCGTCCCCTGGTGAGGTTTTCCTGTGAATTTGAGTTCAGTGCGGTAGCTGGAAGCAGTGACTGACTAATCTGTAATCTGATCCAAAAAGTAGAGTGGGATAGAAACCCTTAAAAGGGAATACATAAACATGGAAACCACTGTTCTGTTTCTGGAACTACCGAATTCTCTCTGTGGCTTCAGACCAGCTATTTATTTACTATCTTTATTTACTCATCTGTGAAAGAAGGACGATAATTATTTACCTCACTGGAAGTTTTAATGGTTCATTAGTTTATTTTCAAAGAGCTTCATGACAGCTGATGCAGACCAGCATACATGCACACAAATTTCCAGTGGCCAGGACCTAGCAGCTCAGTTATGTTGATCCCTGCCCAAACAGCTGTCTCCACTTCTTCATCAGGAAAGCTAAGGTTGGCTTGAAGACATTCTATCTTTTTTTTCCCCATGTCTGCCTCAAATTTTTATATTTATATACATTTTTTTCTTTCTGAAATCTGTTCCATGGTATCCTTTATGGGTGTTCCCAAAAACCTAACTAACTAAAAAAAACGGGCACATAGACTTTTGATCACTATAGGAAGGAGGTCCTACATCCAAATGACTTTTTGAACTGTTGAAGAACTGGGGTTTTCAGGAAACATGATTCAGGTTTTGTAGGAAAAATGTGGAAGCTTGAGCTGCTTGCAGGGAGGGGACAAGTACGAGTAATGGTAGAAAGAAGGTGAACAGTGGGGAGGTGAAGTTAACAGAATAAAAATAATAGCATCACTTTCTGGCAAAAGTGAACAGAAAATCACAAAAAGGGCTAGATAAGTCCTGTTTCACTGCCTATGTCAATGAAAATGTAAGATGTGTTGTGTTACAAACTGGCCAGTGTCTGCCTGCCACTTGGAAATGCGTTTTTTGCAGGTAGGATGTGTAACTTCCATTGATGCCTTACAAAAGCCTGCTCTTGGTTTGTCAGAGATTACCAAAAAGGCTTTGAGGCTACTAATTAAAATTGCCTTTGCTTATCAAATAATGGGCATGTAGTGTGTCTCAAAATATACAGTTACACAAGATCTGAAATAATGATAGGCATTGTGCAGATTTGGTAAGGGTTGTGGTTTGTTTTCTTTTTTTCTTTTTACAAACAGGACTTCAGGCTATAAACAAGAAAATAACCGCTGATGGGTATTTGTCCTGCTGCAAACAAGTTAGCAGTGCCAGAATGCTACTCTTTTAACTAAACATTTAATTTTGCCAGCAAAATGACAGAAGGTGCCTCAAGGTTAGATATACCTGTACATGGAAAAATCAATTCTCAGTAAGCAATAAATTATGATACATATAGTATTGATTAAATTGTGGTATCAAAGTGAAGCTGATTTGAGATAGGTAAGAGAAATGTCTACTTATTGCTGACATAATGGACCAGATACTTGGCTGTCCCATAAAGATGATTTAATGAAATAGTTGTGATTACAAACAAGCTAAAAGCTGCTGAAATGTTTGTATACAGAGGATAATGTTTTAATGTAAGTCTCCTGTTCAGTTTGAGCAGCCCTTATGTTCTTCCAGACGTGAGAAAGATGTGAACTAGCATTGCAAAATCTTGCAACTAGGACTGCTTCAGCTTTTCATACAAAAGCTAAAAACAAATGTTCTCTCTTTCTTCCGTAATCTGTAACCCCATTGCCTAGGTAACATGACACGACGTCTCATCTTCTCCCACTCTTCTTCCCTTTGGGTTTTAAGGTCTTAGCATTACTTTCAAAATGTGAGAGCAGAACTGTGCCTCAGGGTCAGCTCTGTCACTCTGGACCTGAATCTTCCATGTGTTTTTTCACATGTATTTGTATATTCTTGATAGCAGTAGCAGGAAAAACGGGTAAAAAATACACAAACCATGGTTTACAAAAAACACCCTGGAAAATAATATCTTAAGCTTTCTACTGGCAATGTTTTCATATGGCACCCAATTTTACAAAATTTTTAAGCGATTAATTTCTGGCTGCCAATTCTGTATGGAATAGACTTCGGATATTATCTGCAACTTACTCTGTATGAAAATAACAGAAGAGCAGAAGAGCCTGTAGTGACCACATGCATATCTGAAATAATAAAAGATCCTCACATTAAGAGGCAAATGGTAACTGTTTCTTAACTATAAGATGTTCATAATTAGTCCTCTCTCTCTAAGGCCAAATTTTAGGGTTTTTTTCCTCTGTGTATGCAAGCGTTAGGCTTATAAGAAGCCTAAAAGAATATTATATTTTCCCCTAGTAATCTGACTTTCCAAAATAATTCTGTCACTTTTATTTTGCTTATGCAGTGATGAATTTTCTGTAAGTTTGGAGTCAATGAGGCTTTAGAGATGTTTCAACTGGAAGCTGCTTCCAGAACTATTTGCAGAACAAGGACTATGTTAAGGAATGACATGGAAACTGTTTACTTGATTTCAGGGGGGCTAATTACTTGAAAAAGAGGTCTGTGCGTGGTTACTAAACAAAAAATACATCAGCCTTGGTATAACCTTTGAGATTAAAATAATTGAGGGGGTTCCTACTTGCCTTTCCTGTGATGGGTGCTGTGTCCCCTGGAAGTGTCCCTTGGACCTCACGCAGCTCCTCTGCTTTGTGCTTTGGTTGTTGAACATTCCCCAACTAGTTTACAAAGCATGTTTCCATTCTAACTGTGGTGATGCATGACTTTTTAATAACACTCCTTCACTGTTGCTTTCCTTTCAAGATGCATTTTGTTAAAAATAGTTGCAGTATATAAAAAAATATATTGCAGTACATTTAGCACACGTGCTAAATAGTCACGTAGATACATGAAAAAGCATGTGAATTTTTCAGTCAAAGCAATTATGTTGTCACATACTATACACACAACACTATGAATGGATCAGTTCTATATGTATATTGAAAGTTCAGATAAAGCCAAAGCTTTTATACTTAGAAAATACTTTACAGGAGTCTCAATTGCGTTATGAAATTTGAAATGCAATCCACTCTTTTCATTAAAATTTGAAAAAGGATTTTATGACTTTAAAATAACTTCCTATTCTTCTACATGAAGGTGTTTTCTTAAAAATATGTGCAGTGAAATAGGTTTTATGATAGTAATTGGAAATGAGCGCTCTTCTGTTGCAGGTCAAGCAACTGCATCTGAAATGTGGTTTGGGCATCGTTGCTATGGGGATTTGTCTAAGATCTTTGGGCAATTAAATATTTTGAAGTTATCTTTTTTTTAATTCAACTTCATTCAGTTGAGCAAGAAACTATATATAAAATCACCTGGATTTCAAGTCACGTGTTAGGTATGTAGAATACTTACATATTAAAAAAAAGAAGTAGTAACAGATGTTCTTACTTGGTTTTGTCATCAAGTAACTTAAGTCTTAGATTTACTTCAGATTTACTTCCTGCAAGCTCTTTGATCTGGTTATGACTTATAAACTGAGTGCTGGAAAACACTTTGGCAGTGCAAGTAACAACATTCAGTGTTGGAGAATGTGAGCATATTAGTAAAATACCTCCTTTTCTTAATCACCAGAAAGTACTTTTAAAGGCTTTCATGGCTAAGTTATTTGTTGACATTAGGTTTGATATTTCATAGTATTTACAGGAAGTAAGTGGTTAGGATTTATTTTTTTGTTATTCACATTGACCATGTGCTTTTCCTGTATTAGATATGTTGAGGTTCACTTCTGTACAGAATAGTGAAGATCATAATGGATGAAACAGTTTTAATTTTTATGTCTATGCATTACGTTCTGGGATAAAAATACATACCGTCACCTACTATGGAGTTCTGTCTTTGATGTAACAGCCAAAGTTTAGATTTAAACTGCAAACTATAGTTACAGAAGTAACCATAATGTTAGGAATTTTATAGCATCATTGTCATAGCCCAAAGCTTTTGTGAGTGGTAGAAGAGGGATTTTTTTTTTATGTTCTTCCTTTTCCCTTTTGAATTCTAAGGCAGATTGTGTTTCAATGCTGAGTGGACTCCTGAAGACCTTTTCATCCTGAAAAGATTATATCAAAGATTTGCACGAAACAATATGGTCTATCTTCTGGCCCTGGTTCAGTCTGTGTAGACAGAATAAAAGTATTAGTATTTAAAATTGACGTAGATTAACAGAATACTAGCTAGTACTTGTGTGATTACTTGTTTCCTGTTAGACCTTTCCTGTGTGTTTGTTTTTTTTTTTTTTTTAGTCACTTGTAGCTAGGGATTTAAACTTGCAGCTATTTTTTTGTTATAAATGGTGCGGCTAAATTCCCTCATCTCTTGTAACTCTTGAGCTTCATCATTTAAAAGTGCTGTATTTCATAATAAATCAGATTTATCTATTGTTATATTTATTCCTAAGATATTCAGAAGTTTGCCATGGAGCAAAAAAAAATCCATGTCCTAGAGTATCCAATGTTTTTATCAACAATAAAGCTGTATAACTAAAACCTAAATTGCCCTAATGATGAGGGACAACAGGTTTTGTTATTTCAGACTTGACACAGCCTAAACCTGCTGCCAGGAACCTTTAGAGCTACATTGCTGTTCTGAGGGCTTGCAGAAGCAGTACTAAGCTCTTCCACTTCCAACTCTGCATTCCTGCTATCTCTTGCTCCCCCCAAGCCCAGCAGGGCAGACCTGGGCACCACCGGCGGCGCGGGGGTGCAGGTACAGGGGCTAGGAACAGCCGCAGTCTCCCAGCAAGAAAATTTACAACTAAATTATGGCAACTTCGCTGGCAGAGACAGTGGGAACTGCAAGCTGCTTGTGAATCTAAGAACTTTTTCTTCTTTCTAGTGTAAGAAGTGAGCTGATGTCCAGAGGCATTTGCTGCACAGCAGCCAACACTCAGCTCTCCAAACCTACATCCATGGGGTATGGTTTTCCTCTCTGATATACAACTTGAGGGAACTAAACCCTGTAGCACACTGGGAACAGACTTCCATCTCTGTGGATTTTGGTGGATTGATACAGGTGAACAATTTCAGTGCTTCAGCGTATTAAGTTGTACGCGGAGAGGGTGACACTGGAGTGCAGGAAGGGTAATTATTCTGTTATTTTCTTATGGAATATGTGTATTACAGACTTTGCAATAGCCATAAAAAACATCTTTCTAATTACCTAAACTCTTGCAGATGTTAATGTGGAAACATTTAGTTCCACGTTGTTTCCTGAGGTGACCTCCATCTTTCGGTGGCAGCCTGATCAGCTACTGCCAGGAAGCATTTAGGAGATGGCTGGGTGTGCAATGATTTCTCTTGACACAGCACTGAGCTTTTAGATATGAAACTTGTTACACAAATATTCCATAACTATTGGTCACTTGTTCTGATGATTAAAGAAAATAGAAGTGGCCAGAATCTGAAGTTAGTATAATTTGCTGTTGTTGCTATTTAGCTTGACAAATGAATAGATGGAGGCAAGGGGGACAAAAGCCTACAAATTCAAGGTGGTACTTTTTTTCATTTCTGAAATTTCTGAAGTTAGGCTTCCAGTCCTACGTTTAAGATAGTTTGGGAACTTGAATGAAGTTTGGGTTTGTATACATAGTTATTTACACTTGTTGCTGAAATCATTGCCAAATCAACAGACCTTCATATAGCCTGAGACAGCTAATAAGGCACACATGACTCTGGGACTGGGTTTTGTGAAACCCAGGCCATTCTTTGGGATCATGAATACTGAGAAACAATCATCAAAAAATGGAGATACTCAGCATTACTGTACTATGGAGTTCTAAAGATGTTTACTAACAAAATTTATCTCCTCCCTACAATGCAAAAATGCAATTTGTCAGATTTATCCCACACACACCCCTCCACCCACCCCAAATCAAATGATGATAAATTTCTCATTTTAAAAAAATGATGGATTTCTTCCTTGGAAATTTCAATTTAAAAGCTCTTGTTTTCAGTTCACACCCATTGTTTGATCAAAATTTTGGTTAGAATAACAACAAAGTATTCAATTACATTGGAATACTTCTTTCCACAAATTTTTATGACTTTCATTTTTGTCTTTGATTTGTAAAAGGAAAACAGTTTTAGAGATAGGAAATATTTCTCCAGACAGAAGAATTTCAGCTTAACTTCAGCCTAAATTGGGTAACAATTATTAATGGGTAGGCCCATTAAATATTATGGTATTGGAATTGAGGATCTCATTTTCTGTACATTGCCACTTTATAATACATGGGGATGTGTATAAATGGTCAGTGGCTTGCAAAATTTTGAGGCCCAATTAACAGCTATCAAATTTCAGAACTTCCGGATTAATACATACTTTTTAAAAGGCACCCTAAAAGCGCTCTTGAATATGGCTCTGTGAATTACTGAATTCTCACAGACCACAGTTTGGAAGCTCTTGCTAAATATAGTATCCATTGTTTCTCCTTGCATAGGAGGATGTGGAATAGGCAGAGAAAAACTGAAATCTGTGAAATTTATTTACCTGTAAAATGGGTTAATGACATTTCCTTCCTTTTTAAAAATATTTTGAGATCCCTTAATGAAAAATTATGTATAAGAACAAAATAGTAGTGTTGTTTTTTACTGCTATCTTATAAGAAATACAATGCATTTTGCTCAAGTTGTATTAGCTTCAAACTCTCATTGCAGAGGACAAACAAGATAAAACACTCGGAAACATCACATTTTTGTTACAAGTAATTGCTCAGACATTTCTCTCTTGTAATAAAATAACCACAAGGCCATGGGTTAACTATAATTTTATACCAAAAGTCAAAATGATAAATGCCACGGTTTAAAAACCTATTTCAGTTATGGTTGTGCGGGTTGAATTTCTTTCTAGAACGCATGTGGTATTTCATAGCTTTCAGAATTTTATGAAGTCTGGTAATGCTGTAGGGTTTGGTGCCTAACTTTCCTTCTTTTTTGAGTCAGCTAGAAATAAAGCAGATAAGCAGCTCAGGATTTACTGCTTTATTTAAGAAAACATTTTTTTTTTATAATTACTGTAACATGTAAATGTGTTTGTATAATTACTGTAACATGTATTAATCAGGACTAATCTTCTGAGTGCAAACTTGAATCTCATTTACTAATAGAATAAGCCCTCAAAGAGTATGTAGCTTATGGTGTAATTAGGAATTAGGAGTGTTTAGTTATGTACTGTATCTGTGAATAGACTTTTCTTAAATACACCCATTAAGACCAGAAATGCGCTGACTTTGCTTTAGAAATAGTCCATGCACTTATGAGAAAGGTGGAAAAAAGTGTGTTGCTGTTGAATACTTTGATTTTTAAAGCTTTCTATAAACAGTAAACCATAATGTAAATAATGTTTTAATTATTTATTTTAATAATAATCTGTAAATAATGTCTGCATCGTTAAAACTGCCAGAAAATAAATTTTCTTGGGGACTGGACTAGATGATCTCAAGAGGTCCCTTCCCACTGAAAAGGTCCTGTGATTCCTGTACCTTAGGAACTTTGTGTTGGTGCAATAATAAAATATGTCATCTTTAAGTCATGGAACCCCTGAATAATTCAAGGAGAAGGAGACCTCAGGAGGTCCAAAGTAGGGCCACCTTTAACTTTAGATCGGGTAGTTCAGGGTGTCCCACGGCAGGGCAGGGCTGCGCCCCACCAGCCAGGGACATCCCATTGCCCCAGCCAGGCAACTGGGGCAGCCTCAGGCATCGGGCACCTCCCTGGGGATGGGCCAGGCCAAGGCCAGGCCTGGGTGTCAGCCCATGGGTGGGGGTCAGGATCATGCCCCATGAGGGGAACCAGTGTCAGAGACAGGGCCACGACAGTTGCCCCACTGGGTCAGGGTCCGCAGTCCCCAGTGGCTCAGTGGTAGTGGTCAGTGGTACAGGCCCTGGCCCAAAATGGCTGATAGCGGCTGGGTCTGGTCCTGTTGCAGCTTCCCCTTGGCTATGCTTGGTGGTCCACCCTGTGTTGGCAGCTGGAGTGAGGTGCTCAGAGCCCCGGCAGGGGTCTTGCTCAGCTTGCCCATGTTCTGGTACTTTCAAGGAGGCTCCACAACCTTGGTGGCACCCCTTGTCTGTATCTACATGTCGCTGGCTTATTTTAGGTGGCCATTCTTCACAAACGCCTTTCAAAAGAAGATCTTCAGGCTGCAAGATACTGCCAAGTCGTAAACACATCACCTGTCTACATCAAAGGTGCTGTTTAACGTGATGTTGTGAACTATTAAATAGGGCTTGATTTCAAGTTCAGGAGTTTTCTCGTTGCAAAATTGTGAGGTTCAAGCTTGTTTGTATTCAGGCTGGTTTTCTTGAAATGAAAACTGAAATTTGCTGTTTAAGCTAAAATTACAGGAATAGTGATTACATGCACAATACCTTCTGTTCCTGACTGATTGATCTGTCTTTAGTTTGGACTGTAATACTCTAAATCTTTAAGATTTTATTATATTGGATACAGACTCCTTTTTAGCACATCAGGTTCCTGTGGCTGAAGTGAAAATGGTATAGTTACTCCAAGAGATTTGTTTCCTCCCTGTGTTGGTGTACATATCATGAATTTTAATTTCAAGTTGGGTTTAGCAATTTGGTTAGTGACTATGTCTATCCCACAGTCTTTCTTAATCTCTTTCCATATGATATTTGCCACTTTGTCACCCCTGAAGAGATGGGGGAGGACTTGTGATGTAAACTGCGTGCAAGACAGCTGTTCCTTAATTTATTTGGCTGATTTGTAGCTCAGGTCAGTCCTATATCTTCTTATTAGAAGTCCTTTCTCCCTTCGCTGCTCCCACGGGCTGCAGTGATTAATTATGCTGGGGAGTCGTGGTGACTCACCATGAAGGAAGGAGGCTGATATGGCAATGCCAAAACCAAACAAAAAATTAACCAGCATTTTTTAAAAAAAAACTTTTAGTGCATGTGTTGGAAATTAAGAGAATAGTTAAAGTTGTTAGAAATCCTGAAGGGTTTAACAGTGACTTGTAATCTGAGCAAGGTGAGACGGCTACTAAGGGGCAGAAGTGCCATCCTTATGCAGGGACTATGGCTTGAAACTACCAATTCTGGCAACTTTTTCCTCCTACATACCTAATACACTCTAAAGGAAGTCTATGAAGAAAGCTTGAAACTTCTGATAGTGTCAGCCAGGCACTGATGAAAGAAACAATGTGATCTGTATTTCACTTTTAGAGGCTTAAAGAGGGTATGTGAGTATATCAACATCAGCAAATTCTTGTGAAATACTCCAAAGTACTTTTCTTCCACTATTTCACTTCATACAGCCATGGGTCTGTGCAGGGTGAAAGACGTCGTTTTGGTCTGTAGAACCATCGAATATACTGATGATACCTGTGTTATCAGTGTCTGTGACATGAGTATCAAATGCATTGTCCATGCTTTGGAATTTTTTTCTGGGAAACTTTCAGAAGAGATAATGATAATTGTAGTTTTCCCTTTTGTTATCTTTAGTGTTAAATGTTTTACTTTTTACAAAAGTTATCTGTTTAAATTTGCATTATTTCCCAATTCTGTACGTAATTTTAGCTGGAAAGTTGCTGATTATGTAGCCTAGCCCTGTAAAGATGGCATGCTTGTGGTGTTAGGTCGGTCTTCTCTATGCATTCAACAGTGAATTTTTTTGTCTTTGTAATTAAAATATCTTTTTTTTATTCTTGTTTGCCAAAGCAGGTAAATGAAGAATGTTTCATTTCTCATTCAGAATGAGGATTACATTTTCTGTTTATACTAATCCATTACATCTGTGGAAGGCTAATTCTGTTATGTATGTGCCATTAAGGGCAAGCAGAAGAAAATAAGACCGCAGAGGTACATTTCTGGGATTAAGTTGGTTAAACACATGTTAGTATTGGTAAAAGTGAATGAAAATGGCAGCGTGTGATCTGGCTTTTAGTTTTTACTTGGATTTGTGGGGCTGAAGTTTAATGTTCTTTGTTATTTTACTTGTAAACTAGATAGTTGATATGAAAACCTTTTAACAAAAATGTCTTAGAGTTTTAGGATTTGTAAAATCATTTTCAGAATTTTTCTCCTGCAAATCAAGGTTACTGCTTTTTAAAAATCAAATGAACAACAGTGGACTACAATTTGCCTGAATACTTACGATTTATAAAGTTAACCTTACTAGGTTTTGCAGGGCTGAAGTTTAACATTTTTTGGCATTTAACCTGTAAACTACATATTTTATATGGAAATTTTTTAAAAGATTACAAATATTTTCAAGATGTCCAAGATAATTCTTAGAATTTGTGTGTAAATTAAGCTTACTGGTCCTTCTTTTGAAGTCTACAACAGAAGAATATGATTTCCTCCTATGTTTACAACTGATAAAGATTAATGATTTCAGATCTATTTTTCTTTTAATATCTGTATTTTGTCTGTCCAGAGTACTACAGCCCACAGAAAAGTACACTTTCTCATGCTTGCTTAAACACTTTTAATATAGTTAAGGTGCAGCCTTCAGTGATTAGCATGGTATTTCTCGTTTCCTAGAGACCAAGTGCTAAGTCTATTAGACATTTCCTGCTATTCTTTTGAATTGTAAATACTATTCTTGTAAATTGAAAAGGCCAGTGTAGGGAGATATTCATGCAATTTCCCATCTATTAAAGATGGAGATTTGAGAATGGAGAAACAATAAAATGCAGTTTTTCATAGAAATTAAGGCACACTATAGATGGAATTCACACTCTGAGCATTCACAGGGAGCAAATATTTGGAATGCCAGCATCAATTATTTTCCTTTTTCTCATGACCTGTTTGAAGCAAATATCAGCACATAACTAAAGCAAATGGTCAAATCCTGATCTCAGCGATCCTGGAGGAAAGTCTGTAGCAACCCTTTTAAGTGTCAGTGAAGTTATTCGGTGACATCAGTGAGATCAGAATTTGGCCTTCTGCTTTATCTTTTTAGAAAGTCCTTCAGTATACAAATGCAGATGTTGTAATTCTTAAATTAAGCTTTTTGGCTAGCATTTAGAATAACAGCCAGTAAGAACACAGAGAGCTTACAATGTACCCTGAGCAATGTACACTGTTTGTAAGAATTAATGTTTATAGCCGGATACAGCTGATTTTGGGGCAGAAGAGAATGGAAGGAAAAGCAGGAGGAGGAGAAGGAAAAAAAGAAACTAGTCCAGGGAAGTGAGGGGGGAGAGGAGGGAGAATGAAATCACACAACCTACTGAATGTTAGCTCTGTGTGTCAGCCCGAAGGGGAAGAGGACCACCCATGGGGAGGACAAGTGAGCCTAACCTTTTCTTAAAATTCTGGCTGCCTTTGAAATGCAGCATCCTACAAAACAGCCACAGCAAAAAGTATTAACCAGCCTCAAGTGCAGGTATAAACTTCTTGCTATCCAGACTTCAAATGCATCCTGTCAGCTGTGTTTATACATGTTGATCTAGAACACGTGACATTTATTGGACTTGGTTAATCTTTGCTGATGTAGGAGACCTCACACTTGCATGATCCTGCTGCATTTCAGGAGGGCAGGTGGTAGCTGCGTTATTTCTTTCCTTAAGGATTCTGGCAGGAAAGAATGGAATTTCACTACAGCTTAGATTGCCCAGGAATTCTTTGTGAATCTATCATTATCTTCTGAATTGACCTGCTGCTTGAACATGGAGCCCCAGATACTTTTACATGGGTGCTGGCAAGTTCTGGTGTGATTTCCCCCCTCCCTTAGTTCTAGCCTGACTTTTTAAACTACTTCCCTTCTCTAGGCAGAGTTTTGAGCCCTTTACATCATTAGACCTTTGTGGCTGCAGAGACCACAGTAATCTAAACCAACTTCAAATAGTTTGCCAAGAAACTTTTAGGAAAGTACAGGATTTAGCTCCATGGTGGAGGAGGAATGACTATAGCATAAGCAGAGAGGGGCACACCAGTATTGTACTCAGCCTCTTACTCTCCTGAAACAGTACCTTCATTATAATAATTTCTAAACAACTCATGTTAATCCAGACCCTTTTCTGTTGCCTATGGGTTTTGCAAATGGCCTGTGTTTTTTTGCCTGACTGGAACTAAAACAAGTTGGGATAGCAATAGCACCCAGGATTCTCTACATCAGTTTTGCCCTTTAAAAAACAGAAATAAAACAAAAAAAAAAAACCCAGGCAAAATAAATTGTACTCAGAGTAATTGCGTTACACTTCCTAATACACAAGGTTCAGCTTATTTTGCACCTTTGGCTTCTAGGCAGTCCTCAAGAAGGAGTAGGGCAATGCTTGTGCTGCAGTAAAGAAAGCTTGCAGGTGCAGCTGTGTTTTCCTTTCAAAAGTTTTGACTGTGAAAGCAACCCCTTTCTTTCTCTTACTCACAATGGGTGTGCTTTGTTCTTAGAAATAAATGTTGTCCAGTTTACAGAATAAGAATGTTTTTTTTCTAGAGACTAGCTGTGAGGCCTGGTTCAATGACGCCAATAGTTCTGTCTTCAAAAGCTCTTCCATTGCTGGAAGTGGTGGAATGGTGTTGTCTTGTAGCTCCCCTCCGCTGAGGAGAGAGAGGGGCTAGAAAGGGGAAGGCATTCAAGAGGGACCACTTTCCCATTGACAGGAGTGCTTTGCTGTCTGACTGATAAAAGCCCTGTATACAAGCCCACAGATTGCAGCTCAGTGTCTCTTTCACTTGTGCAATATGGCACGCTTTAAAAATAATATGCTTTGTACTTATTAATGATGCTTTCCATGCACTGAATATACTTACAAGTTCTATATGTTAGTCAATAATTTTAGAAAATAGGCAATACAGAAAAAAGAGAGAAAAGTTTATCATGTCTTGTGTCCTGTATCAAAACTCTAGTGTGCGTGCACACATCATTTTACCACTGAATTATTTGGCTCATTACTTTATCTCACAGTAGAGGGATTTTCATTCAAAAGTTTTGCAGGGGGATAAAGTAAGACATAGAAGAACTCTTCCCAAAGGTATTTTGATGAACAAGAGTTGGAGGTACTGCAATAAAATGAACATACTAATTCCAGTGTTCTTTTAAGATGGTAATGCAACTGCTATACTGTAACTTGTTTTTATTAAATCACATTTTTGTAATAACAAAGTATATAATTTGTACCAAGTAACACGTGAAATCTAAAAACAGTAATTCCTGTCTTGTGTCAGCATCAAGGTTTAGACAAAAAACCCCAAAAAATAAACAGTAGGAAATTGTGATTGGTTACGCCTCACCCTTTGAGCTACCTGTAAATTTTTTTTCATGAAACAGATCTATGTAGGCTGAAAGGTAGGCTGACTAAGTTCACTCAAGAAAAATCTGTCAAAGGCAAAGATGATATCACTGGCCTAGGAAGTCACTAAGTTTCAAGTTTGCTGGCGATTGGGAGAGTATTCAGGGGAAAT
>JAVJGI010000001.1:913789-940749 GCA_035590275.1 Ibycter americanus
GCAAAGATGATATCACTGGCCTAGGAAGTCACTAAGTTTCAAGTTTGCTGGCGATTGGGAGAGTATTCAGGGGAAATATGGGAGAGTATTCAGGGGAAATTTCACTATATACTTGCTTTATTTACTCTTTGTAGTCATTTTGTTAGCTCTGAAAAAGAGAGCTCTTGTCCAGAGGATCCTTTGGCCTGAGCCTGTGCCCTCTTGTCTCAAGAACCTGGGTAGAGAAGTGACATAATTCAACAAGAAGTAGTTGTTCTGGGTTTTTTTAGGCTACAATCTGAATTTGTCTGCTTTTGCAAGTCTAACAGAAAATGTCATGACTCTGGAAACTGCAATAGAACGCTTTTATTATGGCACGTTGTAAAAAGTGGATGAATAAACATTTGTATAGGCTGTGTTTTTGTAAATGTTTGGGGCTGTATCTGAAATAAGTGGAAAACATAGCACGGTCTTGAATAGTTGCTTGCAACAAATCTACTCTTAATAAATCAGTGCTGGGAGTGACACAATTCAAAATTAGAGCAGCTGAATGTCAGCTGGCATGGACTGGTTCTCACCTTTTTTTTGCGTAACAATGTCTTTTTTCCCTTCCTCTTTTTCCTCACAAAATGCTTTTTAAAAAATTTTTTATTCAGGAGAATGGGAACAGTAACAGTGCTGTGGGGTTACTTGACCGCTGTGCCACAGGAAAAAAAATGTGAAAAACTAAAAAAAATTGCAACATAATTTCTATAGAAAAACAGAACAGTTTATTTTCCCATTTTTAAAATAATCCTACTGTGGTTTTTCACAGCAATCCTTTGAAAGCCTTTTCACTTTTTGGCACCGGATGTGTTCAAAGCAACTGTGTTTTGTATTACTGTGTTGCACTGGGATATCCTGGTGTTAAAGAATATTTTCCTTTTCCCATAGATGCCAGCCAAGACATGCTGGGGGCAGAAGAACTATCATTATGTAAAAATTATCAGCTATTGTACTTCATAGCTGTTATTCCTGTCTGATAATAACCTCTTTCTGAAGGTGCCTGCCTCTTGAGGGATCATTCACATACCTGATGCATTTCAAACAGGTAGTATTGCTAAGACCATTCATTTGTGTGACTCACTGCTCCGTATTGACCCTGATAACTACAGGAAGTTATCACTTTTGTAATTAGGAGTTTGAATGGGATGGCATTAGGTGCAAGTCTCTGCCTTCTGAAAGTGGGAAGGTAAGGTAGTTTGCAAGCAATTGTGGAAAATGGCTAAGACAAGGATCAATGCTACAAGACCTATTAGAAGCATGAAATAAAAGCTTACTACCTCCGTTATATTACAGTAATGGTATTCTAAAATCCCCTCCCAGAGATACTTGTTCAGAATATGTATGTATGATTTCTTTTTTGTTGTTGTTGTGGTTTGGGGGTTTTTGTTTGTTTGTTTGTTTTTGGGGGGGTTGGGTTGTTTTTTTGGTGTTTTGGGGTTTTTTGGGTTTTTTTTTTTTAGTTGGGTGAACTTTTCCTCTAGAAATAAAAATACAATACAAACTGGACAGGACTAACATCAACACTGAAGATACATAATTATGTAGAGAAATGCAAAATAATCAGTCCTTGCCATAGGAATGACTGTGCTATTTCTGATAAGAGGTTAAGTGATAGTTAAGTAAATCTAGATGAGAGAATCACAGAAGAAAGCCAATGGAAAGGAATAGGAGGCTGAGATGTTCACTTTCTTCTTTACAGCGAGAAGGCAATAGAAAGGGAGAGGAGGTTTGGCCACCTCTGGCTGGAATGAATGAAACGCGCATTCTGCTGCCACAGTACCATTTAATTATTTGGTTTGTTTACTTAGAGGGCTTCATAAAAGTGTGCCATGAGAACTGTTGAGATTAAGATTTTCCTGTCCAAGTGTAATAAGCAGTCCACTTTGAAAATAAAATGCATTGGTTATACAGTATATCCAGCTCTGTACCTATTATTATTATTATTGATTTCTGTTTGGATCTAATTTGGTCATCTCTATTCCTGCTTGTAAGAAAAAGAAGATTTTTTTTTAAAATTATTGATTTAGCTTTAGCTAAATATGACAATGTTCACACACACACACACACGAACTAGAAGCATGATTAATGTCTTCTGTGCTTTGGTCAGGAGTTTTACACAGGATGATAAATTGTTCCTATACTTTGGCTATATTCTTTCACTACAGATACTTATTATGTACCTCAGTGCAGTCCTGTGAATAAGTGTCCATTTGTATTTTTTAAGGAAGCTGGCACTTGTAGTGCTAAACAGGAATAGTACAGCCTAATCCCCTAAATGAGTATTTTAAAAATTTATAGGAAATGATTGAATAATGTAAAAACCTTTCCTTTATTTGCTTCTTGATAATTGTGTGGGAAAACCTACAGGAAAGCAATGAATGACATTCTCAGGACTGATGTCTGGAACAAAAAAAGGATGAAATGATGGAATTCTCATTTTGTTTCGGTTCACTGGGGTCCTGCTACTGACCTCAGTAGAGTCTTGCTCCCGTTTCCTGTGGGTTGCACCCAGTGATAGGAGGCAAGCTGAAGCCTTTTAGCAGAAAGACTTACATAACTTAGTATTTTTGGTATCTCTGAATTATATGAGAGGCTCTGGAGCTAGGTTGAGGACAGAAAAAGGTTAAGGACAGTAAAAGCCTTTGTGTTGACCTGGGAAAGGAGACCTGTTTGCACCTCTGGCTCAATATTTTAATTGTTACGGTTCTGTAGTTTTATAAGCCTGAAGGGAAATATGTAGAAGTTTGTTCCAGTGTGTGCTTCAGGTGCTTCAGTAGGTAACTTTGCGACTAAGGATAGTGTTAAAACAGATTGCTTGGATTGCCTACCGTTTTAATTTCAAGATTATTTTTTATTCTGAGGTCAACCAGCTGGCCACTGAGGTAGGTCTCAGTTTTTTGAGGCTTGTCTTATGTTATACCACTCTTTCAAACTTTCAGTTTTATTTGATATCTTTAGGTGTATCAAATTTACCTTATTCAAAACCTCCTCATGGAGGAAAATAGCAGGTCCACATTAAAGACGAGCATCAACATCTAGATATAACACAGTTCTGTATTCATTACTCAGAATTATCGAGGCTGATATAAAGTTATTTGCTTTCTGAAGATTTTCAACTCTAAGAAAAAAAAAAAGCCACCAAAAAAAAGCGCACACATTGTTACAATGTTTTTATAGCTGTCATGGATTTGAAATTTCTGCCTAACTATTTTCTGGTTGTGATGGGAGTGCTGATATGTTCAGTGGCTGTATGTACCTCACTCATTTTTGTTAGCTTTGGCTAGATTACTGTGTCCTTCCGAATGGTGTCTACCTTCCCAGTTTGACGTGGAACCTGCTCAGTTTTTCTGTTAGGAGCCAGCTGTGCTTGCACATGTTCTCTGTTACATTTACAAAACAGGAAGAAACCTGACCCACTGCTGATCAGAAATGGTTGGTTGTAATGTCAAGGACATTTGTAGCCAAATCCAGGTTACTTTCAAGATTTTTTTTCTTAAAAATGTGAGTTATGTAGACAAATCCCTTTTCCTTCAAGAAAATCTCATTTTTTTTATTTAAATTTTATTGATTGTGGTCTAGCTATGTTTTTCTTGCTTTGATAAAGGCAATGTCCTTGCCCCAAACCTGTTTTAAGTTGAAGTGAAGAATAGTTTAGATCTTAACAGGATGGGATTGTGGCTAGTTTCAGCTGGCTCAGGTTTACAGACTTCAGTGCCTTTAGTACAGCCACTTATGTTTTCCCCCTTCATATTCTGCATTTGGGCACTGCCTTGGGATGAAGGAGCATGAATAATAAACTCTGTCTGACGTTTGCACAAGGCAGTAGCTGTAACTCATGATAGAGGTCACTGGTGGGACAGGAGGTTTGTATTGTGTCCTCTTTTCCTGCTGCCAGTCATTTACTTTTTATAGGCATTAAAAGTTAAAATAAAAATCATTGTACATTATAAGCACTTCCTTTGATGAAGTATACAAATGTCATTTGAAACAAAGTGAACTAATTCTGTGACTGATATAAACATTCCACTGGAGTAGCTTTATGTTAGGGCTTGAGTCATTTTCATCCTAGCTCTGACCACCATATTAACTGATTTTTTCCTATTAACAAAACCAAAATCATAGCTCCCAAGCTAGCCTTTAGAAGAGGCTTGAGGTGAGCCTACTAAATATGTTGACTTTAGAAGAGCTGTATTTCTTAAGTGGCTGTATACAGAACCTTATTCTTGCAGGTGTATCAATAGTGAATCAATATTGAAATACTTTTTGAAGAAACTTGTAACTTAATTTTGAACAATATTAAAACAAACATACTGTCAGTCTGTTTTCTAAATTAAAACTGTGTTATTTCTTGTTGCGGTTAAACATATCTTAAATGAACCTTTTGTTCATTCTTAGTATCTGAACTGGGTCTCATGGGACAAAATTAATTTTCTTCATAGCGGCCCATATGGTGTTACGTTTTAGATGTTTTAGTGACCAAAACGGTGTTCATGAAATCAATATTTTTGCTATTGCTTATTGCTTGCATAGCATCAAGGCTTTCTGTTTCTCACTCTGTCCCCCCAGGGAGTAGGTTGAGGGTGGGCAAGAGGTTGGGAGGGGACAGCACTGGGAAAACTGACCAGAAATGACCAAAGAGATATTCCATGTCATGTAACGTCATGCTCGGCAATAAAATCGGCAGCAGAGAGCTTTTCCAAGGTAGCCTTTCCTGGGGGATTGGCTGGGCACTGGTCTGCTGGTGGGAGGTGGTAAGTGACTGCCTGCCTTTACATCACTTGGTTTTTTTATTTGTTTTGGGTTTTCATTTCTCAAACTGTCTTTATCTTCACCTGCAAGTTTTTCTTGGTTTTGCCGTACCAGTTCTCTCCCCCATCTCCCTGGGAACAAGCAACTGGATGGGGGTTTAGCTGATGGTTAGGGTCAGCTCACCGCAGTATTATATGTCAGTTAAAAGCTTGTGTGTTCCATTTTCATAAGGTTGCTAGAATTTTGACACCACATTGTAGCTTAAAATTTATAGATCTATGAACTTTGTACAGAGGGAGAAAGAGCCCAAGTATAGAAACTAATGCAAGCCCTCTTTTCTTGTGCCAAATCTGAAATCCCTTAATATGGGAAATTTCTTTATATGAGTAGAAAGAAGTAGTGTCAGCTGCAAAAACAATGAAAGCTTTTGAACAAACTGGGGACCTCCCCAGAATCTTCACTATGTTTAGGTGAAAACTGTTTTTTGCCAACTGAAATACACATAGGTTATACTTTATTCCTTCATTAATGAATACATATACACGTAAGCCAAGATTAATTCTGTCAGTTGGTTTGGATTTAGTGTAAAACAAACATGGGCACAGAAACTAGTCATAGTGCCTGTGCTTTCACATTATATTAAGTCAGGCAAATACTTTCAAACTTTAAAACAATGTAATCTTAAATGAGAGATTAATTAATCTCTTAAATTAATAAATACTAATCCAAACTAAGTATTGGTTCCTGCATCCTCTGCTTTAAGGCTCAGCGAAAAATGTTAATTTAATAAGAAAAATGGGCCATTGTACATTTAAGCAAAAGTAATAATTTTTGGGGAACCCTCAAAGAATTCAGGTTAGAGCAGGGTCTTCTAAACTGTGGTATGTATATCACTAAATGTATTGAAGTGAAATGTGGCAACATAAAGAGTTAAGAGTGTCAACTACTAATGCTGTTAGTTGTTTCCAAATGTAGCTGCTGCTACTACCACTGGAAGTTTTGTCAAGTCCTGAGTGGGAAAATAAGATTACAAAATACATTCAATAAAGACTACTGGACAAATTAAATGGCAAATAGATCTGTGAGAATGAGAGGCATTAAAAACAAACAGACGAACCCCAACATTCCAGAAACTTAACACTACTTAGTGGGGCTTGAGCTACATTTCTGTAAGTAAATTACAAGGGTTCTTAGAAAAAGTAAACATGAAAAATGAAAGACCAAAAATATCTGCTATAATGATAAAGTCACAAACACAGAGGCAGAGGTGATATACTTGCTTTTTTGTATGTCTTTTTAATCAAATCACTTAATGGTCATGTTTTAGAGAGCAGTTGGACAAGTGGTTATGGTGCTAAAGCTGAGGAAGCGGCAGGGTAGTGGTGACTGGGTGAGAACTTGAGTCTGGTAACTTGACCAGACACCTGGCCATTGAAATGGCTTGTTTAACTATCAGCAATAGAAAGAGATATAATCTGAGAAAATGATTGTAAAGAAAATATATTTAACAAAGTTGAAGGGAGAGGGAAATACAAACAATTTGTAAATAAAAATGAGGTATACTCAAAAAAAAAAAGTTGATACAGTAGATTTTTATATACTAGAAGCAGGGAAGATGCAGTCTGCTATGGTTTAGCTCATGGAATTAGAAAATCTCACAGTAGTCTTTAGATTTGCCAAATTTGCAGGTTTGAGGTACTAACAAAACAAATGCTTTCTTTCGTGTGTTACTTAAGTGCACATCTGTATACATGAAGACAATCATTAATAGCCTTTTTTTCTTAAAGAAGTGACGAAAACAATGCTGGAAAGAAAAAGTAACCAAATCACAGTCTCAGAGGAGAGCTGATTTTGCTCAGATTATCTCAAAAATTATCAACATCATAGAGAGGCAAAACAGAGGCAACAGAACAGATGCAGCATGTTGGTATACTTACTAAACCAGTGAAATTCAAATACTTTGTATCCTTATGCTTAATATATGCTAATTTTTGAGATACTACAGAACCCTCTGTTTATCATACAAAGTGTTGAGCTACAGCTGTACAGCATACCAGAGGGGGTAGGGGGGTGGGGAAAGGTGGTTCGTCATAGATACCTTGTAGATTTTTGATCTTTAGGAGTACACTACACATTTTAAAGTATTAGAAGAGAACTAGCTGGAAACCTCCTCCTCCCAGTCACTAGAAAGGAAAGGCATTTTCTAGCTCATTCTTTATATAATTCAGGTGTCTGATCCCAGCTGAATGGTGTGGCTGCAGACAAGTTTGCACATTGAATAGTTCACCAGCTGAATGCACCACCTGATGATCTGAAAGACCTGAGTGAAGTTTTGTCTGATGCGCAGTTGTCACAGGTGAAATGATTCCATTGATGAAATAAAAATTTTTTTGCAAACAGAAGTAAAATGGCTTTTTATGTGTCATAAAAGAAGGTCTCCATCATCTTGTCTGTGATTTATTTTTTTTTTTTTTTTTTCAGTTTTGGGCACACATTCTGGAACACAGAGGGATTTTTAGAGTTTAGAAACTGGAACATGACACTTTTTAGTGAATACGTGTAATCTAGAAAAAAATTGCCTTTTATTTTCAGCAGCCAAAACCAGCACACCTGATTAAAAAAAAATAATTGGTTATTTCCCCAGTTACAATCTCTTTTCCTAGATCTTCCTACACAGCAGAGGTTAGAAATGTGCAAAAATCTGTACCATGAAGTGTAAGTGACATAATACAAATCACTTCCACAAATTTCAGAGCAAGGTTCCCTGGCAGTCTTATATGATTTAATGCCGTACATCCCCTTGTGTATTTTTTTCTACTAGACTCCAGTAGAATACAGTTTACTCTAATTAATCAAATACTTGATCATATATAAAAACTTATTATTATGTACCCATACAACCTTGTGATCCAATTTAAAGGAAAATTGTTACTCCCCAAGGTTTAGAAATGTGCTTTGAATTCCGCCCACCTCTTTCATCTTTTCTGAAATCAAATGCCACTTCTCATTATATTTAACTGAACACACAGAAAGTGTAAGACAACATCATCTGGTTCTAACCTGCGGGTTTCATAGTGCAATGGTGAAGACAGTAGGGCTTCAATTTCATTTTGTTGTCATCTTGACAGATTAGCCAGTGCTTGTCATGGGTTATGTGCCAAGTGATGTCTCTTGAATCTGATTCCAAAGAAAACAACAGGCTTTCCAATCGATGAAAGCCTTGAAGGGTTTCTTTCTGGTTGTTAGAAATAATAGATGACTGGAAACTCAGGCACATAATAATGTACACACTGCTGTGTTCAGTCTAGTTTACATATTGGGTGAAGCGTATGAAACAGCATAATATAATCTCTTGATTTCATTAGAAAAATTTTCTCTAACAATGTTAAAATTAATCTTCTGAAAACCAGCTCTACAATACTGTGATATTCTATGCAGGTACTTGGGGTAGAATGTATTTTTCAGACCTGTATGAAGGAAATAGCTATGAAAGCTGTTTTTGTGGGGTTTTGTTTGTCATACAAGTAGGCGCAGCCTGTTTGCGCCATCAATATGTGGGTTAGAAGTTACAGCTTCTCTAGTGGGAATTACATTGGAACTCTGAGATTGACCTTTTGATCCTGAAGTCTTTATTTTTGGTCATTCTGGACTCACTCCTGTGTATGGACAAAACAATGAACACAAGAGCATGTGAAAGTGAAGAAAGACCTAAAAAAATTGGCAGTGTTGCTGGACTGAAGGAGTGTTAAGGAAAGATTAGTAAAGGAAGGTTTAGACTCACGTGAACACCATGCAGTTTCTGATATCTGCTATTGTGACTGTTTCTGATAGCCAGACAAACTCATTTAATGGTAATCTGTTCATTTACCTTATGCTGAAAAGTGCTGTGGTATGTATATTTAAGGCAATTACCTCAACTCATAGTTGAATTCTCTCTTAAGTGAAATAAGCAGGGCAAAACACTACAAAAGGTGGAAAACTGTGATGTCTAATGGACTGGATATTTTTGGTACCCATAAAAATATACACTTTTTTCGCTCTGTCAAGTTTTACCTTAGTATCATTGAGTCTCATTCACACAATTTGACCAGCTTACTGTAAGAAAAATATTTCCTTTAGCTAGTTTTGAAGTTACAAATGTAGATTAGATGCAATCTTGTTCTTCTGCAGTGAACTAAAGCAGAGACATCACGAAAATATCACTGAAACTTTTACTGCTGCACTTGCAGAAACGCAGTTTATCTGCATCTCTCAGAACTGATGAAAGGTTTCATGTGTTTAGATTTCGGAGCTTTGTATTCAGTGCGTTGTCTTTAACAACTGGACTTCTTAAATCAAATTCATTGTTTGGGTGCAGATGGTGACAAGAAGTATGGGTGAATTAGAAACTTTGCTTCAGGTATTTTCAGCCTTCATGTGACATGTTCATGAGGTTCAACAGTGCCAAGTGCAAGGCCCTACCCTATACATGGGTCAGGGCAAACCCCAGACAGGCTGGGGGGTGAAGGGACTGAGAGCAGCCCTGCAGAGAAAGACTTGGGGGTACTAGTGAATGAAAAGCTGGACATGAGCCAGCAATGTGTGCTCACAGCGCAGAAAGCCAACCGTATCCTGGGCTGCATCAGAAGAAGCGTGGCCAGCAGGTCGAGGTGATTCTGCCCCTCTACTCTACTGTGGTAGGACCCCACCTGGAACACTGTGTCCAGCTCTGGAGCCCTCAGCACAGGAAAGACATGGACCTGTTGGAGTGGGTCTGGAGGAGGGCCACAAAAATGATCAGAGGGATGGAGCACCTCTCCTGTGGGGAAAGGCTTGGGTGAGTTGAGATTGTTCAGCCTCGAGGAGGGAAGGCTCTGGAGAAACTGTATTGCAGCCTCCCAGTACTTAAAGGGGACTTATGAGAAAGATGGGGACAAACAGTTTAGCAGGGCCTGTTACGACAGGACAAGGGGTAATGGTTTTAAACTAAAAGAGGGTAGATTTAGCCTAGATATGAGGAATAAATATTTTAGAATGAGGGTGATGAAACACTGGAACATGTTGCCCAGAGAGGTGGTAGATGCCCCATCCCTGGAAACATTCAAGGTCAGGCTGGGTGAGGCTCTGAGCGACCTAATCTGGTTGAAGCTGTCCCTGCTCGTTGTAGGAGTGTTGGACCAGATGATTCTTCAAGTTCCCTTCCAACCCAAACTATTTTATGATTCTATGTTTACTTCCCTGTTCAGTCACTTCATATTCTTCATAAATACTAGGTCCTTCAAATACTAGTTATCTATCGTAAAGCAAAGCAAATCCACACACTCTTGTCTGATTCGGTTAAAACTATACCATGATAAAGGTGTCAGACTATTCATGATATTGTTGGGAAAGCTTGAGGGATCATTTTGATTTTGTCATATAATGCTGAAAACCAACCTCCAAATGAGAAGCTGAATGCAAACTAGCTGTCAAACTGATAACTTAATATGATATTCTGGTATCCAAGCATATTTCAAAAAGTTTTGTGGTTTCATGTTGTTCAGTGCTTATGTTACAATTTGTTTGGCTAATGCGGTAGACACTGCCATTTATAAAGGACTTTGCTTTAATTAGCTATAATAATTTTCTATGAAATTGAATATATAAATAATACATATTATATATAAAAATATATAAATAGTGACATTATTTAAACAGTTTGTAGCAGCCTGGTGTGACTCTGACTTAGAAGTATGAGCAGCATTCTGGCTTTTTCTATAAGATGAAAAATCATTATTTTTAGTTTGGAATGCATTCAAGTTTAACTATTCGCAAGAAGAGTGCGTAGCATCCTATAGGTTCTAGGAGAGATCACAATGAGAAAGCATGTTGGGAAAACTTGGAAGTGGTCCACTAGTGCAAAATGACATACCAGTGTGGCACATTAAGCTCAGAGCTGCAAATAACTTGGGATTTTTTACTGAGCTTACTAATAATAATTTTATTAATTCTGTGAGGCTCTTCCACTCTGAACTGTTTGTTTCTTCTCTGTATTTTATTCACTTTAAAAAAATGACCCCAAATAATTGGCAATGGTTCCATAATTCCAGTCATGTGGTTTACAGAAGAAGAAAAATAAAATTATTTTAATCAAATTGAAGAGGCTTTGCGTTAGGCTTATAGTGAGGTATGAGCTGTACAGACAACATATTGCTCCTTTATTCTGTTTGATCTCTGGACTCCTCTGTGCTGCCATTGTTGCATTGTTCACATTGATAGTGAAGAGGATATGTAAAAATTACTCACAGTGACATCTTCTTGTTTAATATCTGGTGTCCTGGTGGTACGATATGATCAAAGGTGGCTGCTTTCCAGAGTAGGCTGCCCTCCATAAGGTTTATAGCTCTCCTTGCCTTTACCCAGGGCTTGGTTTTTCCTTAATGTTACTCCAGAAGTCAAAGCTGACCCTTCAAAGTGGAGTCCTGGCAGGAGTCAGGGACAGGAAAGTTTTGAAAGAATTGACTTATCTCAGAGTCAAATAAAAGTGACATGTGATTGTTTTTCTCTTTGTTGGGTCATCAGAAATGATCAGAAGTGTGATTTTTGCATCTTTCAGTAGCACACTATATTTATGGTGCTGCCTTTCAGCCCCTCACTGGCCAAAATAGACAAGGTAAACAATTTCCAAATGAAAGCCAAAAAGTGAATTCATCACAGGAATGTAAACACAGTTGGTTTAATAAAAAACAAAAACAAACAAACAAAAAATCCCAAACCACAGCACCGAACCCCCCCAAAAAGTTGCTTCCTTTCTGAAACATGCCAAGAAAATATTGGTAGACTTTTAGGAAGGGCTATGATGGAAACTGTAAAACTTCGTAGCCATGTGAGTTATAGCAGCTGGGGGAAGCTGCTGCTTTTATGAGTCCAACCGATAAAAAGTACCATTTTTTTCTTCCAAGTTTTTGGCACAAAAGTATTCATAATCCAAGATGAGTTTGCAAATTTCAGTTTGAGAGCAGGTTGGAAGCAATTGCTCTGAGGTGGGTTATGGCAGTCAGGCGGCAGAGGAGCAGAGAGAAAATAATACTGTATATGTGTGAGTCTTAAGAGGAAGGGGGCACAGCTCTTTTACCCCCAAAATCAGGTGCAGGTGGTTTAATGCTTAGACAAGTGAGGAAATAATGAGAGGTGATATATGAGGACATTTGTATGGGACACTATGTATGTTCCCTATACAATCCCTGGTGATTGTGCATGGTAATAAGAATATTCAGAACTTAAGGTATCGATATTTCTTACTTGAATTAGAATTGAACTTGATATTATGAGTTTCAACAAGTGTATAAAGACAACACTGAACTTTGTTTTTCCTAGAAACTTGTTAGTATAAATCTGTCATATACTGTATTTGTTCAGTGTGTGGTTATAGCTGAGTGTCATTTTGCTGCTGTCCTATGAGATTTAGGTGGTTCTTTTATCTTTATCAAAATTTGGACTTGTATGGTGAAAAGAACAGAGAAGAATTTGAAGTTACTTTTTGTGAGTTAAACCAATATTATGTTGTAAATTGCCTTCAACCAGTGAAACATTCCAGTGCTGATGTTTGTAACGCAGACTATAGTGGGGGCTTCTCTTTGGAATATCTAAATACAGTGTAAGTTGGTATCTTTTCTAGGTGAACTTTTAGGACTATATATGGTTTTTAAAGTTTCTTTCTAAATTAATATAATTTCCTATTGTCAGAATATTGTATATTTTAATTTTCATAGTAAAAAAACTGTGCTGATTTTTTAAAAGTTGGTATTCTGTTAAAGCAGAGCTTACAGCTCAATGCTGCAATTAACTTTCTGTGTTAATCTCCCTCTCTTGTAATTAACCTCTACTCAAAAAATGAAACATTTGAAACAATTTAAGAAAGGAACTTGCTTGAAATACTTGATGAATGCAAATGTTGTCCAATTTGGCAACCATAACTAAATAAAGGAACGGTCTTGAAACTGTGTTCCCCCCTCTCCTCCACTAACTGTGACTAAGAGGGAGTGTTTTCTTCTTCACAATAAGAGGAAATCTCATTTGTTACATAGCAACTTTTAATGTTATCTGTGTAAGCACGGTTTAAAGACAAATTACAATACCAAACACAGATTTAATGGAAAAAACATGTATTGAACATGGGAAAAATGTATAGTTTGGTCCTATGATAATCCCTCAGGTTTTTTTAGGTAACTTGTTCTAGGTTTAAGAAATTGTTTTCTTTCATGTCCCTAAACTGCCTTCAACAGATGTTCCATGTTTCATCGTGTAAGTGATACTTTAAAGCCATCTGTGGTGTCTTAAAGGCTGTGAATAGTGACAGAAAATTAAAGCCTTCATTTTAAATTTTGGAAGGGGATCTTGGAACTAGTCCTGATATCTATATTGGTGATCCAAGAACAGTTTGCCACTGAGTTTAATAAGCCTTGAATGAAACCTTGAGTCTCCAGTCAGTGTATCCAAAACCATGCTTAGTTACCTATGGTAGTTTAAGGAAAATTAAGAGATGCAATACTTCTTAATGTCAATAATTATAAGTTTTGTATATTTTCTTATGAAATGTGATATGGCAAATAGGAGTCAACACAGAAGCTTACTCTTGTAGATGACATGTAATTATTGTTTTATTCTGAATTTCTGACCCCATATAAACCTGTGGAAATAGTTGGACAGTCTTTTATAATATATAATCTTTTCAGTTAGATTAATCCTAATCATTTATTGATAATAAAGATGCTTAACTGATGTACTTCTTATAAAAGAAAGCGGATAATCATTATCAAAATTGATTGTTACATGTAAATTGTACAAGAAAGTAAACTAGAT
The DNA here is from genome assembly GCA_035590275.1 of Ibycter americanus. NCBI lineage: Eukaryota > Metazoa > Chordata > Aves > Falconiformes > Falconidae > Ibycter > Ibycter americanus. The sequence goes on from JAVJGI010000001.1 coordinate 927,383, forward strand.
GTAAGCAACTCCACTCCTAGTTCTGTGTTCTGCCACTGGAAAATCATTTATCTTGTATGTACCTTGGGTGGTTGTTGTGGAATATGAAGAGGCTTCTTACTCAACAACATACAGTTTTATAAAGATTAATATATTAGCACTACTATTAGATATAGTATTATATACAATTTGAATGCTGATCTCAATTTCCTTTTGACTTTGTTAAATTGGTTTATGATATATTCTGTTAGATGTAGGGAAAATTAGGATCTTTCAATTGAGCAAAGTAAAACAAAAAGAAGAAAATATCTATAGAAAACAGAAACTGAAGTAAAAGAACACTCTAATGTAATTGCAGTACAAAACAGCTGTGTGATCATCATCCAGAAGTTTTTTTAGTGCTTTACTGTGTATGTCTTTCCGTTTACATTGAAAAGAAATTAATTACATAAACTTTACTTCGATTTTTTTTGCTTTGTAATAGATTTTGAAGTAATTTCACATCTATATAACATTTTTTTTCTCTTGCAATTGCTGATGCACACTGTTAAACTTATCATTCCTCCAGAAAATAATTTATGTTGAAATATTGAAATAATAGAGTTTTTTGTTCTATTGGTTTAATGCTGTTTAAATTTTCAGTCAGCAATCAATAGAAGTAAAAATAAAACATTCAGTTTGAATTCAGCAATTTTTGTCAGTGCAAATTTGTTCAATTGAATTCATTGAAGTAAATGGATGTAGAATAAGAGTAATGTCTCAAACCTTGTCTGATCACTGAGGGGAAGTGAGCTCGTCTATTAGCAACAGGAGTATATATAAAGAGCAGATACTTTATGATTTTTTTTTTTTATTTATTGACAATATTCTCTAGAAAGTAACAAAAGATATATCTAAGTGTTGCCAGAGACTTAGAGCTCCCCTCAGGAAATTGTATTGCTCTTTGGAGTTTATGTGTTTGAAATGGTGCAAATGGACACGATACACAAAACTAGACAAAGAATCTGAGAAATGGACATCCAGGGGTGAACCCAAGTAACCTCTGCAGAAGTAAAGTTGATTCATTACTTTGGTACGTCTTATGTGAGTCAGAAGCACTTTTGATTTTTTCTTTTTTAAGAAATTTACTCTGTAACAGAAAACACAGAAAGACATAGGAGGTAGGCCTTCAAAGCATGTCAGCAGTTTGTGTAGTTTATTCACTTGCTCCAAAGCAGTATCATTAGTCTTCCCTAATGAATATTTAAGATCCAGCTGGGCACAGAGCTCCAGCATCCCTAAATAACCTATGCCAGTGCTTTGCTGTTTTTACTTCTAGAAACCATCTTTGTGAAACTGAAGTCTTGTTGACTAATTTCTTCTTTACACCCTCCTGTAAAATGATGTGACAATTTATTTGGTCACCCTAGGATCATCCAAATTTTATAGGACATCTCAAAGGAAGTTGCTTTTATGTATTTGAAGAATGTTTTATTGGCTAAACAGGGCTTCTTGTTCCATCTTCTTTCCACTAATTTCAGTTATTTCAGTCTTAGCTCATAGCGTTTCACCTGATCATTCTTGCTGCTAGGGAGCAGAACACAGGCTAAAGTGATGCCTCTCTGTAAAACCTACAAAGATTTGTTATTGCTGTTTGTTGTTCAACACAAGGGAAATATTTGAAAAACTAATTAATGCAGAGTGTCTAGAAGAAAATTAACTTTTTCAAACAAACACTTGTTGAAATCAGTAATGTTGGAAACAGAAAAGTGGTTTTCTGTGTACTGGCATTATGTAATTTAGCTAACCATGATAGCAATGCTTATTAAGACTAGTAGGGCTTCAAACAGAATAATGTCTCTAGATGTAAGCAATAAAGACTGTTATGAAACCAGGAAAACAAGACACGTACTATTTATCAGGCCACTTTTCTTAAGGATGAGATCCTTTAAAGGTCTTAGTATTGTTAGCTAAGAATCTGTTTTCCAAAGAGGCAAAGTGGTCAAAATTCATTGTTTGGATAGAATAATAGAAACAAAGCATTCTTTTCCCTGGTTCTTTTGCATCAACAGACAGGTAGTCAGAGAAGGTATTTCTTGTATACTTTGTAGTAAGGCTTTATGTAACTTCATTTTGCAGTTATTTTATTAGTAAAGTTTCAGAAAACCGTGCCACACAGACGCTTGCTTTTGTGGATGGTTCCAAATACAGTCTAAGTGTCACAGTCATGTTCAGCATCTTGATCTTAAAACAACATATACTTGACCAAATCTCCAAGACTATATCTAAATTGAATGTTTTTGTACTGTTGCTTGAAATAAGTATTTTTTGAGTGAGTAGCTGACTGTATTATAGTCCTGTAAAATGCAATTGTTCTGTACCTAGTTTTATTTTTAATCCCTAAAAGCAGTCTGAGTTTAAATCCTCTTCCCATTTCTTGTAAAATAAAATGCCTAATATGTGCTATATTAGAGGTTTTCAGAAACTGTGATTTCTATAGCAATTGTATTTTCACTAATGAATGAATGATTAGGAAGCAAATTCACAGGGGAGGAAAAGAATCTGTGGATTTATGAAAGGCAAAAATTATTGCCTGGATTTAATGAGTGAGAACGACGGCATATTTTGTGCAGTAATTGCAGCCTCTTTTATCAAATCATATGGTACGTAAATGAAAGTCTTTTATCGAATGCTATGCCAAAACAAACTAAGTTAAAACGGATGTCTATTCCTCTTCAGATTTATTTCATCTGAAACTGAGATAATAAATTGTTGAAATGAGGCCAGAAAGACAACCAAGATAATCACATCACCAGACCTTAAACTACTACATTCCTCTATTGGAAAGAAGCTTTAACTTCACTGATTAATTAATTTTAATCTGTTTTAACGTTTTATTCACACTATGCCTTTGATGAGGGTGTACTGGCTTTAAATGCTTTGCCAGGGTTCTGATTAAATGACAACTTGGATACCCATAAAGATCAAAACACAGGAACAGCTAAGTCTTATTTCTACTTGAACACAGTACAGTAGTTGTTTCCTTAAATGTTCAATCCAGTAATTAGTTTTGGTATGTGCACAAGACTATTGTAATCAGCTATCTTTACACATTATGAAGTAGTAGCTATGTTTTGATATTCAACTAGTTGTCTCTTTCTCAGGCAGATGCAAACCAACAACTTATTAGTTTAGTAATAAAAAAAGTTTTACATGATGCTATATTGCTCTTTGGATATTCCACAAAAATATATAACAATGTTAGTGATACCACGTGGAAAGCATAAGAAAGACTGATTCTTACATCATGCCCAGAAAGTCACTGCTGTCGTGTTCCGGAATATAATAAAGGCAACTGTTTCTTGAGGCATCTTCTCTCATTTTGCACTGATGAAGCTCAATGGATTTCTAGGACAATTTTTTTTTTTAAATGAAAAAAGACTGAAATGTTCAAAGTACAGTTTCCATTAGCTGTTAAAGATAAAGTTTTAATTTGAAATTTTAACTTCAGAAATGGGATCTAAATTTAGGAGTCTCTGAAGAGCAATTTAAACTGTCTCCAAGTATAAAAATGAAGGCAGTATGTTACTAGTTTAAAAGTGTTTGGGTTCACAGGAGCTTTCTCTATTCCTCACACAATCATTTGCAGGCTAGTTAGAGTTTGTTACTACAATTCAAGAATAATGTAATGTGACATCATTACAGCAGTTACAGCTGGGTGGTTTTTGACAGCCTGAAATTGAACTGGAGCTTGTAGAGATACAAATCTTTATTTGCTGTATCTAAGAACTACCATCATTTCTGTTTGAAATGTTTATCAAAATAAGTTGTTGTTCAGGCTAAGAAGTGCTGGGTGAAAGATGATATTCTTGTCAGGACATCAGGATACTCCTGGTGAGTATCATGTCATATTCATCTACCTAGTAGTGAGATGTGTCAATATCTTGCACTTGGATAGATGCTGAAAATACCTTCCTTTCTTTTATGTCCAAACAGTAGCTGGGAAACCATGATACTGTAAAGTCTAAATTTGATAGTGAGGATTTGAACCTGATAAGTGTCCTCTACCCCCTGACAGCCTGTGTAAAAAGTCACCGAGATAACTGTGAACAGTAAAATCTCTAGCCAGGGTTAGATCATTTCAACTCATCTGTTTGCTTCTGACCTTAACCTTTTCAAATGACTACTTTCTGTAACAGACACAAATTTGTTTATTAAAATGAAAATTTCATGAGGTTTCTGAGGAATTCCTTTCTCTATTAAGTAGGAATAAGTGGTATCTTATTCATGCTGGGGAGCAACTAACCCCTATTTTACAAAGAAGTGACTACCGACTCACCATTATCAGTAAGGTGTGTGGTAGTTTGGTGAACATGTGCCCCAGGTCCATGTTGTCAATAGTTACCAAGGAAACAATTTTGAGAAATTTTTGAAGCATAACATCATGTTACAAAGAACCTGGCTCTTCAGCCTGCTCCTTAAAATCTCCATGTATTTTCTGGCTTTTGAGGCAGTCAGTAATGAAGCCAGAAACACACTGAATATAATGCAAGGAAACTTCTTTATCAGCACTCATCCCCGAAGGTTTGTGTGAAAGTAATTGTTTTCCTTCTCTAGGTGGACTCTTCACAACCCAGACTGTATGGGAATCTCTGATCTTAAATCAGACCAATTAATAATTTTCAGACTGACATAAGCATGTTAAGTATTGCCAAATTCATATCAACTAAAACATATTTTATTTAAGAACTGCATTTTTTATAACTAACTCCCTATCTCTCTCTCACACACACCCATACATGTGCTTTTCATTGTATTTATTGGATAAGATGTCACTTGTGGATATTGCAGCACAATTTATATAAAGCATTAGTCCATAGCCTTAAAACACTATTTCAACGTTCAACAATATTCTGGCTACTATAGCCAAATAAAAAGTACTAAATCTTTGATACATTTTTCTAATGTCAAAGTTTACAGAGAGTTATTTCACTTAGTATTTCTAAAAAAGCAAACAAAAAAAAAAAATCAACATTTTAAATGTTTTAGAACACTTGAGTTCGAAAGGAAACATGAAAAGAAGGTTAGTTAACATTAGGGAGTGTAAATCATACAACACTTTATTTGTTTAGGTAGGCAGGCAGAGTTACGTGATAGGGTGGAGGCAGGATATCCTAATCATCATAAATTTTTCCTCTATAATTATGAGCCCTAATCAGCATTTTTGCGTGCACTTTTCTTTTCCCTTGTGCATCTAGCTAAGTTGATAGTACTCTTTATGCAGTCTAAAATCCTACAGTGGTTAGTGCTAACACTGTTATCTTTGTGTGTGTTGCAAAGGCCCAGCTAGTTTGAAAAGGAGTATCAGAATTCATGTGCACAGACCATTTTCTTAAATTTGTTCCTTTGAGCCATAATGAGATGAAAAAGGCTTTTACTGGTTTTCTCCAAGTCCTGTTCTAATTAGTCCTATCTGCAAACAGAAATCTGGAAGTCTTGGCTATCTGCTCTGAAACATACATTATAGCTATGCTACTGCTTTTGCAATCTCGACTTGAGTAACTTCCAGCATACTTGCTGACTGCCCATGACATGAAACCCTTATTTATGAGATACAGGGTCTTGAAGTCCTCTGCGGTTTCTATGGTCACAGAAGAAAAAGCTGGCTGAAATTAAATGGAGCTTCCTCTCATTTCTGGAGTGCGTAGAATGGCAAAATGCTCAGAAATAGCTATGAAGTTTATTAAGATCTCACCACTCTTGAGATCAGCGTGGAGTGTCACTCCGAGGGTCTCTGCCCTGTTTCCTGGACACTGTGTGGCTGGGCAGTACTTCAGCCATAGAGGCTTGCTCCAGTAGCAGTAGAGACTGATGCCTGCTGGCATGAATACTTTTATTATTTGTTGCTCCAGCTATCCTTTATACAGACATTAGTAATATTTGAGAGATGGTACGGTATTGTATTGATTGGTATTGTCTTCTGTTGACTGGCTGAATCTAGAGCCTGCATTTGGAGACACCAGCCTAAGCTGTGAGTGGACCAGAGTAGAGAATTGCTCACACGCAAAGACGGGGCTGAGCTGAATGCGGGAGCCCCAGAACTGATAAATTTTGGGAAGAAGAAGAGGAATAGTTTGAAAACTGGAGAAAAAAATAATTCTGTGGTGGTAGCAGAAAGAATCAATAGTAATAATACCATTTACTCACTTGGCCTTTCAAAGTAAGAAGGTAAATTGTCTTAACTAAACTTAGTGGAAGTCTGAGTAGCCCTGAAAAGGTGCATGGAGATAATTGTTAATACACTGCATTCTCAGAATGCAGAAATAATTTTTCTTTTTCAAAAGCAGTGAAGTAAAAACATTATCAGATGCACTTTTTAAGGCAAAACTGTGAAGACAATTTTAAACCCAAAGTTTCTATGCAAGTTCTTCATACGTACCTGACAAATACTTGTCATATCTAACAGCAATAAAACTATACTTATTTGGTACCTTAGGTATCTATTTAGATATCTGGATTCGATTTTATTTGGCCTTAATACTGAGATCCTTACCAGTGCTTAAGAAGAATATTCCGAAACTGATTGAAGATATGTAACTGAATTTGTGAAAGGACCTGGCCTGAGAGTTATTTTCTGGAAATGTTTTGTCTTGATGCATTACTATTGGTGTTCCTTCACGTTCTCCTTTGCAGTCCTTTTCTTTGTGTCATGGTTGGTTGGTTTTTGTTTCTTTCCCCTGTTCTTAATTTTGGTTACTTTTTCCCATGTTGTTTCTTTCTCCAGCTCATCTCTACCATTGTTGCTGAAGTTATAAGTAAAGTGGAAATTACTACAGAATTACTTCTTAAAAGTGCACTGAGTTTCAACAATTGTCATGCCGTTGGCAGCAGAGTAATGGCATAGCCCAGGGAGAACAGGCAATGTTCATAAGCCTGCTCTGGAAATGGCGCAGCAGTGGTTTGATTAATTCTGTGGCTAATCTTTTTAATACAGAACCCTCATTTATTTGAGAAGAACACAGATACTTCTCAGTTGGCACAGCCAGTTACTGCAAGTTGATCTTGTAGATTTCTACAGGAGAGAGACTTTCTTCTTTGGTCACTTCCTTTGTCAAGAAACATCAAAAGTATAGGGTTGGCTCAATGGCAGAAAAATAATTTATGTTTGAATGTCAGATGTGTCCTTGTATATGTTTTCCTATATTAATCATATAAAAATATTTTTAACTTTTTTCACTCAGGCTCGTTTTTATAGATTTTTTTTCTGGTTTTTTTTTTGTTTTGTTTTGTTTCAGAACCATATATGTTAGCAAAACCTAGTCACTTTCGCAGAAACATTATGCATTTTTTTAAAAAAAAAGCACCCACACACACACTTCCAGCCCCGTATTTCTCATAAATATTTTCTGACTGGATGATCCTGTTTTACAACCAGCTGTGAGCTGACATTTATCAAGGCTGAATTTATTACATAAAAATATGAAAGCAATAAGTTTCCATAGAGATTCAGTATAAATCAGGTTTATTTTTTAAATAATTATTTAATCAAAACCAGCTGTGTCTTCTAATGCCTGATCAGCCAGAGACTAATAGATGAAAGCTAAAACTTGAATATAATCAAATGCGAATGTATAGAAAAATCAAATGCTCTTTCAGAGTGTATGCCTGTTTGCAAATAAACGTCAGATTGCAATAAAACTGAGACTTCAAGACTTTTCCAGAGGAAAATAGCATTTAATCAGTTACAGCTCCAAAATGGCATATAATTAGTTGCTTTTCTAGGTCAACAAAGAACAGTAGTCAATTGTATATAAATGAAAATAAAATCAAAGCATATCAATAAAACAATTCTGAAATGGCAGATCCCAAAGAAGGAGATGAATGATGAATCTGGGGGAAAAAAGATCAGCTGGAAATCACATATGACAGAAATACCAATATGTAATGTTGATTTAGTGGTGATTTAGACTTCACTTACAACTTCATTTCTGTTGAACAAATAAGTGAGTTCAGATTGGTGCATATGGATATGTTTTAAAGTCTTCCTAACGTAATTTAATTAGAAACCCTAAAAAAGTAGGGCTTTTTATTATTTAGTGTGCCCTTATCCGTGCTTTCTCTCAACCTTGTTTGGACACCCTTTCTGAAATTGTTATTATATATACACTATATACAATGTATTATAGGTACCACACAAACAGTATTGTATGTTTATGTGCATATGTATGTTTATATAGTGTTATAACTCAAAAATTTCTACTTTTTCTGTTAGTATTTCCTGATTTGGTAGGCTTTCATAGGATATATAGTAGCTAATAACCAGAAGTTAACTACAGTAATTCTTAATTTCAGTTCAGATTCATCTAGGTGTTTTTTATTTTATTAGGATCTTTCACCCTAACAGCTTCAATGGACTGAAGTAGTTGATGATAATGTTTGGTTTCTGCAGTTTCTTTGGTTTCACAAATGTAAAAAGCAAGACAGACATTCTGTTAAAATAATAAAAATTCATTGAATATATAGATGTAATTACACACATATATTAAATATATGTATAGTGTACAGTAGATACTACTGTATGTAATTTAGTATATATGTAAATGTTTAGAGACATATATTTTATATATTCTCCAATATTTGTATGGTCCCATCTCAAGTATAGATAAACTCTATGCCGCTCTGGTGTATGTGACTTGTTAGATACAAAAATTCTTAGTCCTGTTTTGTTATTTTGGTTTATGTTCTACATATTCTTCTCATCACTGAAAAAAATGCCAAAATATTTTAATAATCACTATTGCTGTAGAATATTTTTGTAGCATTGGAAACCATTGATTACACTTCACTAACTTAAGACCTTTTCTTGAAGTACATAGCAGTCTAACTCCCATGCCAACTTAGGAAAATACTCTTTGAATAGTATGTGTGCAGATAACTAAGTGCCCTTCATTGCTTTCCTGGGTTTTTATAAGCAATTTATTGAAGGATGAGTATTTTTCCTGAAGATTTTTTTGTTGTCTTTTTTTCTGCTGAGCAATATTGGAGCAGCTTCTCAAAGTCAGTCATTGTCACTGAAGATGGATAAGCTGGTCTGGTCACTTTATGGCACCTGAAACAGTGAAACAGTGAGCGTTTGGTGGGGGTTTTCGCTTGGTTGGTTGTTTTTTTAAGGCGATGTGTCCAAATAAGACAGTCCCAAAGAATACTGCACTGGTTAACTGAATGCACTAAGCATAATTATTGAGAAAACTAAGACTTAGCAACTAAATTGGCTGAGATCTCACTTCATTTCCTTTGTATTCCTGTAGACCTCAGGAACTGAGCCTGTGGGTTTTACTTGTGAGAGTAGAAGGAAACGGGATGTCATATTCTCTTGTCCTCAGGGCTTGAAGGGAGTTCATCTGCAAAGTGTTTGGTCTAAAATTTTAAGTCCTGTTGCAAGATGTTTGAAAGTGGGGGGAAAAAACCCTGTATAGTGTGTGTCTTCCTTCCATTACTTCCTGAGTGCCTTCATTAGCAGCCTTGTAAAATCCTGTGTTTTATCAGATTTCATTTATCTGCGTTAAGGATGACCCCAGCGTGTTTGCCCACCCATTGTCCGCTTGCTCATACGTTAACTCACAGCTGTCAAACAAGTAATAGGTGGAGGTCCAGTGGGCTGGTACTTCCTGCCCACTTCCAGATGTACTGATAAAAGAGTCTTTTCTTGAATGTCTCTCAGGGTTTGAGGGGTTGCCAAGCTAAGGCTGAAGGGCTCGTTTTTTCCCTCACCGTGTCTTACACCCACACACACCCCTCCATATCAACAGTGTGAAAGCAAAACTTCAAAAGCCAGAAATATATGCTTGTTTTGATATACGTTTTCAGTCAGCTTTTTGTCCTTTCTTGTCTTAACAGAAAGTACTAATGGTGTCCTTTTATTGTTTATAAAACATCTAATTAGTGGCAATAAAAGTAATTCTGAGTGACAAAAGCAAGAAAGGTACTGCCTTAGAATATTTTGTTATTTAAAAATGTCTCCTTGCTATTCCTGTGCACTTCCTTATGGCTAAGCAAGAAAAGTAAATTGAGTATTACCTATTACATTCTACTAGGCTTTTCTCCTTGATAATGATGATAATAATAATATAATATCATATTGTAATAACTATAAAGCACTATAATGCTGAAATCTGGTGTGTTGCATCAGAAAATTTTGTCAACACAGATTATTTAAGATTCAGAAATTATTTAATAGACAAAACCTGCCATTAATTACAGAGGCAACTGAGTGACAACAGGAAAAAAAAAAGATACTTTTGCATATATTGACTTGATCCAAATTCTCAAGTAATTTAAGTTTCATATTCAGAAAATGCTGTATCAGTTTTAACATTGAGATTGGATATAGTTAATATAATATCTAAGTAGCCTGCACTGTAGTAGAAAATAATTTTAAAATAATCTTGGCTCTGGAATATTGTACTGGAACTTGGCAGCTCTCTCTGGCTATTGTGACACTTGAATTGAGCAGCTCAATCCCCACTAGGGTGTTAACTAACTTTATCCATAAATAAATTGAGAGATTATAGGTAATTATAAATGCACACAGTTGGCTCTATATATCTGTAAAACTTCTACAGTGTTTGAAAGTCTATTGTCAAATTCTTTTCCTGGGAATTAGAGGGTGGGGTGTTTAGTGCTTCAAAAATAAATAAATAAGAAAGGGAAAGGGTGTGTTGTTCCTTGGTCAATTCCAAACCCAAGGTGGTAAGATCAGACTTTCATACACTCAGACTTTTGTAACGGATTGACTGGCTGGGTAGTTATGGGGAAATGCTTAATGCTTGACTGGAAATTTTCCCCAAAGATGTTGATCTTCCAAGGTGTAACGTACTTTCCACTTTAAATAGATGTGTATCAGTGGTAATAACATTTGGGACAGTCCCTCATAAAATTCTGTGTGTAACAGAAGTAGAAAGAGGTGAACTTCTGTTAACCTTTTCATGACACACCCATGACCAGATATTTACATTTTGGAAACGTACGAAACAAGAAACTAAAGGGATACTTGGTGCAAAGTGATGCTTTCTATTATTGGTGCTTATTACAGCAATGAAGACATTCTACCCAATTCTACCCTGGAATGTCAATATTGTTGATATCTCCATGTGAAATGGAGAGACTCCATTTGGCTTGTTGGAGAGTCTGTTGCTGAAATTTGCCCAAAGAGAGAGAAAGCTAATGATGGCCCAGGGGGTAAAAAGGCAAGGCAGGCAGAGAGAAGCTGGGTGGTTAGGCACAGATCAGAAGTAGGGGTACAGTCTAAGCCTAGAAGTGAGAAAAATTGACATGGAAAATAAAGTTTTTATGAAACATAAAGCTTTTTTGCTTATATAGAAATTGTAAAATATTTCAAGCATTGACTTCCTTACTTGATCAAAGTTTATTTGACTTTAACAAATAATATTTTAGCTCAGTTAGGGATATAGGATTTGGTCTATGGTTTAAAATAGATGTGAAATATATCTCATAATGAGTTTATTTTTTTAATAAATCTGTTGAAACAGAAGATATAGAAATTCTTTCTGGTGGTGAATGCAAGGGTGAATCTTTTCACATTTTTGTGCTGTAAAGACAAAAACCTATTCAAAGACAAGGGTGGTTTTTTTCAGCATGTTACTTCCTTCTGAGTTGCAGAAAATATTTAAAAAACATGTATTGATTTAGGAAAACTTGTCTGAGATTAACAGTTTGCTGTGCGGTTTACATTTTTACATTGTAGCTGAAATGTCAGGTACACATATGAATGCAAGTCTGAGCTTGCATTCAAGAAACAAGCTTGTGGTAAACATTTGATCCATTGATTTTGTGGGATTAGAACTAATGAAAATTGATCTGCAAGACTTTCAGAAGTATTCTTCCTACATTTTCAGCAGTATGAGTATGAATCAAAGACATATTTCTGCTTTTTCTTTTTTCTTTTTTTTAAATGGCAGTGTGTTTTGGTCTACTTGAAAGATAAGTATGCAGGTGTAATCTCAAATAAAACCTGTAGTAGTTTATCAGAGTAGAAGGAAACTTCCTTGATTGTTGAATGTGCTAGATCCTCTTTGGAAAAATGGATGTTACCAAATATTAAACAGCTTGATCCCTTATGTGGCTGATGAAAAATAGCTGAACTTACTCTGGACTTACTTTCCATCAAGTTTATATATGGTTTCTTGAGGGGAAAATTAAAAAGCAAACCTCCTTAAATACATCCAATCAATTACTGATAGCTATCAGATATAACTTACTAACTAGACTTTATGTAACGGAAAAAATAATTAAATCTTTAGAACAGAATTAAATGTATTTAAATCCACAACGGGATCTTATTTGTAGTGGTCAGTTTCCTGTCTCCTTATGGCATCAGAGTGAGTAACTAGATTCTGTTGCATGTGGTATCTAAAGAGGGTTGCTCTTCAACATTTTGTAGGGAGAAGCTCCAGAAAATCAGGTGACTTTTAAAGATGGGGAGAAAACCACAAAATACAAATGTTTCATTTAATTTATTCTTGGGATAAAACAGTAGCCTTTTCATTTTGAAATGGCTATTTCCACTTTAGAAGTCCAACTTAAGTTAAAAAATAAAGGAAGAAAAGGGGAAAAATTTTAAATCGATAAAAAAAAAATATAATTGCAACAAAATGTTACATCTTGGATTAAGTTCAATATTTCAGGTAGATTAAAATACACTCATCCTCCCTGCCCCGATTTAGAAATATCCTTTTTAGAGCTGAAAGATGTTTTGCATTAATGTCAACCCTACTAGCTAGGAACCGCTGTTGCTGTGATTTTGAGAGTTTTGGTACAGAAGGAAAGACTATAATATAGTTCCATTCACTCTTCTTTGAGACATCATAGAATATGGTTTATAGGCAGTTACTCTTCTGCTTCCAAAAGCCACCACCTCACAAATGTTCAGAACAACAGACGTAATTTCTTTTTGTTTGGTTGGTTTGTTTTTTGTTTTTTTAATCTTTTCAATTGCTGCAGCAGATCTGTGGGTTGATATGGGTTACCATTACCATGCGTTTTCTTAGTATTTCTAGTTTGTTTTGTTTTATTTCCTCTTCAGCTGGAACTGTTGCCTTCCTTTACATTTGGCTGATTACAAGCCCTGGACTAAGGCCAACTGGCTCAATTGCAACCCAGATAAGGTTGGCAAGGAAGACTCTTTTGAGCAAATGTCAAAATCTGTAGCTGCTCCCTCCATTGAGAATGTCTGCCTGCAAGCTGGTCAAACTGGCTTACAGTAGTTTAAGCCTTTTCAGTGTCATTATTTTCTCCTTAGTTGAAATATAGTGCTTCCCCTGGGGGGGGGGGGGGGGGGGGGGGGGGGGGGGGGGGGGGGGGGGGGGGGGGGGGGGGGGGGGGGGGGTGGG
>JAVJGI010000001.1:940849-955810 GCA_035590275.1 Ibycter americanus
TATTTTTTTTTTGTTGTTGTATAGTGATTTTTAACTCCTGATTAATAAAAGAGATTTAAACCTTAGGTCAGTTCTCCAACAGCTTTTTGTGGGCAATCAACCACTAGAAAAAGACTGAACTTACTTTACACAAAAGAAGATGAAATTGGAGCAGAAAGGCAGATCTCTTGTCTGTTTAAAGATGATGACAACAGAGTTTATGCTTGTTTATGAAAGTATCTTTAGGAAGAGAGGAGTTGCAGACAAAAGCTTTAGGGAATAAACCATGAATTTAGAATAGGGGAAAAGAGATGTTTTCTGGAGGGAGTTATGGAAGAAAGCCAAGACAGGTGTGAAATACTGCTGGGGTCTCCTCTCTTGAGAAGAGAGAGCTATAACTGTCCTGGACTTTGATATTCAGTATTATTGTGCAATGCCTTACAGGGTAAAATACAAGCTTTTCGTTTCCATCTACATACATGACACCAGGTTCTGCTTACCTAAAATGGTGTGTTAGAATTGCTGGTTTCCTGAAAGGGCTTGACACATGCCTGCATAGAAGAGTGGGAAGCAGTGTATCACCTAGGTGTGGTCGTAACTCCTACTTAATCTTGGCTTTCAAATGTGAAAAATAAAATAAATAAATAAAAAAAAAAAGGCATAAATACCCTATTTTTTTACCTTTACCTTTGTGAAAAGGATAATGGTAGTCTATGCGGACAGTGGCAAGGCAGCAGGCAATTTACTCCTTTACTAACTGTCTTCGTGTTGAATTCTGGTGCTACACCAACCAGCTGTTAATGCCTAGCCTAATATTTAGTGATAACAGCTGTCTCCAAGCTGGCTTCACTAACACATCCCTGAGAAATTCACAGGCTACATCATCTGACTAAAAAAAAAATTAACCAAAGGAAACCTATCCTTATGTGACTGGGATAAAGACAAAAACCAGCAGCAACTTTATCTGATCTCTGCACTGCACAGTCTTACTTTGAGGGCCTAAGGACTTAGTTGACTATATCAATTTCCATTATTGTTTTGCATTTATAAAAATAAATCTATTTCTATATGTTAAAATGATGTGGCGTTTTTATATCTAAGTCTTTGCCGATACTTTTACAACCCAAGAAAATAGTGACTTCAGCAGAAGCTTAATAGGCCATCAAAGAGAAACTGAGCATTGCAAAATATGGGTGATATTTAGGTAAAATAAGACATAACTGAATAAATCATTCAGTAAATAGCATCCTTGAGGGAATTAACTTATGGTCTTGGGAAGAAAGCTGTGCTCCTTATATTCAGGAGGTTAATGTTTCATAAGAATCAGCCCAGTTCTGAATGGTGTTTGTATTGCTATTTTGTTTTAATAATTTTTTGCTGCTTCTTGATTGATTTCATTTTTAGTAAGAAGTGTTATTCATCTAATACTTGACTGAAATAGTACTTTTCAGTTTTTTAATTTTTAAATTTTCTTGTCTTCTATGAAACTTCAGCCTTAGAGAAACTTATCACAGCAATATTCATGTGTCCAGAAGGTCAAATACACTTCCCAGTGATATGTTTTCAGGCTTCATTTCCAAATCAATACTTAGCTTCTTTACACAATAATGATCATGATGTGCATGTAAAAACATGTTTTAGCAGGTACTTAGCAAGTCTTTACAGATGATCCATCTTTCAGCAACACAGCCAAACAATTTAAAAAAAAAACATGACTTCAGGGAACAAAATAGGTTATATAGTAAAGGCAGAGAAACAATAACATCTTCAGTTGCCAGCATATGTTTATACTGGGTGGGCTATTGGCACAAGCAATCCTGAACTCTTTTATTAAGTGCATATTTCCTGTAAATTCCCTGTAGCATGTTATATTTCAGTTGATACTATAGCTAACCTGTCTCTAAGGCGACTCGGCTTGCTTTTTAACTTCTTAAGAGGGAAATTTGTAAGACATATATATGGATATGCTAGAAAAAAAGACATCTGTAAGGAATTTAAATACTCCCCACAGACTTTTCATTCCTGCCCTACTGTCTGATTCTCCTTGCTTATACATAGGGTTTGTTCTTGTAGACCTGACTCAAATGAATATACCAGTCATGTGAGTGAAGACTTTATCAAATGATTCAATAGAAAGGTATGCAAGGGATAGAAGGTGAAACGGACTAGACATTTTAAATACTCTATATCAGGGAACTTGGAGTGCTCATAATGTGATGGAGATCACCAAGAGATCGAATCAAGACAGAGCAAGTATTACATAGCGAAAATGTGATGGTGGTACATTGGAAAAATCTGAAAGTTCAAGGGCATCAGCAAGATCCTTGTGCTAAAATGGAAAAGGCTTTAGATGAACAAGTAGTGTATTGCCATTTTAAGGTCTCTTGGAGGAATAGTCAATCTATTATGAGTAAATAAATCTGTGATATGATTCTATTTAGGATTTTACTTCGTACTTGTAGTTTGCTGACTTTGCTTTATGTCATATATGAAAAGAAAGTAAGACCTAGGACATTTATAGCAGGCATTTACATCAGGCATCTTCTCCAGGATTTTCTGTTATATGAGGAAAATCAGGGGAAAGGGCTTCATGTTTTTACCTATGCTAGTGTTTAGAGTTTTTATTTTATTCATGACATCTTCAAAAAACTTCACTAGTTTCTGAGCTGCTGGGTGCTGGTAAATTGGAGGATGATGAATTTATAGACTAGGTGAGTTTGTCTTGATGCAACTTTGCTGCAGAAAGAAGTGCCATAAAGGAAATATGTTATTGAACTTCTCTACTAAACAACTCTATGAATTTCACATACTGAATTTCCTATTGGAACTGAGATAATCACGTGAATAATTATAGCAATGATTAGAAAAACTGTTGAATGGATGAATAAAGCAGGTTTTGCACATTCACAGTGAAAGCTGCTGCAATCAGGTAATTGCATTTCAGTGCAGTGCAGCCTACCCTCTTTCTATTCCAGAAGGTTACTGTCCCCAGCTCTCATGTCTGTGAAACACTGAAGAATAGTTTAAGCAGGGAAGTTCATTTTTAATTCAAATATTTTTAGCAGTATACCAGGAAAGACAGTCTCTCTTTACACTTTATTTGTTCTCCTTGAAAAGTATAATTGAAATTCAAAGACTAGGCACATCTTTGATGGAAGAAGGCTCATAGAAAGGGTTTTTTTATTACATTTCATACTTAATTTATCTGTAATGAATACAATTGAAGAAAAGTTGGGACCTTAGTTGTTCTTAAAATATGCCACTGCAATACACTACCACAGAATATTGCCAAGTTTCTGAGCTGCCAAGTGGTCTTTGTACTCATGGCTTCATGGAAAAAAAATATTGATTTCATTCCATATGATGACATATAAATAGGAAGGCCTGTTTCCTTGGAGGATATAATTTTCTTTTAACTTGAGATAATATTTTATCATCACAATATCACAAATAACTCTAAATGTTATCTTGCACTTCACGTCTGTTTCTTTGTTTTTGTTTTCTGTCTTTTTTGATGAATGTGTTCTCCAGGGCTTATTGTATGTATGCATCTCATTTATGCATGATAAAAAATGCTGCTAGATTTAATTTTGATTGTACAGCTGTTTTCGGTGTTTACTTCAGTTTCCTTTGATTGATTCATTGCTTTTCTTTATTTGGTGCCTTGCCACAAGCCAGATATTTCTGTAACCCATATATAAAAAAAAAAAAAAGGTGCTAGTGTAAGATTAGGATATGGTCTTGTTCCACCCTTTTATATCATCACATAGTCTGTAGACATGTTAATTTAAATAAGGGTTTCCAATTGAGTATAACTTCATTTTTTTCTTATCACTCCATTCCTCCTACACCTTAAGAACTTCTACTCTGCATATTCAATGAAAGATACTGTCTGATGATTTATAAATGATTGCCAATCAACTTCTGAGCATCTGGCCACCTTAACTTACTTAGTACTCAGTTCAGACCACTTTTTTTCTCCAAATCCTTAATTTAATTAGAATTTGCATAGCAGTTTAGAGGAAAGAATTTTTTTGTCTTTAAATATTTAATATAATTTATATCCCCTGAGCTACTTTTCCTAAACATTGCCATATTTGAAACAACATTGCTGTTAGGAACCCCTGGATTTGTCACTTTTAAAACTTAAGGATGAGTTTCATCCAAATTCCCTAAATGTTTTGACTTCTTGTTGTTGGGGTGGTTGTGGTTTTTTCTGGGGTGTGATTTTTGGGGTTTTTTGGGGGGCTGGGGTGGGGGTGGGCAAACAGTGTTCCCTCATGTTTGAACATACTAGTTTAAAAAATATTTGGAGACTCAAAGATTCAATACTAATGGACTCTTGAAGTCAATTGATCTCTTAACTTTTTATTTATATATATCTATTTTTAATCCAAACTAGGCAATTTACTTATCTCTTACTGAGAACCAGATACTGTTGTTTATTTCATCCTGTAATCATTTAAATGAATCATGGTAGCACAAAGTTACATGCCAATAATATTGTCAGTGAAACATGTTGTTTAAAATTCCCGGAGATTCATACTTAAAATTAATAAGAAAGCCCATAGAAATAGCACTTTGATTGACAACTGCCACTCCAGCTTCAAACTGATGTTTCCAAGGCACACTACTAATGTGTTAAGGTAAAAATTATGGTTAAGATATTTTTCTCCTAAGTCACAGATGTTAAGTCGTGTGTGTTTTCGAGCCTGAAAAATTGCTATTCCTGCTGTAAAAGTGGCACAAGGAGGAAAGACAGTTGGTTTGGGATTTATCTGACCAGTATTGATATCCTTAATACAGATACCATCATCAGAATTAGTCATCTGGGTTCATTTATAGGCAGAAGAAAGAAATAGGCATTTCTATGGCATGACTAATCTCATTCTAAAATTGGTAGAGCAAACACAGCCTTTCAGTGCTCTCCACTGTCTATGAAACAACACAAAGGTATCTAGCTCAGGTATAGCCAAGCTGTTGTGTTACTGTCTACAGAGCTGGGAGAGATCACTATTCAGCTACCCATATGTACAGTTTGTAATTGAAGCCAGATGTGAGTATATACTACTCTGCATAAATAATACAGGGTTCTATTTTGCTGCTAAGAGTAAAATTTAATTAGATTTTGTTTTTATATTTTATTACATTTTCTTGACCTGCCAGACTGCTTCTCCAGTTAAAAAAACAAGGGCAAGTCTTCATGAACTTAGATTCCTTTCTTAAAATCTGAATTAGAAGTACCATGATATAATTCTCATTCTGTGTTCCTGCTAGGTTATGAAGCTCAGGCTTGTTTTAGCTTGCTAATATAAACGTTGGAAATGTATGAAAAATTTTACATAAAAGCATCTAACAGCATGGTGGAATATTGTTGGTCCAGAAATTTATGTTCAGTGATGAAAAATAAGTAATGGTGCATGCAATTACAGTCAGGTTTTCAATTTTCACCTTACATATTTGGGCTGTCTTTGGTCTTTATTTAAGAATTAGTAAATGACATATGTTTATTCTTGAGAAAGTCAAAGAGCTTCAGCTTTGTAGCTTTGTGATGAAGTGAATTCCATTGGACAGAGGAGGCCGCATCTCTAATTCCTTCATAAACCATCCTTGGAGCAATTTGCTTAGAGGCATTGAAAATAAGCACCCAAGGGATGCTGGACAAAAACAAGACCTCAGAGCTTCCCATGGGAAATGTCTGTCTTGTTAGGTCACACAATCAGGCTCTCTTGTGCATTAAATATTTGAATCTTTTCAGCAGAGAGACCCATTTACCACAGAGGGAAAGGAGGCTGGTCCCGTTACAGCCCACTCATAGCGTATCAGTTAGGAGGATATGTTATTTCTTGGAAAGGTGCTGAAATCAGAAGATGATCGTACAAAGACAGGTAGTTCTTACCAGTTGCAACTGGTTTTGCCCTTTTTCAAGGCAAACCCCCTAATCTAGAAACCCAGCTACTTTTGCCTTCGGTATTGGGTTTGAATAACGTACACTAGCAGAGCAAAACTCTGCATAAAAATGTCAGGGGAAATAGTCATTTTTTGAGCAGCATTTATGTGCAGCAATGAATTCACTGTATGAGACAGGAGTACAATGAAAAGGAAGTCTCATGCAGTCATATGCATAGTCCCTTTTTGCAAAGGCATGGATTAGCCTAGACAACTTCAAACTAGCATTTACATACTAGAATCCAATGAGTTTTTTCAACTTCTAAATCTTGAAGTATATTTAAATAGTACATATACAAATATGCCATGGAATGCTTGAAATGGTTGTGGTTCTCCAGTCCTTATGGTCATTCTTTCTTATGGAAAACAAACCAAAACCCTCACCAACACATCCGTTTCAAATCTGGGTGTAGTTGGGTGGTAAAACTGAACCGTGACCTCAAAAATATGTGAAAATTCAGAGGCTTGCTCAATCACTGGGTCTGTTCTTCTTTTTTAATTTCAGTACTGTTTTTCCTTCTTGATAAGTATGTAAATAAATAACCTACCTTCCCTATCCAGACCTTCCACTGTCCTCCCTTGTATATGCATTGTAATCAGAGAAAAAGATATGATAGGTAATTTATCACTATCAAGTATCATTATCAAATTGTGCCCAGGGTTATCTAGGATTATCCCATTCTGCACGGGAAAAAGCCTAATTCCTCAGTAAGGGGTTTGTTCCATAGTTTCTCAGAATGCTCAGGATAAATAGAAAGAAGAGGGTGTCCTTTCACTTCTTGAGAAGTCTGAAAACCCGTAGAGCCCATGTTTGGGTGCTTATGAGGGAAGCCAGTCCTACTGCTGGGTTATCTTAGTTCCTGCAGACAGGGTCATCCTTCCATGCTTGAAGAAAATTATGCTCATTTCCTGAAAAAGAGGGTCAGAGGAAAAGAAGGTCTTGTAGATCCTTTCATTAGGTGATGGAATAAGTCCTGTCCTGGCACCAGAGTTGGAATGAGTGTAATAATATGTAACACTTCCTCTGGTAATGTTCTTGTGGAGTCAAAATCCATAAATTTAATGAAACTCAGGCTAAAATTTTATAATACAAATTATAAAAAATATGAAAAACAAAAAGATAGTGACTTGATTTCAATTCCAAAAGCAAACATAAGTCAAAAATAAAAACCCCTTCTGTTAGGAGCAGTTCCAGAACACACTAGGTGGTGCTGTAAACCCAACAGCAATTGCTGAATATGCTTTACTTGTGCTTTCCTACTGACAAGGTATAACTTGTTGCAGTTAGCTTTTTATAAATTTTCTAATACTTGCGAAATTTTAAATATTGCCTGTGTATTTTAAGATGCTGTCACTGATCTTTTATTTGGTAGGAACAACATTGAATGCTTTTAGTTTTCATGTTTTGATTTTTGGTCTAGCAAAATAAAATCCAATAGATTTTGTTTCTCGTTGTGCTTAGGACCCAGGTTTTGAGGATAAGTTTTATTTCTGTTGTATACTTTTGGGAAAATTCTGGATGTCGTGCCAAAAAACTAACCATGAAAATATTAATCGCTGCCTGCATCTGTACTGCCACTTTACCAACATCAGTGACAGTGAATCGCACTTGCATATAGTCTGGAATAGACATATCAGAAGTGCAGGAGAACATATTGGACTTAGCTTCCCTGTACCATTCATGTTACAGTCATATAGTCATGTAGCCCCGTTAGAAAAATGCCACAGGTCTTTGTGTTAAGTGACTGGCACAAGCCTCAGGTTTTTCAGGCTCTCTCTGGACCTTGTCTCGGTCTTCCTGGAAGTTTGTTTTAGCTTGTTTAGCTGTTAGGGCAATTACCTAATGACAAGATGACTGTGAATGGTTTGTTCTATGTTTTGCTTAGCTTTGTGCATTTTTTGTGGCAGGGTGCTTACTGTTATGTATATATTTTAATACTAGGTAATAATATCATAAAGTTATTCTATGTGGAATGAACTATGTATGACCCTGGAATAAAATGTAGAGTAGGGGTGACAGGGGATGACAATGGAAGTCTTTTAAATTATGCTAGAGGCCCCAGTGTGCTATGTGGCTGGTCATTGATCGCCAGAGAAATGCAGCCTTGGGATCAGTCAAAGTCAGTGTTAGGGGGTGCAAAGAGAACAGAGGAGAAGTATCCAATATGTTAAAACAGGTCGTATATGTAGCAAATTTGGTTGCAGTGTGGAATTGTAAACGAGTGATATAAGCAATGCGTAGAGCATGTTAGAAAACACATCAAAAATAGTGCTAAACCAACCTCAGAAGGGAGGAAGAAAACTTCAACCTCACCCTCCTACTAGAGAAGAGAAGAAAGTAGTCATCAGCTTCCATTTTAAGCCTTTGCCCTCTCCCAAAAGTAGGGGGAGATAACACCAAAAATAGGGTGTGGATTCTAGGAAATGTGTTGACTCTATTTTAACTAGCATTTTGGAAGCTTTTTTTGATAATAATATTCTTCCATTGATTTTTCTCTTTTTTTTTTTTTTTTCTCTCTGTAATAAGCAGATCTGGGCTAATAATAATTCCTTGATTGGACTGCTATGATTTGAGATTCATAGAAATTACTTGTCATTTTTAACATGTATGGTGTTTCTTTAGCCCATGTAAACTGCACAAGTTGTAGCTCAACAAACTGATGGGCAGCTTAGATTGTAATCTGGATGCAACATCTCCAGCATTTTGGCAGCACTGTGGTTTACTTCCCCCTCTTGGGGATCGTTGTATGAGCAGGGGAAAGCAGATAAGAAAAATATTTGGAAGTGGCAGGATGAGAGAATGAGACTTCATACATGCTATGTATGTTTTCAGATGACATAATGTTTAATAGCTCTTCCATAGCACTTTCTCACTCTTCTGTAATCCAAGTGTGTGTATTTAAGCAAACAGTAGGGTACCGTTGGCGTGCCTAATGTGGCCACTTCTCTATTCATTGTTAGTAAGAAGAGTGAAAACTGAGTACAACTTTCAAGGAAAAAAAGACATTGCACAGCTGAATGAAATTATCTTGGAAATATTACCCACACTCCTTTTTATATCTATGGCTTAAAAAATAGTATGCATTTACAGTGGTCCTATGAACATATCAGTAACAGCTAGAAAAACTCTCTAGTCATGATGTATTTTGGGAATGGTGTGAGATGTGACAGCACTCCAGTTCAACATTTAGATCAACATTTTTAAACAGTTTGAGTCCATACCCTAGAAGCAAATCAAAAGAGCTACATATTTTTATTAGTTCTACACAAGTCAGGTATTATTTGACTACATCAGCTTTTGTTTAGGTTATTTAAATAGAGTTCTTGTCTTGTCAAGTGTCTTGTATTAAACTATAGTTACATGTTGATATCCACTGAGAAGGAAATGTTTCATCAGATGTTCACTATCACATCAGAAAGACTTTGCTTTGGGTTGGCAAATACTGCAAAAATTAAGTCAGCTTAATTAAATCTAAAAACATTGAAGAACTAATAGAATGCTTTTAAAAGTACTTGGCATGCTGTCTCTAAGTTGATTTTCACACAAAAACTGCCAACCTCCACACCAGGAAAATCTTTGCTCCTACTTTTGCTTTTCAGTTCTCTATCTGAAAACTTGTTTTATCCAGTATTTTATCTGTTACCCTTATTTATTAGGGTACATTTTGATTTGCCTTTTTAATGGTACTTTCACTTTATAATTCTGAAAAAATTTAGCTTCTTTTTTGTTTTAAGTGCAAAACTGTACACAGTTAACTCAAAACAGGTGTCAGCACTTAAAATTGAACAAACCAAAATGGAGACAAGTACTCAATTTTATTCAGTGTTTTCAATTCTAATTGGAAAATAGTCACACACCATCATATTTTCTGTTACTTCAGACTCCATATTAGAAAAAAAATCCAGGCAAGCTTGCTCTCTTTTTCTGATAAATTTTGAATTGGTTGGCCTACTTCAGCTGGTTTTGAAAGAGTAATAAAGTCTCTGGGCTAGTATGTTCATACAGGTTCATGAAAATGACTCTGAATCTCATGCATGTATGATGCTTCCTGAGTGAAATGCTGTGGTATGAGGTTAGATGTAGAAATCCTGTGGGCTTTTGAGTTGATACATCTGTGGGAAAAGCTTCAACTCACTAGACACCTGAGCATCTACCCAGAAGACCATAAGAATCTAAGTACCTTGAGTTCCACTGTTTTTGTGAAAGTTCCAGCAGTAAGTCGAGGCTTATTTTTTTACATTTCGCTGTGTGTGTGTGTGAGATAAAATTGTGTATTAATAAATAAATAGAAAGCAAATATTTTCCCCATCATGTTCCCTTGTACCTGCAAAGATGCTTCTCCGTGAAACTGTAAAATCTGTAAACCAGCATCTCTGAAACCAAATGTTTACTTTCAGTTTACCACAGAAATCTTATGTCATTCTTTTGAATCAGTTTAAAATCTGCTTCCTTAAGCTATTGTGGTGCTTCATGAGAGTTGAGGTCACGTATCTCATGCTTTCGTTGTACCCGTTTGTCAGGCTTCCCCTCTAGACTACGTATTCTGTGGCTCACCATGATTGCGGTGAAGATGCTTCCTTACAGTGACTCAGGCAAAGGGAAGATTGCAGTGGCACCAAGAACTGTAGCCTGTTAGGTGAACTTCATGAGCACTGCTAGTTAGAAGACGGTATAAAATCCTTGTGCATTCTTCCCCACCCTTCTTGTAAAGTGGAATTTGTGTAAGAATCAAGATTTCCAGATTAAAAAAAATAAATATCCAATTTCAGTAGCAGGAACAGAGACCTCTTGTCTTCCCACTCTATGGGAATTCTTCTGAAAGAATTCCTTTACAGTTATGAGTTGTATCCAGTAACTATAAGTTTCTTCTTCTTTTTTTATTTTATTATTACATCTTCAGGCTAATTTCAATAGATGAGGAAAATTAGGTAACTTGTAATAATTTGAATGAGCTGGATTGTTACATCATATCATATAGCATGCCAGGGTAAGGAAATGCCATTTCCCCATAGGAAATTAAAACAATGAACACCTATTTTGAGATGAGAAAGATGCTATCAGTTTATGTAGACAAAAGATCATAATATCTCATAATTTTATGATTACACAATAAATATAATTAAAGATAGAAAAGGATTTTGTAGATAGTACTTTCTACTGGTACACTGCTAGCAGCTTAATGAAGCAATGTTCAAAAAACTCTCTGTGAGCAATTTGGAAGAGTTCATATTGCATCCTGCCTTGTTCCGTAACTGTTCCCTGCAGAATGTGATTTTTGCCAAAACCTTTTTTGCTTTAGTTTCACATCCTCTATGTACTTTCCTCTCAGTTGATACAAGGTGAAAGTTCTTTCTGTTTGCTTAAGAAGTAAAACAGATCCATACTTCATCTTTCTTTGATGTCCAAAGGCTGGACAAAAGTTAGGCCAGTATAGGGTTTTTCCTCTTACATTTTTTCTTCAAAACAGGCTGAATACAGATTGTCATAAGCAGGATATCACTTCAGTAGTTCAAAGGCTAAATCTGTAGGTTCCCTCGGCCTTCATCCCCTCCAGTGTATCGCTGATATCCATCATGATACTAATCTGCTGGGAAAAAAATAGCTGTTAGTTTTTACAGTGAGGTTTGGGAGGACCTAACTTAGAGGAGTTTGACCAAAATTATGGAATTCCTCCTGTCAAAGATGATGATGCTCAGCAATTGCCAACCTTCAGTAAAAACTACCAAATGTGCTTTTGATTATTTCCTTGGCATAAATGGAGAAAAACCTGCCAAGGGCACAAGCAAGTAAAACCAGGGAAACTAGGTGCAGCCTGCTTTCCACCTCTCCTGCCTGCCCCCTCCCCTACCCCCAGGATTAATAAGATAAAAACAAAGATTACTTTTTTGACTTTAAGACATAATGTTTTGAAAATGCTCAGGTATGTAAAAGTTTATATTAGTTACGTTCTTCTAATGCTGGTTTTAAAGCAAATAAAAACCTTAGGACCTTATTATTTATAACTCATAACTTAACAAATCAGTGGTTAGCTTGTCTAGTAACATTCCAGATATGCAAACAATATTATTTCCACCTAAGAGTAATCTTTAATGACCTACTCTGTTGTTTTTTGTCAGAGTGCCTAGTGACATTACATCTCTTCAATTTAAAGTTAATATAAGATAAAGGTAAGATAAATACAGGAATTATAGGTTTAACTCTGGGAACAAATCCGTAGTTTTATAGAAATATGTTGAATTTAGGCGTGGGAAACTGTGTTCAGAATCCATGCCATAACAAAATTCCTAACATTTTTTGCATGCTAACCATGGATATCTAGGTGCCTTAAACACACTAGCTGGCCTTATCCTCTAGCTTGCAGGTATTTGGAAGTTTTATCTTACTCCTCTTAGGTCCATACTTTACTGAAGTTACTGACAAACTTGCATTAGTAATGCAGGATTGTGTTAAGTTTTAGCTTTTCTATTTAAATATCTTCAATTTTCTTTAGTAGTAGTTCTCAGGTTTTGGAAAACTAGAGCCATCTTGAATTCTTTAAAAAAAGAGAGTTCAGGGGTCTATTTAAACTCGGCATTGGGCTAGGCTATGTACACTATCAAAAATAGCCATCGTTACTGCAAAACACCAATAGATAGGCTATGTGATATTGATTGATCTTACATTTGTAAAAACTAAAAATGAACATTCAGAAGCCCTTGGTACAGCAATCCTACGTCACTTTTGGTTTATATCAGTGAAAATGAGAACAGGCTTTAAGGAATTTATTTCTACAGAAAACATACAATGTACAGGAAACAGGCAAATGCACTCTTTCTGTTAACAATTTTCATTTTTACATTTCCTTTCCACCTAAAAGAGCTTAGGAGTTTTAAAAGTTTCATAGAGCAATTTGTAAGAGCAACTTAGATCTGAATTGTTGTCAGTTAGCCAAATCTCTACTTTTGTGGCACTTTGAGTATTTCACAGTAATTTAGTTTATTTTTAAGGTGCAGTCAGAGACACATGATTAAAAGACTCAGTTGTTAAACTAAATTATATTCCTGTGGCAGTGGCGGTCATACATTCACTTCATAAAGAAAATAAGAAGGCTCATCAAAAGTGAGAGAATTTATTTGGATAAAACATGTAATATTGCTTTGAGTAAATACAAATCTTAAATCTTTCAAGCTCTGAAAAGACAGGGAAATCACTGGCATGATCAGTTTAATTCCTTCTCAAAGTGTGTTAATAGGGGTAAGTGTAAAGTAGGAAGAAGCAAACCAGGAAGGCATAAATATTTGTATTTATGTCTGTCACACTGAGTTGAAACTTGTAAACGCAAGGTGAATTAAAATTATTCTGCTAATTTGTGATGATTAAGGGTGGACTTAGCATAAATTGGAGTCTCATATTTTAGGAGGAGATCTTTTGATTTTTCTCTCTGAATTAGTCTGTCCTGTCAAGTTCTTAAATGGCATCACCGAATCGGAATAGGCTGTGGCTCATTTTTTGAAGAGCTTTCTGGTTTGTGCAATCAAACGGCAGTGATAATAGCTGTGACTATTTGCTGGTTTAAAATGTAACCCTGTTAAATATCAACCAAATGCTTCCGCGGAAGGCTGCCGTCTTCAGCTGGTGCGAGACTTGGCTGTTTACAGAAAACTGACTGGATGTTTCTGGCTGTTTACAAAGTGGCTCTGAAGGTTTACTTAACAGTGGTCTGCTTTCAACAAAGTTGTATGCGCTATTTCTGACTGATCTTTTTTTCTCCCCCCCCCCATGGAAAGGGGGAGCAGTTTGAGCTTATTTAGGCCTATGTTTTACTTGTGAGCTGGCTTTAGGGCTTAGTTCAGAAAGCGTGTGCCCTTCAGCAGGAACTGTTTCTAGAGGAATTCTCTTCTGGGCAGCTATAAAGTTTTTAGGTTTGTTGGTGCCTACCTCAGTTTTGGATCCCAAAGAAGACTTGAATCTGAGGGTGTTTTAGATTTACTTTTTGTATTTTAGTTCTTGCTTTTAGTGGGATTTAGTATTGTTAGAAGGTCCTCAGGGAACAGGAAGAAGAGAGTAGCACACATTTTCTTGACCAATTTCACCTCATCATCCATAAGAATGAATCAGAATAGTTTCTCTTTTTAAATTGTTCTGAAATACTTTTTTTTTTTCATTTTTCTTGCTTGACTTTATCAGTTCACAATTCTGATGCTTGCTACCAAAGCTGATTTATCCTAATATGCTGTCTTACACATTCCTGATAATATGATAATGATAAATTTATGATAGTACAGTCCTCTTCACTCACAGACTTGTTCATAAACAAAAGGTCTGTACCTTCTCCTATGGGATCAAATAGAAGAAACCTGGATTGTCAGGAAAGGAACTCCTTTTCCAAAACAAATATTTTGAATGACTGCATTGCGTTGTAGGAAATACGTAACTCTTGTGTACTCCATACTATGAATCTTCTTCCTTGGTTTTGCTGAACTGAAAGTCATTATATTAATTAAGGAAATAATAAAGTGAAAATCAAAGTACACCTGGATTACTTGGCTATTCCATCTCTTACTTGATTTCCTGCTAAGGAAACTAGGCTCTTTGAGGTGGAGAAAATAGGTTGGAATCCATAAGAATTATATTTTTAAAAAACTAGCAGTCATATTAGGTCAAAACTGTAACATAAATGTATGCAACTTTCTATGTTGTGGGTAGAGTGGTTTAGGTGATTCTGGTCCTTTAATGTTCTGTGTTAAAATTTAAAATTACTTCTGTATGTGTGAAGAGATTTTGGAATATCTCATTTGGATAGCTTTTTTGAGATACCTTTAAATGTGTGACAAAATGTCACAAATTCATAAACTCATTTAAAAATCCTGGTCTTTATTATCCTTATACTGCAGATCTGAGAAATAAAGGCAAATTGTTTTTACAAGATTGTGCCGGTTTAAAAGTAAACCGGCAGGAGAAATGAACCCAACTCATAGAGTTTAGAAGTCAGAACTACAATTTAATAAAAAGATTACAGTAGATACACTGATACACAGGAAAATTGGTTTTAG
>JAVJGI010000001.1:955910-966109 GCA_035590275.1 Ibycter americanus
CAGAGAGGGTATAGAATACACAGTTCCAGTTACACTCACACAGTGATAAACTGGTCCCAGCCACTATAACTAGGACAAAGATACAAAATCATTATCATAGACTATCTTGAGCTGGAAGGGACCTCTAAGGATCATACTCATTGTTTCAGTATTTGCTGTTTCAGACTGTGTTTCTGTGGTGATTCTTCAAATTTCCATATCCTCCCCTTCTTACAGGGTACATAGTAGAAATTATATCTTAAAGTGCAGTTAAGGAATATATTAATGACTAATGGCAGACATATGCAATTTTAGTATTCACTTTCAGAATCAGTGTAGATTGTTTTAGATTTACCACTTGTAATTACTTAGAATCGTGAGTATTATTTCACCAAAACCATGTAGTGATAAGCAAATAAAATAATAAAAAAAAAAATCAGCACCTGGATTTCCTAGCATTAGGAGATGAAATAGTTCAGTGCTGCAAGGGGGGTGTATTGAGTGGTATCCTTCAATCAATCTCAAATCTGGTACTACTTGATATTAATTAATGGTTTGAATAATGGAATAAAAAGGCTATATAGCGCATTTGCAGATAACAATGACTTAGAAGGAAGCCATAAAGTATACAGGATGAGAGATTAGAATGGTTTTTAAAACCGGAGGAAAGCCTTTCAGAAATACATGATAGAAGGAGAAGTCGTACGCTTGAATGAGAAAAATCATGAAGTAGGTGGAATGCAAAACTTCATATTGGCCTACTGGGAAATATGAAGGAGAAGGATTACATACAAAATATGTCAGATAGTCTTTTTGCTTTAAACTAAGTTAGAAAGATGTAAAGGTGCTTTTGGAAGACACAATTCCATGAAGAAAAAGGGAAGGACTTCAGTTTATTTAGGATAAAAAAAGAAGAGAAATACTGGGTTAAATGGTGTTCCAATAAATATGAGAAAAAGCTGCCTGAAAAGAATACTTTCTTATCATATTCAGTTTGTAACATAGCAATCAATTAGCTTCAAATTGCAATAAGGAAAAATAAGGCAAGACAGAAAATTATCAACGGTAAGAGCAGGTGAATAGACTGCTTAGAGGGTTATGGAATCTCTGTTGTTGATTATTTAAACATTTCTTCATATCTTTAAACTTTTCTGTTTGAGAATTATGTGAGTGGGTGGTCCACACCTTCACATATGGGAATGTACTAGAGGCTATCTTGAGGGCACTTACAGAATCTTTCTACTACTCTTCTTTTTCCTTTTTCCTCCTTGTATTTTCAGTCTATATAATATATATAGTCTGTCATCTTACATATGATGTTTTGTAAGTGCAGATTGCCAGTTTAAATAGAGTGGGATAGAACTCAGATATTTGGCTCCTGTATGCAGAAAAAAAAGCGCCTCAAGATATTAAAAAAAGAACAAAATAATTTATCACATGGAAATGAAGAAGAATATTGCCAGATATTCTTGTGTGCTGTGAATATTATGTTGCCAACTGTTCACTGAGGCTTTGCTGAACATTGGATTGTAAAAATAAAATAAGAAATTAACAAGTTGTATTGAAGTGCAAAGTGATGTCAGGGAGGATGACAGGCTTCAAGCTAACCATAAAATCAGTGGCTGGCAGTAGCAACAAAACTTAAAGACATTTGTAGATGCTTTGAAAGGAATCCCTGGCACAATTACATTGAAGAGCAAGTCAAATATGGCAAGCTCTAAGCATTTGAGGTTGGTATTAGGTGGTGTACAAATAAGAGTGAAAAAAAGCACTTCTGTGTTTAAAAAGAAAAAAACTCCTGACCCTTAGATGGCCACGGTGCTGTATATGAGTAAATATGTAGTCTGTTTAAAAAAGCATAAGGCAAATTGTGACAAAGTAAAAAGAGGTATCCTTATATTGTGGATCAACCACTATGTCTAGAATATGATGGTATATACCACTTCAGATGTATAAGCAGTTCCATGCAGAATAACACTGTGGGTGATATATGCAGAGTAGTGCTGTAACCAGATATCAAAATAGTATTTTCTAGGACTAAACAATATAAGAACTGGTTATTTAAAGAAGCAACATGCATCTACTCTTAGGTTCCCAGCTGAAAATAGCTAAATTCAATTTCATTCCCAGTGATATAAAACAGTCATTATAAACTAGCAGGTACATGTTCCTCTGAGCAGAAAGAGGAGGGGAGAGGCAAAGATGAGAAAAACTCTGCAAGGCCTGAAAAATGAAATAGTATTGCAGTTTTGGTTGACTTCACATTCTCCTGACTGCTGTGCATTGTGTATGTTTCATGCATTTCTTTGGTTCATAATAATTTAGATAGATTCAGTCCAAGTCACAGAAAAATGTGGACATGTTGCTTGAGAGATTTTGAGTATATGAACAATTGGTGGTGTATTTAATTCCTCACTTATTAATTAAAGAGAAAGCATCCTTGAGTCATTAAAACCAAGCTTGCAGTCCTCAGGAGCCCAAACAACTTACATACAGTTAGTGTTTTAAGTGACTCTGATTATTTTGAATATCTTGACATCCTTTATAAAATTTGTAATGCAACGTGATCCTCCGGTATGACGTGTATTGGAGCTGAAACATAGTTTCTTCATTAGAAAGTATGGAGAAATAATACAAATTTGCAAAGATGCTAGTCTAGCTCAACATAAATACTGAAGCGATGAAGTATTAGCTGTGAAAAATACGTGTGCATGGAGCTTATACTATGGAGCTGAGAAAAATGACCTGAACCTACTAAAATGCTGCATTAGGTTGCTGACCCTTGGAAAACAGGTCATTTGTTCTCCAGCACTGGCTTATGCTTCATGCTATGTAACACTCCACAAAAACAGTTTCAAAGTCATAGAAGAGCTGAAATCCCATTTCTGAAAGTTATTTTATTTGAACACTTTGGAACCTTAAATGCCATTGAAAATGGAAGGTAACAGTCAAATTTGGGCACATTTAAAAATTATGTCAGCCCAGTCCCTGAAGAACAATGGACAGTTGATATAGCTTCCAAAAGACAATAGAAGGAAATGCCTTTAAGGGAGCTGTTAAAGAAAAGCCTTTTAAAATAGCCACTAAGTCTTTTTTGACTCTGCCTTCAGTTCTGCCACAAGATGACAGTATCTCAGGACGTGACTGTTATGGTGTTCTTGAGGGGGTTTGTACGTGAATGTTCAGTAAGGCTATGGTGTAACGTTAGATAAAAGTGTGAACTAAGAATAACAGTATTTTGCAGGGGAGCATGCAGAATTACTTCTTCATGAAGTCATAGAGGTGAAGAGGGCAATTCTAGCCTATTTTTCTGAGTCCCATTAAGAGTGAAATAAAATCAAGTATTTGCCTTGAGACTTTGTTTCAATGGAAGTCAGATATGGGGTGAGAAATATGCCTAGACAGACCAACAAATGTAGTAGGTATCTGTTCCTGTTAATCCCACTATGCTGTTGGCATGAAGCAATGTCACCTGCAGATAACTTCTCTACATTGCTGCTTAGTGACACTACCTTGATGCCATCACAGTGTTTCAGTATGTAACTAAAAACATAATAGAGTTGGTAGGTGAAATGATAATTTATGTAATTTTTGAAAAGTATCCTCAATTAAGTAAAAATACAAAATTAATTGGCTTTTATCAGAATTGAACAGCAGCTCATCAGTCTGTATATAATCAGAAGTGCCACACGTAACCTTTTGACCATGTTTTTTGTAACTCCTTCCTCCTCTCTTCTGGGAAGCTTTAAATAATAATTTCACTTACTGCCATTAACAAACAGGGCTGATGAAGGTCTCACCATTTTTACTCTGTAGAATATGTACATGCAAAAATGTGGGAGAATTTTCTTGTTTAATTTTGCCCCTCTGACTAGCTTTTTGAGATTCTTTTTTTGCTCCTCAAAGAACAGATTGCTACAAGGCAAGGAAGGGAACTCGATGTATTTGTTACAGTTTAGGAAGCATATGAGGTTTCACTTACTGCAAATAAATGTGGTGGGTTGACCCTGGCTGGATGCCAGGGTCCCACCAAAGCTGCTCCATCACCCACTCAGATAGACAGGGGAGAGAAAAATACAACAAAAATCTCATGGGTTGAGATAGGGAGAGGGAGAGATCATTCACCAATTACCATCACTGGCAAAACAGAATTGGGGAGAAAAATTAATTTATTGTATTACCAACCAAATCAGAGTAGGATAATAAGGAATAAACCCAAATCTTCAAAATATCTCCCCCCCCCCGCCTCTTCTTCTTGGACTTAACTTTACTCCTGATTTTCTCTACCTCCTCCCCCCGAGCGGTGCAGGGGGGACGGGGAACGGGGACTGTGGGGTCAGTTCATTACGTCTCTGCTGCTCCTTCCTCCTCAGGGGGAGAGCTCCTCAAACTCTTTCTCTGCTCCAGCGTGGGATCCCTCCCATGGGAGACAGTTCTCCATGAACTTCTCCAATGTCAGTCCTTCTCACGGGCTGCAGTTCTTCACAAACTGCTCCAGCTTGGGTCCCTTCCACAGGGTGCAGTCCCTCAGGAGCAGATTGCTTCAGGCTGGGTCCCCACAGAGTCACAAGCCCTGCCAGCAAACCTGCCCTGGTGTGGGCTTCCCACAGGGTCATAGCTTCCTTCAGGTGCATCCACCTGCTCTGGTGTGGGGTCCTCCATGGGCTGCAGGTGGGGATCTGCTCCAGTGTTAACCTCCATGGGCTGCAGGAGCACAGCCTGCCTCACCATGGGCTTCACTATGGGCTGCAGGTGAATCTCTACTCCAATGCCTGGAGCACCTCCTCCCCCTCCTTCCTCACTGACCTTGGTGTCTGCAGAGTTGTTGCTCTCACATATTCTTGCTCCAACAACTAGTACAGCAGGTTTTTTCCCCTCCTTTTTAAACATGTTATCAGAGAGGTGCTACCACTATCACTGATGGGCTCAGCCTTGGCCAGCGGTGGGTCGATCTTGGAGCCGGCTGGCATCGGCTCCATGTGACATAGGGGAAGCTTCCAGCAGCTTCTCACAGAAGCCACCCCTGTAGCCACCCCTGCTACAAAATCCTTGCCACACAAACCAAATACAATAAGGTAGATGAAATTGTGTCCTTTTTGGTCAATCCTACAAGGATAATAATTGCATTCCTGGATATTAAGAAGCTGGAAGAAAGAGACTTTGTAATGGAAACTTGTTTTCAGAATGTCTGCAAGCTTTCTAAGGTGCATTTCATGTAGAGATTAGTCATAAGCAGGATTGTATTTTCTGTGAAAACAGCATGATGGATGAGTTCACATGTGTATATCAGTACTTTGAATAGATCCTTGGGGTGAAGATGGGAGGGGAAGTAAGATCTCTGATGGCATATGAAACAACTTTAGATTCTGGCTTGTGAAACTTACTTCTTGACTTCCTTCTAGATAATAATTCAAAAGAATCCTTTACCTGAAAGAAATTAATGTCAGCGTATAACTTTGCTTGTCATAGTAGTTTGGATGCTTAATTTCATGAACCACATTTTAGACCACAATCCCTACTTGCTGCTTTTTCTGAAAGGATGGTGGTTCCTCCAGAATGATGAATGTCTTCTCAGTTCCTCCTTTGAAATGCTTATCACAAGTAGTCTTGACTAAATGTACTGCTCCTTTTCTTGCAATGACAGTATACTTTGAGGTAATTCTTTCTCCCTGCTTTTCTCATTTTATTCACTTCAAAACAAAAAAACAAAAAAAAAAAAGAAAGAAAAAAAGGTCTTTTTCTGGGACTTCTACATTCTTGGGGCTTTTCCAGCATCTATCACATAGTATGTAGGGGCATATGGGAAAGAAGGCGATGCGGAGTTTGGAGAAGCAGCAGCATAAAACATAGCTCTTACTTCCCTTTAAAATATCTACTTTTACTAACTTTTATAGTAACTTTAAATATAAATTAAAATTTAAGGGTAACAGATTACCTCAGAAGAGATTTGTTTAAATACTTTAGAGATTTGATTCTGTTGTGGTCTTCAGAAGATGGTTAATTAAACAAATGCTTATTAGCTTATTCTTACAGTTTAGCAGCTGTCAGAATATGTAACTTTAAAGGTCAGTGCTTAGGTAGTTACCTTCTACATGTTGGGGGGGGGCCGGAGGGGAAGAGGGACAAAGATCACTGCTTAGGTACTTTGCCTTGCCTTGAACAGAAAGACAAACCCAAACAAGCCATCAAGTCTTAACAATCACTTTCTTTTCATCATGTTTTAAAAGGCTTGTGCAAAGCCCTTCTCCCTTATGAAGCCAAGCAGGATTGGTCCCTTTATGATGATTGTCTTAGAGCAGTTAAAATGCAGGAAAATGAGTTTAGCAGCTGTGAAAATTAGTGCAACACCAGGGACTAATAAAAAGAAAAACTGTAATGTTGACACATCAGATAACATCCTCGGGATGTGGGACAACACCTAATGTGCGTTTTGTCTGACCAGCTATATGCGTGTGTGGCAGCCCTTGAGTGCAGTCATTAACTTGAAGAGGGATATTATGCTTAGGTTTCAAATTGTATATACTACTTAAAGAAGAATAAACATTTTACTGTAAGTCAGGGGGATCAAAACATAATCTGAATTTGTGGAGCATTGCAGTACTGATGCATGTTTAAATGCCCCTTACAAAATGTGTGTGCGTTTGTTATTTCTTCAGTGTGTGAATGTGTGTATGTCTAATAATGCTTGTATTTATAAAATATTTATTGGGTCTATGAGTGACACAAGCCAATACATATATATTCAATGTATAGCAAGAAATCATAAGAATTGCTAAGTATGTGTTCTTCAAATATATTTCCAGATGCTAAAACAAACAATAAGAATATTGGTAGAAAATATAAGTATGAAAAAAGCAAAATGGTGCAAGAGAATTTTGTTTCCAAAGTACTGTTTTAATTACTTTGAACTAAATAGGTCAAGGACTTGAATGCAGAAAAGGATAGCAAGTCAAAATGTAAAAAGATCCCCCCACCATCACTCTTGTAAGAAATGTCTCCAGGCTTATCGGGATAAATAGTGACCTGAGAAAGAACCTCTTCCCTCCTGCCCTAAAGACAGCATGAAAGAGAGCTGTATCTTGTAGGTCTGAGAAAGTAGGAAGAGGTTAGAATTGTCAGAAGTCAAGCTGAGGCGATCTTTGCAAGGAAATTAAAATAAACAACAAAAAAGATTCTTTAGACATAAAAATAAGAAGAGAACAAGATCTTGCATGAGGTAACCTGTATTGGCTCCAAATAAAAGTAGTATTTTGATTCACTTTTAAAAAGTGATACAAAAAATCTGCAAAAGCCAGATGGCTAATGGTTATGAACACGTGGCAATGGAAATCACCTCCTTAATAATGGTAACAAAGCTCAGAATGTAACATACTCCAAATGGATTATGGGTGGGAATTGGATAGGTGCTTTCAAGAGTTTTGACATTTCAGGTCTGGTAGCAAGTGTTAAGAAAATGGGATGAGGAGTAAAGAAAAAAAGAAAGTAGAAAACCAGAATAAGGTACAACTTAAGTTCATCAAAGATACGGCTTCCTAAACTAATATCACCTCTGATAAGGTAACTTCTAATTCTGGTAACGTGATTAAGTATTCTCTAATCTCCCTAGCTAATGCTGTTCAAGCATAAGGCATACGCCTTCTGTGCCAGCTGCAGTCACTGTGGTTTGTACTTTGTATTAAACACTCTGAACTTAACATGGAGTAGTGGCGTGGTTATAGATTGTTTTGTGCTGAGGGGGCAGGAATCGTGGTTCTGTGGACTCCCAAACTTCCTTTTGCTGAGTCACTTTGATTCTGGGGATAAAACCTGATGTCTGGAGGGAGTTCCCCCCTGGGGAATGTCCCTTCCCTTGTATAGGTTGCTACATAAACTCCTTCACTTGCCTCTCATCAAAAGACAGGTTCTGTGTAAAAATATATAAACAGCTAGACTTGTCTTTACTACTGCAACCCAATGCCTCCTGAATGTGATTCTCAGACTACTAATGGGATGCAAAATAAGAGTAAATGGCTTCTTGCTTGCCTGCTAAACCAACCTGCCTACGCAGTGTTCTTGTTTGGGGGGCTGAAAGCACGTCTCTGGCCCTCAAAATATAGAAGCTGCACTGCTACTGCTTTTAAAGCAAGAACTAATCAATGAGGCTTGGAGAGGGATTAAAGGCTGTGTTATGAATGCATTATAAACACTGGTTATTAATGGAAGTTACCGCACTGACTACAGTGAGAAACTCTTGTTCTCCAGGGAGCTTGGAGAAAAACTGCTTTCCAAAGGCAGAATTTACCTTCTGTTTCAAGTGGCACTGTGGAACACAGCCAACAGCTCTGAATTACTATTTCTTTTTCACAAGCAACTGGAGACAAATTTTATTAGCATTTTTTCCCCCTGAGATATTAGCTACTGTTGACCAACTGTATTTAGAGAGAGGAGAGGATAGAGGACTGGCCAACAAAAGCTTTCATAACACTTTAACTAAGAGCTGGGATGCCTCCCGTGTTTTGGTGTTTTTTTCTTCTTTTTTTTTTCTCCCCCCAGTTCTGCCTTGCTTGGGATGATTCATATTGTAAGTCTTCTATAAAAATGCACAGTGCTTTCTCTGAAAGTACCTTTTTGCCATTCTCAGGTAGACTGAAACAGAACAATCAGTAACAAAATGATCCCTTGGTTGGTCTGTTTGCTTTGATGTTTTCACTAGAAAATCTGTTGGCTATGCTGTCAGATAGTTATAAAATTACTTGCCCTGCAGTATTAAAGAGAAAATAGATGTATTTTGAAATTACCAGAGCACATAAGTCTGTAAACTTGGATGCTTTCCTAACTCTTACATCTTTAAAGTGCACCCAGTATTGATGAAAGGCTTGTAAGGTTTATGGATATAGCATTGTGTTACTGTAAATGTCTTGCACCATCTTGATAAGCAAAACCAACCTCTGAATGATCAGTTAGCCTATTTCCACTTTTAAAAGGAACCTGTATTGACAACATAATCATGTGCCAGTAGACTTTGTCAAATTCTTCTTGGCAGACATTGTCTGAATTGTTTTCACTGCCACAGAGGCTAAACCATAATCTTCTCTCTGACAGATATTATCTTAAAACCTCTTATAAACCCGATTGCTTTTTTTGAATCCAGACCTCCGTAATGTGGATTTTGTATGGAGAACAAATAAAATAAAAAGCCAGTGCCAATAGGCTGTAGTAAAGTTTTCCCTTCTTAATATGTATGTGGTGGCAAGGCACGACACCAGAAAAGACAAAGAAAATGGGGGGTAAGCACAGGCCCAGCAGTTGGGTGAAAGGAAAGAACTTGTATCTCCACTGGTGTTGTACTTGGGTAGAAAGAGATTTGTGTTAAACACCTAATTGCTGTCAAGTTTTCAGTGGAGGAGTTTGGTCTGGTTGCATTCAAGCACAACTTTGCACTGACTCCAGAGTGATTTCATACAGGGAAAGCCCTGGGGTTGCAGAAGTTAATGTTCAGTCTGTCCCCAAATTGTGGCAATCCAGATAATTATCTGCCTGTCAGTATGGAAGTACCACCTAAGGGAGAGAACGAAATCACCTCCTGTATCTGATCAACAGCCAATCTCTTCCCCAATATCACACAAAATTATATTTATTGCCACAGATGAGAAATGTACTTTTTCCCCCTCAAGTAACTTGGACAGTAAACATGTTTTGGGGCTTAACCTGCCCCATTGCTGGTGATTCATATATCATAGAATCATTTAGGTAGGAAAAGATCTTTAAGATCATCAAGTCCAACCGTCAACCTAGGACTGCCAAATCCCTCACTTAAACCTTGTCCTTAAGCACTGCATCTACATGTTTTTTTAACACCTCCAGGGATGGTGATTCCACTGTCTCCCTGGGCAGCCTGTTCCCATGTTTGAGCACCCTTTCAGTTAAAATTTTTTTCCGAATATCCAAGCTAAACTTGCCCTGACACAACTTGAGGCTGTTTCTTCTTGTCCTGTCACTTGTTACCTGGGAAAAGAGGATGACCCCCACCTGCCTACAGCCTCCTGTCAGGCAGTTGCAGAGAGCAATAAAATCCCCCCAGAGCCGCCTCCTCCCCAGGCTAAACAACCCCAGTTCCCTCAGCTGCTCCTCGTAAGACTTGTGCTCCAGAACCTTCACCAGCCCCGTTGCCCTTCTCTGGACACGCTCCAGCACCTCAATGTCCCTCTTGCAGTGAGGGGCCCAAAGCTGAGCACAGGATT
>JAVJGI010000001.1:966491-978581 GCA_035590275.1 Ibycter americanus
TAAGGACATTGAACAGGGCTGGCCCCAGCACTGAGCCCTGGGGAACACCACCTGTGACCGGCTGCCAGCTGGGTGTAGCTCCATCCACCACCACTCCTTGGGCCCGGTCATCCAGCCAGCTTTTTATCCAGCATAGAACGCACCTGCCCCAGCCGTGAGCAGCCAGTTCCTCCAGGAGAATGCTGTGGGAAACGGTGTCAAAGGCTTTACTGAAGCCTAGGCAGACAACATTCACAGCCTTTCTCTCATCCACTAGGCAGGTCACCTTGTCCTAGAAGGAGCTCAGGTTAGTCAAGCAGGACCTGCCTTTCATAAACCCCTGCTGGCTGGGCCTGATCCCCCGGCTGTGCCGCACGTGCTGTGTGATGGCGCTCAGGATGATCTGCTCCATCACCTTCCCCGGCACCGAGGTCAGGCTGACAGACCTGTAGTTTCCTGGATCCTCCTTCCTGCCCTTCTTGCAGTTGTGTCACACTGGCTAACCTTCAGTCTTCTGGGACCTCCCCAGTTAGCCAGGACTGCTGATAAATGATGGAGAGCGGCTTGGCGAGCTCCTCTGCCAGCTCCCTCAGCACCCTCAGGTGGATCCCATCCAGCCCCATAGACTTGTGCACATCTAAGCAGAGCAGCAGGTCACTGTCCTCCTGGACTGTGGGGACTGCATTCTGCTTCTCATCCCTGTCTTCCAGCTCAGGGGGCTGAGTACCCTGAGAGTAACTGGTCTGACTAAGACTGAGGCAAAGAAAGCATTAAGCACCTCAGTCTTTTCCTCATCTTTTGTGGCAATGTTCCCCCCCACGTGCAGTAAAGGATGCAGATGATCCTTGGCCCTCCTTTTGTTCCTAATGTATTTGTAAAAACATTTTTTTGTTCTCTTTTCTGGCTGTGGCCAGCCTGAGTTCTAGCTGGGCTTTCACCTCTCTAATCTTCACCCTGCATATGTCCTAACCCTAAAAACTCCTGTGTGTCCCACTGCGCTCCCTGCCACAGCATTTCAGCACTAGGTAAAGATCTTATCTCCTCTAAACCTCTCTGTGCTCTGCTGCTTAAGCCAACCTTTTTCCAGATTCTGCAAGAGTCACTTCAGGAGGCTGCATTGTAGATGGCAGCGGATGCAGGAGGAGTATGCCTGGTATGCCATTTCAGGTGTGACTCTCCAAAGCTCTCCACCTGCTGTGCCTACACAGAAAAAAAATTGACTCTCACGACTTGTTTAGTGGCTTCTTGGGCCATGCCCTTCCTAGTCCCTTTTACAGAGGAAGCTGAGCTTAGATTAGAAGTAGTTTAGCACAGCTCTGGCTAATAACATATGGCTAATAAACAAATAACACTGATGCATGGAACAGGTGAAGCACTGGAAAAGCTGGTAGAACTTTTCAAGGAGGGTTTGCAAAGACTGAAAATCTGTAAAGCAACTTTATGCAGTCCTGAATTCTAGTCTGTATCTATACACACATAGTAGTTGTGTATTGGGTGAAAACAGTATTATCTTTTCTCTCTGAAATGAAACACTCCAAAATTATCCCTGATTTTATTAAACACAGCTGCAACATGTGCTACATAACCTAAAGCTTGGCACACTCAGAAGTGAATGCCCGTAGAGAGTGCTGCAGTCTTTCTATCCAGGGAAGCGTGCTGTAAACATGATGAACCTTTACCTTTGAGAATATTTTACCATATTCTTTCTTTGTCACATTTACCCTTCGACTGATTTATCTGGAGAACACAAATTGCAGATTTTTAACAGTGTCATTTAATTGCTGGAATATCTTTATATTTTTCGACATCTGATGACTTACATTCAAGATTGTAATTTATTTAGCAGAAGTTATGGCTTAAATGGAAGTTTTGACTTGGAGGCAAAGCCTGTTGTTTGGGTGGTTTTGGTCTCTTTTGTGCTCACACTTAGATTAGACTGTTTGTAGTCGTCTTATAAATATGAATTAGGGGGTTTTTTTTGTGAATACCTGTTTGCCATTGACAGATTCTTGAAAGGTGGTTATAGGTTATTTTTGCTTTAAGAATGTTTTAGTTTGTGTTACATCTTCAGAAACAAAAAAAGAGAAAATTGTATTAGGTATATTCATTCCAAATGTAATTTTCATTTCAGAAGGGAAAATTGCCTGGAACTTTTGCAAAAGAAAATTACTCCTATATGGAACATTTTCTGTGTCTGTACAGTCTTTACAGGTTTAAAGAAATGAAATTTCATTCACGTTTGGTGTATCATATGCATAATCACATAGAGTTCAAAGTCTTGTTTTACACTTCAGCACTGGGAATCGGGATTTCCCAACACAATGTAGTCACGAAAAATGAATTAGCACTGACGCAGAGCTCATGACCTCCTTGGCGCCAAGGGGCTACATTTAGCCAATTTCCTGCAAGGATATAGTTCAAGGAAAGTTTCTCACCGATGCCTAATGTAAATTATATGATCACATTTAATTTTTCTTTTAACTTTTATAGGAGTGACTTTAAAAAAAACCCCAAATTTTAATAGTTACTTGAATACCATTCCCTCATTGAAAATAAGATTTAATTCCATTGCCTTTGTACATGCCCTGTTTGACTGTTAAGTCCAGCGTTTTGTTATTTCAGCAGACTTCAAACGCGTAATAAATAAATTTCCACTGGGTTGGCACTTCCCTTTTGCTTCCTGATGTAGGGATTGATTGTTCTTTGCAAGTCTCTCGGGATTTTATGAGCTTTCTCAGAATGACTGACTTGACCACAAATTCAACCATCATAATTTTCAGAAACCGTTCACACAGAAAAGCTAATAGAGGCAATTTTTAGAACAATAGCAACTGCTGCATATTGTATGAGATCAAATGCCTTCTCAGGTGTAACAGGAGATACAAACAATGATGGAATTGACTCAAAATATTGTTAGTCATGGGATTAGAATCAGTTGCAGGGAAGGTTGTTAATATAATAAATTGTATAGGAGAATATTCTTAGAATAAGGATTCTCACAAGGGGTGTCTTTCTATATTCATAGAAATACTAATGTGGTTGCTTAGACTATGCAGCAATTGGGAAGCTTAGCAAGTACTATGGAGGTGAAACAATATTAAAACTACTTACTGAACCCAGCTTAGGATAAGGACATACTAAAATTTTAGTAAAATCTAAATTAGCTAAGTAATGTCATTGAATAATTAAATATCTCAAACAGAAAAAAAAAAGAAATGAACCTGAAGTAATAAAAATGGTTACTTAAGAAAGTAAAAGTTCAGGGTTCAATCCAAGTGGTGAAAGAGAGAGTGAGGTATGTCCAGTGGCATTTTAGGTGTCCAAGTGAATCCTGGTCTCCTGCAGGCATTGCGTTTATACTTGACAAGCCTGAATGGGAGCATCAGATATGCTTGGTGCCTAAAATGGCAACAAATAGCTATTCTTAGTCTCAGAAATCACCTTCCAATATTCTACTAACTATTCAATAGTATTAGTGTATACATATATATCTATTTACCTGGTCAGCAATGAAGTATTGCCTCTTAGTTAATAAAACCCATTCTTTTGAATAGTCCAACAGAATTGCTAAACATCTGAGATTTAATGTATCCTTCTATCTTAAGCGCTTTTGGCCATAGCTGGGTGTAATTTCTCTCTGCTGCTCCTTGTAAGAGTTGTACACTTCACTGTCTTTGTCTCCCTTCTTTGGAGATGCTCCAGCACTTCTATGTCTTTCTTGTAGTGAGGGGCCCAAAAATGTTTCCCTGATTGCAACTATATCATAGTTCCTCAGCTGCACCAGGGCTTCCAACTCCTCCTGTTTGTTGCCCATGCTACGTGCATTTGTGTTGATGCACTTCAGTTTGGCTATTGATCCCACCACCTTTTTTGAGAACTCCTAATTCCTATGTGACCATTCTTAGGTGCTTCCATGGTTTCTAACACCTCAATAACCCTTGCGTCTTTGCTGCCACATACCACCCCTTACTTCCACTGAGATGATAGACCAAGGATCTTGTCAGCACATCGTCCCTCAAACACAGGTGTGCCACTGCCAGGCTTACCTCTAGTGAGCCTTGTTCTATCTCTTTTCCCCTGCAGTTATTTTTCATAGAATCATAGAAGTTAGTCTGGGGCTCCCGGAGCTCATCTAACATAATCCAACCTGCTCAAAGCAGGAGCAGCTTTGGGTTGCTCAGGTCCTTGTCTAGCTAAATTTTGAAGACCTCTGAGAACAGAGATACCAAAATCTCCCTGGAAAGCCTGTTCCAGTACTGAAATGAACCTCATTGTGAAATGCTTTTCTTTTTTTTCCTTTTTACCTAGTCAGAATTTCCCTTGCTGCAACTTGTGATGATTCTGTCTTGTCCTGTCCGTGGATCTGCAAGAAGGGTCTGACTGAATCTCTCTTCTCTACAATCACCCACTAGGTAGTGGAAGAGAGTGGTCAGACACCCCCCTTAGCCTTCTATGGGCAGAACAAGCCCGGCTCCTTCAGCCTCTCCTTCCATGCTTTGCGTACCACCACCATCTCGGTGGCCGGCCTGCCACTTGATTGCCTCCAGTTTGCCCAGGTTGCTGTTGAACCGGGGAGACCAAAACTGGGCACAACATGTCAAATACGCTCCTGCAGGTGCTGATCAGAGGGAAATAATCTCTTCTGTTTTCCTTCTGTCTCTCTTTCTCACACAGCCCTGCTTCAATGCTGCAAGGGCACTTTTCTGGATCATGTTCAACATGTTGTCCACCTGGATCTTCAGATCCTTTTGTACTTGGCTTTTTTTAGACTCTCTGCCCTCAGTGTTGCATGGGCTTATTTCATCCAAAGTGTGGGGTTTTGTATTTGTACTTTGTGAGGCTTCAGTCAAACCTTTCTCCTTCAGCTTACCAATATCCCACTGAATGCCAGCTCTACCCGACCCGACACTGACCACTTCCCCCAGTTTGGTGTCATTCCTGAACTTGATCAGTATTGTTATGTTCTGCTCCATCATCCAAACTATTGGGAAGAGTGTTCAATAATATTTGCCTGACAACTGCTGATCCTGAGGAATGCCACCGGTGACTGTCATCCACTCAGACTTCAAACTGTTAACAACTAGTCTTCAAACTTGGCAAGCTGAGTTTTTTCACCTGGTTCAGTTACAAGGATGCTATGGGACAGTGTGTCAAAAGTCCTGTTAAAATA
The DNA here is from genome assembly GCA_035590275.1 of Ibycter americanus. NCBI lineage: Eukaryota > Metazoa > Chordata > Aves > Falconiformes > Falconidae > Ibycter > Ibycter americanus. Next base: position 971,641 of record JAVJGI010000001.1, read on the forward strand.
AAGCTAAATGACACCCATTGCTCTCCCACTGTCCCCAGAGCCAGTCATCTGATGTAAAAGAAAATTCGTTAGTCAGGTGCACTTTGCCTTTGGTAAAGCAATTCAGGTCACCTAAGCAGCACTGATTTGTGTGTGGTTCATAAAGAGTTTTTATTTTCAGACTACATGGACAAATATTTTGGACTTGAGTCTGATAGGTTGGCTTCTCTTCCTGTTGTCCTGTTAGGACGATGTACGACAGGGAAAAATATCATTATTCATAAAACACAAAAAGACAAGCTGACTTTACCCGACAATACCAAAGATTGTCTGTAGCGTTAGTGGATTGAGTATTCTAGAGTGGAACAGTGAAAATGAATAAATTCTGTAATATCACGTAACTGAGGTTTTGGATGTCTGATCTGGATTTCCCATTGATTTTTTTTTTTTAAACACTTTGACCAATTAGAAGGTTTCTCTGGAGCCAACTTGGCACTATCTGGGTTGGACTGCTATTGCCCTATGAGATCTTATTGGCAGATTTTTTAAGAAGGCAATGTTTGCCAATACTATGAAGCAGAAAATGAGATTGTGCGGTTATTTTCTATTCCAAATATAGGGTAAAACTGGATTAAATATTTAAACACCGTAATTGTAGGAAAATGTTTCGTAATGGCGAATGATGCATAATTAGCATTCCTAGACTTACTATGTAAAATATTTCTGGAAAGCATTTTAGGAAAGCGTAATTAAGTGTCAAATATGCATTTAATTTATACTTTAAAAAAAACGAAAAAGCTTTTGTATGATAAACACACAGTACTTAACAGATTTGTGCTTAGTTTTAAAATAGAAGGATTATTATTGTTACATTACATATTCTATATGGATTAGAAGCTACGTGGGCATTCTACATGCTGTATTTTCCATGCCAAGCAGTGTAACTCCTGTTAGAAGGAGTAACAAAATAAGTTTGTAATCTCTTAATTCCTAATTTATATTTGAATCAATTACTGTTGGAATGGTCCATATGTGACCCTTAGGATTCCTGGGTTTTAAGGGAAGCTCCCCTGGCCTTAATGCAGCATGTGAATGGCACTAGCAGAAGGTGGTGGCAGAGGCTGCACAAGGCTGAGGTCACCCTTGGTACAGGTCTGGACCTGTTGCCTGGTGGCACTGGAGGAGCAGTTGTCCCCTCCAGCTTCTGCACCACTTCAGGGCTTTGGCATGTCTCAGCTCGTTTGGGAACCTGGTGAGTTGTGGCTCTCAGCAATGTGAAGATTTGGCCACGTGACTCATGGATTAGTGTGTTGCATTTGAAAAGTTAAGATGTAGCCTTCTTTTGCTCCTCTTAATGTTAAAAAAATGCTGTTGGCCCAGTCATTCAGTTGGGAATAAGTGGTTACTTGACTGCTGTGCAAATGTTATACTAATGAATGGAGTATAACATCACGTAATTTTCCTACATTCCTACCACAGAAAAAAAAGAACGTTGAGGGCTTTGATCCAAAGTAATCATGTTTCTGTTTTCATCCACTAGTTGTACAGTTTTACCATGTTGTGTGGAAAGACAGCTGGAATTATATATCCTGTATAAACAGCTACTATACAAGTTTGTACTTGGGAAGTAAATGAGCTCAGAAATATTTGTACAGGCTGCCATTTGCTGAAAAGGACTGAAACTACTTATTTGTCAATACATCTATACCCTATATAACATATAATTCAGCCATTTTAATGAGAATTTTATGCCCAATGGCATAACTCTTCATTTTCAGTTGTAACTAATGTGCAAATAGTACCCAAAATTAAATTGCAAAGGTGAAACTACATTCAGCAGAGCACTTTTTCTCATCCACCTGCATGAATTTAGAACATTACTATTAAGAAACCAGAACTGAGAGTTTGATCTCTGTTGCTCAATAATTAAAGTGGGAGAAACTGTATGTAGAGTAGTATGAAGATTGATATTTTCATTATCACAGCTTTTCAAAGAGAATGTGAGTCTAATTAGAGGAGATACTAAATATCAGTCCTGCAATGTAAGTCTCTGAAGTTCTGAATCACTGAGCTCAATTTTGGGACTGTGCTGCTTTATTAGGAGAGAAACTATGTGATGCCACATTCTGGCCGCCTTCATGACAAATTAGCACTATGTAAGACAGAAGTAAACAAGAGGTTGGGTGCCACGGCACTGGCTGTGGTATGATCCAGGGGCAAAGAGCAATCAGTCTCAGTTTTGGAAGCGGGGAGATTGCCTTGAACAGGGAATCAGCCAATAACTAAAGAGACAATGGTGGGACAAAAATCACTGTACGGTGATTGTGTATGAAATCAAGTGCTGAAGCTAAAAGGTGAAACTCAGGGAGACTTGATGTAACATTTTACATAAAATTAATTTCCACTAATACTATGTAAAATGTACTTACAAAAAGCTAAATATATAGTTCTCTTGCTGGTTGTATAATAGTAGGTAAAAAAATTACATCTTCTCTAAATCCTTCATAATATCTACTGGGAGGAGATTGTGCATCATGGGACACACTTGAAAAGGTTTGGGAATTGCTGCAGTATTACAGCAAGACTATTAATCTCAAAGACCTAGTACAGGGCTTGTTTCTTTGCTCAGGCTAAAATCCTGTCATCCTTATTGTAAGGAAATTATGGTATTTGGAAAGAGATGCTTTCTGGTACACTTATTTTTTTTCTAGCTGTAATTTTATTTTATCTAACAAAATAGGAAGCAGTTCAAAACAACAGTTTTTCCCCAGATTTCAATGTGAAATTAAAATATCTGATTTTTTAAATCATATCTACCTATATATACACACATGTATATTACATATTTATACTTCATTTATATATACACATTTATACATACATCATATTTATATCTATATATTATAGACGCTTCCTTTGTTATCCAAATAGGTACCTGTAGGAATTTACTAGGTGTTGTTAAAGATATTTAGAAAAAGTTATATTCTATACTTTAAAGGGAATATTAATTTTATCTTTTTTTTTTTTTTTAAACAGTAAGTAAGAACATGAAATACAGTATACTTTTTGGAGACCTCTCACAATGATAACATTTTTTAGACACAGATCTAGAGAGGAATCAAGCATCTTTTAGTCTGCCTTGGATGCTGGTACCTGAATTTTGCCTATGAAGCATTTCCCATTTAAAGCATGTCAGAATCTAAGTCTGATTTCTGTGTGCGTTCACTGAAATCACTGAGTTCAACAGAAAGCAGTGGGAAGGAAAAAAACCAACCCAGACAAACCACCTTCCTGAACTACAATTCTGGTACTCTCATGGAAAGGGGAAAAGACGGTTTTACTACTGATCTGGGAGTGTTACGCATTATTTTTCTCACTGTCTTTCCTGATGTCTTTCAAAGATAATCATTCCCCCTTTCTCAAGAATTGGACCATGACATGGATTTTGTTGGATGTGGGTACTATCTGGCAGTCAGTTGGGATTGTGTAGGAAACTAGTCAGGCATTCAAGTTTGTCAGGTTTTGTAATCAGGGAAGAACTTAACTTCTTAGTAGGATGTGTATAGATGTGGGGTTTTGAGATTCCATCTGGAAGGATGCACGAACCTAACCGGGCCAGAAAGGAGACTGTTGCTCTGTTCTTGTGAAGATACTGGTGTTCCTCAGGGAAAGTGTAGCTGAGGGAAAAGGATAGGAATGGATCAGAAAAGTTGACCAGAGGCTGCATTGTTTATGTTGTAGGGGATCAGGTTATACATAAGCTGTCTATTATATACGAGCTATATATGATATATAGTGAGACTACCAGTTCCACTAGTGCTGGATACCAGATCTTATACGTGGTCATGCAACACTTCAAGCATTTTTAATTCCCATCAGTTTGCCGTATGAGACAGTGTGTCTTGTTTGCATCTTGTCATGGAAATTAGTCTACTATTTATGGACTGTCTAGAAAACAGCTTAATGCTCGTCTGAAAAGGCTTACTCATGATCAAAAAGCCGTTTCTATTGTTCTAACTTTTCAATGCATCTGTCATGAAATATTTGTTTTCATTTGTTGAAAACTTATGAAATATATGAATAGTACTGGAGCCATGAATTTATTGAGTTACACGAAAACCTCACAGTGGTCTGTCTTATTTGTAGTTAAACACCTCTAGAGAATACTTGACATGGCTTTTTTTTTTTTCTATATTTTGGTATGAGAGGGAAATTAGTTGTCTATTAGAAATGCATAATATTTGGCATAATCTGGAAGTAAACCAGGATTTATGAGGACTCTAACTGAAAAAAAAAATTAGTTATTGTAGTAGGTTTTTTTAATGTGCATTAAGGGCATATTTGATGTTCTTATACACAGTGTGTCTCAGTAAATGGAAGGATCCAGCTGAGTAACTTTCTCTGCTAATGAAAATGTTTTCTACTCAGCAGATGACAGTTTAGGTCAATGATTATTTTCTCTGGTGTAAAGACAAAACAGCATGTTCACAATGCAACTAATAAATAAGTAAAATTAAAAAAGGGGGAAAACGTACTTTCAAGGCTTTAGAGGTAGAATGGATCATCTGTCATCAACTTCAGAATGTTGTTTTTGATTTTGAAAGACAATTACATTTTTCTTCATTTCAGCTAAGATAAATTTGGACATGTGAGTGCTAAGTACCAGTGGATGTGTGGGTTTGAAGATAGGCAAGCAGAATGTTATCTGATGGCTGCAATGATGGCTTTTTACTGCAAGATAGTATCAGATTAAACAGCTTTGTCATTTAGCAGATAGCTTAATCAGAAACAATGCAAAGAAGCCTTAAAGTAGATTCATGGGCCATGTGTATCCCTCATATCTTACACAAAGTCAGGTTAAGTATTTTTGAAGCCCACTAAGCAATTTGCTAGCTCTTGTGACTCCAGCTCTCTCCACTTCCCTGAGAATCCTGTAATTTCTTTAGTATTCAAAGCGTGTGATGAAATAAAGAGATGGATTTTCAACCTTTTTCTCACATCTGGAGAAGCAAGTTAAACATTCATCACCTCAAAACATCCCACCCGAATGACACGTGTCAATGATATGGTATTGCTGATAAGTGCTGTGAATATAAGTGTTTCACTCTTTCACATCAAGCACTACAATAAAATGTGCTCTTGGTTTGCTTGAGCATGTATAAATCGTTGTGTAAGTTATTTCAAGAAAGCTTCTCTTGTATCATTAGCGGTACATCCAGTGCTCACCATGCAAAATGGCCAAAATGTCCAGAAAAAATGGCAGCTCTACCACTAAGTTTTGCACTGGCTTCCAGCAGTTTTACTGCATGGAGTGCAGTTAGGAGCTGGACTCCAAGGGAGGTTATCACAATCAGCCAAAGACTAATATGTGTTACTGTACTGATGTCAAACGGGAACTCACCCTGACTTTCACCCTGAGTTTGTACTATGGAATTACCGATAATCTTGGGAATGAATGCTTGACAGACTCTTCATGGGCAGAAATAACACAGTATTCTGCCTTTAAGATCTCTGATTTTCCTGGATGGCTTGAAGGAAAAAATCATTTTATTACTGACATAAGAGGAATTACTACTGTCTTATTCACCTCTTCAATGGTTTAAAATCTATTAAAGTTTAAAGTAAAGAGGCTTTTTTGTTCAAAATGTTTTTCTTTTCTGAATTCTTTCAGTAGTTATACCTGAAAAAACATGAAGATGATGGCTTAGGAAATGGAAATTTATTGCTTTCAATGAAGTATATAAAATATTAAATAATCATATCAACAGTTAGCATCGTAAACCAAGAAAGGCTCTAAAAGAATCAAGTGCACACCAGGCAAAGTGAACAAGGCAGACAGAAATTTAGATATAAACAAGTGCTAAATGTGTCAATTTATCCTATGAATTAATGAAACCACCGCAAAAATAAGAAAACAAAACATGTCACACCTCACATAAGAGAAGCATGGCAAAAGTGATAAATGGGAATTAGACATGAACTAGATGAAGGATATTTATTCCAATATTTGTCAAGTCTCCAGAACTACAAGCTAACAGGAAGTGATAATATCCTGGACAGTTTAGTTCCTTCTCTAACATCTACTGGCATGTTACAGGAACACGAATAGTTAATTAAATAGTACTGGAATCCAGGTATTCCATTTTAAAATCAACAGCAATAGTTTATATATTCTCCCTTTCTGACTTGAACTTTATTTAATATTTCATATAAAGTTTAACAACTCAGAAAGGAGATGAAAGAACCTTTTCCATGTGTTTTGGGCATAAAGATGATAGTACTTTCTGAATATCTACCAGATTTTACTTCACAGGGTAAACAGAGACGTCATCAGTTTATCTATCTTGATGGAGTATACACATATAGTTGTGCTGCACTACATGCATTTGCAGAAGTGCATCTTCAGGTTAGGGAAATTTACTCTGGAAAGTTGCCTTCTATGGATTGGCGGCGAATGATGATTTTTAGGGTCTAAGTTTATGATTTAGGTACTGTTCACAGCGATTATAAAGTCAACTGTGGTTCTAATCCTTTATGTACTTTTCCTTTATGTGTCCTTCGGTTTTCCTCTTTGCAAATTCATCAGTGATAAATAGGGAAATCTTAAGTGCCAACTCATGAGTATTTGTAAGACTTACCTAGTTTTTGGCATGGCATTTCACTATGTTGTGAACTCCCACAGCAGGGACAATATAGTTAAGAGATCACAATTTGGTCTAAACTCTGTTTTAAAAAATCCTGAATCCTATATAAACCAGTTTTTCTGTCAGTGGGTGTTGTGTTGAATGCACTTAATCTTAATGAACACTTCAGTAATGGTGGGATGTTTTATTTTCTCTTACTTTTTCAGTCCTTTTTCACGAGGCATGCTTTGAGCTTTGCAGTGTTGCTGTCGTGGTTTCAGCTGGGATGGAGTTAATTTTCTTCTTAGTAGTTGGTGCTGTGCTGTGTTTTGGCTGTGA
>JAVJGI010000001.1:978681-1001789 GCA_035590275.1 Ibycter americanus
CTTTACCTATTAAATTGTTCTTATCTCAACCCTTGACTTTTACATTCTTTTCCGATCCTCCTCCCCATCTTTCTGGGCGAGGGGAGTGAGCGGGTGGCTGCGTGGTGCTTGGTTGCTGGCCAGGGTTAAACCAGCACAGTTGCTCACTCTCTTGCAAACCTAACAAGAATTCTAGTAGGTATCTATTGTTTCATTTTGTGTAAAAACAGTAATGAAAGTTATGGATGATGTCTTCTCACGCTACGGAGTTCTAACAGCTATAGTCACCTATTTGGTAAATGTAAAGAGTTTTCAGGAAGAATAGTCATGGGTATGTGTAATTTTTCCATCCTGAGGAATCAATGATGTTAGAACAACCTGTGAAGAACAGGAGTGCCTGATGACATTTACCAGGCCTTCCTACTCTGACCACTGATCACAGTCTTACAGTGATGCCATTAAAATGAATAAAACCATTTAAATCAGAAGAATCAGTGGCATCAGCAACAAGCTGCCTCCTGCAGATGTAATGGTTCTGACTTGCCTTCAGCTAACCTCTTGGTGTTCTTCTCAGAGGCCAAGAGAATTATTTATTTAGTCATTTTATTTATTTTTGCTTTCCTGAGTATTGATTTTTCTTCCTGGGAGTTTAAGCAGCCTCCTAATACATATAATCTTCAGTCTAAGCTAAAAGCAGCTCCAAGAAGCTGTCCTATGTGTGAGTCACAGAAGAAGCCAGGATCTGGGTAGCACTGGTGGCTGCAGCTGCATGCCCAATTTGAAACCACTCAGAGAGTATGTTGGTGTAGGAACCCGTGTACACAGTTCTGCAGGACTCTGGCTGGTAACAGTCAATAACTGAAATGGGACTGTGGGCTGTGAAAAGTGAAGTTTTATTAACCTGCTGGTTGTTTATGGGCTTTCTGTCATATCGTTGTTAGGGTTACTAAAATAAAAATAGTTATTTCGGAAGTATTTTTCAAAATAAACTATAGTTAAAGAATATAAGACATACTTCCTGTATGTTTTAAAGAACAATGACAACTAATTAATAAAGGGAAATGTGAACTGGTAGATTTTCAACAGCTAAAGACTTGTGATTGTAAAGATTTGTAAAATCTGAATGTTTGTAAACTTAATACAGTATAAGTGTAATGCAGTGACGTACTGAATGAACAAATTAACTTCTAATGCTTGGATTCTCTAAAGCGTAACCTATTATTGGGTATTAATCTTCCAAAAGAATAACACACTGATTTTTATATATATATACACACACACACACTTGCAGCAATATTAAAACATCTCATTGCTGCATTGTCAACTATTGCAAATAAATTCATGAAAGTGCTGTCAGACAGTTTTATAGTTCCCCCCCAAATGACACTAATAATATGTACTTAATATATATTTGAAAACTCACTCTATTATTTTTGGAAATTACCTTTGATAAATTCTTAATCTCTACATAAAGCACATATTTGTATTTTTTCATAGTCTGGAAATGAAATAAATATTAGTACTGTATCTTCCTCTAATGGATGTAACTGACTTGATTTAGCCTCAGAAAAAAATTTCAGTGTTTGGTTTTTTTAAGCTTACTGTAATTTTACTTGAGTTTAATTCCAGGCAGTGCGTTTGCTCGTATGTTTAGATTTTATTTTTTTCTGAAAATACAAGTCCAAGGTATTTCAGTGCTTCATTAACAGGTTATTTGCTGTATTTTAAAATAAGTGTATCTTAAATGTTTTACTGAAAACTGCATGGAGCAACTGAAACCAGTATCGTATCTACCCTGGTGTTAACCCATGGACTAAGTTGAGCCTAAAGTGTTCTGTGACTTGGTAGCTCTCTGCATCCAAATTACTGGACAGGGTGCAGGGTGGTGAAAAGTACGTTCATTTTATGAGGCAACCTGACTGTACAAATATTACCTATCCTTACAAATGGCATTATCCTTCTGGAAAGGATCCTGTGATCACATTTCACCTGTCTTCACAGTAGTGTAAAGCATAGAGGTGGGTATGTCCCTGCTACGGAAGAGCACAGACCTCGGTTTTTTTGTGGTATGTTTGAAAAGTCTCCTTACCTATCCTTGAGCCCTGGATTTTTTACACAGTGTGAATAAGACATAAACATGAACTCAGTTACAAGGCTGAATTTAGTTGCAAAATGCTGTGCTGGACATTGTCGAGGACTGCGTGAGTGCAATGTTGGACTCCAGAGACAGTACCCAGCAGAATGAATATTGTCAAATGTAATCTGCTAGGGTGAATTCTGCACCTGTTATTTTTATTTGCAAGTTTGCTTTGGGAGACTCTCAACTGTAATAATTTTTATTATTTTCTTGGGCAGATTGGATTTTGCACACTTGTAATGCGAAGTTTCAGACTTCTTTTTAACACTTCTTTCACGTACGTATAATTAAAAGTATCACTAGATATATAAAAACAGATTAATCCCCATGTTGGCATGATTATTTAAAGTAGAGAGAGGGAAGAGGTGTTAATGATAATAGAGAGGAAAGCAATGCCATTTTTAGTGAGAGACTGGATACAAAAGGAAAATACAGCTGTTCTTATGGGGAGACTGAGATATGGTCCAGAAATTTAAGAGAAGTAATTTGAGAAAGGGGGGCCAAAGGGGAAGAGTTCAATGACCACATACAGCTGATTATAAATGTAGAAAAGGGATAGAAGAGTTTGCTGAAACTCAGTTGAAAGGTCATTATCTGTCAGGAACGTATACAGTACCCTTAGCCAGGAAAAACGTATGATTCTATGAGATGTTATTTTCATGACAATGTTTTGCTGAAAAGCAAAGGGAATAAATGGTAATACACAATTTTCAGAGATTTTCATAGTGGTTTGCCACAAGTAGCAATGCTTATACAAAAGACCAAAGATTGTGTGGGTTTTTGTTGGTTTTTTTTTCCCCCTGGAATGTGCTATGTTTTGTAATTCAACACATTCTCAAGCTGAAGTAAGGTCCCCTGATTCATAGCTTCAGACTATAGATAAAATATACAATTTTATAATGATAAATTACTGAAACTTTAGAAACTGTGCTATTGTAAAATTGGTGACCTCTTAATGCTTGCTAATGTTTAGATTCTATTACAACATTTGGACATGAAAACATAGGTGAAATGAGTCCAGATATGTTACTCTATAAAAATGTTTTGATCTATCCAGAGCTTTTAAGAATTCTAGTGTAATCTGGAGTCTTAAACCTGCATTAAACTGGCCTAATTTTATTAATCCTTGTTAGTCCTTCATATTTATTACATTTAAAAAAATCAAATACCTGGTCCATTTGATCTTAGTATTCCATCACTCAATCAGAAGATTGTCCTGTGTTCTTTCCCAGAAGTTTTATCTGAAATGCGAAAGGAAAAGAGAAGGCAAACAAAAGGAAGCTATTGAAACAACTATCAACTGTTATTTTAGTTTTTTCAATAAAGTAAAAATCCTGTAATATTAGAAATTATTACTATATCATATTGACTAAATGACAGAGGTTCTGAAAATTGATTTGATCACCTTTAAACTTTTCTACTTGAGGGCAACCTTTTGTACCTCTAATTAATGCAAAATTAAATAATATTTAATAAATTAAATAATGTTCAAAAAATGTATTCTTAAATTAAATAATATTTAAAAGAACATAGTCTATTCCTCAGGTTAATCTGTTGATGAGCTTACTGGCTGCATAAATTATTCCATTCTTACCTTTTGGCATAGATGTGATTGCCAGTTATACTTCCAGAAAATGAGAGAGAGAGATATGTTAAAATTCAAGGGCATCTGGAGTTGTCACTGAGATCTGAAGACTGAAAATGAGAATACTGAAAGCAATCCTACCACTAAGCTTTTCAAGATGATACGGTACATATGCAAGATTTCACGCTGGTCTTTCAAATAGAACTAGGAGAATTGATTTACTATCAACTTGTTCAACATGAATTAAACAAACATGTCAGCAGACTAACAACATTCATACTGTAAACCGTATGTCCTTCTGTTAATACAGGTAGAGAAGAGTTGTTCTGCATAATTTATGGTTGCCATACAGTATGATATTGAAAGAGTACAGAAACCATTGTAAATTCCTGATGAAATGCAAGCATAACTCTGTTTACCATTAAATGTGATTTACTGCAGAGTTACACGTGCCCTCTCTCCCCCCTGCTTGTATTTTTTGTAGAAGGTACAGGGGTTTTAGACAGATAACAATAATAAGCTTTTTATTCAGAGTTAGTCCAGAACTTGTATATAGAATTATCACCTATATTTTTAGATCTTCTTATAAGCTGTACAGTCTTTTTTATATATTTTACGAATACTAAATTAAGATTTGAAATGAAGACGAAAATTGCAAGGAGATTACAATGAAGTAACACTCAAAACTGAAAACGGTGTAAATCTATCAGCTATTTTATATAATAGATGCAAGGAAGATTTGCTGTGCAGATTATGCCACCACTCTGTATTTCTCTACAGATAAACCCTTGCTTAAATATTGATGATTTTGTGACAGTACTGAGATAAACAGAATCAGATTTTATCACATAGAATGGGAAATCTGTAGCCTATAAGAATGATAGTAATTGTGATATTTATTAAGTTATGTATAACGCATTTTTAAAACACATGCTATTTTCATACAACGCAGAATTGGAGACCCTGATTACCAGAAAATGCTATCAACTGCTTGCATATATCATTCTAATCATGCGCATACCTTTGAGAACAGTTGACCAGTCACTTTACTCAGACATAAATCTGATTTGTGGTAATTTTTAGAAGTCAGTTCTTTGCTTTCTTTAAATCTTAGTTTTACCTAGTGATTTACATAACTTATGTCCAAAAGTCTCAATATTTGGAAAGGTAAGAAACTGAAAAAAAATCATTCAAGAAAGTAATTCTTACTGAGTTTTGATGTTTGTAATAAAGTTGGAGCTTCCTGCTCAGTGCTCTCATTTTCAAACTCTCTGCCTGCCCTACCCTGCCCTGATGGGTTTTATCATTTCGGAGTGTAGCATGCTCAGTAGAAATCCAAATATCTGCTTAGCCAGAATAGTTTTATGAGCTCTGTTTTCATGAACTCTTTTCAAATAGTTTAGACATGTAAAGTGCGCTTTGCTCAGTTTAGTAGTATTTTTATTTGCACAGTAGTGTAACATGCAGTTTTTATAATCTACATAGAATTACTTGTAGGAATGCAGGTTTGCTCTGTCTTCATTTGTGCCCTCCTGCTTTTAAACCACAAGTACATATTTTATGTTAGATACTGGCTTACTTAATATCTATTCTCTATTCCTGGTTTGTCCTTCCCCTACTGACTCTCTTCTGTATTGGGCTTAGATAGAAATTAAAACGCTTATTTTGGGAGCTTCACCAACAGTTTGTTGTCTCAAGTCTTCATTAAAGTTTGCTCTTCAATTGATTTCTTAAGGTGTTTATGGTTCCTTCAAACAGCTGACATACAGAATGCCTGGATCTTTAGTAATACTGAATGAAATTCTGACTATTAAACTCTTCCTATTAGACTGATGTTGCCGGTTTACACTTATGATCTGCAGACATTCCTCAGTATTTGTATGCCTAAACTTCATCCTGTTATCCTATTTGGAAAATAAATAGCTGGCCTCTTTGGAAGAACATTGAGGACACTAGACGTACAGTGTGAACTCTCACACTGCCTCTCATTCTGGCCACTTGTTAGACTGTATCAACCTGCAATGGGGACTGACTAAAAGTAGCTTTCATTCAGTTTTAGGAACTTGGATATCTAAATATGCAAGAATCTAGAAAAGCAACCCTCTCCCCACCAACTTTCTAGGAAACAAATTGATTTCATTAATAACTCTTTTAAGAACAGCTGCTTAGAACCAGCATTGACATCTAAAATTATTTTTACAGATCTGCTCACTCCTTTCACAAAAAATCTTGCTTTGCAGCTTTGCTTCACTTCTGCACCCCATAAAATTTACATAATTTAACAACTTCTTTCCAACTTCTAAAATATTTTAATTTTCAATAGGTTGTTCTTCCCATGAAAGTTAAAAATCTTACCTCTTTTTAGAGTTGTAGATGTTTGATTTCACATTCTCTTTAATAAAAAGACAATTTTAGATGTAGAGATTATGTCAATCCATACCAGACTGGTAGAAGTCCTTTCATGTCCCCATTGGAATGTAAATTGCATTTTTTTCCTTCAAAGTATTTTTGCACGCACATGCACTGTTGCTCAAGATATCTGATGGACTACGTGAAAGAGTAAAGTGCATCAAAGCATTCTAAATTATTTAGTTGTAAATTTTACAATATAGCCTGCAATACTAAACAAAAAACACAGTTGGCATTTCCGCTTTCATACTAATAACCTTCAATAGACATTATTTAACATTATTCATTAGGAATGCTGACAAAGAATAAAATAGAAGGTGAATATATTTGAATGTGAGTAGTTGCTGCTGTCCTTTAAACACAGTCCTTATCCTTGGGTAATGCACAGAATCTCCAGTGTTTTCATTACTTATTAACTCCTGCTTTCCTAGTTTCATTCTAGAGACAGAAATGTCATTGGGTCATGAAACACTAAGTATAGCTCTTTCTATTTCAAATGACATATACAACAGGTATGAGGAAAGGTCTGTAGTCTTCCTTTCATAAAAGTGCATTCTCTTAATCGCCTTTCTCCCTTTTACGAACACTAATAATAAAGCTGAATTATAGATCCTTTCTTTAAGCAGATGATTAAACATTCTCACCATTATATAATACAATTTCCATTTTATTTTAAACATACTTTGCATGATATAAAAATATTGATCACAGTGAGCTTTAACAATTGTTACTGCTATAAACAGAAATGCTGCACAATGGTTTTAGTGGAAATAAATTATATAGTCATTATCTCTTTAAAAAAAAAAAAAATCACAAGAAGGAGAACCTAGGCTGTTTGGTCATTGGCAGAAAATAAGTCCTTATTAAGTTCTTTACAAAACACGAACCCCAGTTATTTTCTACATTTGCTTTCCACATCTTGAGAAAAGCACAATGAGTCTGTCTCTGAAAGCCCCACAGGGTCTCTGGTGAACATTTCATTCCAAATATTAGGAGTTTCTGTTGTTCTTTTGTTCTAATGGAAAAATGTACACCAAAATAGCAAGTAGTGCTCTCATCACTAATTCATAAGTGGTCTTTTCCAATATGTGGGTACACAGCGGCACACTTCTTCACTAAAATAAAATCCAGCATCACAACGTTTTGTTCGGACTGTACATGGTGGTCTGTAACAACTAAAGAAATGAAAAAAAAGCGAGCGTTAATATAATATGATCATTTATATTAACCTGAAGTAGAAATCTCTGTGCATTCAGATTCAGATTGCCATTTCTCAATGGAATATTTAATTCTTACAAATACATATTTTTTAACTTCTGTTTATGTTCTTGCAGCTACTTTCAATTGGACTATTCTTCACAAAAGACAATGAAAAAACAATGAATGCTACTGAAGATAAATTATTCTATTGCAACAGATACTCATGAATATTTTTAACATATTGCCTGGTTGTAATTGCATTGTAATCTTGAGTAGCATTTTTTGACATCTAATTTTGCAAATACAGTAGTATTTTTTTTGTACTCAAATTGGCTTGTTATGACCTACTGCCAGTTTGAGGTGGCAATCTGTGTTTCAGGTGATAATCAAATCTACCATCTTCTTACACAGGACTGTTTCTCACCTTAATCACTAATGCAATAAGCCTAAGAGAGATTAGTCTTGAAAATGAGAACATACTTCCTTTCAAGTTGCAGACTCCTACAGCCACTCTGAGGTGAGTGAGAATGTATCTACTTTTCATATTGCATCTATGTGCATTCTGAAGTAAGATCAAAGCCTGCATGTTTACGATAAATCTTAAAGGAAAAAGAACAGAAATAGTTCCTATTTGATTAAAGTAAGTTTAACAAAATCAAGCATTAAACCACAAGTCACATCTACCTAAGAAGCAGCAGAACTTTTCTTCACAGATTCCTTGACTGAAAAATAGAACTTGGACAAAGATAATATCTGTGGTTGTTCCTGAACTCTTCCTTTTCCTATTTTATTTTTCTATTAAAACAAGAACTTGACCTAAAATAACCTTACAATAACAATGCTAAATACTTTCTGGTGTATAATGGAGACAAAGTACAAGTCTGGGTTTTTTTTTCAGACACTGGCAATGAGTCAAAAGACAAAAGTATATGTTTTGAATTTCAACACAGTTATACTTAAATCTTGCATTTAAATAATGTGTGCCTGTTTGTGAAACACTGGTATTATGATCTATTACTATAATTCATACTTACTTCAGTTCAAAGACACTACAGTACACTATATTAAGGCAATGTTGCTATCCTCTTCCCTAGGTAATTCTTGTTGCAGGCTTGTGGCTACTCTTATTATTGTTGCAGATAAGTTAATATGCTGTGTGCTTGTTTTGGATACCAGGTTACTACTTTGCCGTAATTTTTTTATGATCTGAGGTCTGGATTACGGTTACATTAATTTACGCCAGCTAGTTCAACCAGTGAACCTGGCTATGAGGAAAACAACAAGGAATGAGGAAGACTGCAAACGTGACATTTATTAACTAGTCACATCTTGTTCAGTGTTTTCAGTGTCATTAATCATATATTAGTTCATCAGTGTGGTCTCTGTAATTAAGGGAGTAACATTATTTTGTGCCATTTAATAAAGATATCTGTCATCAGTGTAACAGCTCATTGGAATCTCTCAAAACCCTATTGATCTTTTGTCCAATAAAGTTTGGAAGCAGTGGTAAAAGGCAATGAAAACGTTTGCCAAAGGATCTAGTACTTTGAGCAAACGGGCAATCAGCAGTAGGCCTGTTCTGGGAAAAAGGTACTCCACAGAGATGAGACTCCAAAACACTGAACTCACTTGCCTTTTTGCCTGTCTCTGACATCAAAGTTAAGACTATTTTATGTACTGAATGACTGTAAAATGAAATAAGAAAAAAAAAAAAAAGACAAAGCCAAACTCTTCCACCCACTATCTAGCATGTCGTACAAAATGAAAAGCAGTCACATAATCACTCAATATGAGGAGTTCACTTTGTTTAGGATTTATGCCTCCTAGTGAACTGTAAACTTCAACTTACAGTTGAGAGTGCTGTAAAGCACCATTCCCATGGGAGTTTGCATCTAGCAGCAGTCAAGGTCGGGTTACTGCAGTCCTACCCTTATTTGGGACATTGTAACAGAGCAAGAAAGCCTCTCCTCCTCTAAAATGCTTTGCAGCTGAGGTGCCTAGTTATCTGGCCCTGCCAAAACTGACCAAAATAAATTTTTGCGGTGATAGCACAGGGTGAATAGCAGCAGAGTCATTGTAACTACATAAACGTGGTTTCCTTAGGAAACTCTGCTGAACAATAGACCAGGTCTTTCAAAAGATTCGGGCTGCATGTTGTTTACGTAATGCTTTCATGTGACTGATGTCTGTTTTGTTGAGGATAGTGTCTGAGCGTACTGGAGGTGAGACAGATGTTCGGTCAGTATGTATAATGCTGGGTCAGTCAGTGGCAACTTTCTCTTTATGGTCAGTAATTGTAACTTTGCTACTGAATGCCCAGGTTTGCCATTCTGGGCAGTCTCACTTCACAGATGAAACTGAAGCAGAAAATACTACTTTCAGTCATGGTAACATCACGATCGACTTAAAAGCCAGTATACTTTACAGTGGTTTTTTTCTTTTTTTTTTCTTTTCCTTTTTCCTTTCTATGCTGCCCTTTGTAAATGACTTTTATTCCTTTCCTCTGGAGCAGGGGATAACATTAGCAGCAGAGGTGTTTTAGGTACAGTGCATAAAAATGTCTTCAAAACCAGGAGCTACAAGGAAAACAGCACGGACAGCTGTCTAGGACATGGCCACAGGATTCTGTCCATGTCTAGGTCTCATGCATCTTGCACAAAGTTACAGAGCCGTACCTCCATTTACATTATGGTCTCATAACAGCAAGGGATCTTTCTTTCAAAGACAAACAGAATGTTGCAGGTTTTTTTATTTCTTTTAGAGAAATCTTGTGGTGGACAGAGCCAAAATATGAGAAACCTATGCTAAGTCCTTTTTTAAGAAGGAGGAGAGATTGCATCCTCTTATTTTTTCCTTGACAGTGCTACCACCTACAGTGCTATCAGTTGTAGAGCTACAGAGTAATGCCATACACAAATCAAGCTTTCTCCACACAAAGATGAACTGCTTAGAAAAGAGAAACAGCTAAAAGCATCCTACATCACATTGTCCTTGGAAGCGATTCAAACTCTTTATCGTTTTCAACCACAACACCGCAAAGAAAAGCGAAGCTCAATTCCTTCCTTCAAATACTAAGTCTTTAAATCAACAGAGGTGGCATGACCTATTTATTACAGCATTTCTTAGCTTTCTAAATGCCTGACTTCTCCAGTTGTGAATGTTCTTTTAAAATACACATGGTTTATATGTGTAGCACTACTGGTAGTGCACACTGGAGCAGTACTAAGGCTTTGTAGCACGCTACAGCTCATGTAATCAGGTTGGTTTCTTTTACTCTGCAAACATAAAATCGAAATAAAACCTGAATGACAGTTTTTTCTTATGTTTCTAACAACTCTTCTATTCCACTCAAAAGGCCAAACAGGTAATGCCAGTTACTATTAATCTTTTCCCCTATTTTAGAGGTTTCAACACAGGTGTCGTTCCTAATATTAGACATTTTTTCTTTACATGCATGTGTGTATATATATATGGTAATATAATTACATGTTACATTAAAAAAATACATGTTTACTTTTGCTAAGCAACAAATCACCACAGACATTTAAAATGTCTCACTTTGCTATTTTCCTTTTCAGTGCCTGAACATTTCTGGAATTGTTATTTGTCATTAATATAATAGAAATAATTCCCATATATTAATAAGTGACCTTTCTGCTCCAAATGGCATTGTTTCTAAGAAATTAACTTCACAGAAAAACTTTCCTCAAAAAATACACAAAGCAGAAATAATATTGTTTGTTTCTCAGAACTTAAAGTCATTCATATTTTTATATATAGACTGCTATCACTATAGGCGTAGCAGTCGTGGAAGGAAAAGCTCCTGTGATATATGAAGAAATTGCAGTTTTCTTCCTGACCAAATCCCATTTTAAATGATGAATGTGGGTGGTCTCTTTTATAGTTACATATGTCTACTTTTCACGAAATCACTCAGAGCTATAAGACTTTTTGTGCACTCATAAATCTTTAATACCTGTTGAGTGAAATTAAGGCTATGCAAAAATTTAGGAAGCAAAAATGAATGATGGTATCTCCAGAACTAGCCCCTGAAATCCAATTAGGAATATTTGAGTTATTTGAATTGCAATGTTCAGTTCTTGGGGAAAAACAGAATAGGGTTTTAAGTAGCATAAAAAAACCAACCCAGGGAGCTTGATCTTACAGCTTATTTTCATCAAAATAAAAAAAAAAAACATATGAAGTAGTAGTAACAGTACAAGAAACTAAACATGCTTTAAAATACTCATTCTGCCTAGTAGTTTCCTCTTAGAGATGATCAAAGTCATAGAAGATAAACCCAGATTGAAGAAAGGCTTACTTTTTACTTAAGACTACAAAGCAATTCAACAAGACAGCTAATGACACAACTAAAATGTTGTACCTTAAACACAATGAAAGGAGTAAACACTGAGTTTTTACCTGCACGTCTGGTGGTGGAACCTCTTTCCTTTTAAGAAGCATTTATTGGGAGATTCTATACATTCACAGCTGCATTTTGCAGGATTTAGTGGCTGATGTTTAGGACAGATCTTTTTACATACACACTGGCACTTATCGTCATCAAATTCCTTGTTGGGCCCACAGGAAGCGGGGAGCAGTTTGTTTTTGCACATGCACTGACACGATGATCTGTCTAGCTCTTTGTAAGGTCCACAGCTTGCGGGCTGCATGCCTCCTTTGCAGACACATTGACAGGTTTCTTCATCCAGCTCTTTGTTTGGTCCACAGATATGGAATCCTTCAGATGCGTCTAGAAACACAGCAGAGAAGTTGCACCACTATCAGTACTGTGTGTCTACCCATTTACTTATTTTTAAGTGAAGAAATAATAGCAAATCCATACCTTTTAAGGTGTTTTAAGAACAAGTATATGTCAAAAAACAGGCATCGACCAGTAATAGCATCAATAAAGAAAAATATTAAAACTATTCACTTTTTTAGGTTTTTAACTTCTCCTTTAGGTAAATCAAAACATGGAACTACATTTAATCCTTTAAGCAAAGCTGCTTACCAGAATCTCCAAGGTGAGAAGAGAAACCAAAATCATGCTGTGCCAAACATCTGCAAATTTGATTATTCCAAATATGATTTTTTGGGCAGGTCTTATTTGCCACATGACACCTGTGGAATGAAATATACTGTTGAATTACTACCATAGGAACTCAAGAAAAAAAAAAAAAATCCATTTTAGATGCTGACTGCTTTTGTTTCCCTCCATTACAAAAACCTTTCTAAGCGCTTCAGCTCATTCATAATCTTATTTTTAACTCCTATCAAATCTGTTACTAATCAAGGTTCTCCCCAGTACAGGAATCTTCAACTGCTTGTTGAAGATACCTTCTTATGTTTCAAGTTCTAGCTCTAACTTCTAGAAGCTGGTATCTGTACTTTCCTGATGTAGTTTGGAAACAAATTTAAGCCTTGAATGTTAGCTTTACGTAGAAAATAGGCCAGTATAAAAAATATTTGCATGCCAAATACTCATAGGTGGTAACAGGCATACTTTTCCACATTGTTTTTTGAAATACAAAAATGTTTTCACACATATAGATGTCAAAAGACATCTGATAATAGTTTCTGGATGAATGCAGTACACAAAAATCTAATTTCTAAAAAATCAGCTTATCAGATTCCTTTCCCCTTTACGTGAAAGTTATGTGCCATTAGCTGACTCTTTCTTGTCAGCCATTCAAATCCTAGACAGCTTTCTTGGATCTAAAGATTTGGACTTCAGCAGTGATGCCTCTTCACTTTAGAAATTAAAGAAAACAAAAAAATTCAACACAAAATTTAAGAGTTTAGTGCTCTTTATGTGCCAGTTTTGCAGCCAAGGTAGTGGACTAAAGAAAACAAAAAATCCTAACAGCAGCTGGTGCCTTTTAAAGGAGGACTGTACTCAGCTAGTAGGTGCACCACAGACAGAATATTTATGTGTATTATCTCATCTTCCTTGCTTGCAATTTCTTCATCATGACAGGTGACATTACAACTTTTATCAAGTTGTGCCTGACTTCGTGCATCCAGGCTGTGTCATTTATTCATTGTTTCTGTAGTATTTCTAAAATCCTCGTCTGTTAAGGCAGCACATACATCACACATTTTAAGCTCTTTTCGTTCCCCCGGGGATCATTACTTGTGCATTCAAAAATGCAGGTGCTAGGACATTCTTCCATGATCATCGTTCCAGTATACCACTCCCCTTCACCACATTAAACGACTCTTTGCTTGTAAAGACTGCTGTAGTTTAACATCACCCTGCATCACCTCATGTTTTATCAAGCTGGTGTTTCCCGATTTCATTCCGCTAATGACCTCACTCTTGCTCTCTCACTTGGCACATATGTCCTTTTGTCTGCCTCCTGATTCTGCTTAAAAACCAGCATGGATAATTTACAGACATATTATTGTATTCTGTTTTTAAAAAAACAACTCACACTTGCAGCAGCCTGGCTCTAGCCAGGAGCGTTTACAGGTAACTACAGAAGGAAGCCAGGGTGACAGTATGAAGAAAACACCAAGTGCACATGAACCCATGAGAAGACTACGTTGATACACAACCAAGTTACCAGAACTTGAAGAGAACAATACGTATTTCAGCATCAGGGTTGGAGACACCCAGCAAAAGGAACTAGAACTGTTACTTTACAAATTCTACTCTAGTTGCTAGTACAGAAAACTACTGGGGCATATGGCTGAAATGTTAAAATGACTTACTGTAACACTTTAGAAAAGTTCAGAAAGGCTAGGAAAAAAAATATCTGAGGTAAAACAACTTTGCAGAAAATTTCACTACCACCTTCCAAACCATCGTCAACCCAAAAAAAAAAAAAAAAAAAAAAAAATCACCATGATAAATTGTTACCTGTCAGTGTCAGGACAGATAATACACAAGAGGGGAAAAAATTAAATATTTACAAAATACATCCAAAAACACATCTAAAGTATGCTTATCTGCTCTGTAAGCCCCTACCCACAAATCATGAGAAAAGAAGGTCATCATAGAGATTTGATCTGAACTAGGTATACTGAAGGCCCCGCTGCTCCTGCTCACCCCAAATCACTAAACTTCTGAAATGGAGCGACAATATTCTCACTCAGTTGCACATCTCGATGACACTGTATAAACACAGAAGAGTACAACTTAAGATACCACTAATCCAGGAGGAATCCTGAAACACTGGTTAACATGAACTGACACGCCTCTGCTCTGCAAGCATGTAAAAGTAGCTACTACTTTTTAGAAAGCAAAAAAGGAAAAAAGTGGGAGAACAGGCAAAGACCGAGACCTTAACTCTCAGGATAGAGTTGTACAGAAAATATATTATTTGTATGGTATCTTACATGTCATTTCTCTTTTCTTTCCAACATGTGCCACTGCACTGGGGCACAATCCAGCTCTGAATTCTTATTAGATCCCAAGTGTTAATACCCTAAACCCAGAGATCATGCTCTTAGGCTTTTCTTTTCAGTAATATGTTACAAAGTCATTACTATATTTCTGTTAAAATGAGCAAGTATGTAAATACGTGCACACATACAGATCTGGCACTGCGACAAGAAAGTACATTTCCAAGTTTTGGCTTCAACACAGTTTTACTAGCATTCAAATCTATAACTAAAAATGTTAAGGAAAAATAGCAAGTTGAAAAGAAATTGGGAAATTTAGTACAAATTAAAAAGCCCCACTGGGATTCTGAAAAGCAATGAGGCACCCACCAGGAACATGCAAATCTAGAAGCACTCAGCTTGGGTTTTTGGTTTTTTTCTTCTTCTATTTTAATGTAAAACCCCATAGATTTTAAACTTAAAGACAGTACTTGGCAGTACAGAAGGCCTGTATATAATCTGATCTAGTGCTACTCTGTCTTACTGTTGCAGTTTAACCCCAGCCAGGAACTAAATACCACGCAGCCGCTTGCTCACTCCCCCCCCAGCCTGGTGGGACAGGGAGGAGAACTGGAAAAAGGCAGAACCCATGGGTTGAGGTAAGACCAGTTTAATAATTTAAATAAAGTAACAACAACAACAGTAAATGTAATGAAGAGGAAAGGGAGAGAGAGGAATAAAACCCATTTGCTCACCACCCGCTGACCGATGCCCAGCCAGTCCCCAAGCAGCGATCAGCCCCTCCCAGCCAACTCCCCCCAAGTGATATACTCAGCATGATGTTCCATGGTATAGAATGTCCCTTAGGGTAGTTCAGGTCTGTCCCAGCTGTGCTCCCTCCCAGCTTCTTGTGTCCCTGCCCACTGGCAGACCATGGGAAACTGAAAAGTCCTTGACTTTGTATGGACACTACTTAGCAACAACTAAATCATCAGTGCATTATCAACATCATTCTCATACTAAATCCAAAACACAGCACTGTGCCAGCTACTAAGAAGAAAGTTAATTCTATCCTGGCAGAAATCAGGACACTTACCTTTCTTGAAGCTTACTTCCTTCTAACTACAGGTAGCTGCTTCCTGGCTAAAATAAAGTCTTGCACGAGTAATTACAATTGCTCTTAATCTGGAAGCACTGAGAAGCTGCCAACAGTGAGCATAACTTGACTTTACTAATGACTTTTGGGTTTTGATTTTTTCTAATGTGTTAATTATGTAATTAATTAAACTATTGATAGATTTATTTCCTAATATTTCTCTAATCCACTGTTTATGATTCATGTTTTGATGAACAAATTCAATAATTAGAATTCAAATAGAATGTAATCTGTGTTTGGTTGAAACATGTCAGAAAACTATCTAGACTTTTAACTGAGTGAAAACAGAGAGAAAACAATGTAGTTTGCACTTCTGGGCATTTTACACTATTCACTTGCCATATTAAAAATGTCTACAATTAATTCCAGTTCAGCTTCTAGTTATTGTTATAATAACAGAAGGTTATTCTTCTGTTAGTCCGTTATGTATTTTTTGCCTCCTAAATACTTATACATCATGAAATCATCACTCAGCCCTCTAAAATGGAGGGAGTTCTTCAAGTGTTTTAGTAACAGTTGCTTCAGTGCCAGATTTCTTCTGTGGCTTTTTTCATTCAAAATCACCAAACAAATCAATATGCTAATTCTGTGAACTGTCAATTACTCTTTATTTTCCCTTCCTATTCTGTTTTATTTTCACTTCTGACATATGAAGATGTCCAAAAAGATTTGGAGTTAAAGATTCCCTAAAAACAGGCCTTTTTCATCAGCGTTTTAAATAGGAAAATAGTTTTGAGACAGAAATGTTGTGTACTCCTTGTTTGCAAAAGTGGGTTTTTTTAAAAGTAATCAAGAAAAGCTAAAGAAGTTGATTTTAATGATGTTTCCTTTAAGGCTCAATTGCATTGCAGCTCTTTCCATGAAACAAACCCACAAACAACATTATTCTTCATTTTAAAATCAGCTAGCTCCAGTTTATCCACTGGGTAAAAAGCTAATGTTACTAAAGCAACATTCTCTTAATGTGAAACAGTATTAGCTCCTTTGCAAAATGCATTCTGCTACTACTAATGTCTAGTTCACCTATCTTAATTGTGAAAGCTTCCAGCAATATTTTAAATCTAATTATATAGGCTCGCTCATAATGTGAAAGGAAAGACAAGTCTCATACTCACTGAGTTTGTGTTGCTGGCAAGGAACGTCTTATGATAGAATGAACTTGTCTGTAAACATCCAACTTCGACATGCATCGGCAGGACGTGTGATTGGCAAAGCTGACGGTTACGGGTTTGGGGCCATGAGAAAGAGGCACTGTGATCTCAAACAACTATAAAAGGGAAAGCAAAGCAAGGAACATTTTTTATAGATCAGTATAAAAATAACATAGGGACATACAATAAACCTATAAGGAATTTAAGTTTAGGTTTTTGTTCTCTACCATCGTTCAGTGGCATAGTCAATTATACCGCTGACTAATCATTATGTGCAAAATGAATACAATTGCTATGGTATGGCAATTAATGTTTTTAGTGTTAAACCGTGTTACGTGCCTGTTTGCTTACTATAACGTTTAACATTAAAAGCGGAAAATGTACAAAGAACACATTTTTCTAGACAACACGACTTCAAATTGGCAGCCTTTTAAAAAAACTAAACCGTAATAATTGGAAGGTGCTTCAAAAAGCTGGAAAAAAAGAATAATTTTAAAAGGGGGTAAGCTACTGCCTAATACATCAGTTGCACAATTACAAAAACATTGTGTAAAACAGCAGTACATTGGACTTAGATCAAAACATTTTTGGATGAACAAGTTTTGAACTGTAGCATACTGTATTTTTGACTTTCCGGTATTTGTATCAATACAAATTACATGGTTACCCTAACAGAATGCATCTTGAACTAATACTTTTTTTCTCAAGATATTAAGAAATATCCACCACTAATAAAATAATCATGTATGTGAATAAATAAAATCCTAATTTTAGCAGGAAATGTAGTTCAACTGGTGGAAGAGGACAACTGCAGTGATACCTTGTGGAAAAACTGAACATGTGATAACAGAAAAACAGTGAGGCTCATTTCAGTATTCAATTCAGGACACCTATTTTATCAAATTAAGAAGGTTTCACTGTAAGACACAAATTTCAATAGCCTCCTGAAAAGTTAGTTGGGACAAATACTTTAGGTCAAAGCCTTACAAACTGGTTTTTTTTGGTAGTTTTTTTAATAGGATAATAGTGCACTGTTGCCTTTTAGGTATTTAGTTGCTTTTCCAAATATATTTCTGCATCTTCTGGGGACTTCACTACCTTTAAAAATGTAGTCATTGGTTATTATTCCAGTTTCAGTTGATGAGACTGTATAACAAGACTTTAATTTTTTAGCCGAGATCTATTTGCAATGCTCTTTTATAATCAATAACTTTATAGTATGGCATATAGGCAGCATGCAAATGTAATCAAAATACCAGTAATTTTAAATGATTCAGAGTATGAAGTACATTTACAGGATGCCCTGAAAACAGTACCTTGACACTGAAGTACACAAGAGAGCCTGAATACTAACAAGCATGCAGGTACAGCAGTGTGGGATGTATTCACCAATTACCCACAGGTAAAAGGGCACTTGTGCAGCCAACGATAAAGCTTGTACTATTGATATACCTGAACCACACAACTTACACCTGAATTGTATAAAGCATCATCAACCCTGATAGATATTATCTATTTCACAAAACAAATTTTGACATCATTTAGCGACTGCATCTTTAAACAAGTTTAACACTGGGAATGTCATCATGCAACAACTAAAATTGCAAAAGTATTATATTTGTATTTTATTCTGTTACAGAAGATTGCAATGCCATTATTTTTGCTGCAAAAATTACCACATCCCTTGTATTAGTTTTAAATGTGCTTTTTTTCCCCCACTAGAATCTAGAAATGCAAGCTGGTATATGTTTACTTCTGTAGAAAGAAATCCAAACCAGAAAATAGTTTCCTTCATCTTTTAAATACTGATGAAAAAAACCTGTCTGTCTAGGGAGCTACCATGAAGAGTTTTTCTTGTTAGACTTCTAGCCAAAGCATATTAGCACTTGGATTCTTGCTCCAGCTGCAAAATAAGTAACACTTCTTAAAATTTTGGTCTTGAGTCATTAGTAAGATAAGGGCACAAGTCAATGTCTAGTTTAAAGTTTGGTACCAATAAAATGAATGCCTGATTATCACCAGACATACCTTCAGGGCTTTGACTAAGTTCAACACAGACTTCTGGAAAGAGACTTTCTGATCAACTTTTTATTATACTTACAATCTTTTTTTGGCTTCCAAAACCAATATTGGCTCCTTTACCCTTATCTATTATAAAAGTTCCTTTAAATTAATCACAGAAGACATTCCTACCAAGATGCCTCATCCAAAAAGAGCAATAATCATAACCCAGAACTATAATTTTCATACTAATGTGTTATATGAAAATAGCTTTATGTGCTTACTCATTTATTTTAAAAATAGGCACCTATGTGAAGGCCATCACAGGTTTTGTTATAATGCACAAACTAACTAGGAAATTGGAGAGGAGGAAGGTGGTGGTGTAGCTGTAGACAGAGAGGACCATGTTTATGAAAAATAGCTTTCATTTCTGCATACAGTACACATTTGAGAAAATACATGCTGAGTTCTTTGGGCATCTGTTTTTTAAATACTGATCTTTAATCAGATGACAAAACATCTACATATGCAAGAGTTTATCTTTTTTTAAACAATTTGTGTTTTCAGAAGGACAGCACAACTGGTTGAGACCTCTAAAAATCTGGACAGCTAAGAATCTACAAATGCAAAAGCCTTTACTATACTAAATATAAAGACAACTGATTCTTAGAAGACATAAATGAATTGAGGGGCAGAACAAAGAGTATGGACTTAATTACAATATTACACATGTAAAGAGAATCTTGTTTTCTCTGCTTTCTTATTGCAGTATGAACTTCTTTTTCCAAAGCTGAAGTAAAAACCCACTATAGGGCGAACTGATAAAACTTTGAAACTGAAGATAAGTGTGATTCTTCGCATGGACCAAACTTCAGATGACTAGAAAAAAGGGCATGTTCTGTTCTTCCTCTGTTCTTGGAGATCAGTTTGCCATGCTGCAAAGCATAGCAGGCTCCAGACCACTGGAGACAGCAATGCAGGACTACTGCTACAATTCCAAACCACCTAAAAGAGGTCCCTGTCAGGCTAACTGTCCTCCTGTTCAGCATCCTGAGTGCACTGAGGGAGACTTCACTAAAACACCTGAGATGCACCAATTGTGAGTGGAAATGATGGTGAACATTACCTTAACCTACATTTATCCTTCCATTTAAGCTGTGAAAGGTTATCAGTTTAGAGATAAGTATTGCTAACAACTATTCCCATAAATGCTTCAGTAGTGCAATGCAAAAAAAGCCTAGTTAAACAATGTAAAGGTAGACTAGCTTCCTTGACTTCACTGTATCACCTTCAGTTTGTTCAACTACATTCTCTTAACAGCAATGGATTTTACATCACCCAGTAGTAGCTACTGTTTATACATAAAGTAAAAAACCTAAGACAACTATTTATATTAGATACTATATTATGTTATATTGGGTATTACACTTCTAGTCCTCACTTTTGGAAAGTGCTTAAGATGATACATGAACTAGCATTTTGATGAATATAAACCAGATTTATTTCCATTAATGGAAATGATGGAAGTGAAATACTGGGGTTGGAATTACTGATTTGTTCTTTCTTCATTTTTCTGTACATGCTATGAGGATACTATATTCTGATGCATAGTGAAAAAGGAGGTATTTATTCTTATCTTCTGATAATTAAAATATATCAAGAAGAGATTTCACAAGAAATACATTCTTGAAAAGTAGTCTGTTACAGAAAACACATTTAATACTCAGAATAATTCAGTTTAAACAATCTCTGGCATTTTAAAGAAGATCTGCTCTAAAGAAAATCTGTATTCTGCTCTCAGCTGTGATAGCAGCATCTCTAAATCCAATGAAGCTGCTTAAGTGTAAGTGAATAAACTCTCAATATACATAAGCTGGGTTTCATTTATCATCTTAATAAATCACTTCAAATTAGGTAAGATCGGACATTGTGTAATGCCTTCTGGTTTTGCTAACATCTCTAATTTATTTCTTTCTCATCCTCCTCATCCAACAGAACAATAAGCTCAACATCTATTGTCACTACAGGTCATGCTGGGCAACACGTAACAGCCAAATGTCAGTATCTAGAAAGGATATTTCCATGAGAAATGCACCATAACAACTGTTTATAAGGCTGGTTCTTGACTCCCTTCTTTTCTGGCAACACTGCTGGTTGTGGCTACTATTGCTGGTACCCACATTGCCCAAATGGGTACCTCTTCTTGGAGATCAGATGGTTTACATTTCTGTCTGATTTCTCACTCAGTAAAGGATTGGTTTTACGGTATTCATAGAGGCCCAAATCTTCTCTTCCTTCCCAACTTCATATCATAGTAAAAATTGGATTAATTCACACTACAGGCAATAGGTAAAAGACTTCAGGTCTGTTCTTCAGGGACCAATGCCTAAAACCAGACACTTCGGACTAAAGACTGCAAAGAATGAGGTTCAGTCCCTAGAACATGAGATCTGACAGCAGTAGCGATTAGAGCAGTTTTTTCAAAGCGGAGAGCTTTTATTGCTTGCAGTTTTCAAAAAAAATGTTAGTAATTATAGCACATTAAACAGCAAATTAAAGTACATTAAATAAGTATTGCTAGAGTTGGGTGCAAATACTCCCAAGTTAAAAGAAAAACATTAGACTCAACTTGCCCTTGTCCTGTACATTTGTGCTACTAACACTGCATTGTCAAGAAAGCAGTGGAAAACACCCACTGAAGCAATATGTGATAGCATAGCTACGGAGTATTACATATAACAAAACAAAACAAATTAAATCACACAAAATCACAGTCAAAGCTCTGACCTCTTCTACAGAAGCTAATGTCATAAACATGTATCAGTAACATACTGTTA
This sequence comes from Ibycter americanus, assembly GCA_035590275.1. Classification (NCBI taxonomy): domain Eukaryota; kingdom Metazoa; phylum Chordata; class Aves; order Falconiformes; family Falconidae; genus Ibycter; species Ibycter americanus. The sequence goes on from JAVJGI010000001.1 coordinate 1,000,466, forward strand.
ATCTTAAGGTGTAACACATACTAATGGAAGCTCTACATAACCGAAGAACAGTTGAAAACCACACATAGTTAACAAATTTCACAAGAACTTAATACATGCCATTCAGCCAAGTCCAAGGCTGTTTTGTCACAGAAAGCCTCATGGCAGGTCTTCCAGTCTTTCTTGTAATTTCTAATATTTCTCTTCAAAGTACTGTGTTCAGCCCTTGTGTCCTAAGGTCTGCACCTAATACGACTCTGTGTGCCAACCTCTCCTCATTTCAGCCCACCACCCAAAGTTTCCCTTTCAGCCAGCCCATGAAGCTTGATTTCCCTTCCCTCTTTTTGGGTTCTTTAGCATAATTTTTAGTGTTCTGGCACGTGCACATCTTGCCTCAGCTACTTTTGGATCAACCAGGTCCATTCCTTCCCAACAAAAGGTGGGTCTACCAATGACAGATTCTCCCTAGAAGATGCGATTTAGGTGCCTAGATCTGAAACTGCATCAGATTTTTGTTCAGCTCCAAGTTATAAAGTGTTCTAGTTACAAATAAATCCAAGTCTCCCAACAATTCCATTTTCCTCCTAGGTGGGTTTGTGTTTTTTTTTTTTTTAACACTTAAAAGTACGCAGATTGTCTCAAAGATAACAAAACACACATTCCTAATACAAGCAAACAAGTGTCATATCCTTTACCTAAACCAAGGAAACATGAAGGTTTTTTTAGATTAAAAAAAAACATCAATTATTGTTTCTACTGATAAAGCCATATACACTTCTTTCTTACTCTGGTCTAAGAAAAAGCAGAACCACCACTTCTGCTGAGGTTTTGAAGCAAAAAACTAAAAAGCAAAAACAGCACATCAGTCTGAGTCAAGCATCCGGCAGACAAAATTTCAACCTCTATTGTTAAAGAATAGCAAAGTTAGGCTAAGAATGCCAATAGAGTTTATAATGGAGTATGATGGATAATCTTAATATTAGGCTACTTAAACTAGAGTTGTTTACCATGGAACAAGATTATGTGTGACTATAAATGTTTTTTTTCCCCCCGTTCTTCTCTGTCATGAAAAAATTCCAGAGACATGTACAGTAAATGACTTAAATAGAAATTGTGTGCTAAAACCATGACAGTTATTGGTACTATATGGATTTTAAAAAAGAAGTTTGGTTGCAAGACATTTTTTCATTATTATTTTTTCAGGATATGTATTTTCTGTAGTTCCCACTGACAATCACCAAGATGACTTGACAACTGTCTTTCAACCTAGCTGTCGTGGTTTCAGCTGGGATGGAGTTAATTTTCTTCTTAGTAGTTGGTGCTGTGCTGTGTTTTGGCTGTGATG
>JAVJGI010000001.1:1001889-1029218 GCA_035590275.1 Ibycter americanus
ACCTATTAAATTGTTCTTATCTCGACCCTTGACTTTTACATTCTTTTCCGATCCTCCTCCCCATCTTTCTGGGTGAGCGGAATGAGCGAGTGGCTGCGTGGTGCTTGGTTGCCGGCCGGGGTTAAACCAGCACACTAGCCTAACTTGAAATGTTCATCTTCAAAAATGAAGGAAGGTAATTTTTCTTCATACATTTGTATTACACAACCTGTAATAACGTGTATTCTAGGCTTAATACTTAATCTTCATTCCACTGTACCAGCCAAAATTAAAAGGCAGCATATCCTATGGTCAGCTGACCTGAACATCAGCTTCTTATATTTGTATTTTCTGCCTCCCAGTAGAGACAGGTAAATAATTAAAGAACTTTTCAGACTAATACAAAGGTAAGTGAATAATTAGATCACTTTTACAATCATGTGTGCAACTACAAACAATTTTTTTCCCTGAATTTTCATTCTTTTACGCGTCACTTTTTTAAATCCTTGAAGATTGGTGCATATGCTCTGTACTGTACCTCTCTGAGAAGCACAGCAAGAGTACACCAGGCAAAGGTGTCTCTGAATTGTTCTCCCCTAACCAGACCCGGCCTTTGGCACTCCACAACCTGCAATTACCACAAGGCCAAGTGCACCAGTCCCCCTTCTTCCCATCTTGTTATTTCTTCAGTCATCCTTGCAAGAGGTTCCAGGGCAGACCTGTGTGGTCTGTCCCACAGACAATCCTGTAGCAGCCTCTTTTCATTCCTGAACCAGCCGCGCTCTTCCTTTAGCCACTTCTAGAGCTGCGGTGGAGAACTGAAATGAGGGTGGGACCAGAGTCTGGTCCACAACCTAGAGTTCACCATGATTTTAATCTTCATTTAAAAAATAATATCTAACAGCAGACAGGAATCTCTGCATGCTTGACCAAAACTGCTATCAGAATTTCTGTAAAAAAAAAATTCTCCTATATTCCTCCTCAATGATCCTTAGACAGGCATGTATTGTTGATTCATTGTATTGATAGCTCCTTCTTTAGACTAGAAGGACTTCATGCCATACTTTCCAGAAAAACTGTTGATTTTTATACTATTTGCTTCAGTGGCTAAATTAATTTGTTCAGCACTATTGTCATATGTGCCAGTATCCATTGTATCAGCACAAATACAATTATTATGATCAATGACTTCCAAAATATAAAATAATCAAAACAGTTACTTTCATATCAGACGAGGGAAGCTTACCATTCTAGAAACTTTTCAAATATAAGATTTATGTATGATTTTCCCCCCAGATTTACATGAACTACTCTATGTTCATCTGATAGACTGGTTTATTTTGGCAAGTCTCCCTTAAACTGGTTGACTCTTGGTTTCCACCACTTGTGATCTTTGCACTGCCTAAAGTGTCAGTAAGGCTAGCCAAGCATAACCAGTGTAACAAAGCACAATGTATCTAGAGAGATTTTTAAGCTAAGGATATAAGACTGTTTGACTTCAAACTCTAAACATGACTCTACTGGAAAGAATGAACATAAGCTATCTGAAAAATGGTACATCATCGTTATTTATTTCACTAACTTTTTTTAAAAAACAGTATTTCAAGGCTTATGTGTGATACAACAACAGGTAACTTACGTGACATAATACATTTCATATCTGTTTAATATGCTTGGGTTCCTTACTCTATCTTTTTATATTTGAATCACTTTCTTCCCCCCAGAAATTCTAATAAAAAACATTTGGAAATTATACTGCTATATCTCCCACTATTAATAGTACCTACTATATCATTACAATCATCAGTCTAACACAGAAAAATGCATGGGAAAAGGCATAAGTGGTAAAGTTCAAAACAACTGAAAATTCTTATGACATATGCATCTCCAAACTGTGTAAAGGAACACCACGTACATCTCAAATATGGCAAGCAATTTTAAGCTGTTAACGTCTTTCCTGTGAGAAAAGCTCCTCTAAATCTAATTTCAAACCACTTGGAAAGATGTCTTCCCTTGAGGGACTTTTACTGTGACCATGAAACAAGAAGATTTAGGACCTTTATATCAAATGATCTGAAAGAAGCCAAAAAACTGTCCACCCTGCCAGCCAAGAGGAAGAATGGAATGAGATGGCTCTTTGACATCTGCTCACTGCTTCCCTTCAACCTATAAGCAAGTACCTATAGGTGGGGCATAAAAAACATACAGCTGAGGGACAGGCTGTTGCTGCACCAGGTAGGTCCAACCTTTTTAACTGCTGTTGAATTAGTTGTGCCATGGAAAAAGAACAGTTGTTTGATTAATAACAATTAGAGAAATAAACAACACAACACCACCACAAAACGAAAAACCAACCAACCACCTTCCCCATAGACCTTTATTAAACAAGCCACCACCTGCAAAGTTGGGCTATTGCAGTGTCACAGGTAAAGGAGAAGAAAAAGATCTATTGCATTTTATGAATTAGCCTAGGGGGTCCTCAAATGTTTTCATAGACCTCGTACCATATCTTAATTAAGGAATGGTCTCATATCCTCATCATGTATAAACACCCCTTAGCAACTACTGGAATGATCTTTGTGGAAAAAATGGCATTAAAAGCAAAGCAGGATACTTTTCTATTTTTCTCTTAATAAAGTTAAGTAGTTAGAAAGGAGGAACACAGCCCAAACTACAAAACTATTGACCTCTCTCTGAACCACCACAGTGTTTCACAAGCCAATCTGGGAACATCTGACCTAGTCCATTCTCCTGGCGATCAATGATTTGCTCCCCATAAAAATAATTACTGTGCTTAGCTCTTTTCTTTTTGATTAATTTTGATGAAAGCTGATATCAACTTTCTTTAGATTTTAATGTCTGGAACCGATGCTAGAGCTTGCCCTCACAGTAAGACCTCCAGCTGAAAAGTTCATTTCCCATTAAGAATTCTTCTGCAGGCTGAACAGCATGAAGTTATCTTTCGAAATTTATGCACCAAATATAAAACTACAAAAATGATGAGATGAAAAAATAGAAGATGCCTGGTTACTAACCATTTGTTCTCATTTCATTCAGGAAATAAAAGGAAAACAGTAGTGAAAATAGGTGTGTAGGGTACCTGAATTCCACAGAAGGGTCTTGAATCCAATACTTTTTTCTTCCTAATTCTCATCTGATATAGGGTAAGCTGTGGTCACATAACTTTAAAAAGATTTGAGATGATGACAGATGAAGAGATATAGCTATAGCTCTCTTCCTTTATTAAGGGTTTTTTTAAAACTGCATTCTGTCAAGGACCAGATAAAACTGGAAAGCAGAAGCAAGACAGAAAACTCAGAGATTAAATTGCTTGCTTTTACAGTATAGGTAAGATTAACAAAACAATGCTGTTGCCTCGTTCTTCTTTCTCATAAGTCCTTTAACATTTTCCTTTTCAGAGTCTCTCAAATCTTTAACTACTTCTATATCATATAATCACCAATGACATCAAGAACTTAAAAAAAGAAACTCAGTACTAAACATTTTCTACTAGCAAAAATAAATTACTTCACTCAATAGATATGAACAGAAAGATGAACAGAAAGGGATTATTTACCCCAAACTGACATGGTGCTCAAAGACCAGGAAATCTGTGCTAAGTGGAACAACTCTCTCTGTAACTAGATCACCCTTTACTCCAATAAGCTGAACTACATAAATACACGCCAAAAAAAAAAAAAGGTCCTATTTCTTGGTTTATAACATGAAATTATATTTGTATCTTTCAAGCAACTGGATTTAGGACAACTGTTTGTGGGAATAACTGTGGGCTTGAACTAAATCAGTGTCGTAGTTTTCCTTGTTCAAGCTATTTTGAGTTACCATTATTCCTGTGTTGTGTGGCTGTCTACAACTAGCTTAAATTTAGGATTGAAAATTCTTGTTTGAATATACCACTTCAGACAGATTTGGTGAGAAATGAGGACAGAAAATGTATTAAAAAAAAAAAAAAAGAAAAGAGCTGGTTTTTTCCTGTTTTTTTATGTCCCCTTTTCGGCCTCAAGAAGGCTCAGAGCACTAAGAAGTTTCACAATAAAGCAGTGATATTTCCATGGGCTATGATTTTATAGTTAGATATGCAGTTGTGTATCTTCCTTATAAATATATACTGCATCTTCAGCTAGATGAATCTAGTTGAAAAAGGAAGCAAGATTTACGCTAAAATTAGTTTTCTTCAAAGTATCAGAAAGATAAGGTAAAAAGCCCACAACCAACAAAAACCCTACCAAATACTATAACAAAAGCAAAATATCCTAGCAAACATTTTGAAGTATGATTATTTTTACGTGATTTTCAGGGAAATGTTGTTGCAAGATAATTGTGATAACTGTTATAGCTACTTAAAATAGAATAATGCATGTATGCTTGTCCTTTAAAGGCAGCTCACAGGCTCAATGCACAATCTCTGCACGCTCCTACCTGATCACTAGCCCTGAACTTGAAGAATATGAGGGAGATGCATTAAAACAAAAGAAATGGGTACATTACACTAATATCTCTTATTACAGTAAACTTCAGTTCCTAAAAGGCTTTATTTGCAACATGTATTGTGTCTGCACACATCCTAAAACAGTCGTCACTAATAAAATTACAGGCTAGTTTTCCAGAGTGCTTGCCTCACACAGCAGGAAAACGGTAGATGTAAAAAAAAAGGACAGAATTATGTTTCATGGATAATCTCAAAACTGAGAACAAGACATTATAATCTTTTTATTGCTCCCCCACCAAAAAAAAAAAAAAAAAAAAAATATTTAGGGAAAAAGAGTGTTGAACACTTTCTTCCAGGCAGTAGTCTCTGCAGCTGTTTTTCCTATGTATTCTGGAATTGATTCTTTTCCTTCCTTGCAGTAAGAAGGTTTAAAATACGCATGATCATAAATGGATGTGCAAGGAGCACTTGGACTGTAATAAGAGTGAGAACTTACTGTCTTGCTGATGTAGTTTGTGCTGATATTCATACACTGGAGTCCTTCGCTATTGCAGCAACCTCCACATCTGTAGATGGATACACATGGGGGTTTAAAGAAGGTGTTTGTAGTTGCTCCAAACTCTTTTCCCACATCCACACACACTTCACGTGGCATGCACTGAGTTTTTCTCCATTCAGTATCAATACCTGCCAAGTTACAGGGAATTTCATATGTTATAAAATAACTGTTTAAAAACAATACTTTCCTGCAGTAAATTAGTAGGATTTTTTTTTTTTAATTTAGAACCGAAAATGTAATTGCTAGTCACACCTTTTATTCAGTGAAATACACATCTCTCTCTGCTAACTTCTAATTGATTTTTCTTCTTCATAGGGATGCGGCATATTGCCACGGAGCAGAAGAAAAGTCACAGCAGAGCTACAAGGGAACCTAACAAGATTGGGTAGATCTTACAACATAGAATCATGGATTTATAGAATAGTTTGGGTTGGAAGGAACCTTTAAAGGTCATCTAGTCCAACCCCCCTGAGCAGGGGCATCTTCAACTAGATCAGGTTGCTCAGAGCCCCATCCAGCCTGACCTTGAATATTTCCAGGGATGCGGCATCTACCACCTCTCTGGGCAACATGTTCCAGTATTTTACCACCCTCACTGTGAAAAATCTCTTCTTTATTACCCCTTGTCCTATCACAACAGGCCCTACTAAAACATTTGTCCCCATCTTTCTCATAAGCCCCCTTTAAGTAATGGGAGGCTGCTATCAAGTCTCCCCAGAGCCTTCTCTTCTCCAGGCTGAACCACCCCAACTCTCCCAGCCTTTCCTCATAGAAGAGGTGTTCCATCTCTCTGATCATTTTTGTGGCCCTCCTCCAGACCCGCTCCAACAGGCCCATGTCTTTCCTGTGCTGAGGGCCCCAGAGCTGGATGCAGTGCTCCAGGTGGGGTCCCACCAGCACAGAGCAGAGGGGCAGAATCACCTCCCTCAACCTGCTGGCCAGCAGCTAAAGCTGTACGTGTCCCTTCTCCTATGTCTGGGGTGAGTCTCACCATGAGTGAAGACTAAAGAAGTACTGCACATCTCCACAAGGTAATTCCAGCCAGTCCCACACAGCACTTCACTTGGATACTATATATTAGAAACATTAAATTCTATGCTTACACACTTAACGTGAAATTAATTTAAACATGTTTACTTTTTAAACTAGAAGAGCATAATTCAAAGCAAAAGGTTATTATTTAGCCATTATATACACCATATGAATTAATCTGAAAGGTGATATTTGTGCCCAGGTTATCTATGCAAATTTGGGCAAACATTTTATATCATGTTATACAGACTTTTACCAGATACAACCTTACACTAAACAGCCATGAAACTTGCAGCTATACAATAAAGGCCCCTTTATTCTCTCTTGGCGACAGTTTTTGTTAGGCTATTCAGCAAAAATGGAAATTTCTCCTAATGTGTACCTTAATGTCGCCATTAAAATACATGATTTCCAGTATCATGTCAAAAAATATACCTCCTGCTATAAATCCTGTGTTTGTCTGCCTGCAAGCACTTGCTTAAACTGTAAGGTAATATATTTTTATCTAGGCCATCTAAATCACTAAAGGGTATTGACATATTTGTTTGAAAGCTGTTTTTTTTCTGGTTTGAGCATAACTACATGACAACTGCGCTCTTGTAACAGGAAAAAGCTACAAGTAGATTATTTAGCATCCTAAAGCAATAATGCATGAGAGAAGCAAGCATTACCAGCCATGACGTAATTGCAGAAAACAAGCAGAAACAGTTCCATGAATCCAAATATTAGTGCCCTCTTTCCTTTCTGCAAAATTGTTACAGCCTCTGCAAAGCAAGATTCCTTATACCTGAAGACAAACACTTAACGTCCTATACCCATTGAGCTGAGAAGCAGTCTGTAGAAGCACCTTTCTTACAACGGATGTACCAAAAATATGTCTGCGGAGCAATTTATTTAATTATGGAGGCTGATTGTCAAAGATTTTATATTATAGACACGACATCAAATCAAACTGCTGAGGTTGGTTTACTGACAATGCTTAGATTTTAAAATATTTTTGACACAACTGAGAAGCCTTCAGATTTTAATTTATTGTGTGTTAGAATGTGCTTTGTGTCCTGTACTTACTTTTCAGGATCTCTGCATTATAGTGTGCTGCGGCAAATTTCAGGGAATCATCTGATCTTGTGTCAAAGCTGGAGTGTTCCCTGTTGTGTTGCCAACCTCCTTTCCTCAACTGACATTTGAACATTTTCCAGTACTCTGGGTAAAGTACTGTCATGAGTTCATCCACACTGGACACAGACCGCAACTGCTCTTCCAGGTCTTTGCTTGTATGAGCCTGTCAAAGTAACATGCAAGATTAATTACTTTCTCTATTACACAAGGTTTGCTGGAAACTAGCCTGAAAAACAACTCACACATTGTAAAATAAAGTTGTACTCAAAGGGGTCCTCATTACAAAAACTGCTTCTGTCAGTACTGTCAACAGTACTATGCTGACAAATACTGAAATGTTTTGCTTCTGCCACTAATTCTTCACCATACTTGTAGTTCAAACATCTCTGTGAGAAAGGAGCTATAGAATTAAGCCTATACAATTACAGTTTGCAGATTAAAAAAAATTAATGTATTGTTATCCTGGAAAGAAAAGTTTTCATGATAAAACTCTCATTGCTTAAACACCAAAATATTTAAATGATGATCATGTTACTTAATATCACGTACTCGTAAAGTAACACCAAATTTTTCCCCATTTCCCTTAGTCTAGGAAAATCAGAACACCCAGAAATGCAAAAACGGTTAAATTAGAAAAAAAGAAGAAAATAATTCATGCTATTTTGTGTCTTTTTAGGTAAAATCTTAATAAGCAAGTTCTATTAAAGACCACTAATCCTTAAACCAGTAGGAGTCAAGCACTTTGGTACCTTTAAGAATCGGAACTGCCAACACCCCCTCACTGCTGAGAGTTTCAACTGAAACTCTTCAGGGCTCTAAGCACTACCTCCTTGCTGTTTCTTGCTGTTTCAAGAGTAGCCTCAGATCCTGTAATCTCACTATCTTATTTGCTGGCTTTTACACAAACTCATTGCATTTTCCTAAAAGACTATGGCTCCGATTTACATTCTAATTTCTCACTTACCTGCTAGATTCCTCTATCCTCTTAGATGAAACACCACATTGCAAAGGATTGCTATTATTCCTGCCTACCCTTCTCATCCATGAATTGCCGACTTCTCAAAGGGAAGGGCAGCATGAAGAAAAGTACTGAAGAACCTTTAGCCACCTTCTCAGCCTACGTGGCCCTTAGATGGCAGTATGAGACACAAAATATAGAGGTACACTTTTTACAAAGTGTCTAGCAACTGGCTGCAGACTGTACAGTTTACTACAGAACTGCTGCTCTCGTCCAAGAAACACCAGGCTGTAACAGTGTAAAACACGTCTAAAACCAGAAATCTGAAACTACAGAAATTGAAATTTGAGTTCTTCTCAAACGCCACTACTAACAAAAAAGAAACTCTTTCAATTCAGTGATTTCTAATATTATACAAGTAAAACAACCATTCTGAGCTAGCTCACCTGAATCACAACTGCGCCTTGTCTCACAAACAACTAAAAGGGCACACAGTGGCACGTGCTGTTGGATCCGCTTCCTTACCAGGTGTCACTCACAGAGAAATGCCGCGGGGTCAGGCAGATTCACAGAACTTGTTTCCGTAAATACAGTTACATACAGAAGGCAAAGCTAATAGAGATTTCAAAGTCATTTTACATGTCAAGGTGTTACGAAGTTAAACAAAAATGTTTTTACTACTACTACTACAGTGACAGACCGCTCTGTGCTGAGAGACTTCAATAATCAAACCATCAGTCTCAGACACGTGCTCATTGAGGACTTCATCTCCTTCCTTACCTCCATAGAAAGGCTCACATCTGACCCAAGCCACCCAGCAAGCAGTATCTTGGGGCCTTGCCTTCAAATTCGTTGGCAACACAAAGCATCTCACTCCCCGTCACCCCCGTTCTCCTTGCAGGACACCACACAGGTTCTCAATCAGTGGGTGACGGACAAAAAGCCAAGCCGAACGAACAACTAATTCGGCCGCTGCCTCCTCACTTCTACCTCTCCTGAGGGGTGAAAAGAGCGGGGTTTGAGAAACCTCATCCCTGCCAGACAGTTTTCCTGAGGGTGTTGCAGCACATGCCCCTTGAGTAATGGGAAACAGGTGACGGCACCAGTGCCGTAAATGCCAGCATCGCAGACGCATGCCTGCCATGTGATGGGCATACACATGGCACGGGAGGTCACAACATGGAGACGGTGTGTATAGCCTGTCACAACATTGGACACCAGTCCGTTATGTAAAAGGCTCAAGAACGGAAACTATGCCATCTAGTAACTGATCCTAAGAGGTCCTAGCAGATCATGAGGGTTGTATGGGAAAAGATTCCAACCAAAGGTTCACCACCCTTTGATGAATCCCTTAAAAGCCTGTGCAGCCCACTGTAGACAAAATGTTGGCTATTGCTGTTTCAGATATTCAAGGTACAGGCCTAGATCATCAGAAAAATAAGTACTGAAATCCAAAATTACCTAGCTGATAAGAAGCCAGGGTATGCAGTAGGAAAGATGTTATATTTGTTAGAAATAACGCATGTTGATGATATCCCCTTTGGTCAGGATATCATGTCTCTCCATCTGGACAGAAAATTTGGTACACGTGTATAAAACATGTATGAATAAAAGTCAAAACATGAAGAAATTAGTGGCTTTAACAAAGTATTGTATCAAACTTAATAAAGTAACGTTTTCAACTGCATTTCTTCCTGGCTATTCCATGAGCTGGAGTGCCATGTGCCTACAACACAAATTGCTCTCTTCACAGGAACAAAAGGAAAACGATTTCTGGAGCAGATATATAAAACCAGGATTTTTAAAAAACCAAATCATCATTATTGCATCTGAATTATTTTGTGCTTAGTTTAATAAAGCCATTTGCTTGTAAAGATGGCTTCAATTCAAATCTACAAATACACTGTGGAGAACCAACTTGACCATTAGAGGGCTTTTGTTCTCTCCCCTCTTCCAATTTAGCAAGAAATGGAGAAGGAAATCCATACATGTATAGTAAATACAGTACATGCAGTGCCCAGAGTTAGGAAAAAAAAATGAATAGAAAAAAAAGTTGATTTTTCCAATAAGTTTCCAGTATTACCTTGACACACAGTTCAGTGATCTCTTCCTGGTATATTCATTGTAAGTCTGTATTTTTTTAACTGCAGCAAATTCTCTCATCTCTGCCAAACTATTTAAAAGAACATGTGTAAGGAGCTGGTAGAGTGATTTAATTTTCTACAACAGTCAACATTTATTGTTGACATGAACTTCGAATGAAATCTTAAATTCTGGTTGATTAGAAGAGTGTGTCCTGCATACAGTCAAAGCATCAGATCATTAAGGATTGGTAAAAAGAGTTTCTAAATTTTTAAGAGAGGAATGCAACTGCTTCTGTAAAAGTAATAGTTGTCTGGTAACATTCTTGACTTTGTGCAAATTTTGGTTAATTTCACAAAAATGTACGGTCTCAGTTCCTACCTTTTATTCCAAATTCTTTGCTCTTTCTTAACTGTGCATTGCCTTTTAGTGTAGAACACTGAAAAAAATTTAAAAACTCAAAATGGCTTTGCAACAGAAATCCAGACTTCAACACATATTTAGAATTTATGACAAGACACCAATAAATTAACATTAAAAAAAAGTACTACAAATCAGAGGAGCTCTAATTTTTCATTAATCTTATGCAAGCCCAGATTAGTGAAGTTTAGAGAGAAATAGGGTTTGTAGATGCAATTACTTTCACTAAGATAGTAATTCCTAAATGTAAACTTAAATTTAAAAAATAATTTAAAAAAATTGTTCTATTGCCTGAAAGTAAGTAATATAACATTAACAAAGGTTGTGATAAGAGAAATTCTACAACTTTTAGGACCAAAGTAAGCTTTTTGCTAATGTAAACACTCCACTGGTTTTCATACAATCAGTTGCAATGCACTCCACATAAAATCCTGACCCAATTATTTAACGTCTTACTGGCAAGACATTCTGGGATCTATATTCTGCATCAAGAACGATGCAGGAAACAGTGCCATCAGTGCCTGCAGAGGAAGGAGTTTTCTCCGCCCCACATTTTCGATTATCTTTGCTGTGTCTTGGGCCCCTTTTTTTTTTCTTTGATACCACAAAACAGTGTTTCTCTCTGTCCTTTGGTTGGCCATTCTACTACTATCGTAATTTCTACATATTATCAATGTTATCCTGCATGATCACCTAAAATCGCTAGAAGCTATATTCCGGAGAAAGACATTGACTAAACCTTTGACTAGCCAATCTCTACAAGACGATAGATGATATTGAGCAAAATAACAACTTGAAAATACAAGAATGAATGGAGAACACAGTAAAGACAAGCTTGCTTCATTTCACTTCTTCCATGTTATTTTCCAAGAAACAGGGGAAATGACAAATACATATATAAATAAAGCAGTAAAGCTTGATGACAAGAGCTCTCTTGCTATTATTTAACTTAAGAACATTTTTTTCTATCAGAGTATGTTTTTGACAATGTCGCTTTCCGTTACATGGTTTGTCCATTTTTTTCATAAAATTATAGCTTGCAAAGGGAGGGGCAGGATACCAAATGGGCTCTATATCCATTAACAAAATCAGATCTATATACATTATTTGTCTTTCACATGTCCCCAGTGTCTGCCTCCATTATTAATAACAAAGGTCAGAACACTTAATGTTTGGCAGCACGCTTGACACATAATTGATGGTGCAATGTGCTATAACAGTACTTCACGAATCTGCTCCGACTACAGCTGTCAGCTCATTTCATTCTCAAGGATTTTGTTGACAATTCATAATTGGAAAATGCTGTGTTTAAACCCTCCATTTTAATATGGTTATATTCTGCATTTATGGACTAAAATGTATTAAAAATCAAGGAGTTAAATCCGAACATTGGAACAGTTTGCAGTTATTTCCATTTGCTTGCAAAAGAAGAGTATGTATAAACACTTCACTTGCATAACATTTTATTGCGCTTTTCATGTATTTCAGTGCTAGTTTTTTGGAAGTTATGCCAGTAAAAAAAAAATAAATATCCTAATTAAATATCTTTGCCATAGTTAAGAAGTAAATTCAACTTTTTTTGTCCACCTCTACAATCACTCTAGAATAGCCTTGCTTTCAGTCTCATATGCACCAACTCGTCACTAGTAAAATTCAATGACTGTCCACAGTTGCAAACTTTTGTTACCATTCAACACAGTAACAAAACAGTGCCTTACAGAAGTGAAATGGTAACAGTGATTTTAAATTTTACATTACTTTTATAAGTAGTAAGACCACTGCAGTTAATTTGAACTAAATCAAAACATTGTGAGAACAGCAGAGAGATTAGAATCGGTCTGTTCTAAAGAGCTTACAAAGCACAGCAGACAAACGTAAAAAGTAAGAATGAAAGTATAAAATAAATAAAATGGTCTGAACTGTACCGTGCTTTAAGTAACCTCTATTTATTCTGGCATTTTACAAACCAAGAATAATGCCAGGCAAAGAAAACAAATGCACATAGGCAAGGAAAAGTAACTGAGTTTGAGAAGAGATTTGAAAGAGAAATTGTTAAAAATGAAGAAAAAGACACTGGCTATGAAGATAAGCTTAAGACTACAGAAGTTTCACTTCTGTATTATACACCACATTTTTCTTTTGTCCACAACATTTTTTGAGAGGAAGATGCATGAACTGCTAGAAAATCATCACAGGCTTATATTATTTGATATTGCTCTCCTGCTTATAAGTACAAGTATTTAAGTTGAGGTTAGGTCGTGTAAAATTTCCATTTTAAGAGAAGTTCAATTTTTATGCAAGTCAGCATTTGCCAGGTAGTATTTTATTTAGATGTTCTCAGAAAATGCTTAAAAACATATCTAAGATTATAGATTTGCACGAAGGCACTTATGCTAGGTCCTTCAGTAAAACATTTAGCTGCTGCTAAGGTCTGAAACATGCTTCTTGGCTGGTGCTTAATCCTTAAGTACCTGCATTCCTAAATGGTTCTCAACCTTCCCTAATACAATTCCAGTACTTTCATGCATTCAGTGGGAATTACTTATAAAAACACCCTTTTTTGATCTGAATCTGATTTCCCTGGGAAGCAGAGGGAGAGAAAAAATAATTCTAGTTGCTTTCTGCAGCAACTCCCTCCTCTACTGCCTGGTTTCTTTAGAAGCTTGTCTTAGATGGCCAGTTCTAGATTTTTATGAACTTGAGCAATCAAGACACTGCTGCAGGTAACATGGTATCTGATACAATCAAAGATGGTAATGCCACAGTGCTGTGAGAGAAATCCATATGATCTAGACACACAAGCACGTGGGCATAGAAACAGGAAAAGAAAAAGTGTCAAATACCATTCCTGACTGTGACAGAAAGCAGTTTTGAGAAAAGAGGGTTGTTGGCACCTTAGCCAGGCCTCTTGAGTATGTACGACCTTCTCTGAAGCAATTTCACAACTAGATTATAGTAACAGGAAAGGTTTTGTTCTCATGAACTTCAGCCCGATCTTTGAAATTTGCATTGTTCCACAGCAGCAGCCTTCAACTTGTGTTCACAAATCCCTGCAGTCTGTTTCTAAGAATACAGCAAGTTGTAACTGCAAGATAAAATACAAAAATCAAGCCTGTTATCAATAGGCTTGATTCACTATTCAGGAGCTCACACTAGATGAGCCTACAAATTAAGGGTCAAAGGCTGCACAACAGTCATGAAAATTTGTGGGATGACCATTTGCTGTCTAAGTGCAGCTGCATCTGGACTGTTTAATTGATTCAAAGACTCATAGCGAAGCTTTCAGCTAGCATTACAAATAGATTGGGAATCAATAAGGATTTGGATTATTGCTGCTGAAAGGCTTACATCTGATTAAATCTTGGAGACATCAGGCAGTGCAATCTGTACCAGATGAGATTTGCGTGTTGTTTTCTTGGTCATCCGCAGTGATCTGTGGTGACAAATGCCAGGATCACTGTGCGTGACCAGATACATGACCAGAAGAAAGGGGAAACCATTTGTAAGTTAAAAACATTTGTAAGGTGAAAATAAAGGACAACGTTGTGATGATTGCTGGCTTATCAAGGTGGCTAACAAACACAGCAGCCCACCAGAAAGGAGACAGCTAGCAGCAGGAGAACGCCACTGCCATCTGCAATGCAACCGCTGCAGCCAGCGAGGCTCTGGTGCCAATAGCGTGTCCCTCGACTACGACGCATCTGGGTTGACGCCACGTGGCAGTTCTGTAGAATGCGACACATTATAAAAACAGTATGTTCATTTTGAATACATTTAAGTAACTTTTAACTAGCATTGAGGAAAGCGAACCATGCAATTCTGAAAGGAAAACTTAAGTACTTTGAAATTGAACTCCAACTAAAATTGAACTCCAACTAAAAATTCTGGTTATTAGATCTTACTCTCAGAAAAAGATAAAATGCCAGTTAAGCAATTTTTTTAATGGTTTGAATATTACTGTTTTTTTTTTTAAATAACCTGCAACCTTTTGCCTTCCTTTCAAGAGTCAGACATATCTCATTAAAATCAGTACACAAGAATGAACTACCAGGTCTTTGTAAGGTCGCTTATTTTCAGTCTTTACTGAACTTTCACTGGTATTATCACAACTTTTATTAGCAACTGCCATTAGCTTTGTCAGTAAAAGCAAACAAATATGGAGACAGTTTCTGAAGAAAACTGTTAACATGGTAACACTGCGATCACCTGTCATCGCTTCAGCAGATGTAACACAGGCAGTGAGAATTAAAAACCTTCTCAGTATCAAGTAGAGATATACTAAGGGGAAAGGTAAGGGACAAGCCGTTCATTTTAATTTGAATGCCAGCCCATTCTGAGATACTGCTTGAGCACAGCCTGTGTGCTACACAAAGACATCCTAGACCCTAATTAGCGAGTGAGAAGAGTTCTGGCCATGTTATCAAGGGATGGGCTTCAAAAAGGCAGTAGGTACAGTTTTAATGTAAAGTTTTCCATTCTATGGGTCAACAGTATGTACAAAAAGGTTTCACTAACCGCTGGAATAAGAAATTGCACATTCTTAAGGAAATTTCTGAGTTTGCTGAACACATCGGCTACAGCATATGGTGCATTCTCACTGTGATGACGGTTATTTAGTTTTCAATTCAACACTCTTGTTTATTCTTGAGTTTTTAACAATGTGGCCATTTAGAGGACAGAAGGATTACATGAACACATCACCTCTTATCATTGTATAACTTCTCTCGCTAATAAGCCACTTTCCTTTTCACCGAGTTTTTAAAATCACTATTTGAAGCCCTGAGCAAATGTAATTAATCTGTGGTCTAAATATTTAGCAACAGGTCACAGAAATTTCTTGAATTAATTATACTTTTGAAACCGTTCTTAAAATAAATAATTTCAAAGGCCATGAAACAAGATCAATTGAATTTCAAAGAAAAAGTTGAACTTCATTCCTAAACAAATGTCTTAATCTAATAGGACAAGATTTCTGTATGGTTAAACAAGCCTCGCACAGTTTATGGATCTGTACAGAAATATTAATTAGAAGACCACCTACCCTGTCACATTGCCTATTTCAACAAATATTCCAGCTATAAACACAATGCACTACTTAAAACTCAACCAAAAGCTGAAGAATAATGAGCAAGTTATAACACAGCAATTCCAGAGGCAAAATCTTTGTCTTAAATTATTACAAACAAGTTTTGTATATCAGAAAAAGGAAATACATATAAGCTCTTAGAAACCTGTGCATTTTGTTAAATTTCAGAGTTTGCCATTAAAATTACATTATTATCTGATTATTTTATTTAGCATCACGTTTCTTCAGATCATTTTACACAAGTCGTTAAAAAAAGTCTGTTTGGTAACTCAGAGTAACATGCCAGACTAACACATCACACAGCTAAGCCATTAGTAACTAAGGCACCAAATTGTGAGATTTCATTAATGAACAATATACCAGAAGAAGTTTTTATATTTGTTGTCAAAGTATTACCCAAATATTTTATATAAAGGTTCTTTGCTGATGTAGGCAAAAGCAAGAGATCATCTGAATTTTGTTAGCCTGAGGTAAGTACACAATGCAAAGGACCTGCTACCCACTGTCCACTTTGCCCACCCTGATAATCCGGGTTTGAAATTTGTTCCATCCTATATTCTGTGTGGAGCATCCTTTGAATCACCATTTGACATTTGTAACAGAGAAGTTATACAGAAATAAAACCACTTGCTTGGACACTGAGCCTACAATACTTTTTTCATTTTTGCTTTCCCCTCATGGGCTAACTTCATTGCAACCCACAATATAAAAGATCAGTAGTTCTGCGGAGCTGTCACATCCCTTCTGAACTATGGAGAGGAAAAAAATGAAAAAACAACAAGGGGTTTTGATCACGAAAAGAGAAGTAATGCTTCTGTATCACTGAAGGAGAAAGCTTACTGTACCATGTAAAACCTGACAGGTATTAAGAGATTTGTCAGCAAGGCATGAGAGATGGGGAAAGGCAAAAGAATCCTTGAGAATGGCAAATCTAAGAACTAGTTTGAGACTTGGTCACAATTCCCTTTCATGCAACCAAATCAGGAGAAATGTATGTTGCCCATTATTTTTGGCTTAAATTATTCTGAATAGTGTATTGTACTGTAACGTTACTTAAAAAGGGTCAGGGAACATCAGCAGTATTCAACTAGATCCTAATTTATACTGACAGGACACAGAGTAATCCAGTGCTGATCACAGTATGTTATCAGAAGACTTTTTGAAGAAGGCTTGACTGGGGAATGGAGTTTTTGCAAGAACCGATTTTGAAAGTATGCCCTGAACTATCAACTTCAACTGGATTGCATGAATATGTATAACCACTGATGTCAGGCATAATATTGCATCTTGAAATTCATGACAGTTGCCATTATTTGAAACTTGTCCTATACCACCTTGCTGAGCTGCCTGCATTCTTATCCAGGCCCAGAAACTAATGAAAAAGAAAACGGATTTATAGGGATTATGTATATGTTAAAAGACGGCATACAGAGAGCAGAAGAAAGGGGAAAAGAGGCTCTAGTTTCTCAAAGTTTGTGGAAAGGTATAAGGAAGATGTTTAAAATTGAGCTAAGCATACGCATAAACCTTACTGTTATACAGAAATATTTTCTCATGTTAAGCTTTTTATCTGCCTTTAGAAGTAAGCAATTACTCTATGGAAAAAAAGATGCCTTCGTGTCACTGCACTTGGTATTCATTTGGTCAAAGAGTCTTGAACGGAAGAACTGTAAGTAAACAAACCCAGGTATCAGGTTTGTGAGGTGAAAATAGGAGTGAGGGAAGAAAGAAATAAGGAGGTAAAAAGTCAGTTAGGACCAGGATGGTGCAGCCTAACATCTGGTCTCAGGCTCAGAGCACCCTGACACACCATTCTTCAGAAGCAAAGGTACACACCTTGAGATGACAGGTTCTAATACAAAAGGAAGAAATAATTAAATAAAAGGGCTCTAGTCTTTCTAAATAAAATAGGTCCTATCGTATTAGACAGTTTCATCAAAATAAAAGGTTCTAGAGTTTTTTTGAGATTTTAGCAGAAGAAAGTGTCAAAGCAGAAGAATTTTTGCAGAAGATAAATTTCAAATTCTCTAGTACTACCAGCAACCCTTAAGGAAGCACTTCTTCAAGCATATGAAAGAGCTACCCGAAGTCAATCTGCAGAGATTATTTGTAATGGTTTGCATATAAAACCATGATGAAGTTACGTGCACACAAAATTAATGTAGTAGAAGGATTCCTTTGACTTTTTCTCCAGCATGAAGCACACACATGTCTCTGCAGGACTGCAGTCGTGGAAATTGGAATTTTGGACACACACTTGTTAATACCAAGAGCCCATTGTAGTTGCTGAGGTTACCATTTACAGGACCAGACCACGAAACAATTTCTGTCTGTTCTTGCACACATTTCTACTATTTCTTTTACTGAGAACTGCAATTTCCTCAACGCTTTGAGACAGCAGCTCTTTTCAAACAAAGCAGATTCAGACACGAAGAACACATGTCCCGTTAGAGTAACTGGCAGTGAGAATGACATTTCTGATATGCTGAATTACATTTTGTTTCAAAAGAGTTTTGTTTATTTTCAATTTTATTTGAACTAGGTTCGCAAAAGAGGGAAAAAATGTAAATGAATCATCTTTAAGAACATTTTGCTTCATACTGAAATAGTTTTAAAACAACTTGGAAGCAATTACTAATGTAGCTTTATAAACACGTATGGCAGATGCTGTTATATATTTTTATTAATTTAGCTGGAGGTTATTTCTGACATCCCACACAATCTCCCTTCTTGTCTCACATTTTTGAAAAGTCACATAACTTGCCACCCTATATTATGAGGTACAAAACTAGAGCAGTATCTACTAAATTCCTCCTTTCCCTGACAAGGAAAGGAACAACGAATGCAGAATTTTGCTGTTTCAAAAGACACAGATTTTAATGCATGGCCTTAATATGCAATTACTTGCATTTGTCATTTGGATCAATTAGAACTTTAAGTATGGCATAATTGTTGGGGTTTTTTTCAGATGTCATTAAAATTGACTGTGCCTTTAAACAAATGTGCCCAGATGCTGTGGGTACAGCTAATCACAGGCACAAAGGCCCAGTCAAGGTCAGGCTGCAAGTTTGTCTCTAATTGCCCAGTTATACATTCCTTGTTCACCCAAATCTTCTACCGACTTCAATGGGATTTTTGTTTAGTGAGGATTACAGGATTTCGCCTCCTAGCTTAAGTATTGCATCTATACATCACTGTGTGTAGTATGTTTCAGTCTCTACGGTCACAGTATCTGTACTTTTACCAGCCCTACATATCATGTTGAGCTTTTTAAGTCTTTCACCCTCTCAAAGCCTTAGAATCAAGTTTCCTTTTGTTATACTTTACTTTCTTTTGCTCCTTCATGGCCAACATTATTGGACTTTGAAAAACAGTTACCTGGCAGTGAACATTTGTCTTGTTGCTGTTACATTTTTCATTTCAAACATGTTAATTTGCTTTCAAAACCTATTGACCTAACTACCATATTAGTCATTCTGCTAAAACACGACGACAGTATTTTTCCTACCCCAAAGTCTTTCTCTTAAATTCTTGGTTACACTTCAGTTCCTTATTAAAGCAGTCTGGTGATTTTTAGATGACCTTACCAATGCCCATAATAGCTTTTGTTGACTTCTCTAAACATTTTGGCCTGTCACAGCGTGTTTGTACAATTAATTCTCAATTCCATTTTTTTAGATGTTTACATCAGGTCGCCTGTAGCCCTTCCTTCCAGTTTATCCCCACAACACATGTTCATGTAACATTTTTTCATCGTTACGCAAACACTACAATCTAGACAAAGTGCATGCTATCGCTTTTTATCAGACCAGCTGTATGACTCTAAGGCAAGGGTGTTCCTATGTTGTCAGTTCAGGCCTGTTGGTCTCTTCCTCATCCAACTGAATGTATGAGGAAACACAGACACAGCTGACAAGACAGTTCACTCAAGGGCCTGCTGCTAATAGCACAAACACAAAATGCCACGAGTTCATCCCCAGCATATCCCAGCCAGTCCGGCACTGAGGAAGCCCCTCTGCCACCTCCCAGAGCCTGCGACAGGCACCTGCAGCATTACGCCCCACAAACACCTTTCCAGGGGTTGAAACACACCCTTTAACCATTTAAAAACCAAAATATACTCAAAAAAACACAACAAAAAATCCCTCCAGACTGAAGGACCCTCCAAAACAACTAAGAAAGTAATTGTGACACTGTACAGGAGCCGAGAGGACCCATATAAACTGCTGTGCCAAGTACATGTGGTCAACCTGCCTTGGGCAGCATCGACAAGGGTCGGACCTGTACCCAAGCAGCCTGAAGGCTAGAGGTTGCCCTCTACTGCAGTCCACAAAGCCCATCTAGATATCATCTTTGCTTCCTTAAGACACAGCACGTATGTGCAGGTCACATCACAGGAAAGCCCAGCAGCTTCAGGGTGCTACAGTTTAGTCTAATAACTTTTTTGATCCGTATTAATTTTCTGTTGTGTTTCTCAAGGTATTTACCAGATACATCTTTAGGAAAGGGGCTTTTGCTCAATACTCCCTTCCAGGCAAGGGCTTTGTGAAAATGTACCTACCTCAAGCTCCCTCACTAGCTGTATTCTAAACTTTCTGCTGGATTAAATAGGAAAGTGTTCATGCTGAAAGACTTTACACACCATAGACTCAGCCTCTACTACTGCAAGCGTCTCAAGCAAAATACCAAAAATAATCCAACCACAGCTGTCCAGGTGGAAAGCCAAGCACTTACCGGTCTTACCGTAAGAAAACATTACTTGACTGTCTCACACCCTCTGAACTCCCTCACGCTTCTTACCCTATTCTCAGGTCCATATTATCTATACTAAAGTAATGTCCTTCTGTGGTATCTTCTCCAATAGAAAAATAAAATCTTTGGTAGAGAAGTACATGGGCTCCATAACGCATTGTTGAAAAGAAACTTGAAGAACTCAAAGAACTATCTGCTCTATCAATTATTAACATGCCCTGGTGAGCACTGACCATTTTGATTGTTATGTTAAGCATCCACCTTTTAAAACATTTTTTTTCCTAATTATTAAATGCTTTAAAAAGAATTATGCTTGATAAATTCTCCTAAAAGCTTTGTTTCTACCCAGGCCAGTGGTCTTCAGCTTATGCTAAAGAAACACTAAATGTTTCTGTTGGCCTCAGCTTTAACTACTCATTTCCGATTTGTGAGCAACACATTAACTGCGTGCCACAGACTGAGCAGCTGGGAGTTAACAGACTGATTTTTGCCTTATGAGAGACTAATACTCTAACATGTTTTCATTAGCAAAGCCTCTTTTCTGTACAACTGTGAATTACAGCATTTTAAAAGAACAGAAAAAACATCATATTCCCTTATCTATGTCTTTAGGGTTAAACATATAACTACAGTTACTGTCCATCCTCTGGTATATTTGCATTTCCATATAAACTTATTATCATTTGAACAAATTTTTTTGAGCAGTAGATGAAAGATGAAGAATTGGTTACGTGAGAATCAGAAGCATTAACTCAACTGACACATTGGGTAAAATACATTCATTTAGTTAAAAAGTCACCAGTTAGTGGCAAGCAACAGAAAATGTATATTCACTGCTCAAGTTTTGCAGTTTATCTGGTATCACTATGTGAGTGATCGGAATACTATTTAATGGTGTGCATTTTCAAGGTTACGTTATGTCCTAATATAGTGTGAAACAGTCACTGCCAATCAACATACGCAGTGGTATTTTTCATGCTTGAAAAGCCCATGCTAGTCAGGAGGTTTTATCACCTAATTATTTTAAATGCAAAAGAGCACTTAACTCCTAATGATAAATAAGGGATGCAAAGTCAGTGCTGAGTTTGGGACACCGCTACAAGGCCACAGTTGACAGATCTGTCAATTCTGGACTACATGCAGAAACAGTAGTTAACTTTTTGGGGCTCAAGCAGCAGCCTGACCATCGTACTCTTGTCACCCTTGGCACACACAGTAGCAGCAGAGTGCACAACTAATTGCTAGGTGATGTACCGATCAGTGGATGCTTGCTGGTTTTGCATGAGAGCTTCTAAGTCTTCTTCAGTCTTCAGTACCATGGCACTCACAAAGTCACATCAAATAAGATAGGTTGGGTAACAAGAACTGGCAGATTCAGTTCAAACGCTAGACTGCTGTAATCTGAAATACATGTTTTCTTGCTCTTCTGTCTGCAAGCAATGTGGAGCACGCACATGGAGGGTATGAATCACAAATGGACAATCCATTTATTGGAAGGTAACCAGCCCTTCCAAATAAGCGCACATTTTGAAACTGACCTTAAAACCCCATCTCTTCTGTGAACTGAAATTATTGTGTGGCTTACTTTGACCTTCTTTCAGTAAAGCCTGCACTAAGCTACAGTAGTTTGTAGCCTGCAGACAGAACAGAAAATCCTTTCCCTCTGAAGGGTCCAGATACATCTTTTCCATTCTCAGCCTTTTCCAGATTTTTACCAAATACTTGTGATTTAAGGACAGAACCCTGTTTTCTTCCACAATATGTTCTTGGCTTCCTGAGTTTAATTCCAACATTCCCTCAGAGCATTCCTTACATGAGATGCCTCAAACTCCTCTCAACAGTCTTTAAAACCAAATAACATGTGCATTAAAATCTCTTAGTACTGACTGTCTATACAATGATGCTATTTGTGCCTACCAATTCATCCCACAGGCTGACTCCAGTGCTGGCAAACTCAACACCTTTCTTAGGGATAAACACACTTGAAGGTAGTTTTGGAGAGCACATGAACATTCCTTATATGAACAGCAACATTTCACGATACTATTTACAAAATTATCATCCAAATAGTAACTGCAGGAAATGCATGGGAAAGGGAGCAATACTGTTAAGCCTTCAGTTCCTACAGCTTTGCACAGTGGCAATACAAAAGACCACATACACTAAAGCCCCGTCTCAGTTCTTTGAGATAGCTGTGTCAGGCAAACATCACTGGCAGGCAGAATTATACCTGTTTATTAATACCTCTGAACTTGAAGCAAAGAATTTCTAGGGAAAAAAACTGAACAAAAAGCACACTGTAACTGACTATACCAATGTTCCTGATAAAAGGCTTTACATCTGCTAATACAAGTAAGGTAGAAGATATTTTTGTTATCAATTCCTGAATCAGGAGGTATAGTGTATTACAAAGATGTTGATTTGCCGTTATATTTGAAGTGATTGCCTTAGATTTACACTTAATCTGGCCTTCAGAAAGCATGAGCTATCCTAGATAGAGATATCAAAGTGTACACCCAGACAGAAAATATGGCACATTATTCTAAATGCTAAAAATTGCTTGCAATTTTTTCAAAGCAATATTAAATAGACAATGCAGTATAGTCAAATCCAGCAATAGTATAAATGGCACAAACAAATATATAGTTCCTTCATAATTTCAGATTTGTCACAGATATATTAGTGAGTCACATTTTCATGATTTCAGATGTATTAGTGGGTCACATGGAAAATTTTTGCAGTGTAAAGGACAGACAATGTGTGGGAAGAGTTAAAGAACTGGGAAATATAATTTTACTTAAAAAGTCTCCCAAATATAGCTAAAATAGGTAAATGTAGCCTAAAACCTGAAATTTGAGTGGCTATTGCTTATTTTTATTCATATACCTGATTGCCTTACAAAAGGACATATTTTGCAAATACAAGAAAGTATTTAGCTCTTCTGAAAAAAAAACAGTGGCACAAAGACATAGGTTGAGAAGCCAAACTTTTACCACATTGCTAATGTTTGCAGCTTATACTAAAAGTCCGGATTCTGGGGCTCATACAATTACAAAAAAAATCATGTCCTTAAAATATACATAACATCTCCTGATAGCGGGCAACAGTTTTAAAAACCAAACCTTGAAGGAACAGAACCACACAGAAAAATAGAAAAATAGTCCAATTTTTGCATCTTCTGTTTTAGACCTGACTCCCAATTTCTAGTTATTTCAATAAAGCAGTAATACTCTAAGCATTCAGAATTCATTCCTCCAAATCAAAGTCTAGAGACCAGATGCCCCCTAACACATGAGTAGTTGAATCGAGTATCGAAAACTGCAATCTCCATAAGGGGACATTTTTTTTTTAGCATTTATTCTTTTAAAGAACAAGTGTTGCTAAGTTATTATAGGAATACATTCCTTGCCCTGATTGTGCATATGTTTATAAAAAATGAACACACAGAATATAATGCAAGTTATTATATTCAGTTGTCTGCATTTGAAGGACAGGTGTTAAGAACACATTGAGAAAGCTAATACCCTGAAAATTTCATTCTACAAAAGAATCCTGAAAGACAAGTGAACTTTATAACAGACACAATTTACACAGCACAAATCATAATTTCTCAATGAATGAAAAAACAATGATTTACATTTAATTTCTAAAGAAACAACAAATACTGGAGAAGCCTCCCATTCTGTCTCTTGCATTGTTTTTGGGTGTGTGTTACAGGACTCCTTCCAAGAAATCCTCCCTCCTATTCTTCCTCATCTCTCCCCTGGATCCTCAGTTTTAACATCTATTTCTTTGGGATTTCATCTTCTTTCCTTCAATATTAACTCAAGAGTAGTGTTTCACATTCTGATCTCATCCGCTTGGATATCCATCAGGGAAACCAGAACTCCTATAACAATACTGGAAAGATTAATGGGAGTAGAATAGTAGTCTCCTTATCAAGTCTAAATACAAAAACTGGAAACTGAAGAACTGTAACTCAATTTTACAGCAACATTTAAGGTTTTGGACATTCTTTTGACATTTTTGACGTCTGCACATTCCCCACTGGAATGTGGGGAATTAACCTGATGGTTTCTAAAAATGGAAATGCATGTGTTTCTCACTATGTGCCTCCCCCGCTCCATTACCAAATAATACTTTGCGTAAGCCAGTAACTTTAACAAAACACTTAAGCTATAAAAGCACGGTGTATTTGTATGCTATAAAAATACAGCATATTCCACTAAACTATTATTTGAGTTTGGCAAAAAGGTCTGAATGCAAGCAAGTTTGGGGGTTGAGGTTTTTTTTTTCGTTTTGTTTGTTTTCTTAATGTTGGTTGGCACTGGTTACTTTCTATTTCTCTCAGAACAACAGAATAATTCAAGGTTGGAAAGGTCCTCCAACCTAGTCCACCCTCCTGATCAAACCTCCACAGACAAAAAAAAAAAATCTACATCCTCTCCGGGAAGCTTGTTCCAATGCTTAATTGTCCCTGTAGAAACCCTTGGGTTTTTTCCTTACATCCTTTGGATGCCTCTCCTGTTTCAACTTACAGTTATTGTCTCTTGTTCTTCTGTGCACCTCAGTGAAGAGCCTGGCTCCACCTCAGTAACCTCCAGTTTGGGAAGACCACTGCTAGGTCCAGTTCTCTCAGACTCTTCTCATAGGGCACATGTTCCAGCCCATCTCGGTGGCCCACTGCTACAGTCAATCAAGTTTATTGACATCTTTCATGTCTTCTTTTTCCCCTGAAAACTGGACATAGTATTCCACATGTGGCTTAACAAGCATCTGATAGAGCAGAACAAACACTCTGCTCAATTTACTGGACGTGCTCCTCCTGATAGAGCCCAAGATGCTGCCAGTCTGCATTGCTGGTGGGGCACAACACTGGCTCACGGTCAGCTGACCATCTGCCAGGACCCCTGAGTCCTTTTCTGCAAAGCTGCTCCCCAACCAGTCAGCCCTAGCTTGCATCATTGCAAGGAGCTCTTCCATCCCAGGTTAAAGACTTTGCATTCGCCTTCACTGAATTTAATCAGATTCCTGTCAGTCCATTTTTCCAGTGCACCTAGGCCCCTCTGAATGGCAACCCTGCCCTGAAGTCCATCAGCTACGCTGCTGTCACAGCTCCAGTCTGGTGTCATCCAAAAGCCTTATGAGGGTGTGCTTTGTCTCACCACAAGGTACCCTCTCCTCCTTCTGTTACTGACAAAGATACAAAACAGGACTGATCCCAGGAGAGGCCCCTGAGAAAAGGTACTTGTAAGTAGCCTCCAAACAGAGTACGAACCATTAACCACACTCTAGAACCCAAGCTTCCAACCAACCAGACTGTAAGATCCTAACTTGAATACAAGGATACTGCGAGAGACAGCATCAAAAGCCTTGCTGAAGTCAAGGCAGTTGAAATCCACTTCTCTGCCCTCATCTACAAATCTAGTAATTTCATCATAGATGCTGATCAGATCAGTCAAGCATGATTTACCCTTGGCATAACCCATGCTGCCTCCAAAAGGATCCCATTTACCAGTTCCCTGAATAAACCAAAGTTTGTTCTATGAAAGGCCAGGTTGTATACTCTGCTGCATGCCTTCCTCACTCCCCTCAGGATGCCAAGCCCCAGTAATTCATGATTGCTACAAGCCAAGGCTGCCGTTATTACCTCCTTGGCCAGTTATTTATTTGTGAAGACAGTGTCACCCAAGTAATACTGCATCTACATTGGGGTCCCTTGACAGTGCCCAGAAACCTCCTGGGCTGTTTGTATGTATTGACCTTCTAGCAGGTATCAGGAAGGGTCTCCAGTTTGCTTAAATATGACTTTGTCCTCTTCCTCACACTAACCAAATGGTCTGTAACACATGCTCACCATAACCTCACCCAAACTAGCCCTCCCTCTGATCCTAATCCACAAGCAACCCATCTACTCAAACTGCTTCTTCATGTAAAGGGAAACCCCATCCCTTTAGCTCCCTGCCTGTCTTCCTATATCCATCTGTCACAGTTTTCCAACAATGCCTTGGTGAGGTGTCTGTATGCAGAGCTCAATCTCCTCCGGATTGATTCCCAGACTGTGGGCATCTCTATGCTGGCAATTCTTCTGTGACAGTCCATAAACCAGATTTATGTTTTGCTTTAGAGTTCTTCCTCAGATTTGACCATCTGCTGATAGTACTTTTCTGTCTGTCATCTAAATTTTGGATTCTTTCTCTGAACAAATTCACTCCCCCTCTCTAAAATCTGTTTCTATCCCTCTCCATTCCAGTAAGAAAACATTAATTAAAAAGCATGTACAAACTATCTGACAAAGTAGCTGTTTGCCTGTCAGCTATCACACTTTCAAATTAGCACTGCTATTTTTGGGAAAGCTGTACTGTGGTAAATTAAAACAATGAGAAAGCTTTAGAAGTCTATACATGAGCACAGTATCTTATATGCAGGCAATGGAAGGAAAGGCTATTAGCCAAACAAGGCTGAAATCTTATTCTAACAGAGTGATTTTAAAGACTGGAACTGCAAACTGGAAACAGTATCTCTGATCAAGTGAACAGCCACATAGACCCAGCTATCCTGCACTGGTGCTCCAGCTACCTCATTTGAAAGTTACCCTAGGGACATCTACAGGTTGCAGTACTGAGATTGCCTAACTTCATTGTTTTGCATGGGATACGCTTTGGACCAGGACACAGGCTCCCTAGGTGGGAGGTGCTGTGGAGTTTCTCAATAGACAAGATGCCTTGCAGAGGGATCTAGACAGACTGGAGCATTGGGCAGTGATTAATGGGATGAAATCTAGCAAGTCCAAATGCCAGATTCTGCACCTGGCATGGAGTAATGCTGGGCACAAGTATAAACTGGGAGAGGAGCGGCTGGAGAGCCACCCTGCAGAAGGGGCTCTGGGGGT
>JAVJGI010000001.1:1029699-1044570 GCA_035590275.1 Ibycter americanus
ATCAAACGCTGGAACAGGCTTCCTGGGGAGGTGATCCGTGCCCCGGGCCCGTCAGTGTTTAAGAGGCATTTGACCAATGCCCTTAACAACAGGCTTTAACTGTTGGCCAGCCCTGAATTGGTGAGGCAGCCGGACTAGATGGTCGCTGTAGGTCCCTTCCAACTGGAATGTTCTGTTCTAGTATCTGGAGGTGACCGGTGTTATCCGTTTGAAGCTGAGCTGCATGCTGAAAAGCGAGTCTAAAACCCCGCCGGAAGGAAGAGGTTTCCTAGGCAGGGTGGCCGGGCGGCGCTGCCACAGAAGGGCAGAAAGGGCGGCTGCTTTAGCTCTGCAGAAGAGGCACAGAATGGCTCGCCACGCTTACGCTACCATAGTTCAGGGGTTGGATATATAGAACACAAAGCAACAGAGCCAAAACCATGTCCTAAGCCAGAAAAGGCAGCAATGCCTCAGTTCTGCTGGGGATATTGTGCAGCAAGACGTGGAAACGCTGAGCAACAGTGAGGATCACCAGCCTCCCGTCTTGAACTACAATTCCACTCCCTTGGCCAAGCCTGCAGAAAAGCTTTAGAGAATGATGACATGAGGGTCTCATCGTGGGCTACCATTTATAAGAAGTGTATGTATCCAGCAAATCAACTGACTGATGGTAACTTTACATTTGTTTAGTGAGTGGAGGTCACTAAAAAACCAAGATGTTATTGACTCCTACAATTAGCTCAGAGAATCTGAGAGGAGAATGGAAACACATCTCAACATGCTGAAAAAAACCCTCTGGTTTTAATGTTGACTGCTGAGTGGAACAACATATCAATCAACTCCCACTGATGGGTTATGGCTATAATATTGTAAAAATTGCAGATCACTCATGGCTCCTCATAAACAAAACACTCTCAATTTGAATTTCCAATTGTGAAGCCACTTTCATCCAGACTTAATACTGAGCACATGTTTTTCCCAATTAAACCAAGGAGATAATCCCTAAGGTGAAAGTAAAGCAATATACACATCTGTAGGACTAGAGTACAGATTAGCCATTATTTTAAATTTAGTTTTGAAAAAAGCTGTTATGAAACAAAACCAAACATTATCTGGTGACTATACCTATGTCTACAGACTCCTAAGCAAGACTGTGTAACTGTTGAGTATAATTTCCTATATATTGATTGGTTATATAAACTATAGAAGCTAGATGTTAGTACAGAAAAAGGCATTGAACAGCCAAAGATGCAGGATCAAAAGGTGCTGTGTTCCCCATCACCCGCTGAAGCCTCTTTTCAAAATGCAGAGAAAAGCAGGTTGTATAGCATTATAACAGCTCTAGACTAAAATAAGAATTATTTCTATAGATAAGTTCTGCTCGGTTTTAAACTCTTGAAAGAAAAGGCAGCCCAACCCCTTTGCAAGTACCTGCAAATAAGAAAACCACAGTCAGAAATATACTTGAAGGAGCAGTTCTGTCTTTACAGTTGTTGTGACCACAGCTACACTGATTTTAGTGGAGTTCAGACTATTCACAGCAGCTGAAGATCTGGTCTTCCAATTTAAATTCTGTCTTGACTTTGAGTAATTCTGTTGAGGTCACTAGAACAGGGTTACTCAGGACATAAATTTGCCCCAAGGGCTTTTGTTGCCTAAGCTATATTTATATTACATTAATGTATAAACAGAAAATGCTTAACAAGTTCCAGTAAAGCAATTCATGTAATTAGTTTGTAACTTGTGCTTAGGTCTCTCAGGGGTTACTGAGGGTCAAATTAAGGAAACATATTTCTGAAAAGCAGAAGTCCTGAAATAATAAAGCTTCAGTTTACATTTTGAAGTGGTAGCACCTCTGTCTTGTGACTTCTAATAATATTTTTAAAAAGTGAATGAATTAAATTGATAGCATAAAATACATCTGAAATGATGGACTATCATACTAAAAGACAAATGGTAGTTCTGTGTGTTTCCACCAATAAAAATGATTTAGTTCATTTCTGTCTAAGTTTCAGAACATGAGAAAGCCACAAATAACACCATAAAAGTAGGATTTTTTTTTCATATAGTCTATAAGTAGAACAATTCAGATGCAAACAAAAAAACCACTATCCTCTATTTTGTACTATCTGTGACCTATCCTTGTTGAAAATTCAGTAAACCTTGCATCTTATAAAGCACATACCAGTTAGCAGGATTGGGACCTAAAAATTAAACAAGCAAAATAGCTTGTGCTATTCCACTACGGGAACTGATGCCACTTATACACATGAACACAGTAGCTGTGTCTTCTTTTACAAGCAGCAATGTGGTTTTATTTTAAAAAGACAAAAATTATGTAACTTGAAGGTCGAGAAACAGTACAAGACATGCATGATCTATGAGAATGCCAGCGGGGAAAATATTCTTTTATTAACTAAACCTGTCTGAGAACCTTAAAGAGCCACTAAAATATAATTAAAATAAATTATCAAAGGTCACCATGCACCAGTTGTTCATTTGGATAACTATAAAGGCAGATACCAGCCGTTGATAACTCTCATTTATTGAATTTATTAACAAGCTGCAGGAATGTTGCATTGCATGACTATACATATTGAACAAGTGTTTTATTTCAACTTTCTTCCATTTTACGTAGTCCACAACCATTTACACTATGCAAACACGTAACAATTTGTTTTTAGATCCTGTTACATCACACATGACATTCATCACATTTAACACACCTATTAGTTACAGAAACTGAAAAGAAATAGTAAGGAAATGCAATCTCCTTAAGGCCTAAAGAGGACAGATAAATCACAATTTTAAGACAACTACTTGTAGCATGTAGTTCACTAGATTTATATATTAGTACATGAAACCTCTGGATTTTTTCATGCTAAATAAGTAAATCCCTTATTTAACAGTTGCTGACAAGCAGGAACTTTGAAAGTGGAGATCAAAAGGAATAAAATAGTCAAAGCTGAGTCCAGTTAACAATACAAAACCACAATGCTTCCATGTATGTCTAGAATACCAAGTGATGTGGGCAGCCACAAACACATCAACTTTAATGGAGACAGACAGAAATACGTATTTCTGAAAGATGGGCAGAAATGGAAAAATGCTTTTAACATAGCTCATGAAGTATAGCAAACCCTGATAATACACCTGCTTTCAGGCTGCATTACAGTCATATCACAATGTTTCTGAATTATTTGTGTAGATATATTTCTAATTTGTAACTGTAAAGAAAAAGTTCTTTGAATTACAACAGAATTCAAGCAAGTCTGATAGTTCACACTGAAATAAAAGGAAATGTTATTATTTCTGATTTATAGGGGAGGAACAGCTGGCACTTATTATGTCTATGTACTACATCAATCACCAGCAACACATAAACTCTGATAAATCTACCTTATGTCCCTATAAATACAAAGCTGTTTTTCCTTTCCTAGGCCAGATTGCTAGCTTATGTAAAGTGGTGCAGCTCTAAATCCAGCCATCTCTTATAATCAGTTCAAATGATTTACCACGCACAAATTTATCTAGTTTAGCTTTTTCTTTCTTTTTTTTTTTAAAACTAAGTGATTGAGTTCTGCACAGAAATCTCTTACCGGATAAACAGCATCAGTACAACAGAGTATCAGTAAGTACTCTGGCTTTGGTCATAGTTGTAATTACAATAGATGCCAATTTGTGCATCGCTTTATCTACTACAGCATGTGCTGTTTATAAACAGACAATCTACTGCAACTGGACAGTGACCAGAATGAAAAGAATAAAGGTGGTGGTAAGGATGTTAACCACAGAAAGATGAACAGGACACGGCCTCTCACGATCTGACCACCCAATGTACGGGCCATTAGTACTGGTAAACAAACGTGCTTTAACTTTCCAATCTGCTGAGGAAAGAACGAAGCAGAACAGATTGTCCAGCAAGCTTCTGCTATGTGCTTATCACAATTTTCGGTACAGAGGACGATAGAGAAAACCACTGTAAAGCAAACATTTCTAAATTTGACTCAAACTGCATAGGAGGATTTAGTCCAGAATGCGAGAAGGAAATAACAGTTTTACATTAACCTTCAAAAGTAAGTTGATATTCTACCTAATGGAGAAGAGCAGCTTATTGACAGACTGTGCTGGTTTTAGTCTTTCTTTTTCAAAAAAGCTCAGTTGCAATTAGGCAGCTGACACGATTAACACAGCAACAAAGACCTTCAAACTAAAATGGGAAAAGCGTTCTCCTGCATGTTAATCTGGATGCTTTAAAAATGAAATGACTTTGTCTAGTTTTCCCTAAGGTACTTTAAATTTTGACAAAAGGAAAAACAGAGCTATTAGCTGCTATCTTTGAGAAGGATAACCGATCTGGAGGATTGGTGGTTTCAGGAGACTGGAAAAGAAAATCAAGAGTTCCTATCCCAGGCTCAACTCCAATTGCACAAACACTAGAACAAATGATAAATAAACAAGCTGTTTGCAAGTTCTTGCAGAGTGGGAAAAGCAGAAGAATCCTTACCCCCTACCCCCTAGAGATTGTAAATATCTGATACAGCTGCGTATAATGCACAAATCATGTGAAATGAGTATCATTATCTTTTCCTGTTATGACGGAAACAGTTCATTCTGATAAGGAAGCAGCAACAGGGATCAGATGAGTTAGGATAAACCCTCTGCATGGTAATAAGCCGCATTCTAGCATTTTCACATGGGGAAGAGCCACACTTCTCCTTGCAAGCCCGCAGCCCAGCCTCACTGCTCCCAGCACCCTTCTCCCAACCTTCTACCATCCCTGCACACAAATGCAGACACTAGTCAGGTGCAGATAGCCTCTGCTGCCAGACAGATCACATACTTTTGAACTCACTATTTCTGCAGCATAATAAAAGTTTGCAGCCAAAACCTGCTATAGCTGCACATCAAATACTTTTGTAACAGCTTCACCACCATCCACACCCCTGAATTCTACCCCATGCATGATTTTGTGAGGTCCTGTGGTCAAAGGGGCCCACTAAAAGACTCTGATAAGCAAACTTGGACCTTGCTGCAGTGTGTTGCACTGGTTAAAGACTACAAGAAATATGAACAGTTGTCATGGTGCTGCACTTCCTCTTAGAATTATTCTTGAGAAAAAAATCCATGTCATTTTTTTCCTGCCAACTCAGATGCCCGACCCTTGTTTTCTTGGAAAGCTTGTGACCTCAGTGTGAATTACAAGCCCCATCTTGTCCACTCTGTAATTTATTTTGACTTTAGTAAGACTTTTTCCTTGATATCCTAAGTTGCAGGAAATACGGTCCAGAGGAAGTTACTACAAAGAGGGAAGCCAAACTCATGGAAAACTGTACCCGTCATTGTTTATCAATGAATCACTGTCAAAGTGAACACTACTGTACTCTTGGTGCTGTGCTGGTTTAAAATACTCATTCTGGATTTGGGTGGCGGAAGAGGGAGATGCTTACAAAATTTGCAGCTGGCTACTTTATGATAGGCTGTAAAAACTCTGGAGGACAGGATCAGAATTCCAAAGGAACTTGGCTGGTAAGAGAAATACTCAAAGAAAAAGACAGATGATAAGATTTTGTTAGGGCACTTTCACTCTTCAGGATCTTTTAAGTTCTGTTCTTCCAGCAGGAATACTCAGCTGGACAAACACAAACTGAGGAAGTGCCGGATTCGTAGCAGCTCTCTAGAAAAGCCATCTCTGAGTCACAAGTTGAACACGACAACTACAAAGAACAAACTGAAGGGACCATTGTTTAGTCTGAAGAAAAGGAGCTTGAGGGGAGTGAAGGGCTTACAAAGGAGGAGGAAATACCATCTTCCATATCCATATTATCCAGGACAAATACATAAGCAAAGCTCCCTGTTTGTCTCATAACAGTCTTCCCTTTACTGTCCCATACAAAGACCTATCGTTGCTTTTTTGTTTGCTTTTAATCTAGCCAGCGTCTTGTGGTAAAACCATACCACCACTGACGAAGTCACAGAAAGCAATTAAGACAAATTTCTCTAATGGAAATAGATGAGCATATCTTATTAAAAACTGTTATAAATATTCCAAA
Organism: Ibycter americanus; assembly: GCA_035590275.1. Taxonomy (NCBI): domain Eukaryota; kingdom Metazoa; phylum Chordata; class Aves; order Falconiformes; family Falconidae; genus Ibycter; species Ibycter americanus. Next base: position 1,035,732 of record JAVJGI010000001.1, read on the forward strand.
GCATATGTAACAAAATAAGGACATGTTGATTCAAAATTTGTTTTATTCTGAGGTTTCAGCTAGATTCAGTGGACCACATACTACTTCAAAATTCATGTGGACAGCTCTATATGGGCTCTATAGGGGAGTCTGATTCCATGAAACAGTGTCCTTGTGTGTAACTAATTATATATATTAGAAGGAAAGTACAGTTGCTTTAAAAATGCACAAGAAATAATCCAATAGTCTGATCTTTTAATTAAATGTGTTGGCTATAACCAGCCAACAAAATCTCTTTCTAAAAACATAGAAAATACGTCTAAACTACTATTTTGTGCTGCAGTTACAAAATGGCCTAACAGATGTTGTTTGGACACCTGTTCCAAAAATCAGAACTCTGCCTACCATATTGCAACCTGGTACTCTAAGAGGATGGGGGGAGAGGAAAGGGTATAAAAGGGAAACAGATCTTCTTGTGACTAATGAATCAATTCCAAATGCTTGTTTATGGTGCATAATCACTCTTGCAAGGAATATAAATACAATTTTATATGTAGGAGCTTTTTTTTTGTCATTGTGCAAAATTTATGATAACTTTCAGACAACAAAATCTACTCCAACCATGTAATGCCACATATATAAGCATATATAAAAGTGAACATGAAAACAGACAAAAACATACTTAGGCTTTAGGAAGATAAAATACAAGGGGAGCCACAGCAGTGAAACATAATCTTTCAGCCAGCAGAACACACTTACACTGCTGTCTGGCTACTTTCCCCATTTATGAATCCAGATACAAGCCAGCCATCCCTGCGCTGGGTCTACACCATAATGGATCTATGATTTAGCCACAAAATAACCCTCCATTCTAGCTTGCATTATGCAGACATTCAGCAGAAGCCAGTTCTTTGTGTAAGAAACACTTATATAGTTGCTTGATTTATTGACCCACTACAAAAATCTTACATTCTTCAGAAAGAGACAAAAATGCAGTCTTGAAACACTACATTCATAATATATGCACCTCAACACCAACATATCTAAGTCTCATACACATAACACTGGGGATCATTCTTCAGTTAAAGCTTTGCATTTAGAATGATGATAGCTTACTAAACAGCTAAAAAGAAATTATGGCATGATTTTAAAAATTATTTTGTCATTTTGTTTCATAAAATATTTTATGATAGAAGTACCCTTATACTGAAGTAATGAAAAACGTGGATTTCATTAGTTTGGTGAAATACAAAGTAAATTGTAATATGAAGTAACATAAAATAATACCTTCCTTTCACATAAAGTAAGGTAGTTTAGGACACAGAAAACCAGAAATTGTACCTCCTTCTCAAAAACAAACACCCCAAAAGCTGGTGTGGCACTCTAAACAACGCAGAGGTCCACAAACCATACTTAGACAAGTAAAAGATCTAATCAAAGAGAGACCAATTTCCAAGGAAAAAGATATTGCTATGCAAATGCAGAATCTTGATCCAACCTCCACTGAAATCAATAATGAAACATCCACCAGTTTTGGTGGACAATGAACCAAACATAATACACGGGATGTCTGAATCTACAGAACTAGATTTGAGACATGGCAAGCACGAGTACTGCCTTCATGACTTACCATTCTCCAAAATCCTTCAGCCTGTTGATTATACAGAAAGTGATCTGAAGTGGAAGATGTAATATGAGGAAATAACACGAGGGGTATTAACCAAACTCATTCAGCTTTGCTGCCATTTGCAGTAATTCATATGGCCCAATCCATAGTTATTCATCCCCTCAAAGTAGTTTACAGGAGCACTTAAAGGAGCCCTTGCTATAGACCTTCTTTGTTTAAATAAGCCCATAATGTAGTGATAATTAAAATTTACATTTAGCATATGTGCATGGCTACGATTTATCTTCCCTACATATCATCACAGTAAGGAAAAAACATAAGCAAAACCAAATCAACCACCGTGAGTAAGGTCAATCACATTTTTAAAAAATAAATGATTAGTAATTTGAAAACTGCCAGACTGCTGATTTTAGATTGTAAATAATCAGGGAGACATCAGTGGGAACTCTAAAGCTTTCTTTCACTTTCAAAATAATGCTTTAAAGCAATTTAATATTTAACTTCATTAATGGTTTAAACCACAATATCAGCAACAGTTCAGTTGTATTTCAAGAGTTGAAAAGTGATTCAGACAGAAAACTAAATACTGTATTTAAATAAGATGGGTTTTTTTAAACCATGATTCTCTAATGAGCAGAAGTGTTCTAAAGTGCTAAAAATTATATGGGTATGAATTAATCCCATCAAAACATACTCAGTGTCACGTTATAGCTTTAATCTGAAGGAGAATTACTGAAATCAAATCATCAGTCTATTTGAGTTGCATGACAATTTAGAGTAAGCACCTTTCCTAATAATTACATCATAAAACACTGCAGTATTTGGCTTTTCAGAGAGAATTCTCCCCTGTAATAAAGACACTAGCACTACAGCTCTGGCTGAGGTTATGTTAATATAACTGAGCTCAAATGTTTTGCTGTTTTAAGTTGCTTAGTTTAGGGAGAATAAAAAAGAAAATTACTATTGGTCCCATTTTTAATACAATGTAAGTTTAAATTTAAAGTACTTGTTAAAATTAAGAAAAAAATTAAAATAAAATTCATGAACACAATTTTAAATACTCTCTGAAAGCTCCATATTGAATCTTAACTCTAGCTAATTTCTAAATAAATTAAAAGTTAAAACTCCAAAGACTAACCTCATTTTCTGCATGTGAGAAATTCCACTGCAAAAAGTATCCCCTTATGGCTTTGGTCTAGCCCAAAAACCAAGTAATTAAATTTTAAAACTACATTTCAATGGCCATATTTTGTTCTTGATGGTAGACCACAAATTGTTTGGGTAAACAAGGTTATGGTGAAGCGGATGGGGATTCACACAGAACAGCTAAATAGATATAAGAGTAACATTGCTTTTCTAGGTCTCGTTTTCTGTTTGGACATAAAGCCCTTTGAGGCAGAGTTCTGCTCTTGCTACCACAAGATGTAGCACAACAGAAGATGAATCACATTGAAAGGCCTAAATAATATCTAACAAAGTTAACACAGCTGCAATAATGCAACAATTATTGCTAAGTAAGCACTACTGCATAACAACTAAATTACACACTTACCACATCTTTTTAAAAGTCGCTAACTTGCACAGTTTTTTTTCAACCATGCCAGACACCATGTGGTGAGAAGAAAAAAACCACACAAACAGAAACCTTCAACAGTAAAAAGCTTTAAGATCTGCCAGAACACAGTGTTTACACATGCAAACTATTTTCCTTTTAAAGTGCATACTTCAATAGCTGAGAAAAAGGTATTTTCCCTTCTATTCACTGTACTCATAAAAAACCCTAACTCAGTAAAAGAAAGCTTTATTAGTAAGAAAACAAATTTGAGTCAACTAACACATGCAATCTAGATCACCTGTTTGTGGACATCTCCTTGGCATACATACTAATTTTTAAACTCCTTCCTAATACTATTGTTTTGATTTTGGAATAGCTGGAAAATTGTTACATAACTCCGGGTATGGTATTACTGAGGTTGTAGTGGCAATCAGCTCTCAGAAGACTTAAGCTTTTACAGACAGAAAATTTTGGTATCTCTGTGCTACTTCAAAAAAATTAAGAACATAAAATGCAGTTGGATCAGTCAGCTATCTACAAAAAAAATCTATATCCAAAAAGAATAGTGACCAAGATCACAAAAACAAATATATGGACAAAGATCTGATTAAGTATATTAACTAAAGGTGGCTTCACAAAACACTAAGGCTAAACAACAGACCGCAGTATAGTACAGTATGTCCATACAGCTGTGTTGCATCCCAGTATACCCATTTCTCAAGATGCCATCTAGATTTTTCTGTTTGGACTACTGTTCGAAGATGCAGTAGAACAAACGACAAAGACTGCAAAGCATGATAACTTATTTTCAGTGAAAGGTGGAAAACAGCTTGACTGCCTGTATTCATAAAGTACTGAGGAAAACAAAGACCCATGGTAAAAGATTTCAGGAAGGAATGAAATCTGGAGTAACAGAGAAAAGTACACAGTTTCATAGCAAAATGGTATTTTGAACTTCACAGCTCTGGCTGAGGAAGAAGGAACTTCCATCTCAGCAGCCACTTGGAAGCAGAGAAATCGTGGTTGACCTCCAAAGCTCTCTAAACAGTGGTGGTGAAGAACTGAAGCAGTCGAGAGGCTCTGTAATAGTGTCCAGAACACCTTACCTTTTTTGGCACCCAAAGGTCTTAGAAACCTTCATAAAACCCTAAGCTTCTCATTATCTCAACTGTCTCGAGTAGTTGAGGTGAGGAAGCCATACAGTTGGAGTTTGTGAAAGCAGATATTTAAGGTACTGGATGCCTGGCGTGTCTGAAAGCCCTGCTCTCAGAGATGAGAGGTAGACCAAGGCAAGATACAGTGTTGTAGCCTATCTTATTAAGAGAAGCCTATGCATTCATCATAGCGAGATCCACACACAGGAGACCCACAAGTAGTGGATTCCTGAACAAATAAACAAAAAAAACCCTCAAAACCCCTGCAAACTCAAACAAAAAATGGATCCAACTCATGAAACAAAAAGGCCAATATTTTTAAAACTGCCTTCAATAGAAACAATACAGGAAATAAACCTAACCTTTATCAACAGAAAAGGGAAGATTTTGTAACAAGTTAAAAAAAAAAAAAAGAAAAAGAAAAAGATACACACATGCATTCCACTCAACTCTAAAGTTGAGTAAGTACTAAGATAACTTTCAGGGGCTAATTTAGAATTTGCATGGGTTAAATGAAGCTGTTCCCTCTCCAGACAGATTTGGATGACTACGTTTCTAACATAGCACTCAGCTAAATGCCTATCAATGCTGGATTGTGTTCAAAATGCAACTCAGTTAACAAGCACCCTGAAGTCCTCAGATGGTAATAACTACTCCTTTGCTCAGAATCTCGCAAATCCCTAATTTTCCACAGATTCCTTTAGACTGTGGAAAAAAAGTTGACATCCCCACCTGAAGTTATTCTATACTAACTTTTACAATTAAGAGACCTTAAAAAGCAATCAAATCGCTTACTATATTTTCACGTATCTCTATATAAGTGCCTAATAATATTAATGCACTTCAATCTTTAATTGACTCTTACAAGTCATGATGAAAGAATTTCTTGCCAGTATTTTTTTGATTTTTATACGATCTTGATGTACATACTTTAGTCCCACTAAAATAACTATTTATACACACACTAAGACTAATTCAAAGCCTAATAAAACCATTGTTTGGTCTTTCACCAACTTCAGAAACTCCAAATCAAATTCTGAATCTCCTAACTACCAACAGAGCTCTGATGATCTTCACATATAGGGTTACCAGCTCAAGAAAATTCTTGAGCTTGTAAACTCAAAGTGGGTAAACGTATCTCAAAATTACAACTGCTAGCAGGAAAGGATTGAAATTACCAGTTTGCAGTATCCATCACTTCACACACAGAGGTCAGAAGTAAACTTCCACATGCTGCACATTTATGCATTTCTTTTCTGGAAATGGAATTCCAAGGGTATACTGCAGCTGTTATTCAAAGCCTGACTATTCCAAGTAGGCCTTCAAACCAGTCGTGAGACATCTGCATGCAGAAAGCCTGGCACTGTCTTCACTGTACTTACACTGCATGATACATTTAATCATGGCACTTATTCCCAATTCAAACAAAAAACGTGAAGGTGGTTTGTGACGATGCATGAGTTAACAGCAAATTAGCTACCTGGTGCACCGACACTGAAGTGGTTGTTGCAACGCAGAACTAAGCACGGATAAAATCCTTCCAAGAAACTGCACGCAAGCTTTCCCAGAGATCCATCCTGCCCCAGCTACATGCCTAGAAATGCCCTATTAGTTGTGTTAAACAGGGGTTCAAGCACAGAAGTCTTCTGACAAAGTCAAGACCACAACTGCTTTCTAACCCTCCCTTCCCACTGGGATCTTTAACCAAGCACCTGGTTGTTGAAAATTACAGAAGCAAAATTAAAATGGTTTCTGTGGGCCTTCACTTTCTGTAGCAATTAACATGGGTTTACAAATAAACAAACTCCCACACTGAACAACGCAGAACCAGTTTTGGGGTTGTGGTTTTTTTTTTTTCCCCTGAACAAGAAGAGAATTACAGCAACACTCACTACCATGCCTATGACTTCTCCTCCAAGACCAGCTCCTTACGTACTTCCAAGTCCCTGGCTGATGCCCGCTGCTTCCCCAACAGGGAACTAGTCTGACCTGGCCTGCCCTCGGTACATGACACTTCAGCTGCATTCACAGGCTGGTAAGGGGACTCGGTAGCTGAAAGGAGCATTTTCTCGAGAAGTGTTTTGTATGAAGTGCTACAGGTTTTCCAAGTAGAGCCTCTTCATGAGGGAATGAAAGGAGAAGGACAAATGCCCACAGCAGAACTTCCACGCCACAGCTACTGCGGCCTGTGATTTCAAAGCAGCTGTAACCCGCTCGCAGCTGCCTCACAGCACTCACGGGCCCGGGGCTGGAGGCCGCCCGTCACCCCGCACCCACCTGCGCTTTCACTGCGCTTCTCAGAAGACAAGACAAAAATCCATTCTAAGAGGGTTTTTCTGACCTATAATATGAAACATCTGATGTACACTTGTACACTGAAGACGCACCTAATGTACTTTTATCACACGCCACACGTAACAGCGCTTGATCTGGCTACAAGTACCTGGACGACAAAATAAGCTGGACTTGCCTTCTCCACCTAACGGTGCTCAGCGCCCTCAGCCGCGACGTTTCACCGCACTTAACTGCGCCTACTTGCCAGTTTGAAAAAGTAGCACGTCCCAGCACCCACTGCACACATAGGGTCACTGGGACTCACGAAGGCAGACCACCAAGGGGTGTCTGCCCAGGAAGCCCACTATGCCGGCACACTCCGAGGGCATCTCACAGAGCCTGACAAGCTCGAGTTCTGCGCAAGGTGCAACAGGCACTTCCATCTCAGAAATACGCGTAGTGGAAGGGGTCAGTGACCACTTTTTACCCATGGTTTAGTGTCCTGAATGCTCGCCTAGGAAATGGGGATCCATTATTGCAGCACAGTTTTTACCAGAAGTTCAAAACCACTCAGTGAGCCTTACCAGATGCCGGATTCCACACGCTGTCTTGCTTTGCGCTAGGCTGCCACCCAAGGTCTCGGTGCCTAAAGGTTAAGTACGGAGCAAGGTCATGCTGGCTCACAGGATCTGGCCATTAGCAGCTTGTTGCTCTTTTCCTCCCTCTGTTGGCACTGAAAGAGCAGACCCTTGATCTTTTACCCAAAAGTATAACCAAGAGTAAAGGCTTGAGATTTGTACTGAGGATATTTTGTTCCTTTCTACGTGTAGATCTGCACGTAAGTTTGCAGACTGGGACAAAAATACAGATCGCATTCTGTTTTCACATTAGTGCAAGCCCAGAGTAAACTACTGCCTTAATAAATTTATTTGGGATCTACAACTGAGTAAATAAAAGAATATCAGCCAAAATAACTCTTATGATTTATAGATTTAACTTAAGTTTATGATTTCTAAACTCTTTAACAAATCAGAACAGTCACATATTCTTGATATGTAAAGTGTATTCCATGTTGTTTAGCATGCTTAGTTTAGGAAAAGTAGTGCATTTCTATTTCATTATATAACAAATTATCTTTGTTGCCTAAATACACTGCTTGAAAGCTTACTTTTTTTTCTGTTAGCAATATTTCAAAATCTTATTTTCATCTTCAAACAGAGCTTTTACTGTTTTACTTAAAGCTCCTGGAGCAATCACAATTCAAACTTTCATATATGCTTCTATACAAAACACAGCAATGACAAAAAACTAAAAAATGCAATACTTCTTCCAAAGCCAGAAAGGTCATTTGGACTGAGGTGCCCAAAATTACTGACTGGATTTGGCTCACTAGACTAATTCCTTCTGCACATAGCTACAGCTTCCTCCCTCCTGTCCTCTTGATACTTCTAGATATAAATAAGGGCAAGCTGGGGCTGCATGAATTATTCGCGCAGCTTGCTCCCTGTCATAATGTTTATGGAAAGATCACAGCTCTTCTGTCTTCACTTAACTAGAAACTGGCACGCCATGACGATAGCTGCTCTAGTTTACTGATGTATGATGGATGAATGTCTGCTCACATAAAAGTGGCACGTGTGCTTGTAAGAGGACAGGTAAGGACATGAAGGACATGTAAGAGGCAGCACATAATCTCTGATCGTGTAATGAGATAGCCATTACAATGGAGAGAGACACCCATATGTTACCTGCTGACAAGCATGTCAGGATGAAGTCATGTTTGGATATGTCACTTGAACAAAACAGACTGCTATTATCAGCTGATTTAACAGGAAATAACTACATTTTGGTCTTGTACGTTTATACTTCATTAATCCCCCATGTTCTCTCACATCATGCACTAATGGGATCACCCACCTCAAAGTGAAAAGAGCATCTGACAAGCAGACAGTTAAAGACAAGAACAACAACCCACAATGCCTAATTGTTTCTGTATGACAGCTGTAAAATTAATGTAGAATTATGAATGGCAATAACCAAATGATTATGCAGTATTTCTCACAAAATAAGAACTGTCTGAAATCTAAAAACCGCAATCAAATAACAGGTTTAAAATAAAGAAAAGGGGGGGGGAGGAGAGTTCCACCTCCTCACCAAGACTCAATTACACAGTGCAGCTCAAACTCATTGTCATGGAAGACTGTGGAAGCAAGACCTAACAAAGGAATAGCAAAGGAATTTGGCAAACTT
>JAVJGI010000001.1:1047731-1059505 GCA_035590275.1 Ibycter americanus
TGGGAACAGCATCCTTATATTCTATAGATAGAATTTCTAATTATATTCTATAGTTGGAAATTAAACAACAGCATCTGGATACAAAACAATACATTAAAACTGTATGACCTCAGGAAATTCCACACTAAAATTATCTCTCCTTTAATTCCACTGTATTAGCACTGAGTGGGAATCAAGACAACAGCTGGTGTTGAGTATCAGACGCACTCATCTAATGCACAGTTTATTAAAAACCCCCACACTTCAGACTCTCTCAGCATAGAATATGCTATATAGTGTTCCTATTAACCTTAATTTCTGGCTATGTGTTGCTGGAGCTGTAGGAATAATTGGACAGCAGCTCCCATCTCTTCCTTGCTGCTGCTGCTTCATCCCTTTCACCTTCTCCTTCAGCCACTTGCTATTTATAACTAGCACCAGCCAAAGGGATTTAAACATTAAGCAATACTTCAGTACTTCAGCAACCTTTCAAACTTGGGTCTGAGGACAAAAGCTTCATATACTTAAGAAAAATCCCTTGGCAATTTCAGCAAAGAGGATGTGGAAAACACTGAATGCAACTGAAAAGAGTTGCTGTAGTTACACAAGATAATGCACACAGGCACACTTATTTAATGCCCCCCAATCAGTATGCTCACTTAAAAGTGGTAACTTTTGAAACTTGGAATTTCTGAAGAAATGTTGAAACTGTGGTTGATGAGGTCATGTCATGTATTCCTCATAGGTGCCCGTCTCTGTCTTTTAGTTACAACAGGAGTCCAGACAGCCTGACTCAGTTGCTTAACCTTTAAGCAGATAAAGTGAGATAAAGCCAATCAATAATCACAGATGTTTTCCAAAGAATTACTGCCTCCTTCAAGGTGTTTTCTGCTCTAAGGCTATTTTTCCACAGGACATTGCGAAGTGGAAAGAAAATAGGCCCTCGCAGCTGAGTGAACAGTACCACTGTGACCTGAAGTTACTGATCAACAAATGTCCGAGACTACCACCAAAAAAACCCGCCCGCCTCTACTTTTTCTGCTCATTCCTGCTCTCCCACAAGTCCTTGTCTCCTGCGCAGACACACCACACGTGAAGCCAAGAGGTAAATCAGAGTGGAAAAGTGGTCCGAGTACTCCTTAACCCTCACACCTTCCCACCACACAAAAGCTGTCATTCAGATCACGGTTCCAATGCAGTTCCCCGCGCAGATCCCCACACGCTCATACTGGCACTCACCATGGGACAGCGCAGGGGACAAATAAGCAAGTGGGTGAAGGAAGCATCGGTGGGGCTCGTGGCACCAAACTACATGGGTTTAAGCAGCTAACTTCCAGCTGGAACTGCTCCATCCCCCCCCCACTTATAAGACCTTGTTTCTAGCTGTTTATTCAAAGATTTTGACAGACTTTAACCTGAAGCTTGATTTTTCCACTGAGGAACTGTCTTAACGCCTGTTTCTTGTCCACATTAAAATAGCACAGCCTCCTCAGTGAAGATTTGTAGCATCTTAAACTGACAGGAAAGTATGATCTGGAGTGACAGAGAGGAGAAATTAAAAACAGAGGGTGCCTCAGGGGCATACTTTATCATCTTCAGCAAAATTTGCCCAACAAGGAAGCACTACAGCTTAGGAAAATCCAGTAAAGACTGGCAGATTGACCTGCTAAAACACAAGAAGGCTGAAGGAACGACTGGTACATGTTCCCTGCAGCTGCCGAACGAGACCTGCTGTGCAGGTATAGCTCTGGTCTGCAGCTCATTACAAAGCGACAGCAGTGAGGTTTTTCATTCGTGTACTCTCAGTGATTCCAGAGCAGACAGTTAGAAGGGAGAAACTTGAGCATGAAGGAACAGAAAGCAGAAAAGGGCAGTCCGCCCTGAGAAAAGAATGAGAATAAAAAGGAAGGACATCGAGAGAGGGATCAGAGCTAGAGTCTGCAGCTGAAACTTCAATCTCAGAGACTGGGAGAAACAGGCAGAGAAAGCTGTGATCTGAAGCTAGTGAGGGCGACGGGGGAAAGAGGGGATCCTGAAGAGGGACCTGGGTTGGCACTGAATTTGCTATGCAGAGACAAAAAGCCAAAGGAATCAAAGAGCTGTGACAGCCTGGTGCAGCTTCATTGCCATTTATTCACATGAGAAAGGGCAATTAAAAGTTAGGATGATGTGTATGGAGAAGGGAAGGGAGAGATGAAATTACTTCAAAGTTCAATGAAGAACAGCAAGTACTGAAGAAAGCAGTGAAGAACGAGAGAGAGACTTAAAACACAGGAGCTGCTCAAGAACACAGGTGGAGGACAGAAGCCTAAAGGCACAGCCTGCTGCCCCCCTAGGCTATTTCAGTACTTACACCGTGCTGCCCCAAATGGGCGAAAACCACCCAAAGGTCTTAAGGCACAGGCTTCCATCTCTTCAGCTGGATCAGTTTCCTTCCGAATTCACAGCTCTTAATTAAGTTCAGCATGGCTAGCACATGCTGCAGTAAGGGAGGTGGAAGCACTTAGGCTGGTGCCCCTTACCACCTCTCCCCATACAAAGCCCCATTCAGTCAGGCAGAGGAACAAGCCAGATAAGAAGGATGGAGCCGCCTGGGACCTGGGGCGACAGTGAGGAGCAGGTAAGGGAAAAGGCAGCGCTCCCGACCCTTTGGGAAGCTGCTCACACAGGCCCATGCCCACTGAAGATTGTCCTCTGGACTCCAATGATGGAACTGTGGGCATTTTGTTGATCTTTTCAAAGTCCCTGAACATCAGGCAACTCCAAGATCATTAGAAGAACATCACACAAAAAATGGAGGTTTTAATTCTAGCATTGTGTAACTTCTGAACATTTGATTTTTATTGAAGTAGCAAAGTGTAGTGTACATATTCATATACAACACAGTGAAGGTTGCAATGCCTGTCAGTACTACCAGATTTATCTTGGCTCTAGGCAAGTGTATTATTTGTGTGGGATGACTGCAAAACATTGATTATAAATCTTCATATTGTAGCAGGAGAAAGGTTTCCAGACACCAAATTCATGCCACTGAAAGTCCAAGTACAAAGTAGAAGGTAAACAATATTTGATTATGTCCTTCTATTAGTTTAATAGGAATCACAATCACTTTAATTGCAGTACTTCTTTAGAAATAATTTTGGACAACTACTTCCATTCAACATTAACAGGAATAATCACCCAACAAAGGATGGGCTTACAATCTGTCAGCGTGAGTTTAACTGCACATGAACTGCATGGATTTTGTTGCAATAATTCACCTGTTTACAAATATGTCATTAACCAGATCACCCTCTCACTACATAGAACACACCCACAGTACCATCTAACCACAAAGAAAGCTGAGTTGAAGCTTAATAGTTGATCCTAGGCCACCTCCTGCAGGAAACATAGCTGACTAGTTAAATTAGCAATGTGGTCCAGTATTACCAGCCCTTCACTCTAATATTACTGAATTTTATATGTATGTAAGGAGAGGAGAAAAAAAAAAAAAGTACAAAAAAGTAAAATTACTTTGCTTAATAAGATCTACATAAATACTCTAATTACTTGCAAAAATTAAGTGAAATAGACACTTTTATTGGAATAAACTGTTCACATTGGCAGTCACAGTTCATGAGGATGTGTTTGTGTGGAGGTAACATATCCACAAAAGAATCACTGCAACCAGGTACCTGACTACTCCTAATTAATTTTGCTACACAGTAAATCAAGTTAAGTCACTAGAAGTGATTTACCTGTAATGTTTTACTTAACATGTAAACGTACTCGTAAGTAAACTGTTGCACAGTCACTATAATCCAGCATAAATCTGTGTTGCTACCAAAAGGAGTACCCTTATCTTACCTCCCCCATACCACCTTTTCCAACACATATAGAGGGAGGAGTAAGAACTAGGGGAACAGGGACAGGCTCCTAGCTAGCGCATCTCTCCTGTCAAACTCACATTGCAAGTCCAGCCTTATCCACCATAGCCCAGATGCAATGCAGTAACTTGTCACTCCTATACACTGCCTTCTTCAACTACTATGGTTGGATTCAGAGAGGTATGACCCATTACACCTTTATAGTGGTGTTACTTATAGCAGCATAATTACACTAGAGAATTAATTTATTGCAGACAACTCAAGTAAAAATACTGCAATTTCAGTAACAAAAAAACCCTCAAAACCCAACAAAAACCAAAACCATAAACCAACAACATTTGTCCTTCCCAGGTACAGCTCTGACAGAGTTTGTGATGAGATAAAGTGCCCTCAAAAGAGGGTGGTAGAAATTTCTCACACTGTTGTGATCAACTGCGTAGAACCACAGAGGTTGTGGGGCTTTCTTGTTTGTTTGTTTTCTTTCAATTTCCTACAAGACTTTGAAACCAATATTGCAGCCCAGCTAAAGCTTTTCCATTTCAGAGTATCAGGATGCTAGCTGCACGGTAATTGTGATTTTATGAAAGGACGTGGGAAAACAAATCTCAAGTAGTGGGTAAGAGTAGTCTGCCTGAAATTCAGTCGCTGTAATGATTACCAAAATGAAAGTTTATTAATTCCAGTTTTCTTTCAAGATTGCTATTCAGCTATCAGTACAAGTTTTATAAGATAAGCAATTAATTCCACATCTTAGTAAGACTATGCATTTACTTTAAATTCCTCAACACTGCGCTAACTCATAAAGTAAAAGGGAAATTCCCATTCTAATGAAACCAGTTAGCTAATGAACACACCTTGCTCTGGCTCAGAATAAGCTTTCTTTTTAATAACTACCTCATTAGGCAGTTGAAAAGTTAAAAAAATATATAAAGTGATTATAAAAATATAAGTCTTTACAAAGGCATGCATTAAACAGTCTACCAGTTTGGGGCTGTATGACAATGTAACAGATTTTGAGGAATTCATTGCGCATGTTATTTATGAAAGAATAAAATCAAAGCTAAATAGTTTTCACAGTTGTAATAAAGAATATGAAGAATAATAGCAGAATTCAATAGGTTAACACAAACATGGAGCAAATATTTAGAAGAAAAAACCTGATTATTATACAGAAGAACTTCATTTTTATTCAATGTATAACTTGTTAGATATCTCTACGATAATACTAAGGATTTAAACATATATGCCTCAGGGGGACCCTTAGCAAGATGCACAAATTCCTCATAGCAGCACATGGTACTTCTCTAGTGAGGCAGAGGAAAGATCTCTTACCACCACAAAGAAGAAGGAACAATGAATACAAGAAGAGAAAAAAAAATATCCAAACCCTAAAAGACTTAATTTTCTTCAGGAGAGGACAGAAGGTTCTAACAGGGTAACAGTGGATGTCTGCTCAAGCTTACATTATATAACCCTTAATCTGAAGAGTTGCTTTTAATTGCCTTATCTTCTCCCTCCTCCTGGAAGAGGAGAAAAGAGAAAGAAGGGAAATTTGTCACCCACCTGTTTAGGACCCAACTTCACCTTCCTCTAAATATTCCCACAACTCTTCTCATACTTGTCTATGGAGTAGGGCATCAAGAGCAAGACAGGATCTCCTGGTTTACCCCTGTACTCAGCACTGCACTTGTGTTCACCAAGTGGCATTTGAAACATGGAATTTCCTATAAACAAATCAAACAAATCCATAATAAAGGTACCTGGCAGCATATTAGCATCTTAAAAGGGCTACAGATTTTGATTCTGACCTATAGGGAAAACAGTGCCCAAAGCTGGCAAAACCACAGGCAGACAACACTGAAGAGACACCATGCATGTAATAAAGGTCTAAAAATGAAAACAGAATCAGCCTCTTAATGAAGGGGGTGGGGGGAAATCTGACATTGGACCCAGTCCCTGCGACTGGCCGAAATATAAAACACACATTTGTAGTTGATTGAAAAAAGACATCTGTATTTGATTGAAATATAAGTATGAAAGAATTAAATGACACATTTACGTTTCTTCTTTACTTTAGTCTTTGAAAATTTCAGGACACATATCCCATATATCCCAAAATAAACAGCAAACTCTGTTTTCTAAGTGCTGAAAATAACTTTTGTACCTGTGTAACACACAAGATTCAAAGAAGAGATAAGTAGAGAATATTAACAGATACTGTAGGTTGCCAAAATCAAAGAAGTCCCACTGCACCCAAACGGGCACTGTCCTGGTATAAAGTAGTTCAGCATCTAATAACCGCTCACATCTACTAACCGCTAGTCTTCAGTATGAAACTAGACAGATCCATGGACAAGATGTGCATGAACAGATACTGGAGGGAAGAGGCAGGGACATGTCTTCTAACATCCTCAGTTCAACAACTGTGGACATTAGAAGGGTATGAGGGGAGCAAACTGCAGAAGGTGTGCCTAAGCCCCAGTGTGCTCCTCAAACAGAACAGCGTGTGCTGCTGAGACTGGCAGAGGCCAAACACTTGCCTGTGCAGACCGTGAGTCTGCCCTAGTGGGGTGTTTCTTTTATATTCTTAGGCTTTAGGCTAGGCTTGACACGTATCGGAACATTTGCAAGCGTAGGTAGGTTCCTGATAAATTTGCATAATCGAGTGCACCTACTTAGTACATGTAACCAAGCTGTCACAAATGTTGCCTAACAGTAACATCATATTGTTAACAGGTATAAACAACCTTTGCAAGATTGCTGGCATATTTCACAGATCACTCTGAGAGCACATCCCATTTCTTAAAAAATCATTAAGGACATTAAATATACAGGTCATGGTTTATAACTCAGAAGATAGCTAGTCCCATTAAATCTCTCCCTGTGCACATGTGGCAGGCAGAAGCACACATTCAAAGCATAATGAACACACAGGTTAAATAATCATATATCATCTTGAAACAGGCCCCTAAGAACAGCTTTTATGTGAATTTTGAGGAAGTAGTAATAACTATGAAATGCCTTCCCCCATCCAGTTCTTCAGTATAAATATGGTTGTTCTTTAAAAGAGACATTTTAATCATACTCACGTCTGACACGTTACAAAATACTCTACAATCAAGACACACTTTTAAAATAAATGTAAGTGGAATTATTAGGAAAGGCAACAAAACATCATTGTGTCTGTGGTGTCCCACATTGGAATCCTGTGTGCAGTACTCGCTCTCCCCTCTCCTTGTTCTACAGTTTTAAAGAGAAATAAACGTATGAAGTCAGATGATCAAAGGTAAGGAACAGCTTCATTACAAAAAGCAGTTTACCTAACTGAAGGATCTTTAGCCTGAAAAAGAACAATGAGAGGAGGACTCAATAAAACCACAAGCAGTGTGGACAGAATTGTTCCCTGCCTCGTCCAGGACAAGGACTGGATAAGTTTCATAAATAATTAACAGGTGCCAGGCTCAAGACAAGCAAAAGGAATGGTTCTTTCAGTTCTGAGGCTTTTTTGTTTTTTTAAATTTACTATGCTATATAGTAAACAGAACATCCACTCAAAGCCAAACTTCTTGATACTGAAAGGTGTTGATGTCAAAAGCTTCTGTGGGTTCAATAAGCACCTAGACAACACATAGGAGAAAAGTCAACTGAACGCTATTAAAAAAAAGAAAACAAAGTAACCCCCCCACACTCCCCCATGTTTTAAGGCAAGGAGGTCCACAGGCTGCCCTGCTGCTAACAGTCTGCAAGCATGTAGTGACACCTCCCATTTCTTTGCTCAGGAGGTTCTCAAGTAGGTCCCATAATTTGGCAGGGCCTTGGATGGTTAAGGACATAAATAAAAAGAGAAGTCCAGCCAAAAACACTGAAGAGGTACTGGAAGAGGCAGAAGAGTGGCTGTAGCCAGATGCATGTTGCCATGGCTGCCCTTTTGCTACAAAAAACATGATGAGCCTGGGGACCCTGTAAACATCCGATGCCTGCTGTTGGGTTTTCCAATCGAAGCCCCCAGCTGGCCAAGGAACAAGCAGCAGGTACGTGCTGGCATACCAGGGTTTCAGAGCTTCTCCTGAACATGGTCTGTAGGACACAAACGTGAAGCAACAAAGCAAGCAGAGCACAAATCTCCCAAGCTGTTTCCATGGGATGGTTTGGGGACAAAACAGTTGGATGTTGCACAACAACAAGCTTCCTACAGGGGAATCAAGCAGGGCAGCTCATAGCACAGAGATCAAAAAAAAAACCAAAAAAAACAAAAAAGAAGAAACTTTTAGGAGCCAGGACTCAGTGGGTGCTGTTTTCTTGCAAGAAAAGACATGCCCATGGCCAAAGGGCAGCCTTCACCTGAAAGGAACTGAGGAGAAGGGGGTGTGACGGGGAAGGTGTGACAGAGTTCTCCTCATGCTGTGCATAAGGTTTCCAACACCACTCTCCAAGTCATCCTCTGCCGCATCAATGGTGCACACTGTGCATGTTTAGCGGCTGTGCAGCAGGGGCTGTCCAACAAGATGACAGCCTGTGTTGGATACTGTTGAAAATGGCATATAGGACTAACCAGGTGTTTTGTCTGACGAGGTACAGCCATTCCTCTACTCTTATATGACTTCAATACTCAAAATAAATAACCATAAGCCAACTAAACATGGAGTAAAGCAGCAACTTACAGGCTCAAGAGAAAAATACAGATCATCTGTCTGTCATAAGAGATGACGATTTGAAAATTTCATTAATGTTCTGAAACCGTTAGCTAAGATATTCAGAGAGTTTCGTTACTACAAAGAGCCTTTTTTATTCTGTTAATCCAGATTAGCAACAACTGTTCAGTTTAGTTTGCCTAATTCTTTAGTTCCACCTGATGCAACAGAATAGCCTAATTCTTCCTTCCTCTGAAGTACGGTCCTGCCCTCTGAAAATCCTTCATTGCTCCTTCCCCTACTTCCTGCTCCAAGACTGTGGTTCAGTGTGCCTTTACTGGCTTACCAGCCTGTCCACAGATACTTTGGAAAGGAAAATACTCAGAACTCTACAGCTTCGTATTCCTTTTATTTGGTTTTAGTGTTTTGAGCACCTGTTGGCCCAGCCACCTGGAAAAAAAAAAAAAAAGCAGCTGGATTCTCATTAAAGATCCTCATAATTTTCATGTGATTAGAGAAAAATAGGCAGCTCTTCTCAGGCAAGAAAAATAAAGGCATTTTTTCATGTATCACCTTCCACACCCTTTAGCTGTGCAGGCTGCATTTACTCTGACTTGAGCACCACAGTACTGGAGGGAACAGTAACTGCAGGGACAACCCTTTAGCAACTCATTCGCCAGCGTAAGGCAGCCCGATCTCAGTCTGAGTCCAGACTGTTCACCAAACCCACCTCACTCAGCACAGACACAGTGAATCCCCTCCTAAGAGGGGTCCAGACAATCTCATGTGCCCAATACTACCAACATGGCATTCCTGGCATGCAAGAGAAATTGCACGGAGGCAGCCAGGAGCTGCCTACCCGCAGGGCTCTGCTGAGCTACCACAGGAGCCCAGACCTTTCACAACTGTGCATTCAAAAACATACATTCTCATGTCTCAGGATGCACCTGGGAACACAAGGCAGAAGGCACAAACTCAGCATCACTAACACTCCAGTAAGCAAGGAAGGAGACCTTCAGAGGATCTGACTTTGAGCCTAACCTCTTGGCTTTTGCTGCCTAGCAGTTTAGATGAAACCTCCACAAAAGGCCATGAGACTTCACGAAGGAGACAGGCCAATATCCACCATATTCAGTCATGTCAGTGGAATATTCAGCAGCTGTTAACGTTCTCCTGAAAGCTGTGCCCCGTGGCTTGCACAACAGGCTTCTTGGTATTTTTAAATGAACCAACATTTTGCTCTTCCCTAGCCAGCTAGAAACACACCCAACTGGAAAGACAAAATAATTGTCCGTCGCTATCTTCCTTCCTGGAAAAAACACTTCTCCATGTTTACTGAATCTACTGTGATACCACAGTGCAAGCCTGCTGATTACTAACAAGATTGCCTCGTTTCCTCCAAATCACAGAATATTTCAATATTAATGATATGAAGAAAATAAAAACATCCTTACGGCAAAGAGGTATTGAAATCTTAACATGTGTACCTCGACATACATGAATAAAATGAAAGTAAATGGTCACGTTTGTCCCACAGCAGCACACTGCCCGTTACGCAAGATTTGCTGGGGTGGGGTGAAGAGGAAGTAGGCTCCGGTCTAATTTGGAAACATCTGTTCCCAGGCACGGGACACACGTCAATAAGGCGCCACCTCGCAAGTTTATTTCTTAGTTTCCTTAGTTAACTGCACTGCTAATCTAACGGTAAGCAGCGATTCTGTAAGTGTGATACATACAGTCTCCATCAAGAGTCTCGGCACTGTTAAATATACAGGCAAAGTATGTTTCTGTCAAGTCCGTCTGCGGCCAGTTACAAATATATATAACTGGAATGACTGAAGTTCATTTTTTTTCCTTTTCTTTATTATTTCTAAGCATAAACAGTAGGAGTGGCATTCTCTGTGTAACAGCGAGAACGCAAATAAGCAGAGATTTTATCCTCAGCAGTACACCAAATAATGAATGATCCTTTTAGGGCTACAAAATATAAACACCTTCTTTGGCTTCTAGTGAAATCTACTTTCATGATATCCTCGTAGTCTCCACAGCAGCCACAAAGCTGTAACATAGTTTGCAATACTTAGCAGCTGTTAGTCAAGAAGAATGACAGTCAAGACTGTGGTGAATTCTCAGAGCTCCAAAGGCAACATTTCCAAAGAAAATAGATGTATTTGTTTAAAAAACCTCTCAAAATTACTTCCAACACTTGTGGCAAGAAACGCCCTCTATTTTTTTTTTCTTAAGGAACAAACAAAACCAAAGCTGTTCAAGCAGCTTTTTCCTTACAGCTTTCTTCACTCCTCAAGCTTTCCTTATGCTTTAAAATCTTCAGAATTGTTTTCTTTCTCCATGTTAACATGCATATATTTAGATCTTTAATATGCATACAGCACAAAGTGAGACTACCTACATGGCCAGTTCCTGGAGTTCAAATTTGTTTGAGCACTTTCAAGTTCAGGTAAGTGTGAATCCAAGTCCACAGATCCCAGTCTTGGTACTCAGGAGCTCCACGAACAGGACAGCAGGTTCACAGCAGTGTCCCTTCGGGCTCGCTCTGGGTCACAGGGGACCCAGCAAAGGGAACTCGTGCACGCTGCCACGCTGCCATCGCACTGCTTCCTCAGCAAGAATCCCATAAGATCAAGAACCCGGTGGGCAGAGCAGGGATGTGGATCCCACCACCTGCAAACAGCACACCTCAAACAACACCTACCAGCTTTTCTTCATGTGATTGTGTATATGGGGAATGAGTATTAGCTGCCTACTTGGAAAGGGGTGAATGGATCTTACTTGAATCATAATACAAAATTATATAAATCTTATATACTATAATTAATGTTTGACCTGGAAGTAATTAGTAATTAATACCTTAACCTCTAAAATTGCTGTGCTTTGTCTAACGAGACTCTTAACTTCAGCAAACTGCAGAGCTCACTTACCAGCTCTGTCTCAGCCAGTTTCAAACACGCACACACACTAAACAAACAATCAATCCCCCCCAAAGATTTCATTGTTTACACAAACATGAGTAAGCAGATGGCAGCTAACATGTGAAGTTGCATTTGGCCAGTTCTTCTCTTGGCTTTAAGTATTATGACCGATGCAGCAAGTACATTCTGGATAGCTGGAGCAGTCTACCACAAATACATTTGGTCTGCTGAATTGTCCAGTGAAAGAAAGTTGAAGGACACTAGGGTAGTTTTGCTGCTCCTGAATGATCTGCTTTTCTGCAGGCTTGGCCAAGGGAGTGGAATTGTAGTTCAAGACGGGAGGCTGGTGATCCTCACTGTTGCTCAGC
>JAVJGI010000001.1:1067693-1116587 GCA_035590275.1 Ibycter americanus
CCGCCCCGAGCCGCGGCGGTGTCCCGGCCCCGAGGGGACAGCAAAGTGCCCCTCCGGTTCGTTCTGCTCGGAAAGCAACGGGCGAAGCCGGGCAAAGCGCACACAAGGAAGCGGTGCAAGAAGATTGCTGTTAATGCTAACCGGCTGTCTGTGGAACAGCGCTGGCAGCTTCGCTTGAGCGAGTATGCGGGGTTTTTTGGTCAGAGAGAAAAAGATTTTGCCATGTCAGAAACAGAATAATCCAAAGAGTACCGTATTTATTTGTAGCCTTCCTATCAGTGACATATCACGAGCCATCTTTGAACAGAGTTTACACCCCATTCAGAGCCCCAAATAAAACAGTGTAGATACTGTGTTCCAGTTACGCTGTGATTAAAAGTGGGGGAAAAAAGAAGTCAAACAGTAAAAACAAAAGAGATTGCACATTGTTAAACAAAGTAACACACTACAGCCTGCTCAAATCTCAGCTACGCAAAAGGAAGAAGTTCTGTTCCCTGTCGTATTATTTTTGCTCAATGTGAACAGCATTATTGAACCGTGTGTAAATATTTAGAAAGCTTTTCAAATTGTTCTGCATCACTTATACATATTTTGGTAACAGGACTGTATGGGAACGAACTGTGGGGGCAGATCCCTGACTGCCTTGGCTGGATGCTGGCCCTCTGCTCATGTTACACTGCTCTTACTTTTCCGGAATCCCATTATGTAACTGCTCAGGGAACAATGTTCTGGGGGTTTTGCGTAAAGGTGTCTCCAGCAGGCCTCGAGGTACCTCCTGTTCTTTTTGATTTCTTTCTTATCACTTTCAAGGTGGTATTTCAGCTTGCTGCTACAGAAATCAATTATTTCAATGCTAAGAAGTAATCACGTCATTTGCAATCAGAATGAAATCTAACGTTTAAGCAGAGCTGCATTTTAAAAGTTTTTATAGTTACTAGAAGGTTATTAAAGCACTAACAATTTTTTAACATCTTCACGACAGTGAAGCGATGAAGCAAGACAGTAGTAGAAGTTAAGCTGAACAGCTCTGAAGATATAGTGTACATAAATTAAGAAGCCTATTGTTCTTCGGTGGACCCTTACAGCTCTGTGGATCAAAGCATAGGATTAAAGCCTAAAGAGAGCATAATCCAGGATGCAAACCCCATCTAAATAGAAATATGCCATTAATGATTTGAGTTTAAACATGTTAAAATCCCTCAGAAACATCATAGACTGGTGTAGAAAGCAAGTTCTTTTGCAGCACATTAATAAAACCCACCTGCCAAATCATACACAGATAATATTATTTCAATGAGTGCCACGCAAGGAGTGCCTCCCCATAACTAAATCACAAAACGATGGAACATACCACTCCCGCTGTGCTGTCATAATATCAGCTGGCTTCATTCTTTATTTCCCCAGTTCCCCAGCACTTTCATTCTGTCGCACACCTCCCCCCCCCTCAATTCATAGAACATCCATCATGAGATCAAAGGCTTTTATGCAAGAGAGCATTTCCACCAAGTGCTCTGTATAGCAAATTTAAAGTGTCACAACTGAAGGCTAGTAATCATAGTCACAGTCTAACCATAAGGTTTTTAAAATAAAGTAGTTGAAACTGATGATGCTTAATACCATCTGCTAACAAACAAATAAATATTCCATTGGCTCTGGGACACTTTAAAGTCTTCCTCAATTCAGGCTGCATTTCTTTCCATATCATAAAAGATGGATAATTCAAAGGTTTACCAATTCAAAAATCTTTTCTTCTTTCCCCACCACCTCGTGATTAATATTCTTCCCCTTGTCTTCAAATTAAGCAGAAATCGGCCTACAGGACAATTCATTTAAACTTCTAAGTAGCACTCAGTACACTGACAGTGAAACGACCTTAAACCCAGAAATGACTAGATACCT
The DNA here is from genome assembly GCA_035590275.1 of Ibycter americanus. Classification (NCBI taxonomy): domain Eukaryota; kingdom Metazoa; phylum Chordata; class Aves; order Falconiformes; family Falconidae; genus Ibycter; species Ibycter americanus. Next base: position 1,069,593 of record JAVJGI010000001.1, read on the forward strand.
GTAATAGTAGAGAGATACAGGTCTAGGTCTTGCCTGATTATGTTTCAATGGCAATGATAGCTACTATTGACAAAGGAAATTTTTTTTGTCAGATGTAAGATTCTTTCAAATGAATTCTCTTGATGTTTTTTTTTAAATTGCCTTAAAAAAATCCAGACCCCATTCTGTTTTTCAAGTTGGTGTAACATACATCTGTCAAGCACTTTCCTCTCTTGTGTCTAGACATACCTGGTACATTCTTTTCTGATATATTCTCCTTCTGAAACATGGATGTGTTTCAATACCTGTTTCCTATCTCCATTTATTAGCAGTACGGAAAATCAGAGAGGAACCAGAACAAGAAATGTGATCTGAGACTGGGGAATAGAAAAGTGTCAATAGCAGCAAGAAACATCAGTAGCATGCTATTGTAATTTGGTCTATTTGCTTATTGTAGGAGTTAAATGCCAATGTTAAATGTTTGCTTTTCACAGAATGTCATTGCCATTCTCCTTACACTTAAATTTTTGTGTTTGATTCAAACCAATCTCCTTTGCATTCTCCTCATAAATAGACATATAGAAGCATGCCCAAGAGTTAAAATTACAGATTGCATGGTTTGCTTTTGTTTTAACACACATAGTCTTACTGGTGAGTTTCAGTGGAATGTATATTTAATGTAAATCTCAAAGGTAGAAAACATCGTTCCCCCAGTGCAGCGACTCAAAAGACTGTGGAAATGCCGTTCTAGAGTCATTCCAAAAGATGAAGGCACTGTAGTAAGCTTCAGTCCTCAATGCCTCTACAGATATGACACCACCCCCACCCCCCTATTTCCTCTAATGCTTAAAAGCATAGGGGAAAAAAAAAGTGGATCTTAATCAATGTCTTAAATATCAAAGCTCTATGCAAATACTGAAAGTGAACCTGATATGTATAGGGAAAAGAAAAAGAAAAAGAAAAAGAAAAGGCATTTCAGATTCAGTGCCAAACTACTAGAACAGCTGCTCAGTAATGCATTTTCTGCCAATCGAATCTTTCAATCCCAAGTTTTATCACACATTTCTTATCATATTGCTTATTCACTTGGAGTAACCAGTTCTATGAAAGAGAAGACTTAGCTACTGCAAAAGCATGGTGCAGTGGATTTCAGGCTGTAGTCCACTTCTCAAACCCTCTTCTTCATATAAAACATATATGATTTAGTGGAATCATTTAGGAGTACTGCATTTTTACTGATTAGGCGCATAATGACCTTCTTCATTCCTCAAAAGCAGATTTAAAAACTTTTTTTTTTTTTTTTTTTTTTTTTGTACAAGTGCTCATTTAGTATTTCCTTATACGATCCTAGAAAAGGATCTAAGTATGGTGGCTTGAAGATCATCAAAAGCAAGTGAATCTTTTCCTTGACTTTGACCAGGCATCTTCACTGTAAAACTTAAACCATGGGAAACTGTTGTACACCAAACCTCCAGCTAGGGATCCTGAAATGTAGCTTTATCCATTCAGTTTCTCTAAAAATATTGCCAGGACAAAAACCTTTAATTCAATGTGAAAGACATCACTGCTGCAAAATAACTTTCTGCAATGCTTGACCTAGCAACCCACTTTTTATTATCTAGAAATTTTTCTTTTATTTGGTGTAAGAGTTGGTTCCTCTTGAAAATTAATTAACAAGACAAGAATCCTTAGCCTTCAGCCCTTTGACACTGGTTGATATTCAGGGATTACAGGATTATTGGCATTTCTTTGTTCTCAGGGATTCTCTTTCTGAACTGTTAAAATCAAGACTACTGGCATCTAACATTAGAATTTCTCTATGCTACAGATTGGATGACTGCAATAGCATAAACCCCTTACTATAGTAAGGGGTTAGTACGATGCAAAAATTGACACCACAAGGCAGCATCTCAAGAAAAGTGTTTGAATTGCCCAAAGCAAATTACATCTTTCTAAAGCTGCCCTAAATTTCAAATGGAGAAAACCCTAGCACACATTTTGTTCAGCTGTTTTACATCAGGGATCTTTACCATAGTTTTTCTTCCTTCTTGTGATGTAAGGTGTCACACAAGAACAGGTATGCAGAGAATGTTGATTTAACACCCTGTAAACTAATTAATCTCTCCACATAGTGATGATGTCCATTGTTATAACCTCTGACTATAAACAATAAAATGACTGATTGTAAATTTATGCTGCCTCTTAACTGAAAGCTGTGCATAATCTAAACTGTGTATAACTGAAGCCATGTCACTATATAAACAAATTTAAATTCAACAAAACATATTAGGACTTAACAGCACATGACCACTACACACGGAAACGTTTACCATGGTACATACCCTCCTGCAGTAGTATTCCAAGTGATAATCTATGAGGTAAAGAATGTATTCAGAAGCTTTTTTCCCCTGATTATACTTACAAAATTTTGGAATGTAACAGGACAAAACAGTCCTAAATCAATTCAAGAGACAATTCTATATAATTGCTAAAACAATGGCAGAGATAATTATTTCTATGAAGAGATGCAGTTTCCGCTAACTTTACTCCTGCATACTTCTCCACTCATATATTCTGCTGCGTTCCCACCCCCCACCCCCTTTTTCTTCAGTACTTCAAACCTTCTGTTCAATATTTTGACTGTTCTGGAAATTAAGAATATGCTAAACCCTTCTCAAATGCAAATTGCTGAAGTATTAAAACCTCAAAAAAATTGTCAAACGGTATTGAGATAAATTAATTTCCAAGTCCAGAATAGCGTAATGTATTATTACTGATTATGAACCTCATTTTTTGTTATATTTCATAGGTTTTCCTTACCTAAGTTAATTCTTTTCTCCTATGTAAAATAGCATTTTACATATTTGAACACTTACCCTTTCTTACTTAACCATCTTGTTTTAAGCTAAACAAGATCAGGTTTTCCAACATTTCTGTATAGATTTTTATTTTCTAAAGTTCTGCTTATCCTTATGACTGTCATTTGAATAATCTTTAGTTGATCCAGGGGGTTCTTTGAAAGGTGATGGCCAACACTGAAAAAGGGTACTTCAAAACTGACCTGTGTTGTGCAGAACAAATGGGAGCAGAACAAAACAGCCCTACCCGTTCTTCTGCATGTACATCCCCACATGGCATTTGCTTATTAGGCAGATTGATGTTCAGCTTGCAAATCAGCTGCAACTCTTGGATATTTTTTGTGGGTTTTCTAACAGCCAGATGCTCCCTTTCCTGCAGTTGTAGATATGACCTTTCCAACATAAGCGGAACGGAGCGCTCACATTTCCCAACAGAATGGTGTCCACTGTCTCCTACATTTTCCTAGTAATTTCTTGACTTTATAAAAATTATTTCCAATTTTAAGCCTGCCTGTCTGTGCTGTCCTTGCTAGCTAGATATCATCTGTAAATCTAATAAAGCAAAGGTGTATTCCACACATGCTGCCCTTGATTCCTTGCGGTCAGCAAAAGCATTGCTAGTGACCTATTGCAAGGTTTCCCTGAAGGTTGAAACTTCCCTCCTGAGGTGCTGGTTCAGACTGCAGGTTTGCTTCAACCCTCCTGACCAATTCAGAAACCAAAAATGTCAAAATGTGGGGACATTCAGATCTGAGATTCTTACTTAGGCCCATCTTCATTTTTCACATGGCTGAAAATATTTGGAGTTTAGTTTAAAAATGATGAAAAATAGAGGTTTATGGTTTGGGTTGGGTTTTGGTTTGGGTTTGTTGGTTTTTTGCTTGTTTTTTGTTGGGTTTGTTTTTTTTTTTTTTTTTTTTCTCCTTGATACACCAGGTTGCAAACTTCTGGAATTTATTGTTATGAGAAGTTGCAGGCAGGTAACTATGAGGTCTAAAAATGGATCAGACAAATTAATGGAGATCAGGACCATAAATTGATACCAAAAAAAAGGGGGGGGGGGGGGGCAGGGAGGAGTCGGGGAGTACAACATTGCATACCTAATTCAGTGAATGCTGATGCTAGAAAAGTGTGAAGGCAACTGACTGCAGAAGCAGGCAGTCTTGTGTGCTCTCCCTAAATAGCAAGTTCAATTGCAACTGTTGGAGACAGAAAACTAGATGGACAGTCTAGATGGATGGTTTGTCTAAGCCAATAGGACATTTCTTCTATTTTGAGGGAAACTGAATCAATTTCTCATTGATTTAGGTCCAAACCACAAAGTAAATTTGTTCTTGTCTTTTAGTCTCATGTTCAGACCACGTATATGTAGTCATAACAAAAATACTTGTTTTTACACATCATTATTGCACCAGAAGTCAGTCCAACAGATAGGGTTGGAAGGAAGTACACAGGAAATCCAATCTGTAAAATATTCTTTATAATCTACAATGAAATGAATAAAGAATGCTATTGCCATCACCATTGAAACTAGATTTAATCATTCCATCTTCAAAAGAAGAAAACTAAACCAAAACCCATGTATCCACTTTTTGGATACATATCACAGAAAACCAGCAAAACAGCAGATTTTTTGTTTGTTTGGTTGGGTTTTTTTTAAACAAATGATAAGACAAAGCAAAACAAGAAACCTACATACAAATTTTCGGTCAGGAAGTCACCATTACTAATAGTTTGAGTTGGCACCATGCTTAACTTGGTTACTAAGATGGTTTTGTTCTCTGCTAAACAATAGCTTAATAAGAAACATGTTCCCTTCAAAAGTTGTATGTTTTGTGCTGAATCAAGAGTGTTATTGTTGCTATCAGACCTAAGGATACATCCTAGGCACAAAACCAGAAGGATGAGGAGCCACCATCTGTAAGAATTCCAAATTCAATCCTTAACCTTTTCATTTTCCAAAAGCTGCTAACAAAAAAAACCCCAAAACAACAAAATAAACAAAAAAAAAGCAAGCGCTGTCAAAGAATTAAAGAACAAAGGTACGTTGATATGCAGATTGCATCAGAGGCCACAAGCAATGTCTTCCTTCACTGTCTGGCCAGGATATTTCATTTTCCTAAGCATGCAACACTGGATGACACAGATCCTAGTTCCCTGGATATATTGAAAGCCGTGCTAATTTCCCCCCTTATCATTAATGAATTTATGTATTAAAAGACATTCTTAGATGAGTTCTTGGCTGTTTCTTCCTTTCAGCACAACCTATTAATCTCTCTCCTTTGGCCAGTCTCTTGACTTTCAACGCTTCAGGCTAGACTAGGCAGCTGATACATGGAACCAGATGATTGCTGGGCAAAGAGGCCTTCGGTACAGCACATCCATCGTCCTTCTGGTTGCTTATCTCTTTGTAACTTGAATTTAAGCAGCTACTACTGATCTAAAAAGTGAGTAGCATGCTGTGCCTAATCTATTTTTAAAATTCCTATCCCATCACAAACCTACAGCTATACTCCACAGGGACACTTCAACTAATCTGTCCTAGCATAAAACTCTTAAGCGCAAAGGGTAGAGCAACAGACCATTTTCAGTCGCAGATTCCAGCTGTGGAACTCAACCTAATCTTCTCTATTGATAATGAATATAAGCCTGAGTGTATTCAAAACTAAAACCAGCCCCAGCTGCTTAGTAAGGCTCCCTGCAGCAATGGTATCTTCCCAGAGTAACCAGCTGATCCGGATAGAAGAGGTAGAAAGAGAAGCATATAACATAAAAAAACCTGAAACCTGCAGATATTTTATCAGCAAAAAAAGGTAAGTTCCAAAGTGTGGATTATTACGTTAAAATAATTTTCAGAGATGCACAGAAGTCACCTTTGCTTACCTTTTCTGCTTTAAAATTTTGAATGGCCAAAAAGACCAGCTTGGTCATCACCTTTCTTCAGAGCCAGATTTTGTTTTTCCTCCCTAGTAACCCCAGCAAGTTCGTTATAGTTGTGTTCTAGTCCCTTTATGTAACTGTAGGGCCATTCACAACTATCTCAACTAAACAGGATAGAGGAAAGTCCTGGTCATAGTTCCATCTTATTTTTCTGTTCCCTTGAGATGGGACCAGTCAGGAGCAGCCCCTGTACTGCAGACGGACTGCGGGATGAGGGAACATGCTGGTGCTGGGTTCCGAGCTGCCCCAGCTACAGAGGCGAGGAGGAGGTCAGACTGTCCGAGAACCTGGTGAAGTTCAGTGAGCTCAAACTACGTGGCGCTGCTGCTGCCTGCTACAAAGACAGCCACAAGAGAGATAATACAAGCTATACTGTAGTTTTAAAAGTATTTTTATGCTTATGAGGGATTGCAGGTAGCAGGTGGCTGCACCACACACTTTTTGCTCTTGGGTTATTCCTGGTAAGTCTCTAATGTCTTATAACGAACATAGATGTTTACTGGTAGATCTTTGGAGTTCTAGTATTCCAGCTGGTAAAAACACATAAAAATAAAATAGTCCAAAGAAATATTTGTTTCCACACAGTTCTGAAATGAGCGTTATATTCACCTGATAGACTAATGTTTATAGTCCACAGTTTTGCAGAAAACTTCAAAGCAGCCAGAGGGAACTAGGAGCAATTATTAATTGTAATTATACCCTTTTACATTTTAGTATTCTTTCAAATCACATCTGATTTTTATAAGTGAATTTTCCTTTTCTTTCTCTTATACAAGTATGTTGATGATCTATCCAAAAGGAATAAGAATCTTTTTCACTCAATTGGGAAAGAGATGTACTCATGTAGGGATATTAGTAGCAAGGCTGTTAATATTCATAGGAAGTCTTGAAAAATCATTTGAATTTTAAAACTATGGAGGAAAAGCATATTCGCTTTTTTTCCAAACAGCACTTCAAAGTCTAGACATTTCAGTGCAGTAGTTTCAAGAGGTTTTCTGCATATTTATTGTGTGACCTATTGTTTAGTTAAACTGTGTAACAGACGCCTTGTTAAGTAATAATGCTGACTGCCAGTAGGAATAAAACAACTTTTTGAGTTCAATCTACTCTCAGTCAAGGTCAAAAAGAGTTGGGACTAAACCCAGTGAGTTTTCAAAAGCTTACCCTAAATGTACAATATCAAAGTTCATAATTAAGGAAGCTCATTTAATCAGTCAGCTTCATGTTTGCACAGCAGTGGGAGTAATTATAACACCACTCATTCTTTCAGGTTGGCTTGAACACTTGACCTTATAAGCAAACTCCTTTTTTCCCCCCTCCTAAGATGCAAAGCCAAACCATTTGATTTTAACAAAACAGAGCTGTCAGTTTGACATTTCAAAGCACATTTAACTGCTTTCTTTCATTAAAAAGATAGTTTATCTTAAAAATAGAAATTTACAGGCTATTTCTACTAATTTTTTACCATGCAAAGATTATAAAAAAAAACAACAAAACTTTCTGCTTGCTTGACATTTTCTTCAGTTCATCAGTTGAACTGTATTTGTTCCAGCCTCCACAATACACAGAAATCCCCGAATTCATGCAAATGCCAGGATGCCTCAAGGGCACCGTTGCCTTGATATTCCTCTTACATCATGCCAGCATTCACTGACTCACATGGGGCCAAAGAATGTGAAATCCAAAAGGAGAACTACAATTGTTTTTCACAGTAGTCATGTGTGGGCAGATATTCAGTAAAAATAACCGCTCCCAGAAAGAGTAAAACAAATGGAAGAGGATCTCACCTCCCTTCTGTTGTCCCAGAATTAAGGTACTAGTCTAAAGCCAGTGTTTGCCTATTACAGTCAATAAAGAGTGACAGGCCCCTTTCAAAGGAGAACTCATTTTCCATTTCTTTGGCACTTAGTTTAGGACATGCACTAAAATATGTTTTCTCTCAGTCGGTAACAGGGGGAGACTATATGTTAACTTTGAGATCCCTAAAGTTACATAAGAGAAGTCTCATGCTGAGAATCTACATTGGAAAATCTGTCCCTGGGAAGCCCCAGTGCCGTAAGGGGATGTCTAAGAAATAGAAGAGGAAAGGAGGCCAGGAATTTAAGTGAGGCAAGTAATTAAATCCATGAAATTAGTCTCTAATTTGACGATTTGACTATCAAAATGGAGCAAAGGTAATAGTGGCATACTTCATAAAACAAGAGGAGTGGTTGATTGGTGACTGACTTCATGATTTCATTTTAGAATTATGTCTTGTTCATTCATTTTAGCTCTTTATTGAACAAAAATTGAAAGGTATGATAGTTCTGAATGTTTAGACATGTCAGTAGGTTTTACTGGAGAACTATCAAACTAGTGAATAAAAAAAGAAATAAAATCACATTGCAGTTGGCTGAAGTCAGTCTAAAAAGTTATAAAGTGAAGCTAACATCATGTTACAAGATGGTTAGTGAATTTCCAAAAGATCCACTGGTAGTTGTTATCTCAAAGTTTTGCAATTTTTAAAAACATTTGTAATACTTACAAACTGTATTTTAAACAGCTTGTTGTAACAGAGTTATTTTTGCTAATTCTGAGAAACTCAGAAACTAATTCTGAGCACTTATCATAATCAGTCACTATGGAGATAGAGAATAAAGTATTATTTACAGCAGTACAAGAAAGATATTTTTTTTTCATGAGAGGAGAACCTCTAATAGGACACAGTCAAAAATGAATTTATCTAGTTAAAATTACAAAAGTCCTTTTTCATCTCCATCATATTTAATGTACTGTGAAGAGTTACAGAGCCAGTCTAACTGTACAATCTCTTTCCTAGCAGTACAACATTCACACTCTACTAGCACCTAGAACATGCTCAATAATCTGAAATTAAAATTGTTACAGCCCTTTTTCTGAATTATCCATTGTTAAAGCTCTTAATGTCAGGGACAGTATCAGTACAGGGGTCCAAGTCGCGCACAGAAGGGATACTTAAAATTTTATCTTTTTTCCCTATCTGTATCTGCAGTAATCTCCTTTTTCTCCAAATTTCCCATTTTCTGATGTAACCTTACTTTAGTCTGTTTTACAGACTAGTATGCAGTCAAAGGCAACCTCTCAAAGCCCTTGAGCTCAGCTACATGAGAAGAGAAGACACAGAACCGAGACAGGAATTCTTTTCCTCAAATCTCGCCATTAGGTAAGCGCAGTTCTTGCTTTGCTTTGCTGCTGGGGGAGTTCTGTACAATAGTCCATGAAGAAGGCAGAGTCAAGTCCTAGATCTACTGAGATCATTTTATAGAGCCAGGATTTTATACATTCTTCCTATACATCAAACTGGGGGTGCGGTGTGGGACAGGGAGGGGAGAAACCCAAAGTATAGCATGTGCTAATATAGCAAATTAATGTCTAAAGCAAATACTTTGGCCTCATTTTGCTTAACAATGCTGCCAGCAGCAAGCAGTGCTGCCATAGATGCTTTGCCACAGCATTGTGTAGATCCGATCTAGAAATTTGATGCTCAGACATCCATTTTAAGTCCTTAATGCTCTCATCGTTCCCATAGAGTGATTCCTATTAAAGTACATTGACTTCTGCCTGAGACAAGTTTCCACCAAATTCCCACTGTCAAGATCCAGCAGAATAGAAATGGTATATTGCTAGATGATCTGAAATTCTGACTGAATTCTGGGATACAGTCTTGCTGTTATGAAATACGTCATAGAGAGTCCTAGGTGCTCTACAAAGTGGGAAAGCAGGCTACTGATTAAATGAAGGCAGTCACATTTTAGACACAAGCAATGTTGGAAAAGCTTAAAAAGTTGAGTTGGAGCAAGAAACTGATGAAGAATAGATTCCAGGTCAGAAAAATGAAAAGTAGGGTTTCCTTCTTTATCAGTATGAAATCCTGTTAAGGAAACACTAACTAAAGTAATTACTTTATTACTACTAGAGTAATAATTTGATCTTTAAAAAGTCTAATTTTCAAATTCTGAGATTACTTTCTTGGGGCTTAGTAGCACTTCACAAGGAAGTTCACGCTGTAGACTTCTATGAGTGTAAATATACCTAGCAGAGTCTTCAAAACCTTGTGATGGGGCCTCATGGGTTTGGGGATGGGTGGGTGGTTGGGTTCTTTTTTCCCCTCCAAAGACTACAAATCAAGAGGTTCTCATCTTACACCCCCACCTCAAAAAACCCAGACAACACCTCCCCCTACTTTTTTGCTGCCAGTCTCGTAAATCAAAAACTAAAAAACAATTTGGCTCTTTCTAGTTAAAAAGCCTCAAAAGACTACTTTGTGAGAGAAACTTGCTAACAATTTTGGTGATGTAACATGTTATACATAGGTCCAACAGACTCTCTCATGGCTCCTTTAGTGTTTCAGGAATAATGCATTCAAAACATTCTTGTTTGCACAGTGAGCAGATACTGCTCAATAAATAGAGATTCCAGTTTTATCAAGGAAGAAGAAACTGTATTTATAGGTACATTTTTTTTGCCATAAGACAGAAGATGCCATTTTTCTTTCCTTTTTCTTGCACCACAACTAGAAGACTTTATAACAAATATTATGGATAATCATAAATTTATGAGGATTTTCATCTAATGTGGTAAACTTCCTTGCTGGACTCTATATGATAATAAGGACCTTTATTGTATTTCATTTTATTTTTTAAGTTAATTGAGAGAAATTTCTATAGAACTATTGTGTTTTATAGTGTATGTTAATTCCTGGATTTGAAATGTGTATCACATAATATACACAAAACATATCCTAAGCCTAACAGGTACAGGAGTGGGCAGAATGATGTTTTACAAGTCTGATTTTATTGTAGGTAAAAATACATTGAACAAAACCTCACACAAAGCCTCTTAGGTGATATCATGGATGAACAACCTGGCTAAATCTAACAAATTTATTTTTCCTCTTTCAGACAAGATTTAGAATCCCATTCTGACCCCAACAAAAAGAAGAAAAGGAAAAAAAAAAAAAAAAGCATCTGATAAAAAAATAATACAACCACCAACTGGGAGTTGCTAACCTATAGTTTGCTCATTGAAATCACCACAGTACTGCTTGAGATGACAAATAGGAAGCATTTTACACGATTAGAAAGTCTTCTAAGCTGGAAATATAGATACTTGAGACAAAGTGTATTCCTGTACATCTATCTTATAGCAAAAGAACTCCTTTGATTCAAAAACATAGCTCTGATCCCCACCAGTCCTGGTCCAGTTATACGTGACTGACTCTATGTCCAGATCAGCTTTTTGAAGACTATTGCGGAATGGTGTTTTCAGTAAGAGCCTCAGAATTCCACAGACTAGGGGAGTAGCACACAAAGTTTCCTTACTCGCATAGCACTATGGTAGACCTTATACTCTGCATGTATTATGGGATGGTTTTTCAGCAAACCAGACGTGAAAACTGCCCACAAGTTGACCCCTTCCTTCTGTTGGCACCAGATTTACGGTTATAATTTAAACAGCACTGCTTTTCCTTTGTGTATCTCACAAGAATGAAATAAATGGAAACAAGACAACTGTGTTCCAGGTATTCTTTCATTTATAGGTAAGTATCAATTATTTTATATAAGCAGTCTGATTTTCAGAAGGATCAGGTTTTATGAGAGATACTAAGTTCAGTTTCTCCAAATGCAACACTTGGTTTCTCTGAGACACTGCTTAGAAAATTCTGCCCAGTACCTCCATACACATTCTCACTGCAAACACTAAACACCTACCTGTGGATGAGGAGATTCTGTACTTATCCATTCTAACTTTCTTGTGCAAACTGCTCAAGTAAATTAATAGCAGAGTAGAAAGAGAGCACCAACTGAGATACAACTCCCACAAGAGATCTGTTCTTCGGAGGCACTGTACTTTTAATCTTTATTTAGAACGCTGATTGTCTCTTACAAAATTATTAACAGATAATAATTCCACTGAAATTTTTCCCCCTGAATTTATCTGGTCTGCCACACAATAAGTTTTACAGCTGTGGCAGTATTATTTTTTCAAAAATGACACCATGTATGTGGCCTTCATCATTACCTAATCAAGTAAAAAGTAACTTCTTTTTGCATTAACTACAGAAGCTTATGCTTAATTGTTATTAAAAGAAGAAAGAGATAGTTTTTATTTACCTTTTTTTCTACCTACTTGAGGCAGTAATTCTAGGAAGCTGCAAATACTATAATTACATTATGACATTCATTATGTATTCTTACTTCAAAGAAGAAAAAAAATGCGTGAAGTAACATATCCTATTAATCACAGTGATTTGAATGCATCTAATCTTTTTCTATAATTTTGGCTGGAAATCTATTATAATGTCAAATACCATTAGTGAAGCCTTAGCTACTCAATATATGCAACACAAGTTCTTGCAAGAGGATTGACTTAACAGAGCTATAACACAATAAAAGGGCAGCAGCGACTGTGGCCTCTGCTCTCCAATTCAGTAACACGAAGAAAAAGCAAATTCACTAGGAGTTGTCAACTCTGAAACATCTCAGTTCAATATGAATTCACCAAAGATCAAATGGAAAAGGCTAATCTTGTTTTCTAGACACTTAAATCCCATTTTCCCAGGCAGATTTACCCCCTGGTTTGTCCAAATGTGTCTTAAACAGAATATCTTATTCTGAAGTGTCTTTTTTTTTCCTTTCTAATACAACAGGCACAATAGCACTGAATACATCAGTGTCACAGTTATTGTTTCCAAAGATTAGGCAGAAGGCCAGAAGACATCTACAGAAAGTAGAAACCATGTCACTAATACTCTTACAGTACATTTATATTTTATACAAATATTTACTTATACTTGTATATCAGAAATTTTCAGCTTGTTATCCTCCCTTACTTGAAATCATCCTGTATTGGTAGAAAGCAGCACTAACCTTTATTAGATCTGCAGGGGCCTTTAAGTCCTTTTTGCTTTTATTTAAATAAAAGATTGACAGGACTGCAGTTTTACTAATATTTGGTGGGTGTTTTGTAAACCAAATACCTCCTGCTGCTCAGCCATATGCATGCTACCAGAACAGTTAAAATATAATGAATAAAACCTGTAGCCAAAATTTTATTAAGATGAGTTACCTATTTAAATCCCATATTTGTAGAATCTTTATAACTGCAGTTTTTCTGTAGGTATTTTCCTCTTTTGGCATGTGATATTTAACTTCGAAACCATTGCTTTGTTCTACTCTAAATATTTGCTTTCTCCATTTCCATCAATTTTTCTGTTTCCCTTCAGCAAGGTTTCTTTTTTTTCTCCAATTCAGAGACCAAAGTGTTAAAATGAATTAAGAATCTATGTTGTACATACGTAGCAGAAAAGTTTACCAAGTTTTTATCTGTGAATCTGATTCAAGTCACAGTGTTATAAGAAGTTCCAGTTTGGATATAATTTAAAGCCTTGTGTTCATTATTTGTTTAAAAAATAATAATAAAAAACAATAAAGATGATATTCCAATACTAGTGTAATCCAAGGTTTACTAAAAATCAGTAACAAAATTTTTCACTGTCCTGAGTGAGGAAGTGTTTCATCCCTAGTGTTTTGCTTTTTAGGCAGAACAGTACACAATGAAGAAATCTGTAGACATTCTGGTTTTCAAATGCCTTGGCAAAATTGATAGCAACATAGCTCCAGCATTTTGTGTTGCAAAAACAATCTCCGATTCCCCATCGAGTTCAGTCCTGTATTGAAATCAAGGGAAGTGCTCCTTTTCCAACTTGGCATACTAAGCAACATATCTTTCTATTTCTTCATTCTATAGGAATGAAAATGTAATTTAAGGACAAGATGAGGCTTACAGTAAGTTGATTCTGTCATTACAAAAATGCTTTCTTTTCTATTTAAAAATTACTACTTATTTTGAATAGAAGAAAGTAAGCCAAGAATCTAGGCAGGTAATGCTATTTTAACAAACAGCTCCCACAAAAATACTCCTTTTTAAAAGGTGGTAACTTACAGGTTTGTGCATTCAGAAAGGGAGGACAAGGCTTAGCTGGTTGTTTTCCCTCTGTTAAAACAGGACTTTTTCCCTCTCACCCCCATCACAACTGATGGAGCAGGGAAACAACGTCATATATAATTGTATGCCTCTGGAAATATTTACATTTAGTTCTGAAAACAAAACAAAAAAATACCAACACTCACGCCCCCTCGCCTCCCCGCCCCCGAAAGGAAAGAAGCGGAGGAGGAAAGAAGCGGAAATATTCCTCTTCTCGCAAATAAAATACGTAGCTTAATGTTTTGTTTTATCTTGCAATGCTGAAGAGGAACAGGAATAACGAATACTATATAATAGGGGGAAATTGGCTATAAACCAAGGATTTTTCTCTCCAGATATGTAGCATTTACTAGACTAAGATTATTGGTTTTCCTGTTAAAAGAAATTTAACAATTCCTCTTTGAACCTAATATCACAAATTTGTAAAGGTGATTTAGCAGGGTTTGCAAAGGCATAAAACTTCATCAGAAGCAGGGAATTCATACCAGCCTTTGTAAAATCTCGAACAATACAGCTAGAGCTGACTACCAGGAACATGCAGCAAGCCAATACAGAGCGTGAACCGAAAACCAAAATGACATATTACCAAGGTTCTTTTCCTTGCTACCACAGGAAATGTTGTCTTTATCCAAAATGCCAGTTCTTGTATAATCAAGTCCTATGTTCCAGACGCATGCAAAAACACCACTCATTTCTATCAGTAGGGAAGTACCACTACATGACAAAGCAAGTGGTAAGTACAAATTGAGAAAGGTGAAAGTCTATTATTTTCAGGGGTAACAGACAGTGTACCACCTTAGCCCAAAAACATAAGATCCAGGAGTTTATAATATTACAGAATCACAGAACGGTCAGCACTGGAAGGAACCTCTGGAGATCATCCAGTCCAACCCCCTCCTAAGGCAGGTTCACCTACAGCAGGTTGCACAGAGTCACGTCCAGGCAGGTTTTGAATGCCTCCAGAAAAGGAGGCTCTACAACCTCTCTGGGCAGCCTGAGAGACTGTACATTTAGTTGTAAAGTTGCATATTAAGTCATTTTAATGACATTACTCTGACCAGACAGAGAAAAAGTGTGAAGTGTATAATTTAGCATTGTCAAGAAAACATGATCAAATGTAATACTAGCTAATTGTTTTGTGTGATTCTGAATTGAATTCGGATTTGTCAAAAATCAGAAAGTCAAACACTTTCTGGTTCTGGAAAAATGGGAAAAATGCAAGGAAGAAACAAACCAGCAAAAGTATTGGGCAGAATACAGTAAGAAAATTAATAAACTAGTAATTAATAAAAGGTGTTTTTAGTTAAGACAAAAGCAAAAAAAAAGAAAAAAAAAACAACCCAAAACCCCAGCAGTTGACAGATGAAAAGATCTTTATGTTTCCCATTTAATAAAAATGAAATAAAGCAACTATTTCATCTCTCTCATTGCCACAGTATTTTAACTTACATTACTAAGGAATGAGAACCAAGCGAAGAGACAAGAATAATAATAGTAATAACTCAGGCAGCATGTATCAAATTAGATGAGTTATTTTGCTCCTATGTAACAGACATGACTAGAATTTTTTTTATTTTCTATTTTTTAAAAGTGGATATGAAACATATTGTTGTCCAAACAGGATAATTATGAAACCTATGTAAAATGTCAGTGAAGGAAACTAGCAAGGACTTGAAAGAATCTGAGCGCCTTTTTTTTTTTTTTAAGATGCAAAAGTCTGTTTGATGCAATACACTAATCATTTTAAAACTAGTTGATCAAATCAACATATAATTGCCTTCATGGATGATATAGCCTGTATAGGTTAAGTGAGAAACGTTTAAGAATTCTTGTATCACTCATACCACTAAATAAAGTCACTGCCTACCATCCCAACCTAACAGCCACCAGAATACACAACAGGCTGCATCACACCCCAAAAAAATGTTTTTGCAATAATAACCCATTTGAGCCAGAAGTGACCGAGAAGCAATAAACACCAAACCCATAAAGCCTTTTGCAGACAGCTGTATCCTCAAAGTATGTTTCTTTTTCAGAGAGGTAAGGTATTGTTTTCCAGACATAAATTCTGACACAATATACAAAATGTTTTCCTACTTTCTGTTTTCCTGTTAGGCACCCTCAAATATTCCTGAAATAGATGTAGCTTGTACGTTGAGTGAAAAATACTGGGGAAAAAGAAGTCTGTCTAGCCTGCCATCTTGACCCTTACAGTGACCAACAGCAGGTTCCTGAGGAAGATGAAGGCAAGCACATAGCTATACTTCCCCAGAATATTTTCTAGACCTCAGTAAGATGCAGCTCAAAACCTTCTTGAGCAGAAACATTATCTTTTTTTATGTAACAGTTCTTAAGTTGTTTTTCTTCCAGGAATCCGAACCGTTACCCTTTGAGATCATGTACATTTTCACTATCCATAACACCATGTGGCAGCTTAATAATATGTTGTGCAAAAAATCATCTTCCATGGTTTGCTCTGAACATCACTGGCTTTATTTCACATCTCTCATTCTTATGGTGGAACTGAAATAAATCCCCATCCACTTTCTCCTCTACACTGCTGATTTTGTAAACCTCCTTCCATATACCCCTTAATTTTCTTTATTTTTTCCCCCTGAAGGTTCCTGGTCAGTATACTTTTTCTTCAGGCAGAAGCTAGTTTTATACACTTGACTGTCTTTGTCATCCTTCTCTAAACCTTTTTTTCCATCCATAACTGATATGAAGAAAAAAAGGACTGCATACAGTTTTTTTATGTTTCTTGCAGATTTAAATCATCACAGTGGTGTTTTCTATTTAATTCCTCTATTACATTCCTAATAATTCTTAATATTGATTTCTTTCAGTATTAATCATTAAGTTAAGGAATATTCCTTATATGATTGCAAAAATTTGCTCCCAAAGAGAAATCTAAACAAACCAACCAACCAAAACCTAAACCAAAGAAAAAATGCTTTCATATTGCAAGTCATACAGCTTTTTATGCTAAGCCTATGGCTCAATGTAGAGTTACAGATGCTATACTTGACTTAAGAATTTAAAAGTAAAGATTAAGTGATGTTTTAAGGAAAGTGCCTAATTTGCTAGTATCACAAAACCTGCCTTTGCTAAGAGGTAGCTTTAGCATTCTCAGGATAGCATTCTACTGCTGCAGTGACTTGTTCTTCATAAAGTCTTCTGACTCATACCGACCATCCAGAACCTTTTTAAGCACAAGCTTCTTAAGAAATAAAGACATGCTTTTTCTACAATACTTTAGACATCCACTCTATGGAGAAGAAAAGACCCAAAACTGCACCATAGTACCTGAAGGGCGTTACCAGTACTATTGCTGCCAGAATAAGATTGGGTGCTACCGTTCCCATCTCTTTTTCCCCGTTACGCCACGTTGTGCTATGTAATGGATAGTAACTTATATTAAACCCCTGTAGGAACCAAGGCAAGACAAATACACTTGTAGTAGCACATTCACCTTCCGTAAGCGCTGAATATCAGTCAGAGACAGTTTCACCTGACAAGCAACTGACAGTGACATCTGTCAAAGTAATTCAACTGACGGCCATTTGCGGAAAATTACATTCATAGGCAAAGATGTGTATATGTAAGATAAAATATTCAGTTGGGTTTGTGGTTAAGATGGTCGTTTGCTGCTGCCAGCTCTCAAAAGATTTATGGTTTTCAGTTGAGTTCTCTATGACACCATAAAAGATCACTGTAAATGTTCTTCACTTTGAATTTAAGGTTAGTTAGTCTTAACTGACCAAGTAAGACGCAGTCTTGCTGCAAGCCCAATATTGCCTTTACTTCAGGCATTTGTCTTCAGAAAGCTTAAAACAAACAAAAAACCAATGGAAGTTAAGAAATGAGAATGCTTAATCTGGCAGAAATATAAAATGACCAGAAAACTAAAGCAAGCACTAATGAGAATAAGACATCTACTTGTAATTACTGAGCATGACAATCACTACAAGTCCTCTAGTTAGATCTAGATACCTTTTTTGAGGACATTTCCTGGGTTACAAAACTCAAGGTAACAAAGTCTTACAGACTGTGTTATATGTTCATCTGATCAGATTTAAGTCTGGGAAACTAGAATATTTTTTATTCCTTCCCCCCTCCCACTCCCGGTAAAGCTTCCTAGAAAAAACAAAATATTTACTCACTAGTACTACGTGCATTTATTTATTTATTTTTTACCAGGTGACCTTGCTTTCATATCTGAAAAAATACAAAATGTGTGGCAAGGATAGGAAAGGCATGTTTTCCTTCTTTAAAAAGGTATAGATACGAACATACCATATTTACTAGTACTTCTTGGCATCAAAATACTCAGAAAAAGAGGCTATAAAACAGAAAACATTTGTTATTGTTTAAGCCCGTAGCACTCAAACCTGTAAGTAATATGGACTCAGGAATTTCAGTACAATTTCTGCGCATTTCAGATAAGAACTCTAGCTATATTAATTACCAAGCTGCCAGTTGTGGCTTCCTGTGCTTGCCACTTCTCTGCCTCTCTTTTTCAGCTGTCCAGCATGGAACATACATGCAAATATAGTTTAAGTTACATAAATGGATCCACACGCACTGTTGAACTAGCAAGCTAATTTGTCCAAGTGAGTAGCAACCAATAAGCATGTAATAAGCCTCATTTCTGCAACTCTTTAATTCTTGATTAGTATTTGAAGTGCCTCTGAGGCTCCACCTAGCAAGAAGAGTCTGAAATTAATACTAAAACTGTGAACTATCTAGAAGTGGAATATAATTATATAAAAAAATTACAGTCAAGAGCATCTCTTACCTTTTTTGAATTGGAATCCTATGGCATAAAATACTAATACATGTAAACATATTTAAACTACACATTATGCAAAAATTGACCAGTATGGGAAGTGTTTTATGGTGGCAATAATATCTGTGGTCATGAAGTCTTTTCCACTCACTTATTCTAACATAACCATTTCAGAGTAACTAACAGCTGCTACAGAATGAAAATGCTCGAGTAACGTGGTCTTCCAAAAATTCATTTCACAACCGATTCCCTTGGCTGAGATCACTGTATTGCATTGCGTTCTGCCTGCACTTGGTGAGCAGTGTTGTTCCAGATGAATGCATGTGTCACAGAGACATGACTGCTCATGCAATGTGATGCTACAGGGAAGGTTGGGCAGTGGGGTGCAGAGAAAAAGGAAGTATTCATTCCTGCTAAAAGTAAGGAAACATAAACTTATATTCAGGTTATCATCTACCCAGAGATTTATGTCTGCTGGAGTAGGATAGGAAACTATGGTACAGTTTTGTAACAGGTGAAGCACAAGGCTAATACAAAAGACAGTTTAGCAATTCTAAAAGAGGAAAGCAACTGCTATGTTTGACTCTGTAGTAAAAATAATGGTTTTATTTGTTTAGTAACCACCATAACAGTTGGATTGCATATGGTCTGTATTAAACAAAATAGGAAAGAGGACAAAACTCTGAAGCTGCCTGCCACAACTCTGCAGGCAGTAATACGTTGGAACATACCACACACACCTGCTAGCAGGACTGTGCAGACAGAGACACTTCAAGATCTTAAAGCGTCCATAAGAGGGAAGTCTTAAAATTCACCTTGAAAATCCTCTTTCTGCAAATACAGAAAAAACCAAATATGAATATGTTTCTCCTAACTGAGCATCTGACCATATTTTCCAAATTCTAATGGAAAAGGAAGTATAAAGCAAAAGACTCCATTGTACTAAGAAGAGTGTCAATTTTCCATTTGAAGACAAGGTAGAACAGCTAGACAGAAGTCACACTGTCAGTACAAGAGGTGGTAAATGCAATGCAAATAAGAGCATAATGAGAAAAATACAACTAATGAAACACAAACTCCCCCTTGCCTCCTCCTGGTTTTCTGTTTTCTAATTCTAAGAGTCTGAGATAACAGTGAGAGAACTGAAAATGGGAAGAAATATTTTCAAATCACTATCATGAGATGATTTACTGTATATGAATCACTAGTAAGTATTAAAAGAAGTGATGGTAACAGCATTAAGGAGCAGGCCGTTAAGAAAACCAAAGTACAACACTGTTAGCTCATGAGTTAATGAACTCCAGTTTACTGGATGTAGTCTCTAAAAGACACAGAAAAGATCCTGTAGGTATCTGTTGCATACTGCCTAACCCAAAGATTAGAATGATTTATTGCTTAAGCATCCATGATATATGGGGTAAAGGAGTTATCAGGGCACTCTATTTAGGTTATATATGCTAGAATCCTATATAGTAAATAATTAGAATTTTTTACAAACTCTAGATAATTTTCTAGTACAAACAGAATCAGGTCCAACATACAGTCTTTCCAAGAGACTGCAGATTAAACACCAAGCCAGAAACTTGTTACCTAGGGACCAATAAGTATGGCCTGTTTATATTATGGATGAACAGAGGACATTGCTAAGCAACACCCTCTCACTCATTCTCGTATATCACATACACACTACATCAAAAGGACTAAATGTTCAGTGATCTTGGTACAATGAGCCAAAGTTAGTAGTAGGCTAGCAGTACTACTCCCAAGGGACATGAGTGTTTATTTGCTATGTGGGCCTGGAACTTGGGTCATATTCCTAGGCATAAAATGACAAATAGCTTTACAATTATGGGTATTTTCCAAAGTGAAAAACAGCCCACATGGTCAACAGACTACTGGACTTTCTTTAAAACTAAATGGTAATTTAAAGTCAGCACTGACCTGTAAGTCCTCATACCTTCAAGGAAATTTAATAGCTGGATCTAATCTATGAAGGACTAAAAGCCATGTATAAAAGAGATAAAACATTGTCAGCTGTAATAATTAAAGTTAAGCTGTGACAATCAGTAAACGCAGGCATGCCATGTCTGCCTCAGAATTACAATTAACCTGGTTATCTTAAGTAACTGACTTTTCATCTTACATTTTCCATGTAAGACTACACTAGAATCTACTGCTAAAGTGTCATGCTATGCAAATAAGACGTAGTTAGAAAAGCACATTATATTCCAATTTACAGCAGTTTTCTGTATCAAAGGCAACATAACGATACCATTGAAACAAATTAGATAGCAATGTGGATAATTTACAAACTGCATACAGAACTGCATCCTAGTTCTACCTTTAGCCAGTTTGGATATAACAGAAACTTCAAGGGGACAGAGACCTTTTAATACATACATTCAACCCCTCTGTTTGGAGCTGTTGTTTAACCACATGAACAGGCCTTTTTCAATTCAATTCAGTTGCAGGCCTTTACATAAAAAAAAGGATATTTAGCTTAATGAAATTAATGAAGCTATTTTGCTGAAGTTTACTTGGGATAACTTGAGCAAAAGTAAGAACTGAAGCATTAATAAATAATTTACAACAAGGTATAGTCATGAATTAAACTTATTTGCTTTACATAACTACTTCTATTTAGAGTCACATTCAATAGTGATGATGCTTTTTCTTTCTACCCCTTCATTGGTCCTTGAGAAGAATATATAAAAGCTTTAATAGTCAAACCATGCTTTTCTTTAGTCCCCCTTTCCATTAGAAAGGGTTAAAAAAAATTAAAAAAAAAAAAAGGAAGTGCGTGAAAAATTTGAGAAGGAAATAGCTCAGAGATTGGGCCCACATAAAAAAGCTTCGAATAATGTAATTGGCTTATATGCTAAATCAGCACATAACTGGAGCAATACGGACACTCCATTTCTTCAGAATATCCATTAAACACCGAGTCTGGATGACTTATTCTGGAATTGCTACAAGGTCCCAGGTGTAATCTCTTATCCCAATCACACTTCAACATGACTTGCCTACTGTATGTCGTCATGTTTCAGCTGTACACAGTGAAAGAGACCAACATAGCTGCAGAAGAGCAGCTCTTCGCAGGAGTAATGTCAAGGAAAGCTTTCTGCTCAGAATTTAAAATAAGTTTATATTATGAACAACTGACGGATAAAGAACCTCACTGTTCCCATCAACCCACCGTTTGCTAGTTTCACAACAAAATCTGTTTTTCGCTTTTAAGACCCAATTTTGCTACCAGCCTCCATTTAACAACTCTTTTGCCTGTATATTGCTAACAGGGCTCTTAGTAGCATAGCAGTACTCTACCAAAAAAGGTATGTTATAAGAACTTAACACAGACCCCAAAGGCAAGGGAGAGACTCAACTCACCATAAAAATGTCATTGCCAAGAGCCCTGAGAGACCATCACACAGTCGATAGCATACTTTATTTAAAGAGTTAAAATATTGCTTAGATCACACTCAAGACTGGAAAGGAGACTGCACTAAAATACCTGTTTGTGTTCAAATTTTTAGCATTTTTTTGGATTAATTGTCTTTGCTGCCTGATCCAGCAGCTGCAGTGATAAATTCCAGATAATTTGGCAAAATCTTTTCTTGCATATGAGAGATACCTGAAGTTAACCAAACGAAGTTCTTTTCTCAGGTAACACACGTAAGTTATTTATGTACACTGCCCATAGCAAGGGGGTTGGAACTAGGTGATCTTTAAGGTCCCTTCCAACACAACCCATTCTATGATTATTGTAAGCTGAGATTTTATGGAACATGGAAAAACCAGCAAGGCTAATTACCATACGCAAAGCTGCACATGTCATTATAACCATGAAGATAAATACGATCTTTGAAATCAGTTTAGGCTACTGCTTACACAGTAACCTAAAGCAACAAATTATTAGGCAAGTGTATCATTCATTCCTGAGAGCTTGATTGCGACAGTGCATTTTTTATTCACACTCTGAAAGGCCAAGCAGTGCCTGCAAGGTACTGTTTTTTAAAGGAATTTTTAAAATAATTACTATCCAGAAAAAAGTCACATAAAGCTGCAGGGGAACAGCACAGGCACATTCAGAAGGTTTTGAAATGGCCAAACTTTATGTACACAGAAAGGCTAAACATTTCTTGTTTCTGGGTCACAGGCGATCAAGACCTTTGCCCTTCAAGTGATAGATCTCTTACACAGGCAAATTACTTACACTGCAATACTTCATAAACAACAGAAGCCCTAAGTGTCCCACCAGGCATTACAAATAGGGTGGGGTTACACGTGGGATAGATTTGATTTGGATGGAAATGAGCCTCCCTGGGAAGTCTGCTTAAGCCTTTTAAATAAGCCTCAGCAATGGCATGATGATTTTGGTTTAGAATTGTAGATAATGATGCTGGTCTTTTGTTTTAGGAACTTAGCAGTGTGAGTCAGCATAAAAATTAAATTTAGATTTTTTTTTTTTTTTTTTTTTTTTAATTAGAAATACCACACAGTAGATGAAAAAGAAAATACATTAGCTCTCCATCTCTAATTTGGTAAAGTGACTCTTCTTTTAGCTGAATTCAGTGTTTCACTGCTTTCCCCTTATATGGTAATAAATAAATACTTACAATCTGATGTGGAAACAGAAGAAAAATGCCAATTAGAATAACAGTGTATCTAGGTATGGTCAATTCATATCGCCACTCAGTCCTGAAGCATCTTCTTAGTTTTATGTATTCAATAGCCCAAAATAAGAAAACGTACATTTTAAGGGGCAAGTAGAAGCCCATGTTTTCACCAGAAGAAAGGAAGAGTCACTCTAATTATTTCACTTTTCCCCAGCTAATAATATGCATATATAACCCTGTCATATTTCAATAAAGTGAGAAATAGGATGGTTCCTGTTGGAACCACTCCCTCTCACCCTTTAAGTTGCATTCTCTTTCATTTATTTCTCCTTCAATTCAGTGTCTTCAGGAAACACCCTACATCCCCAATAACTGATATGCCAATATCCAGTACTCTATATTCAGAGGGATAAACAGAAAGAAGGTGCAGGATAACTGGCTATGATTCAGTAGCACTTCACTCAACTTAGAAAGAGCAAGCTAGTGTTAAAAAAACAAGCAACCAACAAAGAAAAGAAAATCTTCCTTTCCCTTTGCTATTTTAATGCTTAGTATGTGTTAGAACACTAACAATAAACAAATGTTAAAGTATGCTCCAGCCATATTAAACACATCAATATATGTAGAGTCATGGGCATTTACCCCAGATGCAAAAGTCACAAGATTCCTTCTTCCCCTCAGGAGGGTAATAAGTCACCAAATTCAGCCGATACATAGAACTGTTTTTCTAGAGCTGAAAGAGCTTCTGAAACTGCTACTAAAGGTTTATTTGGCCAAAAACAGAGAGCAGAATTTTAAAAAAATCTTGTGAATGGAGAACTCATTTGGGAGATGGGAGGCTGACACCATATCCTTTTTCCAAGGTTTAGGCAACAGGAACCAGGCTTCCTCCTTGGGTAGGTAATACAAAGTTAGATGCTTATTGTTTGACTCAGTTTTACTCAAAGCTTAGCGCTGATATTTTGAAAAGAATGTCCTAAATATCTTAATATCATTATGGCATTAGTGAGATGTTTAGGAAATATATGCAATAAAGACTCGGTTTTTCCTGTGCTTAATTTGAGAATAAATGTTTTTTCTCTCTCTGTCAGATGCTGAGACTTGTTTATTTTAAAAACTCTGGCCTTTTGTAAAAGGAAAAAAAGAAAAGCTTATCTAACAGACAGAGGTAATTGAATTCTAGCAGTTAAGTGGTAAGTCTCATTTATGTTACTCTTCCTAAATCTAAATTATCACAGAAAATCATTAGGTAATTTTTGCAGTTATCTCTAATGTAGCATTTGTGTCATGAGTGCCTGGTACTGTTTGGTTCCTCCTATTCTACTACCCAGTTCAGATATTACAATGGTCTATAATTTTGTTACTAATCTTCCTTTAAAAGAAATCCACATAGCTGATCAACTTGTGATTTAATATTCATTTTGTACATCTAACTAAAAGAGGAAGTTTGTCCAAGTTTTTGATAATGTTTATAAAGCTCTTTGAAAATAGTACAGCATTTAGCCACAGGCTTTTAGGTAAAACTTCCCTTTTTATTTCACATAAAACCTTTTCATCTGTAAGACCTTATGGCAACTACACTTAAGACTTGAGCAATATAGATGAACATAACCTTTTCTGTAGGTATGGAAATTAAAAGCATTTTGTTTGTTATCAATTTTTTTAATTTAGAAGATGAGTACTTTTGAAACTGTATAAGATATCAATTTGAAAGAAACACATGATCACTACATAGTAGGAGTCTCCTAAGATAACATACTAGGTTTGAGCAATATTTTGAGCTTTATAAAGTTCTTAACTTTTTTAACACCAATTTAACTTCGTGACATTCAAAACAATGAGTTCTCACACTATTAGATTTCATTAGAGTTAAGAGTTATCTAGTTTCTGAGTATGTCTTTACATTGTGTGTCATTCATATGTCTTTCATTATGCAAAGGTCAACAGCATTATGCTAGAAATGAAATTTAAATAGATGTAACAATATTAGACACTGCAATAAGAAATAGTCCAGTCCCAAAAAGGACGAACCCGCACTTGCCTAAAGGAATAAAGTATTACTTAACATATTTCGTAGTTCATCTTTAGAGTTGAAATGGTCATAAGATCCTTTTTTATGTCAAGGAAATGTCACTTTAAAAATTGTGTTAATAAGATATCTCTGAAATAGACCATTCCAATATAAATATGATATTTATGAGCAAGAAATATCTGGAAGATTATGTACTTTACACTATCCAAAACTGAGCTGTCTTTCATTTTTTGGTTTTGCTAACTTAAAAGGAAAAAGTGAATAAATTGGAACTGTTTAACAGGAGAGATAACAGGAGGAAGACATGGTAGCCTTTGGAAACTGCTGCAAAGATGAATAGAATAATCTATTTTCTTTGTTCTCAGGAATAAGACAAGAAGTAACAGTTCTGCATGGCGAAAAGGAAGACAGAGGCTAGAAATTTTCTAAGAACTCAGCACCATAACAGATTACTTGGAAAAGCTGTGAATTCTTGAGCTCTGGAGGTTTTTAAGAGCATTGCTAGACAAACTTCAGTTAAGAATGCCACAAATTAGTTGATCCTCTCTGAGTGCTAAGGACTGCATTAATTGACCTCAACCTTCTTATATCTCTATTGCCTAAAATAACTATAACCAGGAGATTTTTTTTCCTAAATAAAATGAATAAAGTTCAAATAATAACAAATGAAGGCTTAAAGTCTTAGGTCTTTAAAATAATTGCTTTTTAAAATTAAATGCTGACATAAAACCACAACACAAATATTGTAAAAACCAATTCAACAGAATTTTTCCAAAGTGATTTCAAAAGAAAAAAAGTTAACCAAGTATTAAAATCAAAAATTATCTAAATTTCCCACAATGTTTAGCTATATGCAAGATGTCTTAAAACTCCTAATAACTTTTGTTTCTTGCTGCTTCCTTTATGGACTGAAATGTCCCATCAAATTCTCATGATAATACTACATTTTTTCTTGTTGCAGTCTATTTATTCTGTAGTATGACACATAGCATTATCTGTTACTCAAATAGCTTGTAGCAATGCTAAAAATGTTTAATTATCCCTAAATTAGTTTAATCCACACATAAAGTGCTTGAACACTTTAAGCAATTCCAAGCTTTTTTAAGAGACGCCAGTTTTAAAATGCATTTCCTAACCCATTGATTTCAGTTGTGTATTTACTAGCTACATTACATTTTACATCTGTTATCCAAGTTGGCTGAATTTCTCTTTCTGAGTTTTACCTCTTTATTAAATACTGAAGGGAGATGTGTGCTTATCCAAGAGACTTTAGTCATAAGTCTCCCTCCTCAATGAAGGCATTGCCTTGCAATTTCAGACCACATAAAAACTGGTAAGAGAACTGGGTTTAAACAAAGTGAATGATTCTTGCATACGGATGTCCCACTGCAAAGATCATAAAAATTTAGCATAGCGACAGTCTCTCTGTCCATTAAGATCTGCTAAAGGCTTATGGCCCACACAGTGCTATTGTATGAGAACAGGATAGCCATCATGGCCTTTTCAGTGCCAGGAAATTTATTTTTACATGATAAAAAGCATTATGTTTCATTTACTTATTACTATAATGCTGAACACGAGCCACAAAACCCTACAGACTGGTAAATCTTACACTTTTCTTGCAAGTAAAAATTTTGATAGCTCTAAACTCCATACGATTTCAGTGTTATTACCTCAGTTATTGACTAAAAATTAAGCAGAATTTGTTATTTTAACACATGAATTAAACACAGGTATGCTTTACATGATGTACTAGTAGATGGTGATATGGTAAGGATGGCACACATGAATACCAACAGAGTATCAGATAAATGGAACCTGAATCTTAGGTCTTTTTCTTCTAGGTTGATAGCCTCTGAAGTATTTTTAAATAAATAAAGTGAGCACCTGCAAGGACAACATACAAGGGAACAATTTAAAAAGGAATAACAGTGTCTTCAGAGGCTTTCTTTTATCTGATTCAGGAATAGCGTATTCCAAAATGAACTGAAGCAGGTATGCCTCTTTCACCAAAGAGTACTCAGACA
This sequence comes from Ibycter americanus, assembly GCA_035590275.1. NCBI lineage: Eukaryota > Metazoa > Chordata > Aves > Falconiformes > Falconidae > Ibycter > Ibycter americanus. The sequence continues at coordinate 1,096,838 of JAVJGI010000001.1, forward strand.
ATCAATGAAAGATTACTCGTTTCCCTTTCTAGCTCTCATTTCCCACACATTCCCCTAACTGTATTGCTGTATACATAACATTTGCAGAAGTTTTAGCACAAGAATTACTATTAACTCTTACTAAAGAAACAGTTGGCTTTTTTTAGCATATCAGAGTTGTTTAATGAGATAATAACATTTTAAAATTCAGAAACAAGTTTCCTCTTTATTGTATTTAACACCAGGTCCTTCCCTTCTTACTGCAAATGCAAATACATTTGGACCAAGTGTTTTGGTATCTTTTTTTCTAGGTAGTGTTTTTGGCCAAAATTTTGCCTGCACTTAAATATCCCACACTGTTAAGCTGTATAGGATGTAATAATAATAGCACTGACCCTGACAAAATAAGAGATTACATTTTGCTTTCTTGTGATCTCTGCCACTGAACTTTTCTGATAAGTATCTACTCCTGATCCGTGAAAATCTGCTTGCACAGAAGTAAATTCAATATAAAAAACCCTTAAAACCAAAAAACATATCAAAATAGAAAAAAAAATGTTTAACAACCATACCAATGTTTGTTAATTAAATGCTAGCCAGCCAGGTCTGCAGATGAGGTGGGGAGGGAAATCAAACTACTACTTTCTGTGTATCCTTTCCCAATGTCTAAACTTTAGCTGCTTGCCACAAAAGAGAAAAAAAGTCAAAGTAAAGATTACAGATGGGTACATTTTACACATTTAAAGTTGCCTTTTCATAGTGTGCTTTGTATTAATTTGTCAAATCCACTGAGCAGGGAACAATGCAGTAATTACTTATGTTTTCAGGTTCCAAATTTTTAATAAGAGTAGAAAACATGACAACAACCTAAAAATAGTTATCAACACTACAATGCCAAAGAAGAAAAACACCTTTCTAATGATCATATTTCCACTCTGAGAAGAAAAAAAGGATACTTTTCACAGGAAGATTTAATTTCATTTAATTTTTTCTCTTCACTTACTCCGTTAGTTTTCCTCCAGTTACTAATTGTCAACTGAAGTATAGTTTCTTTCACTTGCCCACCCAACTTCTGTCACTTTAAAAAACCATCCCACTAACTAAAACTAATTAGAGCACTCAAATTACATTAGAAAGTATCTGCTACACCTATTCAAAATTCTTTTAAAGGCAAGTGTATCAAAGTACTATGATTGCTTGCATTTTGACCCAATCACCAAATCCCAGAGGATTAACATGACTTTTTACAGTTCCAGAAATTACCCTGGATCTCATTCTATCAACCTCCTAATTCCAGAGATATACTCACGAATTAAAAGTTGTCAGAAGGAAGGGAAAAATTGCTTTGAAAGTCTCTAGATGGCACCTATTTAAATTATTACTGTTACACCTATTATTACTGTTTCCCACTTGTAAAATCATATTTCTGTAAGAACAATCACCATTAGTAAATTATGTAGTGCTGGACATCAGAAAATAGTAAGACACATTCACTGAGGTGAAGTGGTTTCAGTAACATCTGTCTAGTTAAAACGTTATTATACAGAACAAGGTAATAAACTTGACTGATTTCAGTGGTTTAGAAAGAGAAAATGTCGGCCAAACTGTAAGATGGTGCGTTTGTCTTAACATCAAGAGAGCTGTATTGATTTTACTTGCAAATTGTCAGTATGTCGTTAACAATATGTTCACTCCAGTTGATCTAGTTTCACATTACAGAAACATCACTCCTTCAGAAACACTTAATTATACTTCTTTTTCACATAAGCATATTCCTTGTTCACGATTGTAACATTACTTTTCCCTCCATTTTTCCATTTCATGCTTTTCCCCTACTTCCCCACCTAAAGGTTCTAAGAAGTAAACAAAGCACTTACATGAGAAAACAAATATTCATTAAAGTACCATGTATCACAAGACTTCTTGCTACTGAAATAAGAACTTTACCAAAGAGTATAATAAAATCAGGTCCTAAATGCACACGTCTACGTGAAGAAATGCTTTCTCAACAACCTATAGACTAATTCCTTTTAGGCTTTTTCTAAACTCCTTTTACACTCGTGACAGCAGAACTCTTGTCATCAGAAGAAATATTATCAACATTAGTTTATGATATTATTAAATATCACCTTCATGATTAAAACCCAGTTGGTTTAGAACAGTCTAAAACAGATTACGTACAATTTGATATTCATCCAGTGACTAGATCAAGTTTCTTTAAAAAAAGCAAAATTATTGTCCAAACGTCTTTTTTCCCCCAAGTTGAATTCATATGTTCTGGCAGCATTTTAATTGAAAAATGATACAGATATAAGCCATTTCTGGCACCATAATTTCTCCTACACAGAGTGTTGACTCTCTGTTTATGTTAGGTGTCATCTCACTTTTTTTCTAGAGTACTGAAATATTAAGCAATTGAAATACTAATAATAAAAAAAGAGATTCTGGAAGCCAAATTCCTCTGCAACTAGTACAAAGAAATGAGAGTACCGATATTGAAACACATTTAAGGTAAACAGCTATCAAAATTCACAAGCACTTCTTTATCTTACTCCTACATACTCCCTACAGCTTCTATGTTACATAGCCACAACTTTACAGTAACGAGTAAAGAGGAAGAAAAATTTAGCAAAACACACTGACAGAAGGCACTGCTAAAGTAGGTTGTTTTTCAGGAAATGTAAACCCCCCTGTGTGACTACTATGTTAGAGGTAAAACAACAACAGCTTTTATACAAAGTAAGTAATACTTTAGTCTAGCCCTAGATGGATATTATTCAATCCTTACATAGACATAGACTGTAAGACACAAAAAGAATTCGCAACATGCATATCCAACCTTCTATAGAAGAGATTGTTGTATCAGTCAAGCAACTAATCGATGGAGATAATGGCCAGCCAGAAAACTTGACTGCAGAAGTGTGCTGATCGCACTACAGCTGGGCAGCAGTACTTCATCAGCACACAGGAACTGGGAGTAGGTGTCAACACCTGAATCTTCCTCTCCATGCTGCTCAGGAGAAACTGTGATTGACTGGAACAGGAGATCAGATTAAGGACAGCTGGTTCTTAGAGTCCTACTGGAATGGAATAAAGCATTGAAATAGGAGGTTGGCTAATACTGATTATCAAAGATACTTTTTTGTTTTTATTAATCTGGAGGAGTATAAAGACTTTTTACATTGGTTGATGATGCTGGAAAATCTGCTAACAGAAATATCTATGCAAAAATAGTGAGGAAAAGAGGATCATTAACTTTATTGTTTTGACTTGTTTTATACCTTTTATTATTATTAATTCTGTCATAATAGTGATGCTGACTAGTTTACTTTGTTTATTTCAAGCACATCAGGGATGTTACACCTCTAATATTGGCCTCACTTGAAAACTGTAGAAATAAAATTAGGTAGAATACTGACATATATATGGAGATAGCCATTTTAACTAGAGCCACCTCACAAACTAGTATGGGACTCAGACATGAGCTTGCTTTCTTTACTGACACCACACAAAATACAGGCTCCACAGAGACTGAATACCTCATATGGATGTCTATGTGGTTTCTCTGTGTCCCTTATACCTCAAATTGTAGAAAAGACTTTGCAAGGCAGATACCAAATACTTATTATGTTCTTTACAACCTCCACCTCCCATGAAACTGAGAAAAGTATGCTCCTCTCTTTGCTGAGATGAACTATTTCTTAATTGCCAATTTCATTTTTAATAGCAGTTTCCAAGCATTGCACTTAGTTGCCAAAAAAATATAAATAATAAAAATTCCAATTTGCTTAACATGGTAGAAGTGCTTCTCATGCTGTGTTAGAACCTCTCTTAAATGCATTTGACTTCATGATGATGGCAACTGTATTCCCTAGTGAGCCACCAGCATTACTGTGCTGGGTTTTGCTCCAAAAGACATTTAAGCATATATATAACTTTATCAGTTTTATAGTTTTATTTGCTTTACTAGGTATGTTTTGGAGCTTAGAATGGCACTTTTACCTAGGAACCTTGCTGGACTGTTGCTGAATATGGTTGTCCAACAGTGACACTTTAGTATTTTCAGCTCAAAACTATATGCTTTCACATGCTTGACTGTCAGCTTTTCAAAGCTAAGTAAAAATAATGTACTTTGCAGTGCTTCATTACTACATTATCTTTTGTGTTCAAACAGAGACTTGTCGTATTAGCAAAAAAAAAAAAAAGGAAGCTTTTTAAGTGATTAGTACATTTGAAAGACAGAAGAAATCATTTGGTCATATAGTTAGATCACTTACAAAAGGGCTATATAACTGTGTTTCATTGGTCTCGCAATAAAGCCCAGGAGGTCTTATTTAAAGGAAACCTATCTTTCAGGAGGCATAGAGATTTAATTTAAAACCATCAGAACATAAAGAATGCAGATCTACCTTTTTGTTTGTCCAGTTATTAACCACTGTTATTGTGGTACATTAAAAAAAAAAGCAAGCACAACCTCTATCTGGCTTTCAGTCACTGTTGTTATATCTTCCTCTATTAAAAAGCCTTTTTAATCCAAGTATTTTCCCTCATTAAAAAGTTATAAATTGAAATCTGTCCACTTTTTGATGTTTGATATGCCTTATGTGCAATATTTGCCATGTTTGTCATCTTTCTTTTGATGGTATAGAAGATCAAAAAAAGCGTGTCCTGTTGGAAACAAAAACAACTGAAAAACAATCCTTACAGTCATCTCTGGGTAAGTATTTGCAGAAAAATCTTCTAGAAGCAAAAAGCCTTTTAAAATTAATCCTGTAAGCTTGTACAGCTTTCAGAACGGATTGCTGAGTTCAGTTTGAAAGGTACTTCAGAGCTTATTCCCAGTCAAAGAGAGAAGGAGAATGGAGAAATTTCTATTTGCCAGTAGTCACTGACACAGTATTTTTAATGAGTCTCCTTCAGAGAAACTTGTATCTGCAGGTATGTAGATGTGATAAGTGCACTTATAAAAAGGCTGTGAATCTCCTGCACTCTTGGCAAGTGTAGATGTATTATAATTACAGTCATCAGCTAACCATTCAAAATAAATCAGAATGACCCCTATAAATGAGGTCTGCTCTACCTTCCCCTTTCATATATGACTCATGGATGGCAATTTTTTTAAACCCGTATGTCCCACAGTGTGGTTGAGTCAAGAAAAGAGAGACAGATGCATGAAACATCCAAGCAATTGTAGCCATTCATTTATAGGTGTGTGCAGTCTGAGCAAGCTGATCAAGATTTATACCAAAAAAATTCTAGGTCCCCTGTAGTTTTTCAGAAGTTTAATTATTATTATCTGTTTGGTGTTATAATGAGGGTAGGAAATTACATTGTCTGATGACCTTAAATGTGTTCATTTGGAAAGAATAAAGTTTTCAGCCAGACAGACAAGAATATGTCCTAGTCATGCAATGTTTTCAAACAACCTAGGAGCTCTACCTTAAGACTTCAAGGCAGGAGACTTTGAGCTTCATCTAGGAAATCCTCAGGCTAACTCTCTATGAATCAACATGGTGCAAATTAGAGATATGAGACCAAGTCTTGAAAAGAGCAGAGTCACTGTACCCTAGTCACTATGTCCCCCTGTCATGTTAATTATCTTCTCAGCTTTGGGTAGCTCAAGAGTTTCTGCACAGCTTTCCCTCCTGCAAAGTTAACATGAGACTTAAGACACAGAACAATTAATAACTTGGTCAATACCAGATACGTCTTATTTTACAATGGTCTTCTGCAAATCAGCTGTATATTTTTATGTGACATATCAACAGAATTTTTATGGAATATATATTACTGGTTTTCTTACTTTGATTTTTCCACCAGTTCTTTTTTTCTTTAAACTGTTTTCCTTTTTAAGCACTGTTATTTCTGATGGTTATTTTCTACTTCTCATTAGAAGAAAAAAAAAAAATTATGCAGAGTGTACTACCTTCCTTCTTGCATGGAAAGACCTTCAGCCTTGGTTGCACGCATATGCTCTTGGGATATTTCACATGGACTTAAAAATTGTGAAACCCTGAGTAATTTGCACACAAAATTTTGTGCAATCAACAAGAAAACTGGGGATTTATTGAAAAGTCAAGACAGAAAACAGCTGACCTAAACCCATCAGTAACATCTAAATATTTTGAGGTATCTTTCTCAGGGTAGTGACCTTGTATGTTATGTGTCTGTTAGTAATGAATATATCATGTTGGAATTTTTCTCTTAACGTTTTACATATCCAAGATATAAACATTGATACTTTTCCTTATCCGTTTCCTTATCTGTGCAGAGTAATTGCAGATTAGTTTCTAAGAAGAAACATTTCTTGTTTGCTTTTATCTGTTAGACAGAGTCAGGAGGTGATAATGAAGACATATTTAATTATATTTCTGTGGAGATATGTCCAAATTACATTTAAGTAAATGTATTTTAATATATTACTATGTTAAAAATAACATCACCTCTTTTGTTTTTATTTCTTCTAGTAAAGTCATACCAGGAAATTAAGACCAGTGTACAAAAGGCATATAAGCATATTTATATGGGCATCAATAAAAAGATCCATCATTGCTTTTTAATTAATGGGACCCTTTTGCATGATTGGAGTTTTAGCTTTGGCATGCGTGGCAAGCATTAGTGGTCTCTTCAGTGTCACTTTATGTAAGATCACTAAGTGTACTTTTTCAGTCCCTAAGTAATCTTCTTGTATAGTTTTTAATATATATGTCAACATATTCTTGAGATCTTTTGATAAATCACATAATACAAATTGTCCCTTGTTCATTTGAGAAAGGACCTCAGTGGCTCCTCTTTTTAAAAGTCAAAGTAATGACTTTGTATTATTATAGACCTGTTAGCACTATAGAAATAATTATAGGCTCCAAAAGGGAGAGTATATTGTCAGTCACTTGTACCAATAACCTTCCTTGCTTTCTCTGTGGTTTCAGTTTTTGCAGTGGAGCTGAAAATCACTTTTGATTTGGAAAAATGTTTTAGTAAGTAAATTGATATGTGCCTAGGTTTGGGTATCACTGCATTTTTCTTAACTGCATGAGAGTGAGTATAAAATCGCCAAGTAGTTCCTGAGTGCTCAGTTTGCAACAAGCAAATAGAAGAACCCTAATCTCATGTAAATATTTGTCAGTTCCTTTTGGGAAACATGAGTTTTACCTAAATTTCAGTTAGATGAAGAGTGAATTCTCCTTGAGATCTATAGAACAGATCTCAAATATCTTGTTACAAAATCTCAAAACTGTAGCTTCAACTGTTCCTTTGGGCACCTAAGAAATCAATTTCTCTATGGAAGCTTACTTTTCAAATATTTTTTTTTAAATCTATTTCTTGTTTATTGGAGCAGGCATACTAGCAATAGCATAGAGCTTACAGTGATTTACCTTCTGTACTGGCACATCTAGGAAAAGAGACATCTCATTTGTACAAGATTGATATTCATCTCCTCCTCTTTTCACAGCATTAGCCCAGGTATCATAGCTCTTTCCAAAGCTATTCAGTCTCCCTTGTTAAACATTACTGTATTCTGCAAAATCAATCATCTATGGTATTTTTATCCCTGTGAAGCATCTTACGTGCTGAATGCAACCCAAATGATGGAGGAAAGAGTGCCTCCAGAGGGGTGTCCAATGTGCATAAACACATACTCTAATAGCACCTGCCCAAATCCTGTTGCTGACACGTCAAGTGGTGAAGTACATTTGACAACATAACTCTCCAGTAAGTCACGCTTCTTAATTCTTAAGTAGTGGGAAAAGTTCTCTTTCTCTTCATAATTGCTTCTGGACCCATACAAAAGAATGTTTTTCATGCTTCTTCACAGTGACCAGCAAGTGTATCTGTTCTTTAGGTTCTTCTATCCAATCTATAATGCAAAGGGTAATAAAATTATTCGGCCTGTGTCATAGCTCAAAAGCAGCTTTCCTAGGGGCACAGACTCCTTCAGCTCTCTTTAGAACCTCATTATAAATGTGTCCTCTCTTCTTTTCCTGCAGCAAGTGCAACTCCTAATGAAGCCATAAAATGGATGTGGTTTTAATGTAAACATGGGTACTTGTGACCACTTTCCCTGCCCTCCCAACATAATAGAATTACTATTTTATTTTATAAGGATATGTGGTAGTAACTTCTAGAGAAAAACATAAATTCTTCCTTATTTTCTTCTTGTTCTTGTAATAGCTGTTTGAAAATGTGATGACTCATATTTTATTTTTATGTGGAGTAATACACAATGCAGCTTTCTGAATATAGCTTTCGCTGCAGCAGAAGTCTATCAGATATCTTGGAAACATGACTTGCAAGGACAGGCTGCAAAAACTTGTGATTGTTTAGGCTGAAGAGAAGGAAAGCAATGGCAGGCATGTAAACAGTATTCAGATATGTAAAAGAGGAAGGGAGTAATATGTTCTCCATATGTGCAGACAACAGGCAAGAAACTGGAGATTTGCATTTTTCATAGGAAGATTCCAATGGTAAGTTATAATTAAGCACTGAAATAGATTGGAATATGGAGATACATGATGTAAATGTCTGGGGATATTTAAGGCTAGACAAGCATGTATCAGGAATAATGTAGGTTTAGCTGACCCTGTTTATGGACAGGGGTTGAGCCTGGTGAGCTTTTACGGTCCATTGATTCCACGCTTGCTACCTTCCTCTTACTGTTTTCAGTAAGTTGTATAAACACTATATACTTAAGCTTAGTTAGATACCATGAAAAATAAAGGCAATTGCTGAATATTCTCCATATTCCCTAAAAGTCTTAGCTTTTTACTCTTTCATTTTTCCATTCAGAGATTTTTCTTTAAGATTGGTTTCCACCTGTACCATCTGTTGTTCACATTATATGTGATCTGAAGTATCTAATCTTTCAGAGAAAGAAGAAAGATGAGCAGAAAGACAATCATGGAAGATTCAGTGAAAACTTTTACTCTGTGAGTGCCAGCTATTAAACCCAAACTATTCAAATAGTATATTCATAACATTGTATCATTTTGAGTACTCTGATTAGACAACTGTACTCTTTGCTGGCCCTCCTTGGAGGTGAGCTTTGCCTGCACATGTCAAAAACAGCTTTAGATTGATCTAACCACATGACTGAGGGATCATCTGCAAGCATTTCTCAAGCGATGCCTACAGAAAGATTGTTCTTCATTCAGTGAAAGAGATTTGTCGAGGGAAAGTAGTGTTTTTGCAATATGCCAACCACAATAAATGGCTTTTCTTATTAGCAACACATTAAACAGTATGTATAATTTTCTTCGGGGAATGAGGGTGCAAAACAAGACCTGACTGGTCTGTTGCTCAGTTGAGATACAGTAACTCTCTGACATTCACATTAAAAACAATGAAATCAAACACCATATAGTCAGTCACAGCTCAGGAGAATGACTAGGAGCGTGAAGAAACCTTTGTATTAGAAATTACCAATATAGAACATGTCTGTCTGCCAGAGAGATAATAGAATGGGGCATGGTATTTACATGAATGACAGGTATTTTTTTCCCATTCTCCATCTGAAAGACAATTTTCTCATGCTATGAAGCTGTAAAATACTTAAATATGCAAGTTAATAACAAGAAGGTAGAAGTCCTTATTTCTCAGTCATGTCTTAGAAAGATAGGGAAATAATAAAACACAAAGGTAATGTAAAGCGTGTGAGAGATGTGAATTTAATCAGATTTAAAGAATTCACTTGTAACTGTAGCTTTTGATCAATGAAAAATATGTTTGGTAATGCTGATGAGAAAGAGTTTTTCATTATGTACTAACACCACTTTTTTATTGAGTACTTGCTCTTCTTAAAATAAGAGGGAAAAACTACACCTGAATCCCGTGTTTACTTTAGTGTGCCTTGGGCACTTTTTGAACTTTCATAATTCATGCAAAACTTTTAGAATACTATGCACACCATTAATGAAACACATTTATAACAATATTATTTAGAACTATGAACTCAGTGGCTAAATGTATTTTATAATTCTGCCAAGATTGCTGGCAGCATTAATCATCATTCCTTTTTCTATTTTCCCTACGGAAGAAGGCAAAAAAAACCATGCTGAGGACTCACAAGAACAATCTGGGCAACTTCCCATCTTTTTCTCTTCTCAGGAGTCAGTTTTCTCTTGTTGTGAAGCTGGATGTTGACTAGAAGCTGTGTAGAGCCTTATGCATAATAAAATCAATTTTAACCATGAGTCCGTATTCTCAAAGAATACAAATTTTTATTATGAGTCAATCTTTGCCTAGAAAATTTAATTCAAGTGTTGAGGCAGGTATTTTTCTTTGCTCTGTTGTGAGTAATAATTCATTTGCCTTTGAAATACAATTCTATTTATTCCAAACCATTTTTTAACTTGTAATCGAAATAGCTGAATACCTTACACTTTAACGAAACATTTTGGAATGGAATGGTATTGCTTGGGCTATCTGAAGTCTGAGGAACAAAAGCCTATCTGAGGGACATCAGGGACCTAAGAGCCTGCAGGAATGCTCTCTTCCTAGACAGTGCTTTACCTGTCAAAAGTAAAAAGCCAAAAACTGCTTTGGGAATTTTTCTTAATCTCTTCTGTTGACATTCTTCCAATCTGAGAAAATAACTACGCAAGTTGCAGTAAAATGTCCCACACTAATGTCTTTAAGGTTTTAGAACTGTAAATTAGTGATTTAACTTAGGAACTTCCCATACCCATTTTGCCTCCAGCATCTCATTCTCTCCCTTGCTATGTGCACTCCCTCCGTCAAGTCACATTGGTGAACCTGTTTGGAGAGTCATGCTGTAAACTGGATCACTGAGAAGTTCTGACTAACAGCAGCAAAAAAAGTCTACTAAACACGAGGTTAACTAGAGAAATAAAAAGATTACTGTATGCATAATTTGAGTGATTCTGCACTAACTTTGGAAAAAAGGAAAGAGAAAAAACACTTTAAGCAGGCAAATACATTTCCCTGTAATGAACCAATACTTCTTAAAAAAGGGCAGCCTAGAGAGCTGGTATGGTAATGGCAATACATTTTTCTTCTCCAAGGTTCTGATAGGGCATGTAAGAGGTACCATTGAGTATTTGCATCAGGAAGTATTTAGAGTCATATAGTACACAGATGTCTGTGTAAACCATGGATTATTTTTTCAGGCAGAAACCAGGTAGAAGCTTGATTCAACATTTGCTACTGGTTATAAAGCCAGAAAAATCAATGTCAGAGAAAACAATAGGAGCTAAACATGCTGAGTTACAGTCCTCTTCAGTCTTGTTCTCTGGCTAGCTTTACAGGGACGAAGATCCTCAGAATAGAGCATTGCAACATATGAGAGAAAACACAGATTTATGACTTTTCTTCTTTGTCTCACAGTTGTCAATACTGTTGCAGATTTATTTTAGGTCTTCTGCGGTACAGTTATGTTTCTTCATGATGGCTTGACTAACTGTGGAGCTCGACTCTGCTTTCTTTTGGGACTGCATGGCTCAGAAGGTCATGGGTGTTTTGTGCTTGGCTAAATCTTAAATTGCTAGTGTCAGTGAGGATGAAGGGAATAACTGCAGCTGGTATGCCTTCCTTGTGTATGTTTTCAGACAGGATCCCTCTATACGTTCCATAAATACTTTCAAAATCAGTTTCCATTAAACAAACCAGCATGTGCTTAGGGATTTCAGTAGCCAGCTAAAAGTAATTTTCTTCCAATCAAATCCGTTTTAAAAGGGTATGTGTTTCCTCTATTATAAACATGCTGTTATGCTTTGGACAAAGCCCTAGTTTTCCTCTCCCCACTGCTCCCTCCCCTTTTTGACTATACCCCCTGCTCTGGAATGCAAGACTTTTTATTCATGTCTTCTTTCATTCCAAAGTTTTCTGAGTCATGCCATATTGGTGGGAACAGTGAAATCAGGCAGCGTATCATAACTTTCACTTAACAACCACAGCTCAAAAGAGACAAAGAGACAGAGTGCAGGACTGTGTTTCTTGGAAGCAGGGAGTGCTCAGAAATAAAGCCTTTCTCCTCTTTTGCTACATTAAGCTTATATTGTAAAATGAAAAAAAAGTATGAGCTAGTGAGTAGAATAATTAATAACATAATGAATGCAATAAAAGCATTTGCTACTTTATACTATCTAAACAGTTAAATTTTATTTTGGTGCAAAAAAAATTTGTAATATAATACATTTTCTTTTTTCTTCAACAAAGATTTACATGGACACACTGCAGAATTGTCATTGCTAAAAGGACCTAAGTAAAAAAAAAAAAGAAAATAGAATTTAGGAACTGGGATGCCTTTTAGTTATTGCAGCCACAGAGTTTGAAGGAAAATCCAGGAAGATTTAAGTTGTTTTTGTTTTGTTTTGTTTTTTGTTTGTTTGGTTGTTTGTTTTTTTTTTCCCTCATTACCTGGTTTTTATTTGTCATAGGCTTGTGATTTCGATGAGAACCATGACGCTCCTTGAACACATATCTAACTTAGCCTGTAGTGTATGCCATAATATGTCTCAGCAGGAAGATGTAAACACTGCCATAGAGAGTAAGAGAGGGAGCGTTGAACAGAGAATATGAAATAACAGTTTATGTTCCAGATCACAGTAACTTTACTCTTTTCACATTTAGTAACACTAATGATACCTGTTACTAATATTACTGTGGTGCACTGACAACAGTGGGAGGCCAATGCATTATTTGAGAGTTTAAGGACAAACAACCGAGTATAGTGTATTTAGGGACCAAGCTTTAATGTCCATAAATGGCTGTTAAGCAGCGTCAGAAGAGTGAAGACTTTTCATGTGTGTGTGCATTGCTTGAGGTTAAATTTCAGTCTAAAAAGGAACTTCTTTTTATTTCACATAGAATGTACATATTATACTTTTAATTGAAAAACCTGTAGGTCATTCTAATTGGATATACAGTGTGGGAAAGATTTTCATACCTATTCCAGATTTATCATCTTATAGTACATTTTTTGCAAGACAATCTTTTTTAATTTTTATTTATGACTTTGAGGCTGATAGTTCTGAATTTAACAGATCATTTTTATTTTGTTTAGAACAAAAAGTTACCTAAGCAAGGATCAATGACAAAACCTCAGGACAAAAATATATTGAAAACTACAACTAAAATTCTACAGGCATATTTTAGGGGGAAAAAAATATCTCCTTTTTTGTTCCATATGCTTCCTACAAAATGCCTTCCTGAATTGTTGAAATTGGTGTAGTTATGAAATGATACCGCTTACCTGCTCTTTCTACCACACAGATTAAACTGGTGAAGGATTCTTTACATCCTGTTCTAAACCACTTCGCTGCTATTAAGTTTAAAAGCCAGTAGAACCCACTGGGTATAAAAGTAGTTATTCAAGTGCAAAGTCATTAGGAAAACCTGGAATTCCCAAGGTAGTTGTTATGCCTCCTGTTAGGAAAAGTATCTTTAAAATTCTGTTTCAAGAGCCATGACATCTTACATGCAGCAGCCCAAAACCAAAATTGGCTGTGTTACTACTGAGTTAATGGTACAATGGAATCTTGGCATACCCAGACATAAAAGCAATATAATAAAAGTATAAGGAACATGGAATTTTAAAATTTACATTCATAAATTACAGGTTCATTAGTTCATCTGTGAACTCTGTAACAGGTCACAATTCTCTTCTTACCAAATTTGGTTTGGTACCCAAGTGGCAATTATCTCCATTCTTAATGATGGGCAGAAAATGTCTGGTTTCATCAGGCAGCTGCTAGCAGATGGTAACACCTCATCTAGCACTCAAAAGAAGCTGACACTAGAAGACAATATTAATGAACTCTCCTAAGTTATCAGGCTGTCCTCACCCCGTCAATTACTAGTTTAAGGGATACCCTCATCTTCCTCTTTGTAACCATCTTCCTCTTCCCAAACCCTATGAGTGAACACTTGAAAGAGGTATTGTATGTTTTCCTTTCTGCAAACTAGACAAAGGTCTTTTACCTAACACTTCTCTAAAGAATGTAGTAACACAAGTGGCTAACATAAACATTCTCCTTGCTAGTAGGTACAAAATAGTGGAAGAAAAAAAATACTATAGAAAACTGTTTCAAAGGTTTTTTTAGATCTTATGAATTGCTGTAGCTCCACTCTGAATAAACAGAATAGTCTTTGACTTTTGAAATCCAGAGTCAGATCTTATTTTTATGTATTCTTGATTCCTTTCTTAGTCAATGAACTCATTGCCAGAATAAGTGCTGTTTCTACACGGGAAAGGTTTGTAAAACTAAGTAATCTAGCAGTTGAGTGAAAATACAGAATCTAACACATCCAACCCCCGAGTTATTATATATCAAGATCTGAACTGTGCACAAAGTACCTAATTTTCTTATTAGCCTCTGCCAGTAAATAGCACGTTATTAGCAGTTACATAAGCATCTTAGAACTGGTCAGTTGAAAGTGGTATTATACTACTAACATAAGGAAAAAACCCTATAAATAGTAACAAAATGTGTTATATTTTATAATAAGAAAATAAGATATGACTGTATTATTAGGAATAGACAGACACATAAAGAAACTGTTGCTTAAGCTTAGTGACTCTCTTTGTGTAACGTATCACTTAGACCTTCAGTATTGATTCAAACCGAACTGACTCCTTTGGGTTGTATCATTCAGATGACTTTGATCTAATCATCCTTCGCTGGCAGGGAATGAGAGGAATCATGATGGACAGGGGGTATTTGTTTTGGTTTTAGTTCTGATAACCAAAATTGGATCCAACTGGCAGAGCGTCCTTTCTGATATTTTGCATGAAATCCTGTCTATCCTTTGCATGGCTGTAAGATGGAGGTTATAATGATTTGCTTGACAACAAAAAAGCAGACGTAGTGTCTGTCTTGAGGATCTTATTATAGAGAGCTAAAAAATATTGATCAATAGTGCAGTTCTCATTTACCAAAGAAACTTTTACTGAAAGCGACCACCTACAAAACCCCCAAATGAAAGGAATAAAATAATAAACTTATATGAAGAATAAGGCTATTAATATTAAGGGTTAAACTTACATGGAGGATAACCCTATTACTCTTAAGTGTTTGTATTTATGGGACTCAGAGAAGTAACAGAAAATTTGAAAATTACTAGGAAACTCTTAAGGATGAGGAAGCTATTCCAAATATAGGAGCAGCCCTCAGTAGAACCCTAAGTGAAAAGTGGAGTGTGTGAAAAAGGCATGGAAGAAGGAAAATTGGTTGATGGAATGAGGGTAACAAGGGAGCTCTATGGTGAGCAAGAACAGAGTTACATATGACTGAAACTTGAACAGACCCTTAGAGATAAGGACTAAGTGCTCAAAGAAGAAAACAAGTCAATGCTGAAAGTTAATCAAGATGAGTGCTAAACATGGGTATAATTCAAGCTGTTGCTGCCTCAGTGAACTGGAGATGAAGAAGGTAGAAAAGGGATAGGCTAGGTGACTAGTGACTAACAGTCACAGTCAATACATGTATAAAAGACAACATGGTTTTACCACCTATTCCTACATTACTATTTTAGGATGCTCTTGACAGCTGTCTCTATTAAAAGATCTACAGCTAACTTGTTCTTTGAAAGTCCATGCTGTTTAACACCAGATCCCATAACCATATGAAACTCTGGCTGAGCTGACCTCAAGGATGTTGGCTATACAGTGCTACTAGCAGTTACACTATTGATTTTTATCCACCATGTTGATATTTGACTCCAGCATTGTCCTGTTTTAGAGAACTTGCCTGTCTTGGCTTGTCAGAATTTGTGCTGACATTGTGCTTAGAGATGTACTAATGAGCTATTACTAACAACCTAAATTTGACACTGATGAAGAACACATGCCGAATTTGGCTAAAGTTTATCTTTTTTGATGCTCTTGAAAGACACAATCAGTTTTTCTGGTGTAAAACTACCACTCTTATGGACTGTACTATGAAGTTACACTAATTTCCTTTCTTTGTTACAATGTTTTTATATCATAATGGCGTGATGTGGAGTACATGTTTAGAATATAAATAATCCACAAATCAAGTGGAAGAAAACTGAACAAATGCAATTATGACAAAGCTAACTTCCCTCTGACTTCCTCTTGGTTGTCATGAACATACTTGTATCTTTAAGAGTCCAGTCAGCTGCGTCCAGCTGTTTTGTCAGGACACATCATTAGCAAATTCATTACATCAATGAAAAAATGCATCTCTCTCCTTTCATTTTTTGAAAGAGTTTTGTAC
The DNA here is from genome assembly GCA_035590275.1 of Ibycter americanus. Lineage (NCBI taxonomy): Eukaryota > Metazoa > Chordata > Aves > Falconiformes > Falconidae > Ibycter > Ibycter americanus. The sequence goes on from JAVJGI010000001.1 coordinate 1,113,013, forward strand.
ATGAAAATAGGTAAAAAAATGAATGTGTTAAAGAACTTTTTTCATGTGGTACAAAATGTAAACAAGAGAGTGCTATGCTACGTAAGACAAATATAAAACTATTTAAAAAAACATTTAGTGTGTTTTTAGACTCCTGCAAAAACCAAAGTTTCCTTTTTCTGATTTCTCCTCTGCATTCACACAGACTTAACAGGCATGTCCCTGAAAGTATTTTTGGCTAGATAAAAGAGTTTTACGGCTCTGGGGAAACTAACCTTACTATTGCTCTTAACTATCCCCTTGATACTTTCATAAAAATGTTAGACCAAACAGAATCTCTCCAGGAAATTCCTAAACTCTAACCTTTCAGGGTCAGAGAATGCAGCAGACAGTTTGTTGTCTTGAACAGTGACCTCAGTGCAGTCCTACTCCAAACAAACTTTTAGATGCTATCTATGTATTATCTCAGGGGAATTCAGTGCTAGCCCTTAGAGATCAACAGTAGCACTTTTTGTACCACTTTCTTCACTTTCAACAAAGAATGAGGAAATGACTCTTGAATCCACTAAGTTTCAAGTATGTTGTAATTATAGATTCTCTTGGAATAGCCCTATTTATGCAAAAATTCTATATTGGAAATCACTTTTAGAAGCTAAAATGTGCAATATTTCAGTCTTTATGATGTGAACAGTTCTGAATCCAGAGCAGGTTTTGTGCATATTTAGGATATTACAGGACTGCAAGAGATTTTCTGGGTCAACAAAGACATTTCTGCTGTAATATACAACACGTTGTATAATTTATTTCATAAACTTAGGAAGTCCCTTCTTAAAAGTGGGTTTTAAAGAGTCCCTTTCTTCCTTCACATAAGCCATTATCAGATAGAATTTACCTCAGTACTCTCAGATGAAATGCAAATTAGAAAGCCTTGCAGAAATCACTGGCTTTGTTTTTTTTTAATGTAAATAAACTTCTATGGAAAAATGCCTAGTTTGACATTTTTTAAGATTTCAAATTCTGCCCATCAAAACTTACATATTACTTATTATTCCATTAAAATTCAAATTATGTAAAAGAAAGTTTTGCCCATATATTTATCATTCTAAATAAAAAAAAAATATCTTGAGAAAACTGTATATAAAGAGTCAATTATTCAGTGGGTTTGTCAAGTACACTAAAGCCATCAAACTAGTAACTATTGTTTGGATGAAATAATATATTAGAATAATCATAAGGTTTCACAATAATAACGTATTTCTTTTGGTATAATTGAGTTTTCAGTCAACAAAAAAGGTTGTTTTAGAGAGACTCCTGTGAATTCTTGGGGCTTCTCAGGACAGGACACATTCCAAACTTTGATCAATCTCTTCTAGAAAAATTACTCAATGACATTTCTTGCTATTTTACCCACCAGTCTCTCCCAGAAGGCCAAAACTTAAAGATCTCTCTAGCGCTCCAGCTGTAAAAGCACATCTGTCAGTTTAAATTAGATAGACAGCTTCCTATAGTCAAGGGGCAGACTAATGCCATTAACCTTCAAGCTTTACAAGAACTTTTTGGTGTTCAGTTTTCAAACGCAATACAGAGCAACCGCATGGAAAGATGATAAATGCCATGAAGAGTCAACAAAGAATATAATATTATTTGTGAGGGACTTCAGACAAATTTTTTTTTAGGTTTTCATAATACTTCTAATGCTGATATAAAATTTCGAAAGTATGCATTTAACAAGTAGTAGTTTTTATAAGGAGAAATATGTTCTTTGTGGTTTACTGTAATCTTATAAACCATAGACTAGATGGGAGCAATATTCAGCTGGACAAGGAAAACCTCTCTTGAATCACTAAACCTTGCAGTGTTTGTTTGTAGTAGTAGAAAACGTATCTATGTCTTTGTGGAATTCTTACCTTGATAGCCAGATAGAAGGAAGTAGGAATGAAAACAACCTTTCCCCCCTCCCCATTATAAGCTCTGGGCCTGAAACATCCTGAACATGATAGGAGCAGCCTGAATTATCTGCATAGCAAGGAAACTTGCAGTGTTGTAACTGCTGCACAGTACTAGATAAGATTATTATGCTTTCCTGTGCCTTTAATAGTTTAATAAAGTTTCATTTCCTTTGTATCTGTCATTTATAGACCTGCATATCCTCATTAACAGATCATGTCTTAAACATCAACTACATCACACAAGATACTTATCACTGTCACATATGGCATAGCTGTCATGACAAATGTGGTTTGGTTTTTTTTAAAAAAAAGATACATGTGTGAGCTAATGCTCAGAGGAGATAGAAATCTACAAATTAACTGATTGGAAGAAGCAGAACGTTTACTTTGGAGCAAAGAGGGAAATGTATAACCATAAGCATAGGTAAGTTTAATAAAGCTGGACTTTATATGTGATGTTATTATGTGGAAAAGTATATAGAAGTAAAACGGAGAGGTTCAATAATTTTAAGTGTTGCAGCCACCCCTTCTCTAAAACAATAAGAACATATGGAAGTTTCAAAATAAATTGATTGTACACATTCTTCTTTATTGCATTTCAGTTTGCACTTAAGTTGGGTGTAATAAGTAATGAAAACAATGAGCTCGGTTTTAAAAGGAACTGATGTGCTTCTGTGAAGTGCAAAGAACACAATCCGCATCCCCACTGACTCCTATGGTATCTAAGGACATTCAATTATTTGACTAAGACCTAAATGAAAGATGTGTGGAAGACAGCTTAATGCAGAATGTCAGAAAAACTGTCTTCAGGGAAAAAACACCTGGATGTGTCAATATTATAACATAAATTTTTGGTTTTATGAACCAGACATATAGGTCAGTCCTGTGGAGTGTCCTTCATTACTCAATACCACATTTTCAAATTTGGTCTCTAATTGAAGAATTCAGATTCAATAAACAGTTGCCAAATATTTTTGGTACATACTTCTAAGACTATTTCCATGCTGCTAACAAAGTATTATTGATCGCACTGTTTACCTGTCAGATTAGTCTACTCTTGCCAACCTCAAAACTTGGTCTACTGGAGATTATTAGTTACCAGCACAAGGTAAGTGAACATTTGTTGAACAGTATTAGTAGGGAAAGGAGAGGAAAAACACAGCAGTATAAATACTGCTTCATGCTAAAGACAGCATGAATCAAAATACTGTGATTAAAAAAACTTTTGCAAACCTTTAAGAAACATATAAAAAAAACCCCAAATATTTCCAAGTTAGATTTTGAGTCAACAGCTGATGAAGTTCTTATCTTTTTAAGACCTGTCTGCACAATTTTCTTTTTCTCCACCCTTAAGTTTCTCATCGATGAGTAGACCATATGTTTTGTAGAATGAACTTAAGAGATCCATAACAATTTGATAAAACATTGTCACTAGAGCCTAAAGACATGGTTTGGATCCAGCAAGAATCATGAATTCTCACTTCTTTTCAAGATGCAGTATAAATACAGGTTCTGTCTGTAGTTTCTACCCATATTCTGTATGAGTACATGCGACTGCAAAACTTGCCTGTGTGTCCTAGTTATAGTGGCTGGGACCAGTTTATCACTGTGTGGGTGTAACTGGAACTGTGTATTCTATACCCTCTC
>JAVJGI010000001.1:1116687-1156368 GCA_035590275.1 Ibycter americanus
TTTTATTAAATTGTAGTTCTGACTTCTAAACTCTTTTGAGTTGGGTTCATTTCTCCTGCCAGTTTACTTTTAAACCAACACACTGTGCTAAACCCCTGTTATCTTGTACAGTCTACTGCTGTAGCCTCTATACTCCCATTATCCATAGCAGAATCTCTTGTCAAAAGTGATCAGTTTAATGGAAATGGGGAAAGAAAATTGTTCCAGAGACAACAGAACTAGGGATCAAGTTTTAGTAGAATGGCTTTTATTATCTTGCTGCCTTTAGCTGAAGACCTTTACCACTAGGCTGCAAGGCCTGCTTACTTTTGTGACATTCTCTCTGATCTAGTTAACTTCTTCCCCCCCTCCTCCCCCTCCAACACACACACACAGAGTAGTTTAAATATGTGGGATGTAAACTGTACTTATCTTTTCATGACCTATATGTTGGTCATTAGGACAGAGATTAAAAGGCTGAAAGAACTTAGTTTCCGTTTTCTCAGTCAAAATAGTGTATTGTATCTGGGCCTTTCTTATCTTAGGAGAGTGCTTTAACCAGTAAGGTACTGTATAAAAGCAAAAGTGAGAGGGCATCACTATCGCCTCTTCTAGACAGGTTTGGAAAGGATACAGGCAGTTATCTGAAGAGTAGGACTTGGGCTGTGACGTTTGAACGCGAGGAGGCACCTCTCTGCAACACTGAGAAGACCACCTAAATATAGGAAAAGGGTTTGAATTAAACCACATTCCTGTTTTCAGATTTATGTTGGGCCAGCAGGAAGTGGCTCTCTGCTCCAGGCGTTGTTGATCATTTCCTATGCACTGTATAGGAATTGGGGGCAATGAAGTGAGTTAGGCATAGAGCTGCCCAGCACTGTAGCATCAAGCTTGGTTTGTTTTGCTTTTTTTTTAATCTAGCCTTAAATTCCATTCTAAATATTACACAGGAAAACTAGTAGAACCAGAAACTGAATCCCTATCTGTCAAGTCACAGTTCCCTGCCATAACCACAAGACCAATGTTCCCAATGAGGAGCTACAACAGACATGAGTCACTGTGATTGTGGTTCTGCAAAGTAATATTTTTACCTTCTAATTTAATAATTGTTACATTATACTTATGTTAATTTGTACTTTTGAATAATGTTTTGTATTTGGCTTATGATTTTTCCCTTGTATTGTTTGTTTCAGAGAGACTGCTAGAAAAGTTCTTTTATCAAAGAAAAGTTATTTTTCAAAAGAAAAATATTACTTATAAATTTTATATAGTACATCTAGAAATGAACAAAGCAGTTTCTCACACTTCTTATGTTAACATTTAAACTTCATTATTATCATATTTCAAAAATATTATCAATATTACGTAAAGCACATACATGTGAGTAGCTTCTCAGTAGAATAATAATTTTTAACTCTTTATAAAATAGATGTTGAATACTCTTGGCATGCATAAATTTTGGCTAGGTGAAATGAATTCTAAAGGCTGCATCTCACAAGCTGGACAAGGAGTTATCCGTGACCTGACATTAATACATATGTTGTTGTTCAGTCACTGATGCTGACAACTGTACTCTATAGTTTGTAATTTTTCTTCCCACTTTAAAGATGGCAGGTTTTCCAAATACAAAACTCTTAGAGAATTTCTCTAGGTGCTCATCTATTAGTACCACATAAATACCACTAAAAGTCCCCATTAAAATAAGAAAACAGAGCTGAATTTTTGGTCAGCTAAATATTTGGACAGCTCAGTTGAACACTAATAGTCTACGTTTACCAAGTCAGTACACAGTGGTATCTGAAATAATAAAAGGGTAAAAGGCAGTATCTCAAACCCCACAGTGTGGTATCTGTTGGGAAATGGGCTGTCTTTTTAAGTAAAGACAGCTGATCACTAGGCACTTTTAGCACAATAGAAACATAGCTGGGTTTAGTCCATACTGAAAATATATTCTGAGTTAATTGAGGTCGCCTGTAAGCAAACATTTCTAATTCTCTTGCTAACCAAAGCAGGAATTTTTATGTGTCTCTTACATATTATCAGTAATCTTTAATGGAATGTCTTTACAGCTACATAATCTACAAGAAGTGCCAGAGAAGCCTGTCCTTTTGCCCTCTTATTTATACCTGATTGCTTTAGAATCATTAACTGACTAATGATACTAAAAACTGTGGTAGGTCAAACTGATACAAGGGTATTCTGGTACCTCTTTAAAAACAATTAACAGATTGCCTTCATATGCCTCATAGTATCTTCTAGTAAAGGCCACACTGAATCTCAGAAGAAATGAAACATGGCAAGTGTGTTTGGCAGAATTTAGAAATCCTCCCAAGCATTTGCTACTCAAATGACGTTTTAGGCTATAAATACATGTCTATTTTTCAAGGAGGAAATCTCAAATGGTCCTTAAAGAGAACCAGTTTCTATGTAGTTAGAAACAACCCACCCCACCCCCCACCCCATAAAAAACTATTATTTTTGTTTCAGAAATATTTTGCAGTTCCAATCTGAACAGGGCTCTGATGTACTATGCAATCTGTAGAAATAAAGTGTACTTTCTGTACTTAGAATTGAGTAAAAGAACAGACATTTCAGTGGTGACCAAATACACACAATAGAAACCAAAATGCTTTCATACTATACAAGTGGGTTTCCTGAAGCTGTTCCCCACATTCAGTACCCTTTCCTTTTGTTTACTCTTCTCCAATGTTCATATCATTTGACTATGAAAGAGGTTATTTTTATACTAAACTGTAAAGTTTTATTTAGATAGTATTATGCTTCCATATTATACTGAAAATGAAAACAAAGCAGACTCCTGCTAATTGAATCCCAAACCATCCCAAAATACCACAAAGGCCAGCACTGCACAAAAATGACTAATAAGTTTAAACCCCGCACATTCCAAGTGCTCTCAGATGCTTTTTTTTCTCTAGCAGGGGTACAAGCAAGCAATACAGTTTACAGTTCAATGTGTTAATCTGTTACATTCAGTACATGCAGTAGTTATGCTAAACTGTGGTAACAGAAAACTAAGCAACCAGTAGCGTGCTCCAAGTTGAATTCAAGCTTTGCCAAAAATAATGTACATACTTCAGCATATTTTGGCTGTACACCAAACATGAAACAATTTGTACTGGATTATTATTTGTTGAATTAATTGTGTTATCCAGCTACAGATTTGTTTTCTTTAAATGTAAGTTTGCATATTTTGTTTTCATTTAATAAGATGATATTTCATATAGTATAAAAATACCAGAATATGAGATAGCATCACTTGGTGTTATGTAATGTTCTAAACTAAACAGTTTCTTTCATAAAGGGTAGGAAAAGGTTTATTTGCTGTAGGAGACTAACTCTATAATGCTAGATTGTCAAGCTAGGCTCTGTTGACCATAGCACTCGACAGAAGTCTTTTGTATTCCAGATGATTCACATGCATTTCTATATTGTTAATATGGAAAGCCATTGTTTCATTGACATATTATGTAAATCGTTTACACTATGTATATATAAAAAAAGAATTATAAATTGCATAAGGTGTATGATATATATGATATGTGGTATATAGGATATAGTATACAGTTTACAGTACACCGTATATAGACTAAGGTATATATAGATATTATATAGGTTGATCCAAACCTGTTGAAGTGAATAGTTTCTGAATGAAGCTTCCTTAAATAAAATTTATTTAAGGTCTTCGACAAAGAAGACATGAATGGTGCTTAGAGATTCCCAGGGTCAACAGATGAAAGAAAAGGGAGATTTCATGATCAGAATTCCTTGATATTGGTATGGGCTCCAACCAATTAATATCAGATTAAATCCCAAACGTAATGGACATTTTCTGGTCTCCATATCTCTTATATTAGTCAAAATCCCAGGAGAAGTATTTAACACAGGCTGTAGCCCACATATGGTGACCAAGCATAGAGAGCAAAAATTATATTAACTACTAGCCAATGGCGAAGGCATGAAACCAAAGACAAGTATCTTTACACTCAACAAAAATAATAATAAAAAAATATCAGAAATTGGACAAGAAAAGTAGTTTTCCCCCTTTCCTGGATACATGATGAGTTCTATCAAACAGAATGAGAAACAGTTACCTAAAACATCTTCATCCTGCCTTGCCTGTTGCTGAGTGACTAGGCTGTTCTGCTGGCAAGTGAATTCTCTCAGGTTGAAGACATAGTAAAGACATTTTGCAGTCACAGGTCAGCCTGGTGAACTAAGTTAATCACAATATTTAATCTTAAAAACAAACAGGAAGCATTTTTGCCCCTACACTCCAGCCTTTATTTGATTCTTACTGTTGCTGTCCAAAAAAACCACAGGTGATTCTCCCTTGTTCACCAGTCAGGACCGGTCACAGATGCTTCTTTTTCCTTTTCTTACATCAGTTCATGGTCTTATTTTTCTCTCCTCAGTTTCCACAGAGCTCCTGCTAGCTGCCTCCTGGAATGAATGATCTGGCAGGAACCCTTGCTTTGGTCTTGGCTCCTGAGTGCTGCTCTAGAGTTGGGAATAGAAACCTGCAATACCACTATCCCTGCCTTTGTTCCAGTGTGAAGCATCTTGCACGCGAGTTTCAATTTTGGTACAATTCCATGCATTCTATCAATCCATCCCTTTCCCCAATGCATTCTCTGCCATTGCTGTGAAAGGAGTAACATCTATTAATGCCTATGCAGTCCTAGATTATTTCTTTCTTCTGGTGCTGGAGGAGAACTTGCTAGGCTGTGCAGTCTGGTGAAAAGTTGCATGGGCTGGGGATTTACATTTTCAGTTATGATTTAGAAGGCAAAGTTCTAGTCCTAGTTGTGTCTCATGCTGCTGTGTGGCCCTGAGGAAGTCATTACTACCGTGGTCTTCTGTTCTGTGACCTGTAAAACTGGCATCTACCAGTGAGGTAGTTTGTGCTGTGTAGGTGGACAGTTAAAGAGAAGAACTTGGAAGTAATAACATAATAGAGAAAAGCTTAACAAACAGACTGCCATAATTAGGAGACACTACTGTTACGGCGCAGACTAATGGCTGGCAACCTGCAGACTAGGGAACAAAGTGCTCAGTTCCTGCTACGAATATTATTACAGCCGTGGGATGTATTTGTTGGAAGCACTACTTCAGTTTTTATCGGAAGCTTTACCTGAAGAGATCGTCAAAAAAGTGGGAATACAAAATCCCACTGACTCAGTATGACCTCTGCTGGCCAGAGTCCTGTGTTAGCAGAAAGCAAATGTGCAACTCAAATGTAACCTAAAGGCCTGTTAGCATGGACATATACTAGCCTTGAGTAAGAGTCAATTAATATCCCATACCTTTGTAATAAATTTCAGACCTCAGCTGAAAATTTATGGCACTTGTTTTAGAGTATGAGTAAAGTTTTAGTAAAATAGACAGCAAAATCTAACCTGAAAATTTCATTTTTTAAAATAGGATATGTTCAACAAGTAAATATATTTTTACACCACACTCAAAATCAGCAATTTGTTAAATAACCATGAGTATTGTAGCAAGCTATAGTCGCTGTCAATAAATGATTAAATAGAACTAAATATTTTTAATTGTCAGTAAATAAAAATACCTCTTTCACTTAGTGAACCCTTTCTGCTATACTGGAGTATATATCCTATGCTTCTGGTGTAGGTATTTTGTGCAGAATAAATAATTGCCTGTTCCCTTACTTCTTCAAATCTGTGTAGTTTTAAGGTCTTAAACTTTTTGGAGCTGTGAATAACCATGTCAAGTCACTTCACAGGGAAATTAAATGCATTGTCAAAATGTTATGGTGAATAAATAGTAGCCAAAATAATGGTAATTGTGCTTCCTTCATTGTCACTCAGTATTTAATATTTCAGTTGGTAAGTACTGATCAGATCCTGGCAAAAGCTAGAGAAATGTTTCAACTACATATAGAAAGAAAATTGCTTTGACATGTACAGCTGCTAATCAAACAGCACAAATGCATAAAGCTTATGGATTTTCAATCCTCTGTCTCATTCCTGCATTTAAGACTAATTGGTTAATTAAGAATAAGGAAAAGAAAGAGAAATGACTGGAGTGAGGTCACTAGCTTCTGTCTCATTATGAGGAGTTTTATTAATTACTGAAGGATAAAATGTCATTTAGGGGTTAGATTCATAGAAAAGTTAGAGAAAGATCACAAATAACCTAGCTGTGTATTTAAACTTTTTTTGGTTGAAATTTACTTCAAAATTTCAGTCTCAGGCTCTGACCTGAGGGTGCCTAAAATCACTGAATGTGTAAGTTTCTGGGAGAGACGACAGCTACGCAGTGAGAAATTTGGTTTTTTGGCACACCTAGAAATGCCCAAAATTTAATTGAGCAAGCCGTTGCTTAAGAGGTGGCAAAAGAGCTCAGTAAACGTGCAATTCAATTTAATCTCCAGGTAAAATCTTATTTGTCTAATAGGTGATTGAAAAGGCAGTTTGTGAGCATGTTTTGACTGCAGTGTCAAGTCTCTGATGTGTAATCTCACTGAATTTTTGAGCATTATGCACAACTGCCATTTTTAATGAGAAGAGCTCAGGCACACCTAACTGCAGGGTTCTGGATTCTCGTCTAAACAGGCACCTAAATTATTGACAGGGTGAGAGGGAGATGTCTTCTAAGCTTTGCACATCTAAATGTGCAGTGTGCAGGGCCTTGCAGTTATTAGTTTGCATATCAGAAGCAACAGTATTGTGCTGGGAATAGCTTGGCACCTGACTTAATTAGCCTGGATTTTCAGGTGAAGTACAGTATTGAAATGAATATTCTCCTTCAGGTATGAGTCTGCATCTGGGACAGAATCCTCTCAGGGTCAAAGCTGGGCTTCAGCCAGTAATGGAGTGGTCTTTGGTGCTCCTATTCTACCTTACATAGTACTCTGTTCAACGCATGCTAACCTCTGTTATGGTATCTACATGAGCATGAGAAATTAAGATTCTGATATACACTGGCACACCTAGGCCAGTTTCAGACAGGTAACAGAACACAAAACACAAGCACTCAAGCTTTAGGACGTGCAAGGAAACAGCAAATTAAGGCTCTTGAAGAGTGCACACTGGCTGGTAGCATAAGATAAAGACTATGTTGCTCTCTCTTTGTTATTATTGATAGTCACAATAGCTAGATTAAGATATGATAGTGTCTTCCCAACTTCATTCAACTATTTACCTATAGTTTTTCACCTAATTCTTCATCATTAAGGAAGGTTGGATGAGTAAATCAGATTCCATAACAGCTGGGTATTTTAGCAGTAAGATATGCAATGCTTAAATTTTTGTGAATCTAGTCCTAGCTCCACAACTGTGTTGCTGATGCAGAGTACCATTAAATATTCCAATCCATGTGTAAGCCCAAACAATAAGTGTTTAATAGTGAGATCCATTTCAGCAATTTCAAAACAAAACCCAGTCACTTACTAGTGACTGGTTACAGTCGTAGTTACCTATCTTAAATAGTTCTTGGTTACAGTTCATTCTGTTTTATCAACATGACAAAAAATAATTAATTAATAAAAATATTGAGAATTAAAATTTTGATAAATTTAAATGAATGTATTTTATCAGTAAAAGAATTCAACAATTACTATACAGAAAGGAAAACATGAGCCTATAGCTGGCCGATGCTTGTGCAGCAGCTAATAGGGTTAAATTTTTGTAGTGGAATTTTAAAGAATGTGAGGGATAATCTTTTCCTTTAAAGTAATCTTGGAACATAGAGACATTAATCTCATACTTACAGTATCCAGCAGCTTGGTCCTTGGTAGTAATTAATAAGCCTTCTTTTCAGTTACTGCTAAAATTAGCTTAGCCGTGGTTTCCAACTACATGCTTGCATAATTATGTTGGCTGATGCTAACATAAATTATAGCACTCACAAAAATAATTACTATTTTGTAGCTTGATATCAAATATAATATTTTTTTACTGTTTGACAAAAGACCTAACCAGTGCAACCATTTTTCCCAAGAGGAGGTGATATGCTGGTACTCAGAAAACTGACAGTGCAAGATATCACTGCATTCCACATCCATAGGAGAGCAGTCTATGATGTATGTTATGATGTTGTGATGTTAGATAAGCAAACAAGAGTTGTTTGGTTCAACTGCTTAGAAAATCTTGTTCATTGTCTCACCACTGTTTATGACAGATGTTTTTATCAGGCATTGTGAAATAGTCACATATGATGAACACATTAAGTCAGCAAAACATTAGAGCAATTGCCTTTGTAGGGCACACCTCAATATGAATTCATGAAATGAGAGAATTTTGTATGTTCAAAATAATTCCTTAGCAAATAGAAAACAAAACATTTAACCTAGTGTAGATATTTAAGAGTTCATATAACATTTTAGAATGAGGAATTCAAATATTATGTGTTGGTCCAAGAATTTTGATGATATTATGACTTGTACAGTTTGATATCCCTAAGAGAAAGGCCAATCAAGACATCATTAATGCATCTTATTATTTAAGAATATGATCAAATCAAGTTTGTAATTCAGGCATTGCAGTGATGTTGCATACTCTCTTGTTACAGGGATTCCACTGGCATAATTTTGTCTGTAATGTTTGAGTGTTTTTCAGTAAGAGTGAGCGCCCATCCTCTACTGGTAGGACCCCATCCATTATAAATAAATACACCTCCATTAGCCACCTCTCTCTGTCATACACAGTTCCTTAAAAACAGGCAAAATGAATAGCAGTGACTATGAAATCTAGGACTACATTTTCCTTTCACTTTTTAATACATGTTGTGATAAGGCTGTTCTATAAATCACTGCCTTCACTGTCTCTTTGCTGCAAGGCCAACACACTTCTATGAATACACAGAACTGAGAACACAGAGAAAGGTGCTTAAAAAATATATTTTCAGTACTCCTTTAGTTTCATTTTTGGAACTGTGTGTAACACAGATTCTATCTGAACTACTGACCTTCTTCCATAACAATGAGTGCAATGTTTCATGTCAGTGTTATAAGAAGTTTGAATTCCTTCTAATAAAAACAGCTCTGACTTTTCTTTTCAAACATATTTCAGAATCTGAACTTCATGTTCCTACTTGAAAACATAAGTAATGTGAACAAATATCTTCCTATTCTATGGGGACTGGGATTTATGATAAAAGAGAAACAGGCACTAGGCACAATGTGTGCTCCATGCATAAAAAGAGAACAGTCAGCTAAACCAGTGTAGTGATGGAAAACAGGGTGGCCTTTGATAGATGTGTAAGTATATATTTCTTCATGATGAGAAAAGGAAACATTATGGAGTTGTAGAAAGATCTGTAAGCTCTAGCACTAAAATTTGTTTCAGCTCAATACACATTAGGAATGCAGTGTACTAACAAACCGTAAAAAGAGATGGAGGAATGAAGGGAAAAAACAAGGTCTAAGTTTACTTCCAAAGGCTATGGACTAATTTTGTTTAAACTCTGACATATTTCTCAGCCTGTTAGTGCCCCAAAATATCACAGTATTCTACCAAGACACCCCCAAAGCAGTATAAAGATTATTATTCATTTAACTTAAATGCCATAGAATATTAACCTTTTAATTTAAAACTTTCTATAATTCAGCCTAATGATTTATTTCCACACAAGAATATCTAAATGCTCAGAATTACTTAGGTACCTAAATCCTGTCTAGGCACATAATTCCCTTTTTGACAATGTGCCTAAATATCTTAGGTTTTTATTGAGGACACAGGCTTTAAAATTTTTCTGTACATCATTTTTCTATTGTGGATGTGTACTTCCTATGTGAAGGATTTTTATGTTATGTAAACTTAAAGAAAGGTTCCACTTTTTTAGCACTTAACAACTACCTTTTTGCTTAAGAGTATTCAGAACATATTTCATGACTATTTCAGTAAATATTTGATTTGATCATCAAATGAGTAAAATGAAATGGTAAAAAATTTAAAGCTAACCACTGCTCATCCTTTCCAAATACAGATACTTTAAGGCAATGATACTTAAACCCTTATGACCGCCAAATTAGTTTATGGATTTAAGATCAAAGCATGTTCAAACTTGATGCTGTTGAATTCAACTTGTTCTTCAAAATAGCTCCTTATCTTGGATTTCTGACATCTTGAACATGGCTATTGCATAAGCTTAGTTACTTATCTATATTTTTGTCATTTTGAGTGGATATAATGGAAAAATATCTACCCTGACTATGGTTCGTTTGGCACTAAGTACAAACTGTAAGAACTGTTCAGATGGTAAAGTGTGATAGGGGCACTTTCTCATAGACTATAATTCCAAAGAATGTATTCACACTAGCATCTGATATTTGATTCTCTATCTGATACAGATTTAAAGAATGTCCCGAGACCATCTAATGTGAATGTGGGTCAGCTGCACAACTATTTTACAATTCTAGGCATTAAGTATTTTCCACTGAAAATGTTGCTATGAAGTAAGCATATTCTCCTGAATCTGATCTATTTCCATTTTATATTTGTAGACTGCTTTTTGATAAACTTTGCATAACTAACACAGATGTTTAATATCTTCAATAATTTGATGACATACAATTTCTTGGACCTATAGTTCTCATTACAATCTGTCCTTTTTAGATAATGATTGTACTTTATACTTACCATAATTTTAAAATTTAACTTTGTAGGAAGAGAACAATTTATCTGAGTAAGAAAGGATATCTAGACTAACAAAAAATTAAAATACAGACTGAATTTGCATGATTTATGAGACTTTCAGTGTTCCTATCTACATGAATACTCCCTAGATTTTTCTTGTTTTTTTATAAGAGACTAGCCAGCTATGTAGGTTGAACTCTACTCTCAATTATACCAAAGCAATCCAAATTTCACTAGATGAAATCACAGATTAAAAAAAGGAAAGCAGAATCTAGATTATTACTTCCAGATAAGGAAATTCCTGAAAATTATTCCTTTAAATTTTAGATCTGGAAATATGACCTCTTCCTATTCTAAGAAAGAATCACTATTTCTTAGAAACATTATCTGGCCTGGTTTAACACCAGCCGTATCAGCCACAACCTTTGAGCTGAAAAACATTCTGCAGTGGGGGGCAATCCAAAATGTTGTGTGAGTAAGAATGCACAGTATTTCAGTGATTCCTTTTCAGTATGTATATCCCTCATTTTCTACTCTCCGACAAGCAGAATTTTCCTGAAGGAAATCAAGCATCTTCTGTTATTTTAGGGCATGCACATGGTGATGAACAAATCAAAAAGAATGTTTCACACCGTAAAATTAGATCTCAGACTTGATTTTTAATACTGTAGATGCAAGCTTTAACTTAGCTACCTTATACACAATCAATTAAGTCAACTGAGAGACTTCGTTAATATTAATGGACATTTTATCAGACTCTAGATCTGGACAAAATTTATCAAAATTATTACTTTCCTGAAAGTGAAATGGGTGTTTTTGAAACTGTGACTATTAGTGTGCCAAATCTGTGAGCTTCACATTAGTTATATGTGTTATATATTATATATTAGTTATATGATGAACATCCCACATAATTAGCCATAGGCCTGTTTGGAAATCTCAGTCTGTTTAAGATATTGATTCTCATGTAATTTACAAAGTGTTGACCTTTGTTATTGAAGACTGACGAGTTTTTTAATCACTTACTCTTGAAAATATCAGCCTCAACAGACGGGACATTTTTGCAGATATTGAAAATTATCAGACACTTTAATTACTTCCTGTATCTCCTAATTTTTTCTTTCAAAACATTTTAATGACTGAGTGCATTGCCTTTTGGCTTTTATTCAGAAGCTAGAAATAATCCAGAAGTTTATTTATAGAATTTGACAGCTTGTCTCCTTATGACCCATGAAAAGACTGGATTTGGCAAAATGATCTGAAGAATTAGCTTTCCCTAGATAAACAACAAGATGCCTGCCACCTAAGAAAATCCTCCTGGGAAGATGGATTTTCTTTAAGGAAAAGTTAGAATAATTCTGTTATGACTAGCATATTATAATGACACAGTTCAAGGTATCTGTTAAAACAGGAGTGAGTACACAGTCCTTTTTAGCTGTCTTAGCACAGTATGTGATCTGATGTCTAAAGAGAACTTTTAAAACTGGAATAAAATCTTAATTTACATAAAAAATAGTACTCATAATTTTTGACAAAGTATTTCCCTAAAGGCAAACTTTTGAAAACAATCTTCTTTAAGAAAATAACCCAGATCTTTTGTAGAGGTGCATGCTTAAAATGCTTGCTTCAATTGAACAATTAACTGTACTGATAAATCTTGAACATTCTGCTAGCGCTACTTTGTTATTTATGTAAATAGTATGTGTCAACAAAATATGTTAAGACCATGAGAAAAAGCTAAATGGTACTACAGTAGATTTTACACTGCTCATAACTCTCTCATATCATTAAGCCAAAGTTGCTAATAAAGAAAACATACCAATTTCCCTAAATTGTGAATCTTCTATGACATATCTATCAGAAAATTTAGATATGAGGATGAATTTCCAATGTGTTACGTATTCCAAGATGAAAGTGGTGCATTCAATCAGAAAGACTAGTATTCTTTTATATGATAAAAAGTATTTAAGCTTAATTCTATACTTAATTAATCTGTGAAAATAAACAGTAAAATAATACTTCACATAAAACTTATTTTTAGACTAAAGACAGTAGTGATTTTAAAGTGTCTAAGAACCTTAAGGTTAAATTTTATATCTTGTGAGAATTTTAGCATAGTGCAGTTAATTTTTAATAGTGTCAATATTGTTATTTTTTCTAAAATAGTCTTTATTTTAATGAAGTACCAATAATACTTATAATTTCTGGAAATGAACAACAGAATTGCTTTAATCCATATATCAGTAATTCCCAAATTCAGTATTTTTTATACAAAATAAAGATGAGAATCAACTCTTCCAAGAGTTTCAAGAGTGGTCCATAAAGTGTTGGAAGTCTTGAATGTGTCTCTGTTCTGACCCATGAAAAGACTGGATTTGGCAAGATGATCTGAAGAATCAGCTTTCTCTAGAAACAAGATGCCTGCTACCTTAGAAAATCCTCCTGGGAAAATGGATTTTCTTTAAGCAGAAGTTAGAATAATTCTAGCATAACATAATGACACAGTTCAAGGTATCTGTTAAAACAGAAGCACACAGTTCTAGTCTTTTCCAGTTTTTGATACAATATTAAAACATGGCTGTGCGTAAACACATACCTTTCAAAACGGATGCCAAAGTGGTTCTTTCCATCCAATAGCCCGATCCAATTCGTATTTTAACTTCTACTACTATCAGACAAAGATCAAGAGTCTAACTCTAGATTTGTTATCCATCACTGAAAATTCTTAAGGTTACAGTATTTTGGGGATGTTTTTTGGATGTTTTGAGAGCTGTACATTTTGAAAGCCCTAGTGACATTACTACTGGCAGTACTTGCCAAGCATTCAGTGGGAAGTTGGCATTTACTTTTTTTCCCCAAGGCTGTATAAATTCCTGGTTACCTTGCTGTTATCTCAGGAAATAGGCTGGAGTGTCTTTCTGCACTGTAGTTCATGTGTCTTTATTGGTATTAGTAAAAATTACAATAATGAGGGACCACAACTTATTTTTTGCTCATTTTATTTTTGATATCAGTTTTGTGGTTGGTTGGTTGGGTTTTTTTCTGTTTATTTATATTACTTACTGTATTTTGCTGTTCTGCATAAAATGTGATAAATTTAGGCTTAGTATTACTTAGCATGATATGATGAGTATCTACCTGTAAGATATGCTTATAGTCAAGCTCCAAAATAGATGCCTATTAATTAGGGATATACACCTGTCTACAGTACTAAAGTAATCTATATGCTTTATATTTAAAATCCATACTGCATGGATGTACATAATAGAATATAACAGGAGATATACTACTACTATTCACCTATTTACAGACAACTGGTGAAGTTAGGGAAAGTGAAAACTGACTCTTCAGAAAGTATATTCTTCTATTTGTATATCTGGTTTTTAAGTCTTGTTTTTGCTTTCACCTGCATTTTTTGTTTATTGTGACTAGCAAAACTGCTAAGGCATTTTCCATAAGTATGGTGTTTCCTTGGCACACCATTGTGTGGAAGTGTCACAATGTGACATTTCCAATGTCACAAGTTCTCCAATTTTCAGGGGAGCGTACAAAAATAGACCTTTGAATACTGGGCTTCTAAAACACAGTGAAGACATTCTATGGCAAAAGAATATATAGAGAGGTGATTTTTGGATACTTGGTATAAAAGATCCAATGCAGAGTGATTATCTCTAAGTTAACTGCTGGAGTTACTGGAATGTGTTAAAGGATCAGAATGAAATGGGGAAAAAAAGGACAGTTTGCTTACAATTATTTCAGACAAGGGTACTCCCAATTAACTACACAAAAATCCTAACCAAAGTATGGATTACAATATTAATAGATGAGATACTTCATAACTGTATTTTATTTACAAAAAGAGCTAGCTTCCAGAGACCTTGGTTACTTTTCTCAGAGCCAGAAAAAAATCTCACCTCTTCGCAGGATGTCCCAAAAATTATAGATAGAAAAAATGTCCTAGGACTTCTAGTTCAGCTGGATCAGTGTTCTTATAATTCTGTGTCTGACCAAGCTTGAATGTTCTAAGGATGGGATTTCTGTCGCTTTGCTCAAGGTTCACTTTATAATAATGATGAAGTCAAGATCTAGCAATGGCACAAAGCCTGTGGAATTAGTTGTAGTTAAAGGCTTTTTTAAATACTGGAGAATTTATTTTGACACAAAATAACATTATTTGTATTTCATACATGTTTAACTTTGGGGTAGAGAAGTTGAATTAGAAAAAGAAACAACTATTGCCTCTTCAGAACAGATTTTCCTTTAAATTGTATCACTTTTTTGATTATATATGAATATTTTGTTTTCTAACAAGACATTTGTTATTTTGTTTAATAGAAAAGCCCAATAAAATCTAAATGAAGCATTTATTGTTGGAACATTTCTCATGGAACAATTGATGCTATTTCTAGTGGGGAAAACTGACAAATCACAGTTACATTTGGAATGTATATATTTTAAAACTGGATTTCAAATATTTTTTCCATGTTCCTCACTTTACATGAGGCTTGCAGTCTAAATTTCACAAATAAAACTTGTGCTAGCACTTGTTATGTTTCCAAGATTTTTTATCTCATTTCCTGCTTTTAATTTCAAACAAACTTTTGCAATAAGTAGTCTTTGGCAGCATTTTGCAGTAGCTAATTTGTTTCTGCAAATACTAATTGAGAGATCCTGTGGATAAAACCCACAGTAAATAGCTGATAATCTCAACTACTGTAAAGTATTTGCTGTAAAATTGTTTGCAGAGAGATTTTGATGTCAACATGTTTCTTTCTGGATATTTTGCTTTACCTAGGATAATGTTTTTCTCTGATTCAGAAGGCAAGCCTAAAACTCAGAGAACATCAGAGAACAGCTATGTGTAGGTGTGTTTTTCAGTCACTGTGATATATCAATGTGTATTTTCTATGGAAAATAATCAGTTTGGAGAAAACACAAATAAACTAAAAATGGAAAACAATTCTTTTTCCAAAGGCACCTGAATCTGGAACAGAGCTGCTTAGATTAGGCTGAACTGACCTGAAAATGAATTTTTTATTTATCTCTAGCAAATATTACTAAATCATTGTAATGTGTGACACTATTAAAACAGTATGTGCATGTTATCTGTAACAATCTAATATATGAAATGTGTTGGAACAATGCTTGTATCCTACACAATAACAAATTATAAGTAAAGCTGAAACCGTGTCTTGATGTTACCACAACAGCCGACCAAGCCTTTCTTAAATATATATATATAATTAATTTAAATGTTTCTTTAAATTGTAGATGTAGCATCACATGAGACCTCACATGATTTATTTGCTTTTCTCACTGTCCTCCTTTAGGTAATGCAAATGCATGTTTTGCATTTTTCCATTAAAGGATGGCTTTTCCATTCCACTGCAGAAAACAGATGTAGGAGCCAGGCACAAGAATTCAGCAAATTATTTTAGACTAGATAGTGCTGCCTTGAACACAACTGTACTTAGCATGTCTAACTATCTGAATATTTAGTGATTTCAAATAAGACAAGAGTCCTTTCCTATAGTCTAGCCTGTTTCCATGCTCCTGCCAAAGCATCAATTGTTTCTAAAATAAGATCTTTTCAAGGACATCTAAATAATTTCCTGTCACATCCATATCTGACTCTTAGCAGTACACCAGTACGGAATTCAGTTATCAGCTGGGAAATGCAGACATACTAAACTTCAGTGTGTGCTAGGAGATATTCTGCATGTTGTTAGAATGGGACAATACCAGAAATGACATAAACATTAATGGCAGGAATATGAAGCACTTCAGTTATTTACTCAGCATGACATTTGTAATGAAATTTTTGTTTTCTGTCTAGGTAGTAAATACAAAGCCAGACTTCTTCAGTACTTCAGCCAATATTACAGGATCTTCCCTTACAGAGTTTGGGAGCCATTCTAGCCATAATTCTTTCCTAAACAGAAAAAAATTTCACACCACGGTTGTCTCCAGATATTTTGTACTTCCAGTGACAACTGGTAAAGTCCAGAAGAGGTAACTATAAATGGCGTTCTCTGTGAGCTGCTCTGAGCAGTGGTTTGTTTTGGTGGGGTTTTTCCCCTCTTGAAGGAAGAGGGAATGGTTTACGGAGGGAGAGGGAAAGAGCACTGAGGTAATTGAAGGAAAATGGACACATAATTAATTAAAGTTGACATTATTCACTTTGGAAAAGTGTGATCTATAAAAGGTGAGTAGATTTGATACCGAGACTATGGCTAATTGGTGACTGCTTTTATAGACAAGGACAAGAATGGTGTCTGTGACAGTAGACACCTCTATTTAGGCACTCAAATCACTCCCATGGTATTTTAACCAATATTATCTTAAAAGGAGGGATTTTTGAAAACACAGTCATTATCTTTTCAATATTCATCAACAGACATCCATCAAAACACATCATAGCTAACTATAAATTCAGTTCCTGTGCTATAAGGAACTAGCTAACGGCTTTGAATCTAATATTTAATAATTTGCTTGCTGGGTCCTCACATTCACTTACTGATTCACAATGCCTATCTTTAGACTTGATCTAAGATATTTGATTTTCAAACAAAACAGATATGAATCTGAATATTTTTATGTAAAGTTGTTCAGAAATATTTACACAATTGTCCACTAATTTTGATGCAGGTATCTATCAGTTAGTGAAATCAGTAGCTGCTGTATTTCACAGAATTATATGCATTAAGAAGGATCATCAAAATTGTCTGAATGTGCAATCTCTTAAACTGACCTAGAAGTAGGATTCAGTCCTAAACCTGTACACTTCTTTCCTGGGAGCAAGGCGATAAATTCCAGTTTTCTTTGTGTTTGTACAGGCAGAAGGCAAACCCAAAACAGAGGGAATACGCAGAAACACACCATTCTTGTATAAGAAATGGCCCAGTTAAAATACTCAGGACATAGCTTCAAATCTGTATTTTACCTAACTGATACAGGAATTTCAGCTGAGATCATTTATTTGACAGAAAGCGTCTTTACTGTAAGATTTTCTATGTGTTCTGGACTTACAGTACAGCTAAAAGTAAATATAGTTGGCCAACACCTGGAGAAAAGAAAAGAAAAATAAATCTGGTTTCGTGTTTGTGGTCAGAACATGCCTACAAAATTGAGTCTACTGAGGAAGAAGGTGCTTAGGCTGGGAGTCATCCTTTGTGAGTGAGCTTCAGCTAAGGAAACGGCAGGCTGGCATCAGAACTGATGCTGTGAACACAAAGTCATGGGCAGAAATTGAAATGCAGGGAGAATGTACCTGCCTTTGGAGAAAGGTGGCAGTTAGTGATATCAGTTTTGCCTAAATGGGTAGTTAAGTGCCTAAAGTGGTGTGTTTTATCACTAAAGTACTCTTGAGGATCCTGGCTGAGTGAAAATCCAGCTATACATCTATCTCCAGGTATCTTCTAACTGAAACATTGTTTCGTGGCAGTTTTAGTTTGGTCATATTTTGACTTTATCTGTTCTTTTCTCAGGCACAGTATTTGTTCTAGTAAACTCTGATAAAAAGAGGTCAGCGGCATTGTTTATGTAACTTCTATTTCTGTCTTATTCATGTTCCAACACTACCATTACACTTTGCAATACTTGAGCACAGGATTAGGAATTCTTGGTTTCTGGCATTTCTCTTAAGCTTTTTGACAGTAAGAAAAAATCAAGTAGAGAGTCTGGGGGAGGTCAACAGTTTGCAACTTTGTAATTATTTTATCAATAATAGCACTGCAGTTTTGCTCAGATTAACATGTCACTAGCTCCATCAATCTAAAATGCAATCCCTTCTAGGCATCCCTCATCAAGTAATCAGAAAATACAAAAAAGATATATATTTATACGTACATATATGCATTTTGGCAACCTTTAGCAAAGTAACTGAAAGCCAATGAAATGAACTTGTGTCTGCTCATTATAGCTATCAAATTCTTTATGCTAAACTGTTCTTTGCACTCATTCATTTATAGAATATATCTGAGGCCAATTTGACTATAGCAACTATTTTAAAACAACCTGTACATGTCAGGTTTATGTATGGATCCCATGATGGTAAATGTCTGGCCATTTCTTCATCTTTATTATAGTCACTCTTCCAACGTACCTTTGAAGTAGGTATCATTATTAATGCCCTTTTTATAAAACACAGAATTTACAGATTACATACACAAACACATTGGACTTCTGAGCTGTAGCCACTGTAATATTTGGCTTTTAAAATCCCATGCAAACACTACAGCCATTAATTAGGCAAGTCAAATGTATATCCTTAAATACAGCCTAGGAACAATTAGAATGGAATTCAGAACAGTTAGGGTGTTGATCAGAGGTCATCTTAGCTATGGATAAGTAAGCCATACTCTTTGAACAGCCCCTATTCCACTAGAAGTTGGTTTTTTTATCATCAGAACAAATTATACAATTTCAGACCAGCCTCATGAATGCTTCAGTCACCATATTTTCTGCTTCTGCTCTAGGACAAGAGTCCTGTTATTCATTGTGGAAAAGGTTCTTTCTGTACATCTTACCTATTCTGGTCATAGGTAATTCAGTCTGCTTGTGTACTGAAATTCATAGGCACTTCAGCTGAATGATTCCAGAAAATTAAAAGCCAAATATTTAAATAAGTAACTTATGCTGTGATCTGCTGTACTGTACCTTGCAAGTAATGGTGCCACCTGCATGTGAATTTTTCTGTATTAATATTTTTCTGATGCTTTTAAATATTTTAAATATTGATGATAAAATAGTTTCTAATTTTCTGCAAAATTACACATATTCTTTTTGTACAGTACATAAACATTATGAAAGGCCTTGGTTACATTTGATGTTTTTACTGAAAAAATTTTGCCTCACAACTCACTTGACTATCTTGCCTTAGCTATGGTAAATACCCAAATAATTAATTTCACTATTGTATTATGTTTCTCTGATTATCTGAATAGTATTTTCCACATTAGTTCCATACAAGCTGGGCTCTGAACAACTAGACTTTGTCTAGTTGGCTCTGAAACGAACTACAGAGCATAAAACCTGTATTTTCAAGGAAGGGACATGAATATCTGAGGGAAAAAAACCCTTGAACTTGAAACTATACAGAAAAAGGTATAGTTGATGCACTAAAGAAAGAACTAATCTTATCAGCAAATTCTTTATACTCATTTTTGTACAGCCTTATATTTGTTATTCCATTAACTGCATTGAAAAGAAGGTGTTTCCTTAAAAAATAATGGAGACAAATTAAAAAATAATTATGTACAATAAATTCTTCCCAAAGATTTAATTTGAAACTGAAAACATGTAATAATTAGTATTTCAAAAACATTGTATTCTCTGGACCAGACTAGAGATAATTTTTATGGGGAGTGAGTTGGGGACTCAAGGTTTTGTGGAGTTTACAGTATTCTGTTGTAGTGGGTTTGCATGACAACGTTTTGGTGGCAGGGTGGGGGTTACAGGGGTGGCTTCTGTGAGAAGATGCCAGAAAGTTCCCCTATGTCCAATGGAACTAATGCTAGCCAGCTCCAAGATGGATCTGCCAATGGCCAAGGCTGAGCCCATCAGTGATGGTGGTAGTGCCTCTGTGCTAGCATATTAAGAAGGGGGAGAAAAAAAAATCTGTGCCAGCAGGAGAGAGGAGTGATCTGTGTGAGAGCAACAACTCTGCAGACAGCCAAGTCAGTGAAGAAGGAGGGGGAGGAGATGCTCCAGGTGCTGGAGCAGAGATTCCCCTGCAGCTGGTGGTGAAGCCCATGGTGAGGCAGGCTGTGCCCCTGCAGCCCATGGAGGTTAAGGCTGGAGCAGATCCCCACCTGCAGCCTGTGGAGGACCCCACGCCAGAGCAGGTGAATGCCTGAAGGAAGCTATGACCCTGTGGGAAGCCCACACCAGAGCAGGTTTGCTGGCAGGGCTTGTGACCCTGTGGGGGACCCACACAGGAGCAGTCTGCTCTTGAGGGACTACACCCTGTGGAAGGGACCCAAGCTGGAGCCGTTTGTGAAGAACTGCAGCCCGTGGGAAGGACTCACATTGGAGAAGTTCATGGAGAACTGTCTCCCATGGAAGGACCCCACGCTGGAGCCGGGGAAGAGTGTGAGGAGGAAGGAGTGGCAGAAAAAGCGTGTGATGAACTGACTGTAACCCCCATTCCCCATCCCTCTGTG
This sequence comes from Ibycter americanus, assembly GCA_035590275.1. NCBI lineage: Eukaryota > Metazoa > Chordata > Aves > Falconiformes > Falconidae > Ibycter > Ibycter americanus. Next base: position 1,137,449 of record JAVJGI010000001.1, read on the forward strand.
CTGCTCAGAGGGAGGAGGTAGAGAAATCGGGAATTAAGTTAAGCCTGGGAAGGAGGGAGGGGTGGGGGGAAGGTGTTTTTTTTCTGATTTGAATGGTAATAAATTAAACTAATTTCCCCAAGTCAAGTCTGTTTTGCCTGGGACGGTAATTGCTGAAGTGATCTCTCCCTGTCCGTATCTCGACCCACGAGCCTTTCATTATATTTTCTCTCCCCTGTCCAGTTGAGGGGAGTGATAGAGCAGTTTTGGTGGGCACCTGGCATTCAGCCAGGGTCAAACCACTACATTTGTCAAAGAAGCACAGCACTGAGATACACCATGGAAAACAGACCATGCCTTTTTTCACAGTTGTAAGTGGCACTGGTGTCACAATGAGGGACTGAGACTTCTTGAATGACTCCCTAGAATGTACTAACTAGGTCCCACAGGTCTTCAGCTTCCATCTATATATCAAGCCAGTGAATATCAGAGGTAGATCCTGTGGGTAAGTCCTATGCAACTGTGTAGACTAAGGGAGGGGATCACCTTGAACACCTGCAGAATGAAGATCCTTAAGAAGTCCTGGGTCTAGTTTTGGATATATTAAAGTTTCAGTTTCCACTGGATCTTCTGTAACATAAGGATATTTTTTACTTAATCATCCTCTCTACTTTCCTTATGTCCTATTTTATTTCCCCACAATGACTGATGACAGTCCTTTTACACATCACTAATCAGAATTGCAATTTTCTGGGATAAATACTTTGAATTGGAGTTTGCATAAGCACAGATACTGACTAATATTACAAAAGCTGGCATTATATGCATCTGGGATAATGCTCTGAAGACCTGGTCTTCAAAGCAGACAGTGAGCAGAAATTAAAATAACGCTTTTTTAAAAAAACAGAAAATCTTCATTAATTATTAAAAGAAATGTGTGTAAAATAATATTCTTACATTATTAGTCTAGGTTCCTATTTCTTCACTATACTATCTCAACACTTGCTGGAGAAGATAAAGTTCTACAAAATGACAAGTAGCATCAAACAGGCTTCTTACCAAGGCCTGTAGTAACAGGACAAAGGGCAACTGTTTTAAACTGAAAGAGGGTAGATTCAGAACGTTTATAAGGAAGACATTTTTTTATTATGAGGGTGGCGAGACACTGGCACAGGTTGCCCAGAGAAGCTGTGGATGCCCCATCCCTGGAAGTGTTCAAGGCCAGGTTGGATGGGGCTTTGAGCAACCTGGTCTAGTGGAAGGTGTCCCTGCCCATGGCAGGGGGGTTGCAACTAGGTAATCTTTAAGGTCCCTTCTAACCCAAACCATTCTATGATTCTATGATTCTGAGAGGATGAAGAGTGTCCAATATTTACTTTCTATCCCAGCAGCATTATGGTGCATTAACTAAAAGCAGTAAATAAAGCAGAGACAACAAATCTGGTTATTTAACTGTGAAACTCCTTGCTGCAGGAGGTTGTTGAAAATTCATACAATTTCAGAAAGCAATCAGACAGACTCATTGGATTATTATACCAGCTCTGCCTCATTAAATCTCTGAGATGCAGACTGTTGCAGGGCACAGAAATATTCCTTGAAGGTACAACTGTCCATCAGATTGTTCTTGGATTGATTTTATGCGTGTATTACTAGCTATTGTCAGACACAGACAACTGAGCTAGGTGGAATTAGGTTTGGTCTGGTGTGGTATAGCCATATCAAAATACTGTTATTAATGAACTTGGGCTAGCAATAGCTCCTATTGTAGGACAATATCATTGTCTTTTTTATAAACTGGGATCTGAAGTAAAAGTATGTGCAGCCTCATCCAGTAACAGTGTAGATTAACAGAAGTAAACAAGTTACGTTTCATTGCAGGCTCTATGTCACTCAGTCAAGGTCTCACAGCAAATCCATAGTAGCCATCTCCTCAGTTTACACGCTTAATCCCGGCCCAGTGCTTCAACAATAGCTTTAACAACCTCATTGACTGCCTCTATTGTATGGTAGATATTATATAGATAGGTAGAGAATAAGGTCTTTTAAAAGCATATAAAGCCAATTTTCTTCATTTCTGCCCAAAAAAGCAGAGAATATTTAAATTCTCAGCTCCTCCAGTGGGAAAACATGTATTCTCATTTCAATGCAGACCTTTTTAATTTCGAACATGTTTTAAATTACCATATATTTCCCCAATTTACTAGTTATGTTTTTATCAAGTGTGAGAATGCATGGTCTTATTTACTAGCAAGTGCACTGGAATGATATAATAGATACTCTGAGGTTTACGTGAAACTTCATTGAAATGAAACTCAGTGAAACTGGAAGGGCATAAACCCACAGATTTCAGTTTACTACATACAATATCATCAGAAATTCTAACAAGAAGTTAGAAACATCTCTCAGTGTTAGAACTGTGCCTCACTTCTGCAACAGATGCTTGGTAACAGTATGACTCAGTATGAACAGAAAGAAAAAACACAAAATGTTGCTTTTCTTTCCAGACAAGATGAAAGTCATACAGCAAGACTGAAGGGAAAAGGTTGGCGAGAAGGATATTGGCTGGAATTTCTAAAACAAAACCTTCCTTCATCTGTACTTCATGTCTAAAGCTTTGTATTCACCCTTGGCTTTGTTTCTAGTTGGATGGGAAACAGTTTTACAAAGCTATTTTCTCTCAAAAACAAATGAGATTTCATTAAGGGACAAAGAGGGAAAGAAAGATTAATCTGGCAATTTGCCTGATTAGCTGTGTGGAATACACTGGTCATGTTATTCTTACATTTCTCTTGTGCCTACTTTAGGTCTTGTATCTTTTACCACATATGTTTGTCATCCTCATCTTTCCTCTCTGTCAATGGAAAAAGGTTGCCATGACAACAGATTTATTTTTTGTATTTATTTTATATGGAACTGTTCACATAGTTATACATTGCTTTTTCTACTTCCCATTGGAAAATATCAGCAATCCATTCTTTCACACTGCCAAGCGTTATCTGTAATTATTTCTAAATTATGATTTGGTAGTTGGAACTAGAGATACTCCGAGGACAAAATTTGACAGAGACCTTGATAAGAATGCCAGTAGAAGCGACATTCACATGGAAAGATTATTTATACTGATCATGTGCTTGGCACTGATTGACTTCACAGATTGAAAAAAGCTAACAAAATAAAGCCCAACTGCCTAGTCACTAAAAGGCCTATTTTGTCCCACTTTACACACACTGAAACTAATGGAGATTTTATAGTTTATTTCTGATCCTCTGTACTGCATTTACTTAGAGTTCACTTCACTGAAAAGTTTCCTAGCATAAGCAGCAAAGCTAAATAGAAACACTGAAATTAATATTCTGGCTGACTGAGAAGATCTGTAGAGTAGTAGCTTCCAAGTTAAATGAAAATAGTTTTCCTTGCCACAGCAGCTGTGCGTTTCATTTTAACTGGCATAAATATTTTCAATATAAATGGTCATTTTATTTTTCATAGAAATATTCAAATTCAATTAAGAGAGTATTAAAGGCTGTATTAACATTTCCCCTTTATGATTTTTTGCATACTATGAGGATATTGGGCAAAATAAAATAATAATGAAGCAAGATCAAGGCCAAACCGAACATTTTTGTTTAGCATAGAAAGTCTGCAACAAGATAATTAAGTGGACTGAAAATTATGATAGAATATAGGTGCTCATACTAGGCTAAGTATATCATTAGGATATATTTTTAAAGATAGTTGAAGGTTCACAGACAATTCACCAGGGAAATTACCAAAAAGATTGAAAAGTTACAGAAAAGTAGCTGCTACTCTGTTGTTATACCTTACAAAAAGATCTAGGAGAAATAAAATTTCTGTTCAACTACTTGGTTGAAATTCATTAACCTGTTGAGTCTTGTGATATGAAGTACAGTATTGATTCAAGGGTCCTAACTATTTTTCATGTTTTGAAAATACACTTTTCAAAGACAAAGGATTGCAATAAGTATTGGAAAAACTTCACTTTCTTCTAGTATTAAACTTCAGTTTATTCTAGTATTGTTTTTAGAAACAGGCTAAATTTAATATTTTTCTCAACATTGTTTTTTGATGGAAAACAGATTTTGACAATACCAAAATTATTTCCTAACATATCCTTTCTCCACGGAAACTTAGAGCTGTTGAAAAACAAAATCTTTATTTTGTTAAAAATAAATATATTCTGGCAAAATTTCAAAGTATTTTTGTGTATACATGCTATTGTACTGACCACTAAAAGATGTAGTTTGATTTCCTCTTTTCCCATTCTCCTTTATCTACCAAGTACTGCTCTCAGACATATTATTTTACAAGAGAAAACCACAGTAAATCAAAAGATAGTCTTACTAGAGAGCCCAGCATTTACAGAAAAAAGGACAACTACATTTTCTATCAAATACTAAACAGAAATTACATAAGAAACGTTTGATTTCTCTATTTCCTCCAGAAAGTTGAAATTTTGTTCTCGTTAATGTAAATAATAGAGAAAACTTCTTTTCCAACAAGTTTTAGTTATTTCATAATTTTCTAATTCTGTTAATGAATAAAGAAAAATGATGATTTTATGTTTATATACTGAAGACCTGTTAACGTTTCGTTCTGGAGATCCACATGGTGGATCATACCTACTGATAATGCAGCTGACACTGGGACTTGGATCAGTGCTACCCAGAAAAGTTCTGACAGAAGAAAGACAACTTTGTTTTGGCTGCGGAGCATTAACCTAGACACTGGAGTCCAAAATTCTCAGTTGATATTTAGCAGCTTTACTGCTGCCTATGTATTAACAATAGCCAAACACTTTTCTTGATCTATGCTCGGTTAAGAATGTAGAGCTTTCTTTCTGGAAATGGATGGAACTTTTTGAATAATACAAACAACCTTTATTCATATATTTATGAATAAAAGTTCAATCTGCAGGTATTGTTACATTCCTAAGTATGTGGATGGTTGAGGGAGGTGATGATTCTTACCCTCTCCTCCACTCCCATGAGACCCCACCTGGACTACTGCATTCAGCTCTGGGGCCCCCAACCTAAGAAGGACATGGACCTGTGGGAGTGAGTCCAGAGGAGGGCGACAAAGATGATCAGGGGGCTTGAGAACCTCTCCTGTGAAGACAGGCTGAGAGAGTTGGGGTTGTTCAGCCTGAAGAGGAGACTCCAGGAACACTTCATAGCAGCCTTCCAGTACCTAAATGAGGCCTACAAGAAAGCTGGAGAGGAACTTTTTACAAGGGCATGTAGTGGTAGAAGAAGGGGTAATGGCTTCAAGCTGAAAGAGAGTACATTTCGATCAGATGTTAGAAAGTAATTCTTTACTGTGAGGGTGGTAGGACACAGGAACCGGTTGCCCAGAGAACTCCATGTGGATGCCCCATCCCTGGAAGTGTTCAAGGCCAGGTTGGATGGGGCTTTGAGCAACCTGGTCTAGTGGAAGGTGTCCCTGCCCATGGCAGGGGGCTTGGAACTAGGTGATCTTTAAGGTCCCTTCCAAACTAAGCCATTCTATGATTATACGATTCTATGATTCTATGATTACTGATGAATATTTCCCAATGTGCATGGCATGCTCAAATGTTCATGAAATGTAGAAAGAATGCACCATGACAATTCAGTGGGACGTACAGGTGCTATTTTTTCTGCTTAAAGAGCTTCTGTCAGTAAGTCAGAAAGCAGAACAAAAACATTTTGGATTCAGGTATGCCACATTTACTAGGAAAAATGAATAGCAAGTAGCCGTATCTCAAATTTCATCCAGTTCCTAATTTGTTGTTAGTATGAATATTATGCTGTGTTCACAAAGTGTTTGGAAATTTGTTGAACCTTTTAAATACATGAATAATATATTTAATTTTGTTTCTAAACATGTCTAAGAATTATCCTCAGTGTATTCCTGAAACAGAATAATACAGGAAAATAGCATGAGATTATATGAAACGAAATTTCACATAAATTAGCTGACCAATGAAACCATTGCCTCATATTACTGAACTACTTTGGGCCAACAAAGAGTTAATTATTTATACAGTGTGGCAAAGCATAACAAAACAGAGAAGACACTCCCCAATAATGGCAAGCCCAGTGTTTGTGGCATTTACTATAATGCAGGAACCCAGTGTTTACCAACCTCACTGGAGTCTTATGGACAATTAGAAAGTGTAAGCTGGGTCTATTTTTCCACAGATTTGGCTAGAAATTGTAGTCTGGATCTAAGAAACACTTTTCCAAAGAAAACGTTCTTCCAGAAAGGTTTTTTTTTGCCAAAATAACATTTTCTTAGGGGAAAAATATGAGCATGTTCCCAAACAGTTTTAGAGATGATTCATGGCAACAAGCTGCACTTATACTGCAAGACAAAGATGAGCCTCTTTAGTTAATTTGAATTGCTTAAGCAGCTGAAGTAGCAGACTGAAGGTTGAAGAGTATTATTTCAGAAATATTTAGAGACTGACACAATATTTCTTGCCATCATGATTCAATTTTGAGTGACAGTCACTAATAAGACACAGGATTATCTTCCTTGTGGATTGTTCTACCATATACAGCCTGTGAGAGTGAACTGTTGGGAGTCTGACAAAGTATATAAAAATGAAAAAAACCAGGACCATCCACGTAACTTCTTTAACAACTGAAAAGTGGTATGAGATAAAGAGTTGAAAAAAAATTTAACTTGGCCTCTTAACTTCGCCAAGAACTCATTAACTGGAATAAATTGCTCAGCAATCTTCTTCCTGAGTGAAATAAAACTTTTATAGTATTGAGACAACATGTATCTAATCTTAACTTAGCTGTTTCCTATTGTAGTTTTGTCTCGCATTTACACCACAAAGTTCAGGCATCAGAGGTGTCAGAGAAGCATTTGACTTACTCCTGTACTGAGTGGCCATTTTGATATGGTAGAGAAGCAAAAGGAAATAAGTTAAGTTTAATAAAGGACTACTGATTGGTCTTTGGCACAGAGTCCAGGCAGACTCCATGACACCTCAGTTCTTGCAGTAGTTTAGTTAAACTTCTCCAGTAAAAGACCTCATCATAGAACTAGAACTGGGTCAAACCTGATATGTCAGATCTCCTGTTCGGTTAATAAGTATCCTTTCATTAATGCATCTCTTTGCTTTTTAAACCCCTACAAACTTCCATCATTTGAAATGATATGTGAAAATGTGTCTTGCTGCCTGATAATTTCATCAATATTCCTTGATCTTGTATTGGAATATATATGAATGATCTACCCTCTGCTTTTAACTTTGATTTTGTTTTTGCGATTGCTGCTGGGCTCTGACCTGATGTTTCCATACAATTCCCTCTCACAGCTTCAAGATTTTTCCTGACAGTGGATATCAATTTTTTTTAATGTGTTCTGATTTACATTTAACCATATTGAATTTCATCTGCCTTTTTACTTCTTTTCATAATTTCAAAGCTTAGCAAAACTCTTTGCAGTAGACCTAATTTTTTGTTTCTCTTTTATTTCAGCAAATTGATTTATGTAAAACCGCAAACTTTGCTTACTTGTTACTCTCCATTCCATACACACTTTAAGTACATTGTCCCAGAAGTTGATGTCTGTGGAATCATAAACCCTCAAGTTTTGATGCCTTTTTCTTCTTTTTCTTGCTTTCATTTCCTTCATGTATTCAACTTCCAAAATGCTGTTCTGTCCAAAATGTTCAGTTTCCTTTTCTCTCATTTTTTTGTTTGATCTTCAAAACTGGATCAGTTCTACATAATTGGTTCATCCTTGAGCTTGACTTCACTAGGTGTTTTCAGCTGATCTTGTCTTCACATTCTCTAGCTTCTAGGTCCTTATTTCATGGCCTTTTTTCCTACACCTCTGTAAATATATCCTTGCAGTGATCTACTTGCTGCCATCTGAGCGCTCTTTTGTCCTTTCATTCCCTACCTCCTTTTCTTTTGCTCTACCGCTTTTCCCCCTCTTCTACTCTGCCACTATGTATTAGTTATACCAGTTCAATTAATCCTATAATGCTTTTTTAAAATCAACACCTAGCAGTAGAAACTGAACAGAAACAGGATACTCTGTATAAGAGGGCAACTTGAAAGATATTACCAACATCAGTGAAAACAATGTAGAAACATGTTGCTTAATAATGTGATGGGGCTGACATCACAGTTTTAGCCAGAGGAAAGGAGTAAAATAGTACCAACATAACTAAACTGTGTTAGGGAATGAGAAGGTTAATGAAACAATTTGGCCTGGGAACTGGTATTTCAGGGCTACTGAACAATGTTCAAATAGATGCCAATGACCCTCAAATCCCTTTACACTCTGTGTATAATTTCTTTATGTATTCTTAACTTGGCTTTCATGAGCCTGAGGGTATGAACAAGATTACCAAGTCATACATAAATAAACAGTACTTATTTAGTATAGTCACTTAATCATTCTTGAACAAACTCCATGAATCTTTTAAACATATGAAATCCTCCAAGGCATTTTATTCTGGCACAGAGACATATTTTCAGGCATTCTGATAAGTCTTTGACAGTGGGGTGAAATTTTGGCATCACTCAAGGTAATGGCAGACTTCCCACTGGTTCCTAAAAAACCAATTAATAATGTATATTGTAAATATAAATATATACATATATACACACACAGAGTTCAGAAACTGATTTTTGTTTTATATAATTTTGAGTAAAAATAATAATTTCCATTGGGTGACATTGTAACTGATTTCTTATTTCATATAGCCACTGGGACATTACAGAATGTCATGTATGCAATCTAAATAATAAAAATTGTGACCTCTAATGAGATTGCCTATATATGTTTTTTTGGCACATTTTTCTTGAAACAATACATAAGTTTTAGATGAACACTCATGACATACTGTAAATTTCATGGTGATGAACCAACTTTATAGTATTTATTATTAGGGTTTCCCTTGCCACGATGGATTTCATATTTATTTGGTGTGAAATCTAAATTGCAAACTGAAATTTGAAAACACTCCACTGAATTTCAGAATATTGTAAATACATTAGAGCTAATATTGGGTGAATGAGGAGAAATAAATAGTCTGAATGCACCAGCTGTGCTTTTGAAAACTCATTGACCAGGCCAGCACTTCAGCTGGTATAAACCAGCAAAAAAACATTGTAATCTAGGCCACACTAACCTCTGTTCAGGATTTGATCTCCATTTTCTTCTTCTTCCTCCATCTCATACAGAATGAATTTCAAAGCAATGATTAAACCTAATTTCTTGTATATTTTATTTTCATTATACTTGAATAATTTACTGGCCTAATTAGCTATGTCATAAAGACTTTTGATGATCAGAAAAGTGTGTATGATTTAGCGTAAATTGGGATATGGAAATTCTTCCATTTGCAGTCAGGTTATCTTTCCAAGATAGAGACATCTAAATTTAGCTTACAGTATAATTATTTTTATAAAATTTTAGAATACATTTTCTATTTCTCCAATATAGCCTGAAGCTGAATGTCAGAAAAGCAATACCAGCTAATAACCAGCTATTTCCAAGCACAAATAGATAGATCTTTAGATTATACAACCTCTTCCAGACCAACAACAAATCCACTACAAAACACCCAGACATATCCAGTCTGAGTAGTTCAAAGATCAATCATATTTAGAAAAATGTTGGCCCATGTTTTTAATAGAGTATGACAATTAAAGCACATTTTTCCCAATGTTAATCCATTTTTTATGTAACATTCACAAAAGGTCCATTTTACTTTCTTCTAATCTTACTCATAGAAACATTATTAACAATATTGCTTTATCCGTTTTAGCAGTTATTCTGAGAAATTGTTTGTGATAAGGAATTATGTAGGACAAATAAAATGTTATATAAATAATAAAAATTAGATCATACAATGTATAAATGACAGGAATGTTTATGAAACCTACAATTTTAGAGATGAGATATAAAATCTCAGTGGTCACAGAGCCACTTTAAAGATTTTAATAAAATCTGGATCCATCAAACTATTATTAGGGTGAAGCACATTAACATAATTTTTTTCCATGCAATTTTCCCTACTGTAGCAGCATACTACATGAGTACATGACAAAAATGGTCAGGATGATAATTTCTTACACATACTGCACTCAAGTTTTCCTGTTTTAAGAAATTAATTTCTGAAAATGGGAAGTAGATGTATTCTAATGAGAAGCACCTTAGGAATACAAAATCAAAAGTTCTACTTATATTGCTCTCAGCTACTACAATCTATTTCAAAACATCTGTCGTGATTTAAACCCCAGTTGAATCCAACTTGTGCAAAACCCAAGGACAATAAAAAGCTAAGCTTACTATTGCTGTCACTAAAATACATGGGAACTCTTCCTATTCAGTTTTTGTGGGTAAATTATTAATTAAATGTATTTACTCAGATATGTAGCTAGCTTTATATTACAATGATAAGATAAAAAGCAAGATTCACTTAAAAGCTTTAGGATTGCAAATTATTAAATTATTTTAAGTGTCTAAAACCATAGAGTTGGTGTTTCAAAAGCTCAAGGTTAAGGAGCCAGGAATGTACCGGAGGTATTTGGACAATGCCCTTAATACAATGTTTTAACTTTTGGTCAGCCCTGAACTGGTCAGGCAGTTGGACTACATGATCACTGTTGGTCACTTCCAACAGAAATATTCTATTCCATGCTATTCTATTCTATTCTGTTCTGTTTCCTTCCATTCCATTCCATTCCATTAAAGAACGCCAAAAGAACTATGTGTCTCACAAAGTAGTAATGATCACATTATAGAGGAACAAATCCCTTTCTGTTTTAGTCATTGTTCCCCTAAAATGCAACATTGTCTGAAAAGCTGCAAATACTGGTTGGTAGTGGTTGCAGTGTGCCACTTGAAGGCAACAAATGCAGATTTTGGAGGTCAAAGAGGTAGATGCAATACATAATGTGGCAATTTACTATGACAAGCAGATGTCAGCCATTTTTTCTATTTTATTCCATGTCAAATGACACTATAGTTCTCTCAGTAAGAAAAAAAATGTTAATTCTCCAGCCACCAGACCTCAAATCACAGTAGCCCACTTACACACCTACTTAACGAACCACTGTCCTACACTGCCTATTTAAGCCAATAGAAAGATTGCCAAAAGGACTGAGAGTTCCTAACAAGACTCAAACTCCCTAAAAGATCAGATAAATAAGGCTTATCATTTATAGAAAACAAATTCAAACATAGTATTGGTTTTGATTACTAGAGTATGTTCAGTATTAAAACACTGAACTAAGAAGGGTAGGTAAAAGTCAGTGTTGAATTTACACCACAATGTAAGGATAGTGCTAGTTTCTTTAGGAGTTTTAGCAAGTCTTTTTTTGTAATACCAGTTCAGGACACAGGTTTTTTCCCATAAATTACAATACCTAACTGCCATTTGAACTGGCAAAAAAAAAAAGAAGTGCAATTTGATAAAATATTTTTTTTAAATGAAGCTGTTTAAGCTTTACAGTGTTAAAAGCATTATCTTTTTACTTTTAGTTAATTTTATTGACTCTTTATCCAGTTTATAATAATATGTCTGAAGAGGATTTTGACAATTTATATGAAAATCATTATTGTGGCAGGAACATTTTTATTTGTGACTCCATGAATGTAAATAAATAAAAAAAAATTATTATGAAACTGAATCTTAGCTCATTTTCCATGCTTTTCATTTTTATAGATTTGTATCAAACTACCTCAGTAGCTTCTTTTTGAGAATATTTAGAATATTAGTACTTATTAAAAGGGAGAAACTACTAATAAACGTCAAACAGATATTGGATAAATGTTACACTGAAATTAAATGTGGTTTTCATTATTGGCTACCTTTCTTTGTTTCACTTTGTTATTTGTTTGTTCTGTGTTTGCCATTACATTTGATTTTTACACCAACATACAGGGAGGAAATTTCCTGATTTTTGCTTTATAAAGCTATCACAGTCCATAATGACAACATAGAACTATCAACATTACATTACTGCTTTTATGAAATTGTGTTGCAGTCTTCCAGAATGAAAAGGAGGGTTGCAAACTGCTTACACTAGAGTATGAATCACTTACCTTCAGTTGTAGAGTACGCGTGGAAGTTACAAGAGATAAAATTTTAATTTATCCTATTTATTATGAAAAGATGTAACTGTATGCACAATAGCTTAATATTGTACTACCAGGTAGATTTATGACCATGGTCCAGGTGGCCCTTATATTCAAACACACAAATTTTATCAGTGGAATTCTTAAAATTACTAACGTGGTTGAAGTTTATCACAGCACAAATACTTTGCTAGGTCAGTGCTTACATGATGCTTATGTTGTGAACCACTCCTTTGTCTCACATGGAGATCCCGAATTGCCTAATCTAGAAGTACAGCTTCACTTCAACAAATGATAAATAAGATATATAACCTGGCCACTGTAGGAAATTAATTTCATTCACTGTGTCTGCTGAGAGGTTACAATGTAGGGTGGTCATAAAGAAAATAGATATATCTGGTTTTGACAACTCAAATAAAATGGCCAAAGAAGAAAATAACACAGCTTGTGTCAATAACTAAAGTAAATACAGTGCTGCTTCAAATAACTCACAATGTTAATTTAAAATCATTATGATTTTCCTAGCTGCCCAGAAACTATCATGCTATATTAAATTTATAATCTTTACATAAATATAAGAATATTTATCCTAGACACAGCCTCAAATCTCAGTATTTTCATAAATATTTCAAATTCTCCAGAGAAAATAAACTGGCTATGATTTATCCTTCTAAAGGTTGACAAGATTTTGAAGGAAAGAAAATGTTTATTTGTAAATAATAAAGTTCTTTTGACAGTCTAGCCTACTGATAAAACAAAGGTTTTATAGCTTACATCACTTTTAAGATACAGTTAAAAGATTTATGACTGCAGCTGATTTCCAGGAGAAGCCACTCTTTCACCATAAATATAGCATTTACTGTTTCATAGTAAATTTCTATAAACCCAAATAATTCTGCTTTTCAAACAATCTAAAGTTTGATGTTTTTAAGATTTCTGTATCTTAAACCATCAAAACACATAAATTATAATACAAATAAATACATATACTTGTATACAGCTTTTCATGTATCTTTCCTATGTTGATTCCTATTGGCTCTACCAGCATCTATTATATAGAAATCATATAGCTTTTTCCACTACATATCCTGTTTTGGGGACATGGCTCCTTATTTTAGATTAATTCAGTTGCTTTCGTTAGAATGAGTCCTGTACCAGGAATGAATAATTCTCACTGCTACTGGAGTTAAAAAAGTGTAGCTATGATTTTTTTTTAAACTGAAAGGTGTATGTCATATTCATCATAATTCTATTTTCATGCTTGTTTGTGTATGCCCTTTACATTCACACCAGGTTCTATTCACACCTGTCCCGTTTTCCACATCTGTAAATTAGTCTCAGAAACTAAAGATGGGAGAAATTTATTGATTTATTAGTTCTAAATGAGCAGAACTGTAAAGTGACTGAGCTACCAATCAAAATGTGACTTCTTAAAATTAGCTCTATTCCAGTATAACATTTGTTATTACATGATGTTTCCTTCTGACTTACATATTCATATGCAGCTGGATAATTCTCCTGACATATCATAGACTTAGATATGCATTTATGTTAATATCTCAAATCAGATATGCACACTATGTGCAGCCAGAAAAAAAAAATCCATGTACAGGAATTGCAAAAATTCTAAGAATCTACATGAAGATCAGTTTTTTCTTTGGATGTCTTATTTTTTTGAAAGTTATAAACTATTTTTCCCTTTTAACTTAGCTAAACTCTTTAATACTTTCTGAGTCTGCCTCAGAATGTCACTTATAAAATATTTTATAGTATATTTTATAGGACAGAACATGTAGTGACAATTACCTGTATTTGGAAGGTTCTCATTATTGTTGTAATAATTTGCAGCATAGTATGACTGGACCAAAATCTAGGAGAATTATGGAATATAATTTTCTTCCAATGTTGTGTCTCTTTGTTCCTGGCTGTTGCTAAGACTCTGTTTCTGCTTCTGCAATCTGAATTTGTAGCAAGAATTGTATTCCCTATTTTTTTCATCTGAAGTGAACTTTGGCAGGCTTCCTTTAGCACTGAACCATATGCATATGGGTCATCTTGGATTGGAGGAAATAATTTCCTATAGGAAAGTTGTAAAATCAGGATATTATCTTCCAGAAATATGTGAAAATATATATTTTTTTGTTTGTATTTGACTTTCTGTCATTCCTATGAGCTTGTCCAATACTGCACTATATTTTACAAATTCTGATACAAATTCTTTCCATTCCACAGGAAGCCATAGCTTTCCACTTCATCCAGCTGTTGCTTCACTTGATCACACGTTATCCAGAGAATGTTACTGTGCTCTCATTTTCCAACACAGAAGAAAACTTCTAGTTGTTTTGTTATACTCAAAAATTTGAGAACTTTTCTATAAATTTATAGGAGAGATGTGGAACAAGATGTGACTACTTTAGTAGTAATATATGTCTAAATTTGGAAGGTTATTTGTGAAGAGAAAAAGTAATAAGGAAAGTTTTCCAGTTCATGAAAGGCACTCAGCAGGAAACACAGTGCTGGGAATATGCAGTGTTTTCATTATATGAAATTAAAGGAGTCTGAAATACTGGGCCTTTTTTCCTCAAAATCAGTGGATACCGAATTGTTTCTGATAAAACTTTGCTTGTGTTAAGAGTTTCCTAGCAGATATTTGTCAGGTTTCCTACATCTTGCTTATTTGTGTCTCTATATCTTGTATCTGTATCCCTGGCTTACAAACCTTCAAGATATCAGCAGTCCACACTGTATATTTAGCATAACCAAAGAAACAATTTTCACAGCATCAGTGACATCAAGTCTTACTCAAATTGTAGCTCATCAGCAAATCTGGATGGAATTTTTCTAAGGAAACACAGTTTGACTGGAAAATTCCAGTTCATCACACCTGAATATGGTTTCTAAAAATTAACATGATTCAATGAACCACAGACAGCTCACCTTACAGTTCACTGGAAATGCTATATATCTGGGTTGGTGACTCAGAATCACAGAACGGTTGACCCTGGAAAGGACCTCTGGAGGTCACCTGGTCCAAACCTCCTGCTCAAGCAGGGCTACCTACAGCTGGTTCCCAGGACAATGTCCAGATGGCTTCTGAATATCTCCAAGGAAGGAGACTCCACAACCTCTGGGAAACCTGTGCCAGTGCTGTCACCCTCACAGTAAAGAGTGTTCTCTGATATACAGACAAAATCTACTGTGTTCCAGTTTGTGCCTTTCATCTCACGTTCTGTCACTGGGAGCCACTGAGAACAGACTGGCTCCATTGTCTTTACACCCTCCCTTCATTTATATACATTGATGTGACCCCCTGAGCATTCTCTTCTCCAGGCTGATCAGTCCCAGCTCTCTCAGCCTTTCCTCATAGAAGAGATGCCCTTACTTATCTTACCGGCATTTCACTGGACTCTTTCCGGTATGTCTGTCCTGGTTTCAGCTGGGATAGAGTTAGTTTTCTTCTTAGTAGCTTGTACAGTGCTGTGTTTTGGATGTAGTTTGAGAATAATGTTGATAACGCACTGATGTTTTAGTCATTGCTAGTAGTGCATACTATACATCAAGAACTTTTCAAGTTTCCCATGCTCTGCCAGTGAGCAGGTGCACAAGAAGCTGTGAGGGAGCACAGCTGGGACAGCTGACCTGAACTAGTCAAAGGGACATTCTATACCATAGAACGTCATGCTGAGTGAGAACATGTAAGAACTTACACAACAAATGAAAAAAAAAGTTTATGAGCTTTGGAAGAAGGGGCAGGAAACTCAGGAGGACCATAAGGATGTCCTGAAGTTATGCAGGGAGAAAATTAGAAGGGTCAAAGCCTAACCAGAACTTAATCAATAAAAAAATGTTTCTATAAATACTTCAGCAACAAAAGGAGAGCTAAGGAGAATCTCCATCTTTTATTGGATGCTGGAGAAAACATAGTGACAAAGGATGAGGAAAAGGCTGAGGTACTTAATTCCTTCACCTCAGTCTTTAATAGTAAAAGCAGCTGTTCTCTGGGTACTCAGCCCCCTGAGCTGGAAGGCAGGGATGAGGAGCAGGAAGAATCCCCCTTAATCCAAGGGGAAACAGTCAGCAACCTGCTACACCACTTAGACATATGCAACTCTATGGGGCTGAATGGGATCCACCTGAGGGTAATGAGGAAGCTGGCAGGAGTGCTCAGTGAGCCACTTTCAATCGTTTATCACCAGTTCTGGCTAACCAGGGAGGTCCCAGAAGACTGGAGGTTAGCCAATGTGACACCCATCTACAAGAAGGGCAGGAAGGAGGATCCAGGGAACTACAGGCCTGTCAGCCTGACCTCGGTGCTGAGGAGAAACTGGCTGCTCATGGCTTGAATGGGTGTACACATTGCTGGGTAAAAAAATTGGCTGGCTGGCCAAGCCAAAAGCATGGTACTAAATGGAGTTAATTCCAGTTGGCAGCTGGTCACAAGTAGTGTTCCCCATGGCTCAGTATTGGGACCAGTTTTGTTTAACATCTGTATCAATGATCTGGATGAGGGGATTGAGTGCACCTTCAGTAAGTTTGCAGATGACACCAAGCTGGGGGGCAGCGTTGGTCTGCTTGAGGGTAGGAGTGATCTGCAGAGGGATCTGGACAGGCTGGATTGATGGGCCGAGGCCAGTTGTATGAAGTTCAACAAGGAGAAGTGCTGGGTCCTGCAACAGTGCCATGCAACGCTACAGGCTTGGAGAAGAGTGGCTGCAAAGCTGCTTGGTGGGAAATGACCCAGGGGTCTTGGTTGACAGCCTGCTGATTGTGAGCCAGCAGTGTGCCCAGGTGGCCAAGAAGGCCAACAGCATCCTGGCTTGTATCAGAAATAGCGTGGCCAGCAGGACAAGGGAAGTTATTGTCCCTGCTGAGGCTGCACCTTGAATACTGTGTTCAACTTTGGGCCTCTCACTACAAGAGGTACATTGAGGTGCTGGAGCACATTGAAAGAAGAGCAATGCAAGTGGTGAAAGATCTAGACAACAAGTCCTATGAGGAATGGCTGAGGGAACTGGAGTTGTTTAGTCTGGAGAAAAGGAGGCTCAGGGGAGACTATCACTCTCTACAACTACCTGAAGGGAGGCTGTAGCGAGGTGGGTGTTGATCTCTTTTCCCTAATAACAAGTGATAGGATGAGAGGAAATGGCCTCAAGTTGTGCCAGGGGAGGTTCAGACTGGATATTAGGAAAAACTTCTCCCCCAAAAGGGTTGTATAGCATTGGAACAGGCTGACCAGGGAAGTGGTTGAGTCACCATTCCTGGAGGTATTTGAAAGATTTGTAGATGTGGTACTTAAAGACATAATTTAGCAGTAGACTTGGCAGTGTTAGGTTTATGGTGGGACTCAATGACCTCAAAGGTCTTTTCCAACCTAATGATTCTATGATTCTTTCACCTAAAACACATAAGAATTTATACAACAAACTTAATATAACAAACTGTCATTGTTGAACCGTGAAGTTACAAGAGAAACCATGTATTCATTATTTGAATTTGGAATATTAAGACATAATTTTAAAAGAATATTTCCTGACTAATAGTCCTTTAATGGTTTATAAATAACATTTTTTTAAATAAAGTTACTGAAAATGGATGATATACTTTTGGACATAAGATACAGTTTTAAACATAGCAGACCCAAATCATCTGTCCAACAATACAGAAGCAAGAATTCTGACTTCTGGTACTTGAGAAATTACAAAGGGTATAATAAAACTAAGAGATGAAAGCTTGAACTGGTATCATAGCAACTCCAGTAGGTAAGTTTACAATTTCTTTTTAGTACTGCGTTAGGCTGAAAAGTCTTAAAGATAGACAATCTGTTCAGAGTTCTGCAGGAATCAGACGCTTGAACAACGAAGTGTGAATGTTTTAAGAAAAATGACACTAAACTAGATCTAGTCCCTCTGAGCAGACAAGTAGTATTTATGTTGGGAGGAAATCCAGCAGAAAAACTTAAAATCCGCCTCAATCAGAATGCTTGAGCTACTAGGGAAAAGAGGTGGGGGTGTGGGGTGGGCTCAGGGGGTGTGTGTGTGTGTCTCCACCATCTCTGGCCCCCCTGGGTCACATTACCTAAATTCATCACAGGAATTTTAAGCACATTGCTCTGGAGTAACCCATTGCACAATGTTTATATTCCATCAAAAGTTGACTAGAAGGACAACAGATTTATTTTGCATTCTGTTAAAACTCTGAAAACAGAAACTTAACTGAATTTGCTTTTATTGTATGATTACAGCAGTTACTACTTAACTGATTCAAGCCAACTCATTTTACAGAGTCTGCTTGCATAGCTGACTTCTATGTGAGATACCTGTGCTATCTCTCAGCTGATTAGCTGGAGCACAAGTAGCAGTGTAGCTATTGCAGCTCAGCATACAGCTGTGCCTGAGCCAGCTTACTTTTTACCCTGTTTTGAGGACTATGTGGGATTCAGACTATCACATATTGACTAAATCATCCCGACATTGGCGGAAACTTAGAGGAAAAACTAGCAAGGATCTACTGGAAGACTAAAGTTTATTTTGAAAAGCAGTGTAGGTCATGGTTGTTGGTGCCAGGCCAGCTCTACTGTACTTGGTGCCAGAGCCAACGATTCATAACTGTTTGTTCAACAAATACTAATCTGTGAACATACAGAGATTACCTCAATGAGTTTAAATTAAAATATGAAACACAAAATACAATTTAATCTAATCTATGGTATTTTTGTTACCACCTGTAGTTAGATACTATAACAACTCTTCTAATACTGTCGTGGTTTCAGCTGGGATGGAGTTAATTTTCTTCTTAGTAGTTGGTGCTGTGCTGTGTTTTGGCTGTGA
>JAVJGI010000001.1:1162947-1188454 GCA_035590275.1 Ibycter americanus
AAATTGTAGTTCTGACTTCTAAACTCTTTTGAGTTGGGTTCATTTCTCCTGCCGATTTACTTTTAAACCAGCACAGTAACTTACAGAAAAGTCAGCTCTGTGGTCTCCTGCTGTCCTGAAAACCTGTATGGTATTATTCCCAGGAGCACAGAGTGATTTGTACCAAATCTATTCATTTCAGACTACCACAGAGTGGAATAAATGTTTTTCAACAAAGTATACACACTTAATGCTGTCACTTCATAGTCTCCTATGTAAACAACAACTGATTTGTTCAAGTATTACTTTGCACTGACTGTGCAGTGGTCACATTAAACATCTTTCCTCATAAATTATATAACTCACATCTGGTGCCTCAACCTTGGGATCTCTGCCATGTTCTGCTATATCCTATCATTGCTTTTTTGGCAGAAACCTTTTCTTCTACCAGCTTTCAAACTTCAATGCATACTTTTTACACGTTGTGATAAGTATGTGCTTTAATTCCTGCCTTGTGCCAAGGTCAGAGACAAACAATCAACTGTTGCTCTGGTTTTGACATCTCTTTAAAGACTTAGTAATACAATTCAGCACCAATGACATTTCTGTCCTTTGTAGGGCATCCATGAAAAGTTTTGGAAAAGAAATGAAATATGTTGTTTTTTTCAAGTTAAGAGTATTACTGAATATAGCAGTTTGTATAAATCCTATTTATAACTCAAGAGATGTGTTTCAATTTCTGAATAGACCTATAATGACTAGAGTGTTTTAGACCTATATTTACCCAGTCCAATAATAGTAAATGTAAAAATGCAAATAGCTGTGTAAGGCACTGGAGAGTATTATCTACCTTTTAATTTTAAGTTGTCATAATTTAATTGTTTCATAATTATTTCTGCTAAAAATATGTCAAAATATATATTTATCAGTTAAGAGAATATAATTTTTTCAGTTAAGTGTTCAATTTGACTCCTATTAAGTTCAACATTTCTCATGAGCCTACATTAAACATTTACTTATTTTTCTGGATCAGAGTCTTTATAGTAGTAATCATGTCATAGAGGTAACATTAGAAATGGATATAGAGATTAAAATATGTGAAATGACTTCCAGTCAAAAGCTTTAGGAGTTCAATGACACACTTGTCAAAATATGCTGATGTTTTTTTTTGAAGTGTGAAAGTTTTGTGTGTCCATGCTCACTAAGGTTTTGCTCTGATAAACTGTAAAACTTGTCAGATGTGAATTTCCAAAAGCTATTATTGTGAAATGTTTCCTTTTTAGGGTAAAATAAATAAAGTTTTGCCAGTGGAAGCATTAGAGAAATTTTACAGTTGAATTTTGGAAGTGTCAAAATGAATTATTTGAAAATGAAAAGCTTTTATTTGACCAATTCAGCAAAGTACGATGACTCAATTGCATTGTTTGAGCAGCTGTAATATCCTGTGCCCACTTACAACTGCTTTATTTTTGAAAAACAGACTGTGTCAAATTATCTGGTGTAGCTGGAGCAAGCAATCCATCACAAAGCTCAAAACCCAGGGAAAATAATTAGCAATAGTACAGAAAAAATGACAACTCCCACAGCTCATTCAGTAGTTTGGGTAAACAAAAAAGCTGGGTGGAAATAATACATTTCACTTCAGTTTATTAAACTAAAATATTTAGAACTGTGCTTCTCTGATTAAAATGAAATACTTCAGTTGATTATCTGAACAGGAAAAAAAAAAAGGATTTTGAAGAAACAGGCACTCGGCTAAGAAAAAAAAGGAAAATGTCAAGAGAGCAAGGAAAAATAGTAACTACTTTTGTTATATCCAGTCTTTCCCCTTACCTAAGCTACATAACACTAATGTTTGAAAACTAAAATTACAATTCTACCATTATTTAGAAGAGAAAACGATTTGTATTTTGATATCTCAATGCAGTAAGAAAACTTCGCTAGTGTTACTAAACACTTGTATTACCTTATCATCTAATGATATTCACATACTGCCAAAAGACTCAAAACAGCTAAAATACACCAAAAAACCCTTTGCTAGAGAAGTATAGAAGCTTCCATAACCTTTATTCAGGGATATAATCCAAGAACTCTTTTATAAATCCAGATTATAAATATCAATCATATTATTATTTTGATAACTGGTAAATTAGACATTGCAACAGTATCTATCAATTAAACAGTAAATTGTTCTAATAATATGTTAATACATGCTTGGAGCTTCAACTTTAAAACATTAACAGACTTTTTATTCATTTCCACTTGGAAAACACTACTTATCCTTCCCTATGTTTCCTGTCTTGAACTGAGAGAAAGCCCTGCTAAAACGAGAAATATAGTTTGGCAAATGAGCCCAGGGCAGTTTGGAGGCTGTGAGACTTCATCTTGAGAAGGTTAAGATATTGCATTATTTCTAATTAACTGAGATTAATAAAAAAATTTTATACTACTATGCTACTGTATAATAGTAAATAAAGTGTGGTTTTTAAATTAAAATCCTGGGATCAGGTTAATGCTCAGCTAGACTGAAAAAAAATACGTAATTGAACTGTTGGAGAAAATTCATTTTCTTTCCTCACCATTAAAAAAGTAAAGAAAGACACTTTTAGAACATTAAGGTGAACAAGGTTGACAACTTCATTATTTCTGCAAGGGAAAATAATTCTCTGCCATCTATTAGAATTGCTTTAGTGTAAGTTGTTGACTGTAAAAGCTCAGTAAAGAATGTATATGCAGTTCATTCAAAATCTAGAAAGAAAAATTATTTCAGAAAAATATACCTGATGTTAGTCATAAAACTCAAAATAAGATCCTTTAATCTAGTGTCAAAGTAAATATGTTTCTTTCATCCAGATAAAAAGCTAAGTCACAGTCAGACATCTTCCAACAAGTGCCCAACATAGGTATGACTACTTCTCCGTAGTGAGCTGGTGTCTGTAGGTACCACCACTTAATGATACAAATAGTAAAATTCTGATGTTTAAGACAAGAATCTTTATTAGGTAATTCGAATCTAGCAAATTATGTTTCATTTTTAGGTATTCTGACCATTTTGCTTAACAGTTTATGAAGAGAATACAGTTATTATGCCAAAACAGAAAAGAAAGTTCTTCTCAGAAAAAAGAAAAAACAAAATTACTTTTCCCAACATAGAATACTGGGGTGGGGTGGGGTGGGGTGGGAAGGGGGAAAGAAAGTGCATTTATCTTTTTGGAATTACTTCCACTGCCTTTTTTGAGTAGGGCTCTATTCATAGTACTAAAGTGTCAATTTAAGTTATTTACTGTTTCAAAAAGTTTTTTACATCTCTCTCTCACTAATGATATTGAGGAAACTACATACTCAAAACGAAGGAATGAATTAATGACTTCCATGGGTTTTAGATAAAGATTTTAATTGTCACAATTAAAAAAGGACCAAAAAGGTGTAGTATAAAAATAATAGTAATTAAAGGTTTATGAAATACTGTCCTCTCAGTCTAAGTAACTATCAACAGTTCTTTGAACCACAATGAAAACGAAATATATAATTTTCTACATATTGGCACTGCAGATAAATTTTAACTTAGCTCAGAAACCTGCATGCAAATGACACTTATTTGGTAGTGCTAAGTCAATGTAGAAACTTTGGTGCACAAGATGTACCTCTGAGCATCCATAAGTGCAGACTATTGATAAAGAACTGTATAGTATACTTATAATTTAATAAAATAAACTGAAGAGTTGAGAGGTTCCTGCATGCAAAATATCTTATAATATTTGCAAATCTGGCTTTTTATATTTAAATTTTTATTTAGCTTCTTAAATACATTTAGCTAGACTTTTTAATCTACACAGCAATTTTCAATCTACTGCTATCACAGCTTCTTTGAAAAACAATCCACTCTAGTTCTAAAGAATGCATTGCTTTGGGGGTTTTGAGAGATCGTGCATCAATTCTTATTCACAGATGTCTCCTGATTATCACAATAGTCTATTTTTTGTAACATCGCAGTAATGTGCTAGGCTATGGTTTTATACTCCATGGAGCTAATATAGCTGTTATTTAACTGCTAGCATTTAGCAGGCAGAATGAACAATAATGCCATCTATTTTATGTTTACTTACTGGCATTATCATTTAGCAAAAAAAGTACTGGGTTGTGAATATTACAAAAAGACCTAAAAACTGCTAGCAGATTTTTGCTTTTCTAAAAATAATTTCAAAGCATAAATTTGGAACAAAATATATTTCACATTCACCTTTCAAAAAAGAATTGGAACTCCTTTTTACACAAAGTGGTTCTGAACTTTTGAGTTCCAGTAGCAAAAAAGCTTTCTGTGCGGATTCATAGGTACTGATGTGTTTACTTCAAACTATGCCTGAAGTATTTTTCAAGTAAAACATAGAGATCTCTTGAGAAAATGCCCTAAATAAAATAAGAACAAGCAGTGACAAATGCAAATTTTTTCAGTATACTAATGATGGATATGTACACCTTCCTAGTTACCAGGGCTTATTCCTGTCTTCTAGCTCACCAAAGTACTCCTGCCAAAGGCAGCTTTTTCAGGAAAAGAAAAAAAGAAAATCTCACAAAATTAAAATGTAGTGATGCGTCTGACCTTCTTACATTCAGGATTGAAACCCTGCCTTCCCTGAAAAAAATAGTAAAACTTACAGTAATTATCCTGACTTTATTTTTTATGCTAGGTTTTTCTAGCACTAGGGAATGTGGAAATACAATTCATACTCATATAACTGTTCCAGTAAGTCAATTTCATAGCAAATGTATACTTCTGTTAAACTAAATACAGTGTTTTTCCCTTTAAACAACATAAACTCTTACGATGCTAAGTTTGTTTTCCTCGTATGGTTGACAAGGAGAACTAAAGCTTCCATAACAATAAAGTATATTTTAAGTGGATTTTACTACCATATGGGGAATAATTGTAAAAGATGCTGTACTTCAATCAAACACAGAAAATGAATTCTATGGTCTTTGAAGCAAATTATTTCTATTTCACAGATGGGTGCTAATCATAACATAACAGCATCAAGGGTATTGTAGCAATCTAATCTCAGATGTAAAGTGATGTTTGTGACACTAATTGATTCATTATACAAACATCAGTGATTCTTTGGCTTTTCAATATAAATAAGTAATAGTAAATCTTGTATTTTGTACTACAAAGCTCTGGGCAAATGCTGCATGTCTACTGTGTCATTTGAAAATATAATTCATGGGGAAAAGGCTTGTTATAATCTAACAAATACCTTACGTATGTATTTGGCAGATTCAGTGGGCAGTAGACAACTATTCCTCTCAACTGCTCCACAGAGATGCTCCATATCTCTTCATAACTGCATTTTGCCATATACATACACCTTGACAGCTTTACTGATACTGGTACTTAAAAATTCAGTCTGATTTTATTTTCTTAGGGAGGAGCATACAGTTTCTAAAAAAGTATGTCAGTAAAAACTTTATTACAAACTTTTTTACTGTTTCTTGCACTAAAGACTTTAGAGTGAAAAAAAGTTTTATAATGCTTTGTGAGAAGGCAGCCCTTTCCTAAGTAACTGTGGTAAAAGTAATAAGACTTTTAGGAATAACTGTTGCAATCTTTGCTTTTGCTTCTGTTTGTAAAAAATTAAAATGTAGTGCTTTATTCAACAATCTCAACATGAAGCAGCCCAAAATTTTGGCACTTAATGCTAATACAATAATATCTATTTTCAATTTAAAGACAGTGATGCAGTTTCTACTTAGCTTCACTTTGTATCAGCCCAAAGGTGAAAGTTTGGAGTTTAGTACTCATAAAATCACTTATTGAAAATTCTTACAAAAATGTACAATGAATATTGCAATTTATATTTGTAGATCAAAGAGCAGTTCTTGCACCAAGAAGCAAGTGGTAAGCATGTATTATTACCATACAGACTGGCATGTCCATCAAGCAAAGGTACGAAGCTGTCACTTGAAAAAAGCTCAGGACCTTGAGGGAACTAACTACCAGCCCTTACTGCCCCTGCCTGACCTCCCCTAGGGCCCCCCCCCCCGCCTGCAGCCCACACAAATATGATTTTGGGGAGAGTAAGTGGTTACGTGTGTTTAGGAAACCTCATAAAATTCAGTCCTGTAACTGAATCTATTGTTGTGACTACAGGTGGTAATTTTACCAGAAAGTTGCAAACATAGTGCTGAAAGGATCTAACCAAGTTTAGTTCAGATCCTCATCTGCTGTGATGCAACAGTCCTAGCTGGCTGTAGATAACAGACAAGAATATCATGAATATGTACAAGAACTTTCAAACAATAAACATATAATTATCTTTAAAAATATTGTTTTCTTGAGAATATATTTGATGAACAAAGATAATTCAGCTGCTGTATTTTTTGTACTGACAAAACAGTAAGTTGCTATAGCTATATATGTTAGCTGAAACATATATATCCTTTTTTAATATCCAAAACCAAGAGGTGGTTTTGGTGACTTTTCTTCTCAAATTCTGAAAGCATCCATTGTTATATTTTGTTTTCCCACAAATAACCTATAAATAAATAAACATAATTTATTTTAAATCTTTGTAAATTGTACAGCCCAAGAACCTGCATTATCATAGGGCTCTTTGAACAATCCAAAGTGAACTCATCACTCATTTATCCAGAAGAAAAAACAGATTTCTACCAGATTAAAAAATGCAATCTTACCAACCATGCAATATAGTTGTATAAAATATTAGTAGAAAAGAGGAAAATAACCATTGTTTTGGAATTCCAAAATATTCTTAAGGAACTTACACCACCTGCAGGCTCCAAAAATGAGCAAAAGAAAAAGCACTCTGTCTTTTCCTCTACATTTAACAGTATTTCCTATTATATTTTCCCTTACACTTATAGCTTTCTTCTTTTAACTAAGCTTATCACTGTTAGATTTCATCTTCACGTATTCTTTTTCATTTTACTTCCCTATATTGTAAAAAAGCTGAATTTAAGATAAAATAAGACAGTAGATACTGTAGAATATTCAAATATTTCCGGATTGTAACCTTCTACATTTTGCTATTTAATTTTTTTATATAAACTCTTTAAGCTAGAATTACTGCAACATTCATCCTGGGAAAAGCAAAAAGGGCATTTCAACGATATATTTGACTGAAAGGCATTTCTTCCGTTTACTTTGATTTCTAGTAAAATATTGATGGATTCTGTTGAAAACCTATGTGATTTCTGGACAATTCTTTCTGCTTCAGTTTTCAGTATGGCCAAAAAAATATCCCAAAATTGACTGCTTGCTATAGAAAAGATACTGAACCTCTGTCTTTGAAAATGGAGTTTGCTTATTTTACTTTTCTATCAGTTTTCTGAGATCGTTATTTGACAAAGGGAAATGTCTTTTCCCAAACAGATAATTTTATGTATGTACATACAATTAAAGAGAATTTTCCATATACCATATGTAGACTGAATATAAATTACACAGACTGAGAATGCCCTGCTCCTACTTCCCAAAAATCTCATTTTTCAGTAGACATAATATTCTCATTAATTCCAGCTTCTGGAGAAATAGAGAGTCTCTAGAACAGCCAGACTCCATGCCAGATTTACGTAAAGTTAATTCCAGAGAGGTGATACTGAGGCGTGTGTGTGTGTATGTGTACTTAGGGATACAAAAAAGAAACTTGTGGAAAGAAAATGACAAGAAGAATCCAAGGCAATAGGCCTTAGTATTGTATTGCAAACGGAATAAACTGAAACTTCCACATTATTGCAAGAAAAGCACATTGTAGAAGCATGAAAACAATGCAATAAGCAGTTGTACTATGGAAGTCACACAAAAATTTAGTAGTAGATTGTGAAAATGTAGTGGCAGCACATGGTTATTTAAAATTATCAGTGCTAGGGGTATCAAAGTTAATTCAGGAGTTAAGTCTGCTCCTGCCATCAAATTACAAATCTGAAGAGCCTCGGAGTCTTTTGTGTAAACCCTAGGTTTCTTCCTCTGATACTCCTGGTAAAGAGATGTTATGAAAAAATGTTTTAAACAGGTGAAAGTGGTCATCGTGGCTGCAAAGAAGTGTAGCAGAACTATCAGTGTGGACTTTGTGAGTTATTTGTCAAAAGCAGGGTAATTTCTTAGGGTATTTTGAAACTATAATTATTAACTTCTGAAATATTTATGTCCAGTGAATCTCATTGGGAAATGACCATTTAAAACATTCATATGAAATAGTGGCCAACAGATCAGTAAATAAAGATTTCCTGTCACACTATTTCAGGACATCTAAATTCGCATGCATCAAACCAAGCAATATTTCATAAACTGTCTATGAGGGCATGTCTGCAGAGTGGAAAAAGTTGTGTTTTCCACATGTATTTGAAGGGCTAATATGCTTTGAGCTGGACTTTTTCCAGAGTCTGCTTTTTATTTTCTCAAAAGTAACTATGGTACTGTCCTATTCAGCCTCATTTCAGTCACCCTAGTTTGAGCAATAGGTGGCAGAGAAAGTGATTCAAATTGTGCTGTGTAATTCCACAAGTTGGAAGTCCCTAACAGTAGATAATAAATGTTGTCTCTTCTAAGTTAAATATTCTTTTTAACTAATCTATTATTTGATTTTGGATTATTTGACTCAGCCTGTAAGTAGGTTTACCACAGGCTAGAGATGAGCATTTATCCTTGCAGTCATCAAATCACTGTTCAAAACATATAAATTACTTCTGCTGCAAATTCACTGACATTCAGTCCCCTTAGAGGCAAATGAAAGCAGTCTGAATTTTTTTACATGCCTGATAAACAGGTATATAAAAACAGATATGAGGCCACTGGACTATACCTGGACCCAAACTGTCTCCATCTCCTTTGTGCATATATTACATTGCTTCTATTACTTGAAGTCAGCTACCGCAATACAGTAAATGGATAAGATTCCCATTAATATGCAAATTAGCCCACACCCATAATATGCTATCTTTCCATATGATTTGATGCTGAAATAGAATCACTTAATTCAGAAGCCAGCTTAATTCCATCTATAATTCCATCTATATTTCCCAGGACCATGATGAATTAGACCATTTTTCTGCACTGCTATTTTCAGAAGTATGTGAACATGGTTTTAGACGATGGCCACAAGCTAATGGATATTACCTTCTGCGTGCCAAGTGCTCCATGACTTTTGAATAACAAAAAATGGATTCAATTCCTGCCTAGAAATGCAAATGACTAAATATAATCATCAGTCCTTTTAAAATGGGCTGAAAATAACCTAAAATACCCCAACCCTGCTGGATTTGGAATCCATTTTTTTTAAGTCTAGTATGGCACCCTAAGTGTCTTTACTTCATAAGTAAAAGCTGAAGCGTGAGCAACTTTAAAAATACAAGATGCAGTTTAAATATTTTGGATGAAGCCAGACATGAAATGTTTCTTCTGCTTCACAAAATTAAGGATGTATGACAATTCTAAATAAATCTTTCCACCAATTCAATGAGAAAAGCTAAGGGTTATTCTTTGTATCATCATAAATAACACTGCACAGATCCAATAAATGACAGCCATAGGTCACAGAGCAGGGATGGGTAGTAAACTTTTTTACCAATTTGGGGTCATGTCCTTCTTACCTGAACCTACTTGAAGCATCTTTCCTTATTGAAACCCTGACTAAACATCTCTTTTTGTGCAGATTCAGAGATATTGTGCTACTAGATTTTGGCAAAAAGCCAATACAGTGTATTCCAACATTGCCTTTATTTTGTGAGGTAGCTCTACTGTAATGCAGAGAACTAAGCTGATGATGGAATATTTTCTTTGGGCTTTTGAAAGCTCTTCGTACTGTAAAACTATGCCCACATGAAGGGCTTCCACTTCATAGCAGTTGTGCCATTAGTCCAGTAAGAAGGTTGGCTGGCAGCGTTAAAACTATATTGTATAACCTAAGTAGCCTATACGGCATCATATATGTCTCCTATTCACACAGTTCAGGAAACTGAGTCTACTCATCAGTAGCCAGGTCTGCCTCAACAAGGAATTCTAATCAGAAGTCAAGGAGATGGCAAGTATTCCTGATACTCATGAAGTTCCCTCTTCAGAGAGAACTGCTGTTGTTGCAGAGTCTTACATAACTGAAGGCTGGCTAAAGCTAACACATCTTCCTAAAACGCAGGATTTGCTTACACACTAAAAAGAACTTGGAAGAGTTTGTGTAACATTGCCCCCTGGTGAACTTTTTTGTAACAGTTTTATTTCAAAACGGATTTTTACCTCTGTTGCTGTTGTATTGTAATTTAAACTGACCCATATTTTTACATAATACTATTGGAGATGACATAAAACTTAGTACCTCATTAACCAAACCAAAATAAAATAAAAGAATAAATAGTTCTATTGAATAAAACATAATTAAATAGAATACTCTGTGGAAGATATAAGCTGAATTTTGGCAAAACATGAAACACTGCAGCTATAATTCTGCATACAACAGTTAAGGTCATTTTAATGGCTTGGAGGAGGATTATGCATTGCAGTAGGAATTACTCTGAATTCCATTCACTGCCTATGAAAGGTTACTGCTAGGCTTTTGGTGACATTGACTCCATCAGAAACATTAGGTAAGGGACAGACATTTCAGAAGTGTTTGAAATCCAATACCTCTTATTTG
Source organism: Ibycter americanus (assembly GCA_035590275.1). Taxonomy (NCBI): domain Eukaryota; kingdom Metazoa; phylum Chordata; class Aves; order Falconiformes; family Falconidae; genus Ibycter; species Ibycter americanus. The sequence goes on from JAVJGI010000001.1 coordinate 1,173,567, forward strand.
GTTATCTGTGTTTTTCAAAGAATTTCCTGCAGTAGAAAGAATCAGTCTCTTCAGGTACTTAAATGTTATCTCCTTTCTGTAAGTAATCTTGACCCAGATATAACTGCTAAATATTCTGAACTATCCCTTCCCCTATACTTTTGTCACAACAGCAAACAATGTGTTTTTACATATAAATGTGTGTGTGTATGTATACACACACACCCCACACACACCCCTAAAGCCATTACACCACATTTGTTTGAAAGTAAAACAAGTTTTTAATTGGGTTATATTAACTTTTTCCTCCTTTTAAAACTGTTATTATTTTGCTTTTTACTGAAAAATGGAAGATATTGTGAAAAGTCATTTGGCACCCAGGTGGCAGTGCTGTCATAGAGGAGGCAGAGCCTACATTATGAAGACCTTGCTTCAGACACAGCTTCTGAGTGGGCACCATGCCAGTCTAACAGATGGGCATCAGTAATGGCAGCAATGTGCTCTTGCATGTGCCTGTGCATCTACTGCATTTGCCTAGGGAAAAGCTTTCATCCAAGATTATCCAAACAGCTGTTCATTCTGAGTTTCTATCCGTATTGTTAAGAAGAGATGTCAACACTAATCCATTTTTAAGCTAGATTAATTATTTTTAAAAAGTAAAGCAGTTTTTTGGCTGGTAGAGAGTGAGCAGAGAAAAGTCAGTATCTTTACACAAGCACATCAACTGCATAATGCTCTCAACTCCAGCCTTCAAGTGAAAGAAAAACTGAAAAGCTATGGTCACCCAGGATAAAACAAGGGAGTAAATCTATGTCATCATGAACAAACACAAACACAGATGAGACCTAGTTCAGCATGATACTCCAGCTGGGATGCCAGGACATTTTTTTTTCTGTGACCAAGTGGTGGTTGCTTCTACTTGGACAACCACTACTCCATGTAACAGTGCTTAGAGGGATCATGTTCCCTTTCTAGTCTCACTTCCTGGTGGTTTATTTGTTACATCCATTTCCTAAATATGCCACAATGTGACAGGGGAGGAGCAAAAAGAAGAGGCAATAATCAGATCGTAACAAACTGTTATGTGCCTCACAGTATCAAGCCCAATTCCAGCTCCACTGCAGTGATGGGAAGAAAATTAACAAATTAGCACAAAGTTTTCTGGTATTCCAGAATCTGCCTTCTATGTCCTTTCTCTTTGGCACTAAATCAGGACCTGCTCTCCCACAGGGGAAGACTAAAAGGCCCCAGCTTTTCCCATTGACTGTTTATGTAACTGAAATCCCATATGACCAAAATAATACAGATGAGATGCTGGTCTGTGAGCTTTCCAAGTCTTGGGGCTTTCAGACTATCAGTTCACACAGTTAGCTGACAAATTACAACCCTGAAGTTACTGATATTGTATCACCACTTTATTGGCAACAAAAGCTATAAAGCCTGCTGGTTCAGCAGCTCTAAAAGGGTTGGCTGAATGCATGGATATATATAGTATCCAGCAATTCCTACATTCTTTCCTAAGTCTTTGGGATGACAACAAAATGTAGGCTCCTGTGGCTGATTCAGCACACGTAGCCTGCACAGCTGATATGAAAACATTGATTACTGAAAATCACAGGGGTCTCCCTTGGATTGCAGGGCAGACATATATATATATATATATAAAAAACCCTGCCCAGTTATGTGGACCTCATTTGTGATTATGCATATCGATTCCTTATAAAACAGATTTATTAGATGCTAGAAAAGGTGACAATATCACTGAAGTAAGGACTAGAAATCCAATGTGGATGTTTCTCTGTATCTCAATAATAATTTTCCTCCTAATTTGTATATATTGCCTTCCCAACCATTTTTATTCCCTGTGTTGAACCTGTGTTCTTTACATTTGTATACTAAATCTGGTATGTACCAAAAAGGCCCTATTTGGTTATTTTTCAAAGATGGATTGAAGAAAGAGTAGCGTGTTTCAGTCAGAAGACATCCTTTTAGGACAGGCTCCATTTTAATTCTTTTCTTCCAATGGTAATCTTTAGGGGGGTAATATACAAGCTACACTAAGAAGCAAAATTATTAGAATCAGAAAAGTGATAGCATTTTCATTCACCAACTATTTGGGGAAATGAAGGTTTTATTCTTATCTTTTATAGCAGCTGAATTTCCTTTGCATGGTGCTGACAGTATGCTAGCCACCAGTTGGAAGACACTGGTTCCATTCTGACTCAGGGCAAGAGAAATGTCATTTGAGTTTAACTGCCCACCAACAGCTCTTACAATGTGTATTTAAACAAACAAACAAAAAAACCCTCTTCCAGAACTGAGTTACCAAGTAAGCTCATGCTACTAGGCAGGAACTTTCCAGGTGAAGGAAAGAGGGAAATACTTCCAAGATCCCTTTATATCAATGTCAAATTGTTTGTTTTGTCAGACACTTGAATGTTGATATATAATCACATCATAATGTTTAATCTAATTAAACAGTGACCTCTGGGAAACTAATGGACTTCTGGAAAATATCCATCAATAAGTACATAAAAGATAGATTCCTTTCCCACTGAATTAATTCACATGGCCTTCACTGAATTTCCATAAGATCACATTGCAGTTTTGACACAAACACACACACAAAAAAAGGAATCTTCACATGACATTATTGCTTTAAAAAATCTTTGATGTGTGTAGAAATGACCCAAGCACTTACCTGGAACACATTTCACAAAATGACTGTACTCCTTTCTGCATGATGTCAAAACTGTCTTTGCCACCTATCTTCTTAATATCCCTTGAAAACTCATTAAAGCATTTACAAGCAAACTTTCTACATCAAAACCTGGGGTATCCATGCAGTGTTCTGTTCTATTGTGAAAACCACAGCAATTACAAATTAGTCTGGTAGATCTTTGGCTCGTATCTCCCTAATTTTCTAAGGCAACATTTTCTATTGTAACTCACTATTATTTGTTTCCTTGACAATCTTTCTCATCTAGCTTTCAAGGCAAAAATGACTATGGACTTGGCAGCCCTAAAACATTTCTCATCAAAAAAGTCTGTAGAACATTTTGTTACTTCTTCTCGTATTGCTGTCAGCACAGCAAGTGGGGGGAAAAAAGCTGGCAGGAAAAACTTAGAACCTTTCTCCTGCAGCTTGAGGAAAGGAGGTGTATATGTATCTGTATGCATATGTATGTGCAAATATTCCTGTATATGTACATACTACAATATATTCTGTGCTGTTATATTTGGGCAGTATAGTGCTGGGTCATTGCTCCCCAAATCTCTGCTCCTTCTTTCCCCCTAGCAAGGCAGTGAGATTTTTCACTCTGCTGAAATTGCTTCCTGCATTTAAATGGTGTTATTTCTACTAAAGCAGAGAAATGTTTGGTCCTCTAAATTATACTCAGCTTGACTAAAAAACAACTCAATAAAGTAATTCTGACTATCAACAAGCCCCTTCACTTGGTGCTGTGAAGGTAAACTCACTGCATTGCTAGGCACTCAGAATAGGGAAATGGGGAGCAGAGATGCACAAGGTAACTTGTATAAATTACAGAATCCAGCACGTTTTTTACTTCACTCTTGACTTTTCCTAAAAAGGTATTACGGAAACATATAATACAAAGCATTTTCTCAATTGGGTAATTTCAGTAATATGTATTTCACAACAAACACTTGTAATGGGACCTTTGTTTAACAGTTAGCCATGTGTTACTTTAGGGGTGTTGGCAAAAAAAGCAATTTTTAGGCTTCATCTAGATGACTGTGTGATAGTAGAAGATATTAATCTCAATGTCAAATTTCAAATTGGTGTTCATTAAGATGAATTAAAAAAACCCCAACATTAAATTTATTTCCAGTATTCCTTTGGCTTTCACAGTAAGAAAGAATCTTAAGAATTGATCTGAACTGCTTTCTGAGGTCTACTCATAGTCACTGATATTAAGTGCTGTAAACATTCAATTTACAGCATTTATTTTCCTTGGGTTCCCTTTACAGTTGTGTTTACTACTAAATGTTATATTCTGGATGACAGAGAAAACAGTTGTAATACCACATCCACACATTACTTTCATGAATTAGAAACTCTGAAAGCTTACCAAATTGACATTTGAATCACCATACTCAGATGCTAACTGAAGTGCATTTCACCCATTGCTTTCAAAAATGTTTTACTTAGGAGCTACTGAAGATATATGTTCATTACTGACTGCAAAGGATTACAATATGGTGCATCCAAAATGTAAGTCAAAATTCTTTAACAGTGTTTTAGCTTGATGGTCAGTCAACTGGAATTTGCAAAACCTGAAACTAAAGGTTTTGTTTCTAATCAGTTTAGTAGAGCCCATCTGAATTTGTGTACCTGTCTTTCCAGGGGATATCTATTTCTTTTTGACCAGAAATCCCATGTTCTGATCTTTTCAATAACACACAAACTCACTTAAAAATTGTTGGTTTTTTGGAAGCTTGCCATTTTCCAAATTAAGGATCTTCCACATGGTTCTAGTTTCTAGTTCTTTTTTATTTCCCTATTTTTTTAATGTTTTGTTAGTTACTTACAGAGAAATACTACCCACCAGGGTTTTTTTGTATAGTGTTCAGAAAACATTTATTTATGGAGGTCAGACTGTCAAGTAGTTTTCATTTGTTTATGCTATGCAAAAAATAGAATTAGTTATCTATTAAAATATCTACCTAAAAGCAACGTAAGCTCCACAAAATATTATACATGGACATTTATAAACCACATGATTTTCCCTGCAAAATAATGCAAAATTCTTCTTAAAAATCAACAGCAAATTGTAAGTGAACAAGACAATGGTCTATTGTGGCGCAGCAGGCATGCATTCATCTTAAACCTCTTGTCCAAACCAAAAAAATTCCTATCAGTATTAGGGAGGGATTTGATTTTGAATTAGTTTTAGAGTTCTTACTTGACCCCAATCTCTGTTACACTGAACTTGTATAAAAAATAATTCTGTTTCCAAAATCATGACCAAATGAACGCTTCACTGTGTATATGAAAAATCAAATTATTTCTTTCTGTTTAATCAGTGTAGGCAATTCTTTTCACTAGTATTCAGGTCTGGATATGCCCTTCATACCAGGTCTCTAGCTAAACCCAGATGTCTACGTAAAGTTTAAATGTCATGTCTTTTACAACAATGTTCAAATTAGCTATTTTTGCCTGAGTAGATGACCAAGGCCTTTCTCCAGACCTTACTTCAATAACTAAAAACTTCTCCCAAACCTATGACAGCATATTGCACCCAAAATTTATCCTAGAACAGTGTTTCCTAACAACATCATGTATGAGCTCAATGAACTAAAAATGCAGAAAACCTACAAATGCTGGGCCTTCCTTACGTTCCTTGACTTTTTAAAAATATTCTGCATTCCTTATTCCTTGATTTTCATTTAATTTTCAGCTTTTTTTTTCCTGGCACATTTAGCATTGATGTATATATGTGTGCATGTGTATGTTTGCCTATATACATATATAAGGTACAATATAATCTTACTTAACAGAACTAATAAAGAAATTTAGGATTAAGTTACATAAATCATGAGTGGAACATCTGACAGAAGCATTACCCCCCCCAGGTTTATGTTATTTCTGTAAAGCTGTAAAGATGACTTCTGGATGTAACAAAAGTTAACTCATGAGTCCATAGCGTTCAGTGTTTGCGTTTCTCAACATCATCCTGATGACACTTAACAACTGTGCTGATGAGAGTTGGAGTGAAGTATGTACATGAAAGGAACAAATCACTATGAATGGCAAGTAGATCTTCAAAGTTTGGATACTGGTCCATTACAGTTTTCAAAGATCTTGGATTTAACATAGCATAACTATGTAATAGTACAGGTAGGTAGGAAACTGGCAGATAAATTTGGGCTCCTCACTGAAATCCACGTTTCCTTACTATTTATGCTTTGTGTAGCATTTGGCTTGTTTTCACATAAATTCAAATACAACCAACTAAACACTTTACTGAATGTATCCTTTGCCCAAAACAATGCAACCAATATTGAGAAGGAAAATTTCAGACATTTTACTCCCTTTTAAATTATAAAAGATCTCCCTATAATAGTCCTCTTCTGCCTTATACTATACTGGAAAATATTTTCTGCTATGAGTTATTTAATGCTGATTCCTGGCAGGACATACACACATCTCAAGATATATGGTGAATGCTGGCATATAAATTGCTCTTCAGCTGTTATGAATTTCTCTTTCTTGTAGTATTGATTTTCCAGTGAAAAAAACGCCAAATAACTTTTAGACATGCTGGGTATTACACAGCTAGCATATTCCCTTTAATTTTGTTGTCACTGCCCCAGGTTCATTTAACAAATTGCTCAAATAGATTCATTCACTTAAGGTTTCATATATGAGACCCAGATGTTTTTTATCCCCAAGAGCTGACTCCGAGGTCTGTGAGTTAATGATAATAATGGTTAATACTGTTTATCTTTATGAGGATTATAATAATATCCTCTACTTGTTTTGGACAGTTTGCTTTTCACAAGAGAAAAGAGAACTCTGCAACACAAAAGTGCTTCTCAGCTTCTGGAGGAAGAGCTGTGTATGCCTTTTTCCTCTGCACTCCCCTGAGACACACATTCTCGCTTCCCGCAAAAATCAGAGCATGTGGATTCTAAAGATGTAGGGTGATCCAGTCAGGTATCTGATACAGCAATCAGGGGGAAAAGGACTCCTGCATGCAGGGCAAAGTGTTCCTGCCTGGCACATGAGGCACAGTCAGAAAGGCTGCACCCCAGAACAACACAGAATGCCTGGATGCATGTGTGTAGATTGTCAACGACCTGCCCAGTGTGTCCAAACTTTTAAATGATCTGAAGCAAAACCATGTGCTTTATAGGTTTTACAGGGCTGCAATTCTTTTCAGTCAGATTATTTCTCACTTTCCATTTACTGACAACTATTCTTTTTTCATTCATCTATTTAAATCAGATCAGAAAAATGAAAATTTATCCATTTCCAATACCTTTTCTGCTGAGTTCCATACAGTCTCTGAAAATAAACAGCACTTTCTTGTTAACTTCCATTACACAGTCACGTAAATCCACTGAAGGCAGCTAGAAGAAAACACAATACGTGTAGTTTTAGAGTCATTTAGATTATGATACAAATACATTTTTAAGTCAAAGGATTAATTGCAAGCATTTATTTATCAAACATTATTTGAAAGCAATCACTATAAAGACATGGATAGGGTATTTGAATAATTCGGATTTTAATGATAAATGCTTTTCCTGCAGTACCTAGGTGCTTTATATGGCTTTATGGATTTGCCTTACTGCAAAGAGCACTCAAAGTTGTAAAAGTAATGTTTGCAAAAAAGAAAACAGGAAATTCCTTTCTCTTATCATTTTTCTTCTTTTTTAGAAAGGTAGGCTCTTCCTATCTCACATAATCTTTGCATAGCTTCTAAGATGATGCACACAACCATCTGAAATAAGGGTTATAAGTTATATCTAAAGCACTATTGTGGTGTATGATGGCACGAACCCCAAATGAGATTCCCCATTGCATACATAAGTAGTGGTTATATACAATCACTTATCCACCTAAGTTCTTCCCTGGAATATGCCTACATGCAGCAAAGCACCTTTACAGCAGTTCAAACTCCACCAAGCTGTTTACTTCCTCCACACTCATCTGAGGAGGTCTCTTCTTCCCCAGTACTTAAGGTGTGGGAGGGTTTGGGCATGCCCCTCATTACAGACATGTGTGGCATAATCACTCTGCAACCTGGCACCCAGACAATGAACAAAGCCTTTTCTCAGAAAGGGCCCTTACATACCATCCCTTAGAATCTGAGTTTAAATGAGGGTTTCACCTCACTTGTATCGTCATTTACTCTTCAACTGAATAGATTATTTTGTTTGTCCTCAATTAGTTTTCACACTGTGTAGTTCAGACCTTAAAAGCCTTCATCTTTCTCTTCTGCTTGTGATGTAGCGTATATTTGGCTCTTCTATTTTCGAGAAAATATTTCTAATGCTGAATTTGACATCCATAGTCTATAGCTATTGCACATTATGCTCAACAAGATGGCCAGTGATTTTCTAATGACAGCAACAACTTCATACCTAGTTGAGCTGCCTTGTGTTTTATTAGGCCCAGCCAACTGCATTATTTCTGCTAAGAAATTCCAAAAAGGTCTCCAAGGCTTTTTGGCTCCATTGATTCATAAAACCAATGTGAAAAATTAGTTCTGAGGACTTACAACTGCCTTTCCATAAGATCAATCCTTCCCTTCCATTTCTTGTTATTTGCATGCAATTATATATATATTGCATTATGAGAAATCACTGCTAGAAATTGGAGGGCAATTGAAATCTGTACATTTGGTATGCTTTTCAGGAAATGTATGAGAGCTAACATAATTCTGGATTTCCTCAGAATAACTGTCTTTTTGGTAATCTTGCCTGAGAAAAACGTGGCAGCATGAACATTTATCCAGGATGTCCAACAGTCCAGGTGGTGTAGCATTTGCTGCATATCAAGAAATGCCTGAGAAGTTTTCTATGCATCTGCAGACAAGCTGACTGGCCCATACCATGGGCCTTTTGCATCTTGGATTTCTTTAACCTGACATATACTGTGGCAATAGCCTGTGTGCATGCAGTAAGTCCTGTGGGCTTGGTATGAAGTACTGAAAATGCCCATATCACTTGGACAGGACATGTACCAGACGTCCAAACCATAAATGTTTTGAAGGATGCTGTCAGTCTGCCAAAAAAAATGCTGTTTGCTGGGTCAACAGTTTGCACATAACTTCTGATTCACTCACATAACTCAGATTCACTGCACAGGATTTGTGTCCCTGAGGCATAGGCATGTACAGCACAAACAACATCTGTACTAGTCAATCACAATTTGGTTTGTGTTCATGGAAAGAAGCAGGTACTTTTGGGGCATGATTCACCTAACCAAGTACAGTTGCCAACTTAATGTAAAATGCACTCCAGATTCTGTTGACTAAGTTGACTACCAGTCATTGACTATGAAAACAGCTTCACATGACAGGCTAAGTAGTAGACATATAAATGTTAGGAGAGATTAACAACTTCTTTATGTGTGACACACAACATGGTCTAATGCAATAAAGATAATACAGTTAAATAAAACTTGCAAATTAAAATTATCTGATGTTCAGTATATAACATACATGTTATGAATGTGAAGTATACTGGTGTTTATTTTGCCAAGAATAAATAAACTTCAAAATCTAAAACAATTTTGGAATGACCAGTATTTTTTAATTTGTGCTTATGTATCTAGAGATAACTCCATGCTATTTCAAACAATGTAGCTTATTTACCTGATTTCATGTGATGAAAAACATTCACACACTCAGCTTAAAAGATTCCATGCGCTATAAATACTCCTTTAAACATGCAGCTTTTTCCAGTTCAATCTCCACATTTCATTTCCTTTCATTGTGCTTGTTTGAATTGATAATTTTTGCAATGGAATATTTGTAATTATCAGGCTATTTTTTAGGTATTTATTTGTTTATATATACAAAACCATATAGTTTCACACACGTAAGCTTTAAATATACAGCTTTTGTCTATAAGAAGAGTTTAACAGAAAAATATTGACTGGTTATGGAAATGGAGTGTGAGAGATATGTATAAAAAGTTCCTTTGTTTTCTTAATCACCTTCCATTGTTGGTTTTATTATCTAGGATAAATTTCATAAATTTTTGTAGTATTAAACTCTGACTTCCCCTATGCTACTCTGCTGAGAACTGAAAACTGTGAAAAACTCCACACTGAATCAAATAAAACAATCAAAAGAATAATGTCCATAATAGATTGGTATCAATATGTCAATTTATCAAGACTGTATAATTTTGAAAGCATCCCAATTTATTTACTAAAAAGTGTATTAAGACTGTATTCTGCTTGTGTTTTATAGCCAGTCTGCAAGAGCTTTGACCTTCCTCTTAGTTCTCTTTATCAATAATCTCCAATTTCTGACAGATTTTTTGCACTAACACCATTTCATGTTAATGCTCTTTCAGATAATGCTTGTATCATCAGTCAGAGAAAGTACACAGATCAGAAATTATATTACTGGAGTTAAAGCCATACAAAATGGGTTTTTTCCTCTTGGACCAATTCTGATTTTCATTAAGCAGAAATCATATCACTTTCCAAGTTGCTGAAAGGAAAAGATGCACAGAAATTGATTTGGCATCAGTTACATCTGTTTTGGATTTGGAATATTTACATAACATTAGAAGAAAATTATACTTTGAAAATGTACTTTTTATTATCAATTCATTTTTCCATTAATAATATTCTACTTCAGCCACTTCAGGCTTTTCCTGGCACTGAATATTCAGACTTCTGACTTCTTTTGTTGAGTATAAATCACTTTTTCTTCCTCTGAACAAATAGCTATTTTATTAGTGATTTTTTAAAAGTCTGCTGGAATAATAGATTATAAAATTTGGCATTAACTAAAAATGTTGAGAAATACTACGGAGAGAGCTTATTTCAATAATCTGTTATCACATAAAATCATATATATATATACATGTTTGTCCTACAGAAAATGCAGTATGCTGGAAAGCAAACTAAACTCAGAAATGTACACATTAACTTGTGCCATCATTGCTAAGACAGTGCATTAAACTCTTGTTTATTCAGTACTAATTTTGTTGCACAATACCATATTTTGTTGTACAACACAGCTTCTAAAGATATGAAAAAGCACAAAGATGCAATTAACAACTGGAAACCATGAATAAATAACAAAGTAGTTAATACTACATAAGTACTCCTGTGCTAATGTTCAGGCACTTTTGGATATCTGATATGTTTTAGTCAATCAGACTCATTACCTCTGTACAAAATACCAGCTGTGACATTGTAAAGGGATTTTCAGCATGCTAGATACATTTAATCACATTCTGGAAATATTTGACTGGTCTGGTTTTGCCTGCTTACATTTCCATTTTTGCAGATTTTGGACAGGAGGACGTAGAAAAGCTGTGACAAGAGGAGTCATGGCAAAAGACAGCTCTGAGAACTGCCTTCAGTGGATGCTTGTTAGAGCAAACCCTAAGCTGCTCTAACCTGGAACAAGAAATCAGAGCCTGAGCTAGATCCTGGCTAACTTCTCACACTGCTCCAACCTGCAAACAAATCTGGTCTATTGACACATACAGAACACAATGGTTTGTATTCTAAAGAGAAACTAGATATTGTTGTGCCTGATGCGTGATAAATTGTAAGAGAAAGAGACGTAGAACTGTTATTGGAGTGCCTTTGCAAGGAATTAAATATGCATATGTTGCATTGCCAATACAATACATTACAAAAAACAGAACTGCCTAAAATGCAAGGAATAGATACATAATAAATGTGAACAACAACAACAACAAAAACCCCAAACATTTTAAGGAGTGCTAATTCATAGAGATTTTCCTGACTGAAATAAGATGCTTGAAATAAAATGCCAGCAATCTTGCAGTGAACAGGATAAATGGTGGTTTGGTTTGTTTTTTGCCATTTGGTTTTAATACATCAGCCAGCCAATCCAACTTGCTGTCATTTCAAAAAAAAATGAAAGTGGGCAGCCAAATCTATCACCCACGCTTGCTCTAACTTTGAAACAAATGACAGATTTAATTAGGCCATTTTTCTACAAAGAAAATTATAATCAAAATGTTGGAATGTTTTTACTGAATAAGTACAAATAACTGGAGTGTTTGCAAAAATTGAAACTTATGGCATATGTCACAAAAATTCAAAGCATTAAGGCACAGTGTTCATGTAACAGGAAGAGATTTGCTTGTCATCTCTGTAGAGTGGAACACTTGTGATTCTGCAACGCTCATTACTCCTCTCTGCCCACTGCCACACCCTGCAGTGATGATATTGCCAATCATCACATCCCTATGTTAATTGAACTTTAATGAACTCAATATGTGTGGGACCATGCTCAAGATGCAATACCATCACCACCATGACTCAGAACAAACTAACTGATTGTTAAAAATAAATAAAATCTTTTAACACAAAGTTTTGTATTGCCAGCTGCTTTGAAAAACTTTGTGGAGGTTCAGTATTTCATGGCTTAGACTGGAATAACACACATGTAAAGTTCGTTCAAGATATGCTACAGGGAATTTTTTAAACTGTACCTCTGTCTTTTTCTAAACAGATTAAAACATCAGTTTTAAAAGGGGACAAGTAGATTTTACAAAGCTACTTCTGATCATCACGTTTTATATTTTGCCAAATGACTGCCATCAATGTGAAAGAATGAAAAAGCTTCCTTCTTCAGCAAGAGAATGGAAAAAATTACCTATCCAGTAAGCCATCAATGACATTTTCTTTAACATGCTATTTTAAGGTGAGAACAAGGTTAATTCTACATTCTGCCAGACAGCTGACATTTTTGTAAGTTTTCTTACTGTTTAATCCTTACTAAACTACCAAGAATTACTGAGTATGGAATCCTTACTAACTACAGTTGTTCATTGTATCCAGAAGCAACACCGAAAATTTAATTGAGTGAAATTTGATAGGTGAATTTAGGGTATTATCATACATTGCACTGAATGGCTTGTCTGTGGATATTTCTGATGTCCAAATAAAGATATTTGGTATTCAGTATTGGCAACCTGATTCTCAGAAAAATCACACCCATACATCTAGACGCAGACTCTCCTGATTTTTAAGGACATCCATATTCAAACCTGAATCCGAAATAGGATCTATTTCTAACTTAAAAATATTTTCAACTTTATTTACAGTTTTGTGCATAAATAAGCTCACTTTTCACATGAATCTTATCCTTTTCGGGAGAGAAGTATGTTTTTAGACTGCTATACCTACCTTAATACCATATCATCACCAATTCCCACAAACCATATGCTGTGGCTTGCACATTGTGGATGTTTTAAATGCTAATACTGAAATTCACCTCATGGTTTATCCTGAAAGGATACAACATTACATTCTGGAAAGTAAAGTTCTAATTAAATCACAAAGATACATCTATTTTTTCATATATGTCATACCCATTATATACGTTATATAGACAGCTTGACTAGAAATAAATCTTAGATTATCATAAAATGGGAAAAGCACTGAAAACATTTCCCTTTTCACTTAGACATCCTCCTGAAATTTTCTACTGATGAATCACAACAGGACACAATCGTAGCAGTGTCATTGTGAGCAAAAGCTGGCATTTTGGTCAAAGTGAGCCTTCAATACCTCATTCAGCACAAGGAAAGTTCTGAACGAGAAACATTATTTTGTACCATTTTATAAACCCTGTCTGGGGCATTCAGCTGAGCTTTAGTTCCAGAGCTCTGCTTTTCTTAAAAAGACCAAAAGAATTTCTGCAAGTCAACTCAGATCTGCTGTAATGACAAAACATTCCCAAATGTTGTAGCAATAATGGCAGTCAATTCATACATTCCCCACAAAATCCTAGTTAGGAACAACAACAAAAAAATACTGGTGATCTAGCTTCAGGTATGATTAAGAAAAGAGAAGAGCCATATAGCTTCCTCTTCAGATCTAGAAATTAGACAATTTGCAATAGAAATTAACATTAATCTTTTTTGGCTTAATAAAATCTTATGCTTCCATTAAGAATGGGTTGGTTGTAAGTGGAAGAGTCCAAGACATGCAATACTAAAAGAAACTGACATTTCTTTGCTGTTTTGGTATTTACTAATAGGAATTTTATTTCAAAAGTTACTTCATGTTTTTTCAAAGGTTTTTAAAGCTACAAATCCCACAGTTAAGCACACCACTCTTTCAGTGTCAAATTATGCCTTAATATTCTCATATCATTTTACTTGTTTCAGTGGATATGAATTCTGCATATGAATTCCAGAAGTTGGGACTGAACCTACCAAAGCATTTAAAACTATGCTAACTTTTAAGCATTAGCTGTTCTGACTTCAAAGATCTATTCATATCTAAAATGCTAAACAACTTTAAATCAGACTGGCACACTTAGTGACTGGAAAAAGAAGTATTCAAAATTAACATGCAAAATATTTAGTTGAATCGTGTTCTTTTTTAAAGCACAGACCAAAAAAAAATAGCATACTCATTGGTCCCAAATGTAGTGTACACACATATACATACATATTCCTCTAGCACAGGACAAAGACACAGCAGGGATGCAACTATTCCACAGTTTCCAGACATCACAGCAACTTGCTGACATCCAGCTGAATGCATCTATGAAATATCAGAGAACTTACTGCTGATTCAGTGTACACCCCTCTACATTAAATATTGTGTGATATTCTAGATGCATAAATAAATCATTGCCTTTCTTTTTAAATTATTTAGTCCACGCTGATAGATTTTTATTATTCATTACAACTTTGAATGAAAACTACAGCTTCATTTTAAGCAAAATTTAGAGATAGAACTACTTAGGACAAACTAGAACACAGTGAGGCAAACCTGATGTTAACTATACTGTAGGACAAAAGGGGCCTCTCTGGGCTTTGGTTTGAGCAGTATCTTCTGAATGTGACTGACATAAATCCAAATACATCACTGTGTTAGAAACTAATACAGCACATCCTTCTTTTAAAATGACAAATGCTTTTGGTAAAGAAAAATACATGGAACTTGATTCTGCTGCCCACATAGATGTATCCTGTGCCACCTGAAATGTTCTGGAATATCTGAGACATCACTGCTGCACAGTTAGATTCAGCTTATGGGCTTATGGGATACCCATGCTATCTGGAATAGCAGCTGAAGGCCAAGCAGGATATCCTAGGACACCTAGGACAGGCTGGACCGATGGGCCGAGGCCACTGTATGAGGTTCAACCAGGCTCAGTGCCGGGTCCTGCCCTTGGGTCACAGCAACCCCACGC
>JAVJGI010000001.1:1189147-1200548 GCA_035590275.1 Ibycter americanus
TCAAGCACTAAATGCTTATGAGAGGGCAATCGAACCATACCTTTAAAAGCAATCATGCTGTAATTTTTCAGATGAGTAATGGGGCTTAGAAGATGGGTTACTATTTTTTTCTTTTTTTTTTTTGTTTTAATAAACAGAGCCTTGCATTTTTGCTTTTGGGTTTTGTCTGGTGGGTTGGTGAAGCTGGCTGTAACCCAAACCCCTAGTTCCAGTCTCTTCTTATCAGTGGTGTCCTGAGACACATTAGAGCAATGTTTTTAATCCTGCTCCTGGGATTCCTTGAAGAAAATGTTTTAAGGAATTGTAGCAGAAAACATAGTTCTTGAATGCAAAGGTATTTCTACATTAGTAATTTAAGAAAACAGAGTTCTATTGAGCTATGTACTCTTAGAATTTGTAATATACAAATTGTGCCCAATTACTTACCTTTCAGCAATCAAGCAGTAAGTGTCAATAACTAACTAACTAACTATTTCACAGCTCAATGGTTCTGTTTTGGTAACTTAGTGATACTTGTATCACTGCATTCTAGAAAAAAATGCAGAAAGGTCCAAAAATCCAAAGTGAAATTATTTGAAGCATGTAAGTCACTGAAATATCATGGCTATTTATGTCCCTGTGTTTACCTACTAACTATCATAAGGAGGAAGAGAGCCTCCACCCACAGTTGCTTGTGAGGCCAAAACTAAAGCCAGGGAACTCAACTGCACACTACTGAAGCCCTAATACACTAGTGAAAAATGAGTTGGAATTAGTTACTCTTCATCCAGCTTTCCCCCACAGGCAAACCTGTAGCAAAGAAAAGTGTAATTTACTGTCAGCAGGCAGCAGAGATTTGTGCAACTTCCACTCTCTGTTGTGAAATCTTACTGGGGTTCCATGACCTACACTCTGCCAGGGTCTCCTGGGATCTCTGGGAGGCTGCTGATCATGGAACACATTTCCTTTGTTTCCAGCACACTCTGCCCTTCAGCCTGTACTCTTGCTTTAGCACTGAACTTTTACCCCCATCTTAGACAAAAACAAGCAGAAACATGAGATTTCTACTGTACTGCAAATGACTGGTAGGCAGGGGAGATGTTGCTGTTAGCCTGAATGCAGAAAAGTGTGAGGTAGAGTATAAAACAACAAATGGTAGGTTATATATAATCTGAATAACAGTTACCTAGCTTTTACACACCACTTCCCATCTGCAGACCATGTGACATTTTACAAGAAGGCTTATGTTTATCCTCACTTTATAGATGGAGAAAAAATTACAAAGGATTTCCCAGGATCACAACATGGTTTAAACAAGAGCTAGAAGTTAGACCTTGACAGCCAAACCTATGTCCTGAAGACCAAACGGCTACTCCTTTCTGGACAAGCCAATTTTGATGTGGACTTAAGAGTTCTTTTATTTGTTCTTGAGGTTAATTAAACAGTTGTGGTTTTTTTTTAAATAATGACATTTTAATATTGTCCTACACTGACTGTAAAAATAAAAATTAATCATCTCTGCCAAAACAAATTATAAGAGCATGATGAAATACTCTGCGGCTCAGTTTCTTCAAATTATCAATTGCCTGGATACTGCAGTAAGTAACATACACTCAGAAAGGTCTCAGCCATTACAAAGTATAGTGTTAATTTTAGGTTGTGAAGTTGAATCATGTTGAAAAGAAGAATGGTTAAATTTTCATAAGTTTAATAATGCATCCATTATCCAAGGCTGGGCACACAGTTGAATCAAATTACAGGGAATGTTCTTTTGCCTTACATAAAAATGATGAGGGAGATAATATTTTAACATTAAGATGAGAAATACAGATTTCTGTTCAACAGCTGGCAAGCTGTGTGTATTCCATAAGAGGTGTCATAAAAAGATTGCCGAAAATCAATATGCTTTAAGAAATAAAAGCATGGTTGCAAATATTTTGTGTAGTTTGGAGGTCAAGTAGCACGGCAATGGGTGAAATAGTGAATACACTGCAGTGGAAATTCAACTGATTACTAACCAGCACTTTTGACAGCAGGAATAGATGGATCAGAGTAACAGATTTGTTGTATAAAGTAACATGACTTCATAAAGGAAGTAACATTCCTATATGAATGCAAAAAAAGGAGATATTCAAGCACAACACTGAGATGACAGCTTCAATAGAGGAGAGTATAAGACTTTTCCTAATGAAGGTAGGAGGGTGGATGAGATCTCAAGAGAAAACTAATTGGTTCATATTCTGTCATAGTACATTGATGGCAATTGGTACAGCATGGTTAGGAGCTGTAGAGAAGAGATGGATAGATTCAACTCAGAAAAAGAGTACATTTGGCCCATATTTCAGAACTGGTGACAGAAACTGTATTTGAAACAGAATATGAAACTGAAGTGTCAAGTAAATCTCAAGAAATAGCCAAGAAATACAGAAATAAATGATGCTACAACTGAATGTAACCAAGATTTAACAACTGATTGGAATGTAACTTCTTGACTGGGGAAAAATTTCTGACTTTGGAAAAGCATTTGGTAACATCAAGTTGCAGTTGTGAATAAAGGTGCTGTGAAAAATTTTAACTTTGTTTCTTTTCTGACTTTTTAATCTAATATCTATCAATTATAATATTAAAAAGAAAGCTGTAGGAAATGATGGTACCCTAAAGCAACTCTTGAAAGATGTTATGTGATTTATCACTTGGAAATAGTATAGAAAGTGTGAGATGCACACTGAAGTGCTTTTCATGAATTCAGTATGGTTCACTTCATGACTGAGATTTCAAACAGACATGTAGATGATCAAAACTGACACTGAAAAAATGTCAAATAGGGTATTGATCTTTCTTACATTAAGAGCTGTACCTGACTTATAAACCACATTCCAGAAGGTGACATGTGACATATGCCTGATGATCCCTTTTCTATATCTGACATACAATTTTTAATTTGTGTTCCATAAGTCAAGTTCTTTTCTTATTTGTCTTAACAGGTAGCAAATGACCCTGCTCCTCCATGGAAAGAAGATGCAACTGTGCCCTTCAGTTACGGGGCTGGAGTTATAGAAAAAACAGGACTTATGAACCTTTCAGGTGAAGCCTGCTGAAAAGTCCACCAGTCTACCTTGATGTCCACCAAGACTGGCACGATAATGGAACAGTAAGTAACCTTTGTGGCTTATATAGTGACAGCTGTGTTAGGGCAGGCTCAGTTAAGGCATCTGGAACATCATCTATGCCATTTAGGAATCTTTGGAAAGAAAAAGACCATGTGACCTTGCCAGTTTCATCCACTCAAACTATTTAAAGGATGAGAATTTAGAAGGTGGTCTTGGAAATCTTGATCACCTCTTTTCCAGAAAGTGGATTTGCCTATCTCAAATTGGTTAGTCACCAATTGGTAGGAGGCATAGGTTGGAAAGCTCTGTAGAAAGAAGCTGTTCTCTTGGACACAGATTCTTGGATCAGGAGCCAGGATATAAGTAATTTGAAACTAGACTACAGGATCCTACTAATTTTCATTCTATTTTGGTTTGGTGAATTTTTAATTATTTACCACAGCACAGCTTTCACAGGAGAGTTACATATGAGTATATAGATACATGTAATAAGGGCACCCTTGAGAAAGGTAGAAATCTAAGGAATGTAAACTATCCTCTACAGGTTACTCCACTGATGGAGGGGAAATAATGGAATCTAGGTCAATTAGATGAGATCTCTAATCACCAGGAAAAAAGGAGAAAATATCACCTGTGCAAAAATGAGCTTGCCTGTACCACCTCTGCCTGTTTATATCAAAATCACTTATTTTGGGAGAAAAGAAGGGCATGAACACTTTTTAACAGGGGGAAAATTGCATTCGGTGCATTCGTCTTAGAGCTCAACTCATACCTCTCAGATACGATATCTGCTCAAGTACAGCAGTCTGGCCTGGGCATATTGATGTTAAATGTTCAGTAACTTGGCTGTCTGAGATGGACTGATTCCTCTTTGAGACATCGCAATTCATCCATGCATCAAATAAGAAAGCTCAGTGTCTAACTCATTTTGGACTGGGCTGCAGAGCAGGTGCCTAGAACAGAAGTGGTACAACTCACAGCACTACAGCACAGAAATCCTGTGTTGGATATATTCCAGAGTCTTATTCTTATTCTGATGAATCAAACAAATTCAAGCATTGCTCATGTACAACTATATTTGTGTGACAGAGCTCTAAATAGGTGTTGAATAATAATAGTAATAATAATAATAATAATAATAATAAACAATAACCATAACCATAACAATAATAATAATTTCTCCAGCTTATTTTCAATGATGCCAAGAAATTAACTTAAAATTGTAAAGTTTGGTATTCTATTGAGTGGAGGAGTACTGGGCTCTAATCTGACTACGGGCAACTAAGTTTTGGGATGATGTTTACACAGTATTTACACAACAATTATTTCTCTTTTACACTTGCACTCACAGTAAGCAGTTATCTATAGCAAAATTATCTGCATTTATTCTGAAAGTTTTCAAGTTATAGTTTCAGATCTCTATCAACAACTAATTTATCATAATCATTCAAAAATTGGAAGGTGAGAGTACAGAGGTGAAGGTTATTTGACCTTACTTAACCAAAACAGAAATGTAACCTGAGTACCTCATTTGATCTTTTAAATCAATAGATAAGGAGCATATTGCTTTATCAGCAGAGACTCCTCATGAATATTAAATCATTTGTTTGCTTTCCCTTATCTCTTCACACCACAAAATTTTAATCACAAAACTTGATTATTTTGGGAAGAGAAAATTTAGAGCGACTTTTTTAAAGTGGTAAACAACCATAAGCATCAAAGCAGTAAACTACTATGGCTGTTAACCTTTATTGTATAAATTGTATAAATAAAGCAAAATTCAGTTGCTTGCACATGGGCTTATTTTCAGACATTTATAGACAGAAAATAACAACATTTTCTTTCTATGTCTGTCAAACCTCAAATTCTATGTCTGCAAATGCAAAGACAAGTATGCAAGGATTGCTCAATTTACATGCTTAGTGAGATGAATGAGCACTTCACCTGGACAAAAACTGAGTAGTCAGTAGCTGGTTCAAGCTGTTTTAACAGTATCTTTCATAGAAACATTATCTTTTATCCGTACAGGTTTATGACAAAATAAAGCTAAACATGCATTGTAAACTGCATTTAGTTGAAGCAGCTTAGACAATCCATGGGTTCCTCTGCTTCAGAAAGACAGAATTCCTAAGGTCCCTTGATGCTCAAGACGAATGCACTTTTAGAAAGGTTACTATATTATTCACCCTTAAAAGCCAAACAGCAAATCCAGGTGAGGCAGCAGTATGATTTGCTTCCCTCTTAACTGCTTTCATGCCCTGAAAGACGGGCTAGCTAGTACCACAGGGGAATTCACAAAACTGGAGCTATAATTTTGATAAATTATAAATTAGGGGATACCTGTCTGCAGACCCTATAATCTTTCACTTATAAAATGCTTGACATATTAGTCCTACTAAAGATCTGCTCACACAGCAGATTTCTAGTTCTCTCACCAATAATTTAGTGTGTTTCTTGTTGGAATTTGCCTTACTTCTGTATTGTATCTAGCTCCTTCTAGAAAAAAATTCTAAGAGAGTAGTTTGCATTTTAGGTACAGCCATTTGTATTAGGCTGCCTCCTTGTTTTGTCCATGCAGCTTCTGATCATAAACTGTTACTGCCTCAGTCTGAGATGTCACAAGAACCTAAAAATGCCCTGGAGGTCCAATTAGCTCATTGCATTTTCACAGGTAGTAACCAAAACCAAATACGCAGAGGAGAATGTAAGAACAGAATAAACATTGTTCTCGCAATTGCACTTCTAGCCTCTAACTTCTAACCTCTGTTATATCACCCTGCAGCTGTCTGCTTTCTAGGTGGGAAGGCCTTACCTTCCTGAGTTTTTTCATAAGGTTGTGAATGTGTTCTATTCTTTTGATCTTCCTTACCACTTTTCTCCTATCTTTTCAAATACTAATACCTTCTTAGCAGGAACCATGCTGGGAGAGCAACGGAGTGAGAGAACCAGAACCGTACACAATACTCAGTAACATATGAATACTCAGTAACATAATGGCTTAGTCACAGGCTTGGGTTTGTCATTTTTAAGTAAAAATTTAGAGAAGTGACTACCTACCTTCCTCACCACACTTCTGCACCTTTTGCAGGCATTACCACTCATTTTATTGAAGGCAGTTTCAAACTTCTAAAATCTGAAGCAGACCTCATCTAAAATGAAATATCTGAAGCTCAAAAGGGTAGACAGTGGCTCAAAAAGAAAAAAAGGTGCATCTCTGCTCTGCAGTAACTTCTGATTCAGACTTGGACTCACCTATGTCTTTTTTTTAAGAGCTAGTACAAGAAGTCTGCTCTGTCTGCAAAAACTATGTGGGCTGTCTTCTCTCTGGGTTAGTCCTGACTTTCACGCAGGACATCAGTAGCAAAACAGGATTAAGAGAGGTAACAGCAGCTTGTTAAACCTTTGATGTTCAGTGATAAATTTATATGCACATTGCAATTTCCCACATGAAAAAAGGTCAATCTTAACTGAAACTAATTGGTAAGATTTAGAACTAATTGGAATTCTTTTGGTTTGCTAAAGAAAAACTAAAACAGAAGGGGCATTGATATTAACACCACTTTCATACTTAAGAGGCAAACCCTTTAGGTTAAGGAATTGAAGAAATGTTTATGCCTGTTTACACATTCTGTGCCTCTCCAGTTGATAAATTAATTTCATGTTTATATATTTCAGTTATATTTTTGATAGTCCTAGAGTTACCAGCCAAGTCTTTTGCTACATTTAAAAGAAAAATCAAACTCCTATGCCAACATCTTTCAATACAGCAGTAGGGAAATGTTTATATTCCAAAAATAGTAAAGCAAGAGAACATGGATAAAACATTTGATTTCTTTGAGATTTGATGTCTGCTTGGGTGTCACCAACACTAAAAGCAGTACCTAGAGCAGTCACTTAATAATCTGTGATTTACAGTCACTACTTAATACTGGTTGAACCAGTCTGGATTTCTTCCATAGAATTCCATGAGCTCGAAGCTAAGAGCTTTCACAGATAGCTTTAATTAGACACTTGAGGCCTGATTTTCTAAGGAATGCTCCACAATTGACTGTACATTATGAATGTTTGCCTGGTTATTCACTTTCCTATGTCCTTAACAAGGGGATCTAGTTGTTCCCTTCATAAATGAAGTTCTCAGCCGCAGAGGTCATAATTTCAAAAGCAAAAGCATTCCCAGAAGTCAATAATCTTCAAATAGAAACAAGTGGACCATTTGTTCCTAGTTTTAGACTCCTAATTTGCTATGGGAGCTCTGCCACCCAAATGTGTAGCAGGTGCTTTCCCTCTGAGAAGAACAATGAAGATATTTTCTTCAACAACATTTCTTCAGCTAACAAACATCACATGCAAACTTACATTTTTAAACATTATTTTCTTGTAGGCAGATAGAGTTCTACAACTATTTTTTCAGGCACTTCTTTTTTTACATATCTTTATGAGAAATGTTTTGTAAATGGATTTTATTCTCACTAGCTTATTTTCTATATCATAGCTCTCACTGGTGTCCTTCTGGATTGCACTATTCAGACAACAGGTTACAGGTAAATGGCAGTAAATTGCAGAAGACATTATTACAAGAATATTTATCGTCAATTAGTCTTCCTTGTTATGTACTTAGCAGTATAAAAATATATTTTTTTCCACTTCCAGACCAAGACAATCTCTGCAGTGTTTTAGCCTTCACTGCATCCTTCTTTCATTTCTAGAAAACCAGTTATCATACTGATAATCTTTTTTTCACAGAGAAAGAAAAATTCAGTAGCTAGAAAAAAATAGAGTACATTAAAGAAATGAGAAATAAATGCTATCTGCTGTTTCAGATAAGAAAATAGAAAGGAGGTCACTAGTGTGCTTACAAAACCTGTGTAGAAATAGTCATACAAGACTAGAGGAAAGGTGGAGGCTGAATCTGGCATGATCTACCACTGTTGGTACCCTCTTGTGCCTGGTACTTCAGAAGGGCAAAGTAGCTTCAGACAAAGTACCTTTGATTAAAACTAAGTTTAAGAAGTAATTTAGGCTTATGGAAACAGAGAGAACACTAAAATATACTGCTAAATACACTGCTTATTCAGGTCTCTGATGTTTCTAATTTGGCAATAAATGTTAGTAGGTACTTTCTATTTTGATTCCGTAACCTGATTTGCAACTTGATTCCCATAAAATGGGAACAGCACTATCATCTCATGCCATGTAGCCTACATTTAAAGTAAATGCCTGAGTGCTTGTGAAACACTCAGCTATTACAAGGAAATAAGTCATCTGAAAGTCCATAGAGAAACATGGGATGCTTTCCCCAAATGGGGTTTGAACAAATTTAGCAAATAAAGATCTGGACCACTTATAACAATGGAGTTTAAACAAATACTGAGTATATCTGTACTGAATGATATTTGGATTTTTTTTAAAGGAAAACTAGCACGTGTCTCGGTAATTAAAATCTGTATCATAATGAAGTTATGATATGCAGCTTCCACTGAAGTTGCACAAGAACCCTAAATGTTAATATTCAAACTCTTGGCTTTGCAACATTAATATTGCTACTGCAATGTTTTTCAAACCAGCAGATTAACTTTTGCCCTCCACCCTCCACAGCAATTATCTCATGATATTGTCCCCCACACGGACTCCACATCCGGACCTTTTACTCTACCATATGCGCTTTTTTCCCCTCTAGGGAGCTGGCACACAAAGAATGTAACAATTACGCCAGCTGGAAAAAACATAATGAAACAGTTCATCTGCCATTGTACAAACACTTTTTATATACTCAAAATAGGGTCTTGGAGCAGAATTATTTTTCGTAAAAGAATATGTCAAAGCTGAGCAAATACAGACATATTAAGAATAAAATACTATATCTGAGATTTCATCTAATCAATTAACCCAACTTGCATTCTTTCTCTCTCAAGAATCCAGGTTTTAACCTAGTATCAGAGAGCAAATCCTTCCATGTCAACTAATTTTTATGTGCTTATGAGATACACTGCAATACTGGGTATTTGTGTTTTGCAGCCATAGTGATGAAATGTCTTTACTGGCTAAGGTCGTAAGAATTTGAAGCAATTATCTGCTTTCATTTAATTTCAGAAAATCTGAACAGTCCTTTAACACCAAATAATAGGGATTTGGGGAAAAGACCTACAAAAGCAGTTTTGCAACTTTTTCAGATACCAGTCTACCAATCTGACTTTTTGATTAATTGAAAAAAATAATTATTAAATACAGAAAGACAACACAAATCTGGTTATCTTACAGGTGTTTCATTTAGTGCTGTATTGGGGATGAGTTTTCTTTGAAATGCCTCAAATTCTTATTCTTGAAAATGTATTTTTTTTTTTTTTCTGCTAGCAGCTTAAGTTTCTACATCTATAATTCTTAGGTCAGTCTTATAAAAAGTTAACAGAAATTACCAGATAAAGTTTTCTTGCTGTTAATGTGGTGATCCAGCAAATTTTAAAATATAAATGTTTAAAGGAATTTAAGAACTGGACTGCTTACTCCTATTTGACAATCCAAAGCTCATGCTCCATCAAAGTCAATAAGATGCTTACTAGACAGTTAGTCAGGCTCATAATGAATGGCAGATGTTGTACATAAGATCAACATTGAAAAGATGATGTCACTCAAGAAAGACTGCCAAAGATTCTCAGCATCTTTGCACAGAATTATATAGAAGAAAATGTAAGTATTGTGAATTTTAAGGATGTTAAAAAAATGTAACACGCAACAAATCCATACTGAAAAATAATAAAAGCAGAATAATCCCTGCCTGGTGCCAACATTACTAAAGCATTGACTTAATTCACTGGCAAAAAAACTTTTCACTTTAGTGCAAATGAAAAACAAACAAACAAAATCATCCTAGTCTAGTGTCATTTAAAATGTACAGAAACTGTGGTCATGGTATTAGCTAGAACCTTCATGGCAGCTGCAGATTCCTTTATTTTAATAATTTACATTTTAGTGATCTGTGTAATTTCCATTACTCAAAAGTGTTACAAGTTACCTATTCTTGCAAAGCCACAGACACATTTTCTAAACTACACAGCATAATCTAGCTTTCAAGACAATGTGCAACAAAGCAGAACTCTAAAAGGATACATTTATATTCCAGTTTATTCCTTCCATACTTGTTTTACAAAATGTCTGACAGACATGAAACCACACAAAATAACATTGTATGGTTCAGAAGGAATTAAAAATACACTTAACATTGTCTTCTCACTGGATTAAATACTGTTGACTAAAACAATGGAGTAGCCCTTGACTCACAAAACTGTGACTGAAAATAGAACATACTTGTTGCATTATTAAAAGAATAATCCCCTCAAAAAAAACCCCAAAAAACCAAATGCAGAAAACAATTTCTCCATTTCCTCAACTGCTACAAGGAATCCAGTAAAATTCTAATGACAACACTTTTTAACTGAGCTGGTAGATAAAAATGTTTAAATGTGTTGGCTATACTTATTTTTACATGGTTTTAGTGGCAGAGTTAGAGGTAAAGATCCAGTGGAGGAGCTCCAGGTGACAGAAACTTTAGAAGCAGACTTTGAGATATAAAGGACTACACTATTCTATGAATTCCAGAAACTGTAGTTCCTAAGGGGTCAAAACCAAATCATGAATGACAGGAATTATGATGACGGAATATCTGGCTGGTATTTCTCATTTTTTGAAGGAATGCAAAATCTTAAATGAGGAAAGACCTGGCAGTATGATCAACTAATATTACAATTTAACATATGACAGGTGATAAACTATGTAACATACAAAGTATATGGCATATAAAACATTTCTAGGACATCTACAACCATAATATATTGAAGTGTAAAAGAAACACTAACTACTGTCAGTGGAGAAAAATCACTTTTTACAGCCACTAGATCCTATTCCCCATTACTTTGAACGTTCTGCCTCTCATTCTAGTTTAACACACTTTTGTGGGCAAGAGTACTCTGTCTATTGAGAAACAATAGGCATATTGCCACATGGCTGTGTAAATATTCTGTTCCAGGCTTACTTTCTGTGTCAATGAGACGGCCAAGCATATTCATAGCTGGACTATTGCTAATGGCTTGTCCCTGTCAGTATGAGCTCCCAGTAGAATTTCTAGATAAAATGTTGCTCTCTTCTCTGTCTGACTGAAATAATGAAACTTTTATATGTTTTAAATAGATAAGTCTTTTCTGGCTAGATAAGCAAAACTGGCATTGCAGAAGGCTAATGACATCGGATAACAAATATATTTTTTGAGTGTTATAATAATTGCCTTTTCTTTAACTTCTGTTTTGAATACAGAATCATAG
>JAVJGI010000001.1:1200648-1243658 GCA_035590275.1 Ibycter americanus
AATGATAGAATCATAGAATCATTTAGGTTGGAAAAGACCTTGAAGATCATCAAGTCCAACAGTTAAACCAGGACTGCCAAGTCCATCACTAAACCGTGTCCCTAAGCACCCCATCTGCGTGGGTTTTTTAACGCCTCCAGGGATGATGATTCCACCACCTCCCTGGGCAGCCTGTTCCAATCCTTCATCATCCTTTCAGTGAAAAAAATAATCCTAATATCTAGTCTAAACCTTCCCTGGTATAACTTGAGGCTGTTTCCTCTTGTCCTGTCACTTGTTACCTGGGAAAAGAGACTGATCCCCACCTGCCTAAAACCTCCTTTCAGGCAGCTGTAGAGAGCAATAAGGTCCCCCTGAGCCTCCTTCTCTCCAGGCTAAACAACCCCAGTTCCCTCAGTCACACCTCGTAAGACTTGTGCTCCAGACCCTTCACCAGCCCCGTTGCCCTTCTCTGGACACGCTCCAGCACCTCAATGTCCCTCTTGCAGCCAGGGGCCCAAAACCGAACACAGGATTAGAGGTGTGGCCTCCCCAGTGCCGAGTACAGTGGGACGACCACTGCCCTAGTCCTGCTGGCCACACTGTTTCTGATACAAGCCAGGATGCTGTTGGCCTTCTTGGCCACCTGGGCACACTGCTGGCTCATGTTCAGCTGGCTGCCAACCAGCATCCCTAGGTCCTTTCCTGCCAAGCAGCTTTCCAGCCACTCTGACCCAAGCCTGTAGTGTTGCATGGGGTTCTTGTGACCCAAGTGCAGGACCCAGCACTTCTCCTTGTTGAACCTCATACAGTTGGCCTCAGCCCATCAGTCCAGCCTGTCCAGATCCTCCAGTAGAGCCTTCCTGACGTCAAGCAGATCAACACTCCTGCCCAGCTTGGTGTCATCTGCAAATTTACTGAGGGTGCACTCGATCCCCTTGTCCAGATAGTCAATAAAGATACTAAACAGGACTAACCCCAATACTGGGGAACATACTTTGTGATCAGTCACCAGCTGGATGTAACTCCATTCACTATTACTCTTCAAGCTCAGCTGTTCAGCCAGCTTTTTGCCCGATGTAAAGTACACCCATTCAAGCCATGATCAGCAGCCAGTTTCTCCAGGAAAATGCTGTGGGAGACAGTGGCTGTCCTGGTTTCAGCTGGGATGGAGTTAATTTTCTTCTTGGTGGGTAGTGCAGTGCTGTGTTTTGGATTTGGTGTGGGAACAGTGTGGTCAGGGACTTTTTGGTTTCTCAGGCCTTGTCAGCAGGAGGGCTGGAGGGGCACAAGAAATTGGGAGGGGACACAGCCAGGTCAGCTGACCTGAACTGGCCAAAGAGGTATTCCATACCATGGGACGTCATGCTCAGTATATAAACTGGGCGGAGGGGCAGCTGGCCGGGGCTGCTGATCATTGCCTGGGGACTGGCTGGGCATCGGTCAGCAGGTGGTGAGCAGCTGTATTGTGTGTCACTGGTTTTCTTTTCTCCCTTCCCTTTTGATTTCATTTCTCTCCCCTCTCCCTCCTTTTAATTATAACTCTTATTATTATTATTATTCTTTTGGTTTTATTTTATCTCAATTGTTAAACTGTTCTTATCTCAACCCTTGAGTTTTGCACTCCTTTCCAATTCCTCTCCCCACCGCCCCTGAGTAAGGGGGGAGTGAGTGAGCGGCTACGTGGCACTTAACTACCAGCTGGGGTTAAAACATGACATTGTCAAAGGCTTTACTAAGGTCCAAGCAGACAACATCCACATCCATTCCCTCATGCACTAGGTGGGTCATCTTGTCGTAGAAGGAGATCAGGTTTGTCAAGCATGGACCTGCCTTTCATAAACCCCTGCTGGCTGGGCCTTATCTCCTGGTTGTCCTGCATGTGCCACATGATGGTGCTCAGGATGATCTGCTCCATAACCTTCCCTGGCACCGAGGTCAGGCTGACAGGCCTGTAGTTTCCCTCCTCCTCCTTCCTGCCCTCCTTGTAGATGGGTGTCACATTGGCTAACCTTCAGTCTTCTGGGACCTCCCCAGTTAGCCAGGACTGCTGATAAATGATGGAGAGTGGCTTGGCGAGCTCCTCCACCAGCTCTCTCAGTACCCTCAGGTGGATCCCATCCAGCCCCATAGACTTGGACATGCCTAAGTGGTGTAGCAGGTCACTGACCATTTCCTCCTGGACTATGGGGACTTCACTCTGCTCCTCATCCCTGTCTTCCAGCCCAGGGGGCTGAGTACCCTGAGGGTGACTGGTCTGACTGTTAAAGACTGAGGCAAAGGCGGCATTAAGCACCTCAGCCTTTTCCTCATCCTTTGTGGCAACATTCCCTGCCACATTCAGTATAGGATGTAGATAATCCTTGGCCCTCCTTTTGTTTATAATATATTTGTAAAAACATCTTTTTGTTATCTTTTACAGCAGTGGCCAGCCTGAGTTCTAGCTGGGCTTTCACCTCTCTAATCTTCACCCTGCGGAACGTCATAACATCCTTATAGTCCTGCTGAGCTGCCTGCCCCTTCTTCCAAATGTGGTAACTCTCCTTTTCTCCCTGAGTTCCAGCCGAAGCTCTCTGTTCAGCCAGGCCAGTTTTCTTCCCACCAGCTCATCTTTTGGCACCTGGGGATGGTCTGCTCCTGCATTTTTAGTATTTCCTTCTTGAAGAATATCCAGCCTTCCTGGACCCCTTGGCCCTTCAGGACTCCCTCCCTGTGAAAGTGTCAAAATTGCCCACCACCAAACTCTAACAAAACCCAAATTTCAAGAGGAAATGAAGCAACTAACCTTGATAGCTAACTGATAGCTTCAAATGAAATTGTCCTTATCAGTTACTCTTTTCAATGGTGTCTCTTTAGGACACCACTAAAAATATAAATGCGATCTGATCTAATACTTCATCCTTCACGTTTCTAAACACAATATCTGTCTGCTATGTAACTCTGGTACAGTCACAGAAGTGGACTGTGACTCAGAAATTGAATTTGGGTTATCTACTAGTTTTCTGTTTAACATTCAATTTACCTTGTATTCTCAAACAAATTGGTGACCTGTTAGATCTGGCACTGGCCTGCAAGAGGTAAACACAAGCTCTTTTTTTCATTATATTTAAATGCAATATGTTACAGATTTTCAAAAGGAGTCTTGAAAAAGCAGTAGGGACAAAAGGTTTTATCTATTTTGAATCAAGTTCTTTCTTATTTTTCTGGAATAATTCAGTTTTCTATTCTTGAAGTCTTAACAGTTTTGTACTCTATCCCTGGTCCTTTTGGCTAAGATAAAATGGGAAGCACTGAATTGTGTAACTTGCTGATATGTTTAATGTATCCCCTGAAAACAACTTTTATTCTTAAATATTTTCCTTATGTTGATTTTTGTTCAGTTTAATTTTAACTGTAAGCATTTTGAGACAGGACATTTGTCTTATTTGTTGTCACTACAGAGCTTTAAAGAAGTTTGATCATTTTATTACAAATCTCTCTATAACCACTAATAAGCAAAATGAGAAAATCCCTCTTTTCAAACCTAAATAGTGGTTTTTACCCCCATAGTTATTATTATATTGCTAAACCATGATTTTCAAAAGTTAAAAGTCATCATAAATAAATAGCATATCAAAAGACATTTTTAAGACTAATCCATAATTTTGGAAGTCTCGATTTTGTTTTAACATTCTCAAAGATAGCAATTATGAGCCAAGAGTGTACAATGTTAACTTAACCAATTACAAATCCAAAAGCTGAATGTTCAGCTTTTGACTATTTATTCTTACAAAAAACACATCTAAATTTAATGTAATTCTTAGCTAGAAAATATATACATGTTAATTTTTAAAACCTGAAAATTTTGTTCATGGAAATTGGAATGCTATGAAGAAAAATCTCCCTTACTATAGCCTTCATTTATCTTATCTTCTAAAAACTTACTCTGTATTTATTGACAATTATCTTGCCATATAATTATGAAAGCACTGTACCAAAAAGCATAAATTTTAGTGAAGGTTCTGATTTGAATAAATTCAAAACTACTATGGTCCTTTTATGTGCTTGAAACACCTTTTTGTTACACCTAGATTAATTAATGCAATTCCCTGCATGTGATACACAGCCCGATTTTTTTACTAGTTGTCAAAAACTAAAGGGCCCAAATAACAGCTTAGGCAACTTCAAGCTGATTAGTAGTCACGTTTAAAACAGCTGTTCCAAAACAGCCCTGTAAAACTATAAAGTGTTATAGTAACACTAATCTATCCAACATGTTCGAGATACACAAGAGCCTGCATTTAGCTTGTCTTCAGCTTTACGGATAGCAAACTTCAAAGTGATTTTCTTCTAGATAATAAGTGACCAGAATATGTATGTAATCCCTCCAAGAGTTTACCTAATTGGGTCAGTCTTTGTGACTATGTTTATCCTACACAGAGCTATACTGTAAGGCAAGTTAAGCATGAAGTTTTTCTGACATTAGCTGAGTTTATAAGGCAACCATGTTAACCAAGTAATGTGAATTACATCAAAATCAACAGTCTATATTTGTATAATGTTCCCAATACCAGTTAAATGGCATTCAAAATGATAAATAGCTTATATTTCAGGAAGAAAGCAAGCTTGTAATAGACAATTACTATGAAGCATCTTTCCAATCATTAAGTTATAATAAAGCAATATATTAGGTCCAGTTAGTTAACCATAGAGTAAATTCAAGTCACCTGAACATCCAATGAGTGCTCAGAGGCATCTGGGCAAAATATTCGCAATGCTATTAGAATTTCCCAGAGCTGATAGAGCAGATTAGAGAGATGCACACTGTGTTAGAGTATACTGTAATCATAATTGCAGAAATCAACTGCAGATATTTGTCATAGGGTCTTTAGAACATCTCTGTGTGAATGCACCTCCTAAAGAAAATACTAGGATCCTACTATACAATACTTATGTTAGTGCAAAAACTGTCACTGGGAGAATTGTTGACACTATAGAAGTTGCTTCTAAATCAGAGAGCACAGTTAAACTGGTTTCATTTATTTTAATCAGACGTGTAATGAATGTATTTGTTAAAGAAGCTTTAAATTTTTCATGTCTCTTCAGAAAAGAATGAATGAAAAACCCTAGCAACCCAGCCCTGCTCTTGTGAAGCCTTCATCTGTTGATTAACAGCAAATACACACTTTCAAAGATGGAGGATATTTTCTTTCAAAGATATAGAAGTTGTTTTGACTGAGCACAGTACATTTTCACCATGATGATTATTATGTATCTGTAAAATAGGTTTCTATTATTCCTGAGATGTTTTCTAGTGTTACCTGAGGTGCTTTCTATGATAGTTGAATAATTTGAAAAAGAAAACATAGGTAATTGACTTTATGGTATGGAAGACACAAGGCAAAAGATTAATGGAAATCCACAGGGCTTAAATTCTGAACCCCAAACTAGACATTTGAGCTCCTCATGTAATGCACAATATGAATTAAGAACATAAGAAAAGATCATAAGAAGCTGATAAGTAGCTGGGAATGAAAGGTAGCAAAGAGTAAGGCATAGTTACCTAGCTGGACTGGAAACAAGTTGTGTTTTTTCATCAAAAACATCCCAAATTTTGTTTCTGAATGGTGGTCATCTGTTTATGAAGGTCTTTTTTTACAAAGTAGGATGTATGAAGGGTTCCTCAAACCACACTAGAAAACTTGCCTGGATGGGAACAATAGGTTCAACCCTGATTCTGTATAATACCAAGTGGTAACTTGAACTGCTACCCTACATGAGAAATCTTTCCCATTTACTGAAGGGAAAAGATTCTTAGTGTCTCCTATGGATGATGCCACTATTTATAAATAACTAAATGGTCATCAGGATACAGGATGAATGTATGAATGATTGTATATCCCAGCTCACCTAGGATGCTGGAAACCAAAGGCATCATCTAGTTAATATTCTACATATCTGAGTTCTTTTTACTTATATTTCTACTTTTTTTTCTATGTATTTATTCTAATATTGCACCTATATTCTGGGTGCAAGAGTGAATCTTTTGGAAAAGCTCTTTTGTACTAAGGACACGAAGTAGATCTCATACTCTTCTAAGTTAGTGTTTTACAGGCAACATCAGGAATTAACATAATTATGCAAAAGCCTAACTTTTATTCATATGATGTTCTTCCTCAGGCATGAAGACTCCTGCTCTAATAAAATACAACATGCTTATTGTCTTTTATTCTACCGGGATTTTTTAATGCTTTTTGAATGGTTTTACCTCATTCTGAGCCTTTCTTCATGGTTCTTTGTGGAGACCTGGTTAGCTGAGAAAGGACATGGGTTGGTACCTCTGAGCAATCCAGGCTTTTGACTTAGGGGAAGGCCTATGATGGGCATGGTATGAGGAACAAGGAATGTTGCGACGTGGACAAGAGGAGCTACCTCCGGGGGAAAACGGAAACGGGAAGCGGAGACACCCCTTCGCGTGGACAGCTCGTGTGTACCAATCATGTTAAGGCTTGGGGCGTATGGACAGTGGGTAGAACCAATTGTTAAGCCGGGAAAACATCACGTGACTGCGTGGCTCTGCTATATAAGCTGTGATTGAACTGATAATAAAGGAGAACGACCATACTCATATTGAGATTCAGTCGTTACTCCGGGTCCAACTCCCTCTCCGCCAGTTCTTATTCTTGCTTTCTAATTCAATAATTAGAAGTAACTTTTGTAGGGAATTATCAACCAAAAATATTACACTACTGAGAAAAGGACTGCAAAAAAAATCAACTTTACATTATAATTTTGCCAGTAACTACTTTATATATAAAAATAAGAACATCAATATATGTATTTGTCTATTTATATATTTTGAATATGAAAAATTACCTTATTAAAATGACAAGTCCATGATCTAGAAAATACTTTATAGTCTGTTTCTTAATTTGATTAAAACTTTTCTAATGGTCAGGGATTTGACAATTGCAAAAGGCTGTAAAGCCATTAATTGCTGGCTACTCATAGTTAAAAAGCATGCATATTATTAGCCCCACTTTGCCACTACAGAAATAGAGACAAGACATGCTGTCAATATTTTAGTGAGTCTTGGACTGTTTGTTTTCTAAGCTATGGCAAGCACTGCACACCAAGGTGAGACAGAATAGGAGTAGGAATCTATTCATTTACTTTTCCAATTTGTTAAAAAAGTCTTTCTTATACTACAATGATAGACTTATGTGCAACGTCTCACCTATAACCAGATTAATAGAACACATCTTGGTAATCAAAATGTCACACACAGAGAGGCAAAAGCACACATTATAGATGGGAAAAGCATGTCTTCCTATTACACCCCTCCAGCCTTCTTGTTTTGTTTTCTTTGCTTGCTTTTCTTTGTTTTTTGGAGTGACAGCTGATATGTTACATGAATAAACTACTTACTTTCCAATTATACTTTTTGAACTTGAGGGATGTTACCTCAAGAATTGGAAAACTAGCATTATCCAGAGAGAACACAGAAATTGCTTTCTTGGAAATGAAGCCAGAAGTACTATGACAATCTTCTCTGAGAGAGCATTAAGAAATTATTCAAAGCTGGACACAGAGCTAGCAGCAAGAGTTAAATTTTTCTTTAAAGCACATAGTACCCAAGCCACATTATTTCATTACACAACGCTGCCTAACAACATTGTTTTATATAAAAATTTAGCATGCTTTATATATCAGCAAAATATATTTTTGTTACCCTGAAAGAAATCAAATAGCCACAGTAAAAAGTATTAAAAATGTCAAATAAACACATTATGTTTTTACAAGACTGTGTATGAACCATATCCTATATGCACAAATCAGTGTTGCCAATGGAATTAGAAAAAGTAGAGAAAGCAGTATATTGCTCCCAAGCAGTTGAATATAGCTGAGAAGAATGCCTGATTTGAGCATACCTTTGGGGAAACACCTTGGGTTTATATAGATGGCTTGCACAAATTGTCTGTATCTTTCAGTATCCCATTACAGCTCACAAAATGTCTGGATCTCAGTTGATTCCTTCACCAGATAAAGATTACGTTCTTACAAACTGCATGGTTCATGTGTCTAAAACATGAGTAGGTTAGATGGCCAGATGTAAAGTGATCTCTTAACTAATAAAAATAGTTATAATTACAATAACAATACAATGCATTTATTATACTTTTCTTTATCGAACAAGCTTATGCGAATAAAATTAAAAACCAGATGGTGATATTTTATATCAAATCATAAACCTACATGAAAACTGGTATTTTTCACTTCTAAATATGCTCTGCAAAAGAAAATAAAAAGTCTTCTTCCATGATAAAATCTTGAATGGAATATCACATATTTGTCTAGCATAAGACTATATCTCTGCTGAAGTAGTGCCTAGACCAGAAAGAAATTTGTATACAGAAATAGGTATACAGGCAGATTTAAACAGGAGAGCTTGTAAAGGACCTTGCAATAATATGCTCTTTTTACCTTGCATTTTTGTGTTAGAGTTTACAAATAGTGTATCATGGTGTATTTGAAAGAATATTTCTAACTGCTGGTATGTTAGTGAAAACATAACTCATTAGTAAGCAACTTGATTTAAGTTTGGAGGGGATCTTAAAACACTCTTTAGAGCTCTCAAAATCATTGCCGATCACACATTAAACCCTTAGAGTGTTTGTACCTAAAGACTTCCATCAGAACTAATATTTCATCTGGTCTATATATTAACTTCTTACAAGACTCAGACATTATGTTAATACACTGGTTAAGCTCACGTGCTCATGTCTCCCTCTAGTGCCTGTATCTGTTCTGAGTAGTTTTAACTGGATTTTAGAGGTTCCAGTCAGTGCAGAAACTGAAGTTTAGTAAGGAAAGTCAAAGAATTCAAGCAAGGAGAAATAGGTGTGAAATGAGTTATTTGGTATGCGCCTAAAAATAGTTACTAGTGGTTTGTGTGCATTTGGTGGTTGTGGTTTGTTGTTTTTTTGGGGGGAGTAGTGGGTGGCGGTGGTGGGGGTGGGGGAGTAAGGTAAGAGACAAAGCAAATACAAACATAATTCTCAAAGGGAGAGTTTAGTCTTGATTCTTTTGATTTTTCCTGTCCTTATTTTAGATTTATTAGCTTCTTTCTTCAATGGGAAAATATGTTACTAAGCTCTTTTACCTAAATCTTTTCAGTGTGCAAAAATATTATGTTATCATTCAATGTAGAGATGACTTGAAAAGTTCATGTTTGCATTTAAGTAAATCACAAAAACTTGGTTTTGGTAGTTTCCGAACAAGTGGCCTCCTGCAAAGGGACTCATGCAAGCATGTAAAGAAGTTTACAAGGAAACAGCCTTTTCCCTGTTCTCTTTTACTACTATTTAAGACAGGAAAATAGGTAACCATGTTTGCAGTACATTGTATCAGTCATATCTAATGTCTACTGTTATCAGATATTAAAGGTTCTAGTTATTGCTCTTTAATGTTGTTTTATAAGACAATAGGAATTGGACAGAAAAATCTGTTTGAATTAGACTGAAAAATTCTTTCTATATTCACGTTCCTCCAGTAAAATGCATTTGCAAATGTAACTGGATGCATTTCACAACTTTGTGTTCACAGAGTGAAACCTAAAGGGTTCATGACTCATAGAGCCAGCATGGAATCACAGTTGTACTGTGACATCTATTCTACTGAAAATGTTAGTATGCAGCTCATAATACTAAATCATTTTATCTCTGTGCCAGAGTAGATAAAAGTATATATGACTTCTGAATGTATGAATGTTCATTTTCTTAAGTTGTTTATCTCACCTAATAAAAGATACTTCTTTTGTATCAGTTTTGAATTCTGCAGGATATGGTCTCCTAGATTTCATGTACATCCTGTTTAGCAGTATCATTCATCCTATTTTATATAATAGAAAAATTAAGTTAAAAGCTGGTAAATTCTTACCAGTGAAATGTGAAGCAATATTTTTTAACCCTATTTTCCTAGGTATATCTAAATCTGAAAAAGGCAGGATGTTCTTCTGCTAGTTAACACTTCTTCCATTATTCCTTTGTTAGTCTGAATAATTTTACACCCTATATTCAGCCTAATTACTTTATATCTCACAAAATAAGATTACCAGGCAATATATTAGAAATGTAGGTATGAATCTGCCATGTAAATGAAGAGGACATCTAGGAATTCAAAGCCCTCTCAAGTTTCCCACCCAGAGAGACAGGTGAAGAAGCTATTTTATTTGGAAAATATTTTTACTGCTATCTTCTGACTAGTTGTCTTCCCATCATTGTCTTGTGTTTTGGGTGAATTTAGGTCAGTTACAATAATTTATTTTTTCGTGTTTACTTTCGGAGAAATTTTGCATAAACAAATCTCTCAGGCAGAAAATATTTTCATGGAACTGGCACCGCTATTTCTATCAGAAGATATTAAACTAATAAGCACAGTATCAGCGTTGAGAATATGGAAGCATTTATCAAGTAAGGAACCCAAGCTAGTTCCAATAGTGTCTAAATAACATTCAATATTTGTAGAGCTTCCTGATTTTGAACTAAATGGAATAAATTAATAGGAAAATACTGTAAGCGCTTTTAAATACAATGTCATAAATGAGAGTTTAAATTTCCACACATTTCATTATAGGGAGATCTACATATAAAGTTACTATCTTGGTTTTGAAAAACAGCTTCTCTACCTTTTATAGAAAGCTACATTTGAAACTGAAATACAGATATATGTGAATGCAAGCAACAGAAGTAACCTTATTTGGAACATTACTCAAAGCCTCTGTTTGCTAGGAAATGGGCAAGAGAACTTGAAGATTTATTACTCTATTGTCTAAATGAAGGTGCCTGTGCACTATTAACAGTCTCTATGCCATTCAGTCTCCAAACAGTTTGAGGACATATGCTTTCATGCCTGGAATGCCAAGAGTACAAGAACTTAGTACAAAACTTGCTATGTTAAATAAGTGAATTTACAAAGCTATTTCTGGCTAAAACTAGTCTATCATGATAAGAAAGTAACAATCCTACAAAAGGTATTTTCCTTCTGATGTTTCAGAATACGATACTTCATTGCTGAAAAAATGTATGCAATAGCAAAATATTTTTTGTTTTATCATACTTTTAAAAATGGAAAGATAAATATTTGTATATTACTGCCATCTCCTCTCCAGTCATTCTTTCACCCTTCTCTTCCCTTGCAGTTTAATGTATGTTTTTCTTTCTATCACTGACATGAATCACTCTTAGAAATAACCCAGTAGTATCCCCTGACTGAAAATTCTGCCTCAGACTACATATCCGGTCAGTATCTGTGTATACAAATGAGTCTCAGACATGTAAGCTAAGGAGAGCATTGTTACATTATTAATTTCATTTCTCAGCCACAAAGATGATGCTTTGAAGAAAACTCCATGGATGCTGAGACTGTGGCAAACTACTATGCACAGTAACATGTTCTCATGAGTCCAATAAAACATTACTAGGCAAGTTAAGGTGGACTGTTAGTTTAAGTGCTTTTTATATTTTGGCATCTATTTTTCACAATATAAAAATGCTTCTTAGAATAAAGCTTCCAGGAGCAAAGGAGGTTTTGTATCAAAATGCTTCAATCAGGAATATGCATACTGTCAAAGAGAAATAGTGAGATGCAAGCACCTATGCAGGGAGGCTTGTGTACCTATGGGCTCTGAATAGCTGGAACAGAATCTGCTGTCTCTTCAGAGAGCCTCTCCCACCCAGAAGAATGCAAAGAAAAATCCAAACTAGTATCCCTTCTGTGGGAGTAGCCGCTCAGATGTCCAGTGATGCTCTCATCACCTACAACAATCAAGCTCACAGGAACACTGGCGATCACACACTTCTCTGTATTTAATATTGGCCTCCTTTTGTTCAGTTAATTCAGTTCTCTTCTTCCATCTGAGATTCAAACAAAGGTTTGGGAAACAAGAGCGAAAGCCAAAACCAGACTGAGTCCAAACAGATAATAATCTCTCTTTCTTCATGTTAACTCTGATGGATGTGACAAAGTTCCTTTCTTAGCCCTCACAAAGTCAGTAAAAGATTCCACTGACTAGAACTAATCAGGCTTTACTAAAAATTGGCAGGTAATTAGACCCTGAGTTTTTCTTCTAGTTCAGACTGGTTTTGCATTTTATTACAAACAAGTCAGAAGATACAAGGCCAGTTGCGCTTAATCACTGAAAGAAGGAAAAGGCTGATCTATCACTTTGTGTCAATAAGTTTCTTTGTTACTGGGTAACTAAAAACCCTGCAATGTGGTATTATGACACTTGCTGCTCAGTTTATCAGCCCTTACACATGTAATGGGCAATCAGCTCTGAATTATTACTTCCTTGGCATTCTCAAAAATTTATCTGGAAGTGGGTATGTAGACTGCATATATGAACACATGCACACTGCATAAAAAGTGATCTTGACCTCATTAATTGATGTTGGTTTGGGGTAATACTAGTCATATAAAGCAGAGTTTGCTTACATATTTGTTCTGTAATGGCATTTTCCTCTCATGGACATCTGTCAATTTGCTTTCTGTTGCAAAATAGTATACATAGGCCAGGATCAGAATAAAGATAAACAAAGCAGTGTAAATAAAAAAAACCTGTCTATGCCTAGACTTCTATAGTATTCACATAATTTCCTATAGGAATACTTATATTTGTCTAGAAAAGCAAATCTTACTATTGAGCTTCTATTTTATATTGTGTTGTGTGTAGAAAGGCCCAACTGTGCCTACAAAATCATGTACCTCACACAGACCTTAGCTGTAGTTACAGCACATTTATTAGTAGAATGGAAAGTTCTCTACCTGTTCCAATGCATATTTTGCTAAATCTTTAGAGGTCATCTTTAGGGTAAGCTTCTAATAAAGTCCAGCAGCTGAAAATCAGCTGTTCTCTTTTAAGATGTTTCTTTTTCTGGATTAAGCATAATTTTCATGCCCAGTACAATGTGACATGCATCAAGGCAGGTTCCAACATGTAACAAAGCAAACAAAAGGACTACCTAATTTCACTCCATTTTGAAATATGGCCTTTGAATACAGACAGTAATCTTTTAATTTAGTCATTTTTGTAAAACCTGTTGCCCAACTTGGGTTGGCAGCAAGTAACTGTTGAAAAATGAAGGTTGTCTTCCATAGAATGTACTCTTTTGTGACTTTAGTTCTGGAATGTTTTTTCCTTGTACTATGGGAGGAACGCATACATTGCTAAGACTTTTTATTGAATGTGCTTATGGAGATAAGTAGAATCTTAAGATAAGGAGATATGCTTATGGAGATAAGGAGAATGCTTAAGATGTATGATGTAAGTATGCAAGACATATATATGTGTTAGTCCTCATATTCAGTTTAATTACAAAGAAAGTAATGTATTGTTCAGAACAAAATTGACATAATGTGAGATAGTAAGACACTATATCCAATACGTTTAGCTCTTAGGCATGAAGAAATCATTTCAAGAGAAAGATTTTTCATGTTTGAGCTGCAGTCTTCGCAAAGTAAAGAATACCATGATTGGAATATTGGATCACTGGAATGACAGTATAGAATATCAGATCAAAGGCAGGTTCTGTTACTATTAGTAAGGAACCATACTTTACAGATAATCTTTTTGCCTCCACAAGCAGAACATTATTTTGCATTAACAAGCTTATTAGCAATATCATCTTTCATCAAGTTGAACATCCACTATTATTCTTTCTCTCTCTCCCTATACACGTTTTAGGGTGAGGTTTTGATACTTGCTAGCCAAAGTACTTGGCCATTTCAACAACAGCAAGTAATTTACTCTGTACAAACCAGTGAGGTAGTCCCACACGACAGGAAGGAAAAAGCACAAGAGAAATTGAGATTCTGAGTCATAATTCATTTCCTGGTGTGCTCATGGACCGCATACCTTCTCATTACCCCCTTGCACAGGGTGGATCAGAGAAATACAATTTAGACAACAAATAGAACTTAAAATGCAATCGAATTAATACAGTGGGAGTCAGCTCTGACTGAAACAAATACAGCCTTCTGTATACAAGTTTAAAGTGCACTTTTTGAACTCAACAGAAGAAAAATCCTACAAACATTTGCTTTATATTGTTCTAAATCATCAAATTAAAAGCACCTGGTGCAAGTACTTGAAAAACTTCTGACAGAACC
This sequence comes from Ibycter americanus, assembly GCA_035590275.1. Taxonomy (NCBI): domain Eukaryota; kingdom Metazoa; phylum Chordata; class Aves; order Falconiformes; family Falconidae; genus Ibycter; species Ibycter americanus. The sequence goes on from JAVJGI010000001.1 coordinate 1,214,776, forward strand.
AGAAGCTTGTTCAGAAACCTCCATTACCCCTCAGCACAAAAATCCCTAGGTTTCCTAAATCCATGGATTCAGAGATGCCCATTTGTGGACTACATGGCAAGACAAAAGTGAAGTTTTCCAAGATCCTGAAGAATTTGCAGGAGCACACAATTTAAATTAAAGGTGAGAGCATTTGGGCTTTTGGGTCTTGTATTTCTTAAGTACGACTCTAGGAACTCTAAAATGACTGATCTTTTTGTCCCAGAGGAGGAGTCCAGGTTTTTTACAAAAAAATTTAGATTGGTTCATTCAGGACTAGAAGGATATCAAATTTTGAAATTGCAAGTAAATGGAATTACCTTTCTCTAAATAAAACAAAATTCCTATTTTAGAAAGTTTTTCTATTAGCTGGCAGTGAGCAGTTATGAAATTGCACACCCTATTGACATGTTTCTAATAAGGGATTATTCCTTCAGTTCAGAGTAGATAATTGCTAGATTGAAAGTGGTTTACATGGATGAGACATATTAGCTGGTATTAAAATTGTTCCAAATTATTATTTAATATTTTAAAAAGGAAAAGGTTTAGTAAATAGTCTTGAAGGTTTCAACTTCAGCATTTCCTAAGAAAGAAAACATGTTGGAAGCATCTTTTTAGCTGGATCAGATTTGACTGTTGTTGAACAACCAAAGAATAAAGACAAAATTATTGCAAAATATCCACTTACAATAAAACTGAATATTATCATAATAAATTATGCTATCAAGTGTCTTTCATTTTACCTAGTATTCTGTCACAGATGATTGTATCTGGAAGGTATTACAACCTATTGAGTTGCGAATAAGACTTTACTATAAAGTTTTGAGCAAGGAGGAAATACAGGTGTTAATTGAAGAGAACCAGCATGTGAGTTTTTTGCAATTATTAAGTGAAAGGCAAGTTAAAATTGTTTGTTTGGTAAGAGAGCAGTACATAAGAGATCATAATCAAAGCAGAAGTCTATTCAAAATTCAGCATTAGTAGGATATCACAAAAAAATAACTTCTCTGGAGTTTTTATGTCATCATTGTATCCTGGTGTAGAAAGGATCTCAGAAGACAGTTTTACACTATCATAGTAAAATAGTACATATGAAAAGACAAGATCAGGCAGGACAAGAAAACTCATCAGGCAAGCAAGGGTGTAAAGTCATGCTGGACATGGCGCATTTTTAACTCTACAAGTTCCAGGAAACTGCAATGGGATTCCAGATGGCACAGGCCAGACTGCCAATCTTCCCAAAGGACACAGGATATCTCATTTCTGTACTGAGTGAGATTCAAAAATCTTGCAGTGTTAAATCCAAGCTATCATATTCTAATGCAGGATCAGGCAAGAAAGAGTTATGCAGCACATTCTTGCACAGGATTATCGTCAGGTACGTAAAGAGGCAAGGGCACTTCAGATCCATCTTCAGAGTTATCCCCTGTTTGTTTCACCATTTCTGGATGTCAGTTGATACTGTAAATCCTTGCCAAATACTATCATGTGAAGTAGATGACAAACTAAGACAGCTTGGACTGCAAATTCTACTCATCATACAAAGGTGACATGTTTGCAATCTTGTGACAGATTTCCCTCTGTTCAACTCAGGTCTATAGGTGTTTAGGTTTGAGGCTGTTTTAAAAGCCAGGTTACTTTTTGACTAGTACCTTGACCTAATTATGCTGAGTAAAACCCAGTTCTTTGTAAACTGCTCTAGCATTCCATTTCAGTACCGGATATCTGTACAATACACATAGTATTTATATTCTAAAAAGAGAAGTCTCAAAACAAAGGAATGCTGACAGATAGGAGATTAATGAAATATTCCCCCCCCCCCCCGGTACAGAATTCTTTGTTTTGCTAAAAATATTTTAAATTATTAATATATTTTCTGTCATATTCATATAATTTCCTATAAAGAGAACAGATATGTCAATGAACAGGAATTAGTCATACTGAATGAATATATCATAAGAAAGGAAGTCAGAAATCAAATTTATGTATATATATATACACACACACGTGATTCAGATCAGTCCACAAAAAGTGTTTTCAAAGATATTACTCCTAAACCTCATGTAATAAGTCAGTTGAAATGTATGTTTGAAATAAGAATTTAACAAAAACCCCCAGTATTTTTCATTTTTAAAGAGATTTATAAAATTTGTAGGAAGCATTTGAAAGAGTCACAAAAAAAGGAATTTCAAACTAAGCAGTTTAAAGAAAAAATTATTCTGACTTGACAAAATAATAGGTTCTGCTTTCAAATAAGAGTCACTAGAGCAATATTGAATTTGCTGAGGTATGAATGATATGGCATTCAGGAAGAAGGTTGTTATGCTCAGTAACAAGGCAGTTTTTGCCTTACATATGGGTTTTGGAGAAAAGATTTACATGTTCTCATTATCCCTGAACACTCATGAGAAAGCAGAGAGCAAGCAGACTGTCCCCACAGTTTACATGAGGAAAAGATTTCTGTTTATCATAATGATCTCTTGAATCTTTTTAATCCTCTGTTAAAAAGAGCAAGACAGCTGCATTTGAAGCCCTTCTTCCAGCTGTGTATTGCTCAGTTGTTGCTTTTTCACAGAATTTGGGGATTGGTGTAATTAGACTGAAGGGAGTTGGGTCATGCTTAACAATTAACTCTGCTAATACAGCTGATGTGTCCAAATGTTCCTTTTGGGTATCTGTGTAAACATTTTCTCTTGATAATTCTCTACTCTCCACCTCTTACAATAATGAATTGGCAGCTTTTCCCACTATCTACAGTCCATGCTTATCAACTTTTACGTTAAATATATGAGAATGCAATTTCTTTATTAATAAATAAAGCAAATAATGACATTACAAGAGATGAATAAAGTGACCTCAGAAAGCAGATTATGAACTGACATTAGTGCAGACTGGACATCAACATTTATAATAATTCATCAAGAAAGATTATGAATTCTACATTGCTGAGTACTTCTACAATTGCAGCTTGATAGACTTACCAGTGAAGTATAATTCAGTCTTTATATTACAGTCTTTAATTTGGAACATTAATGTTGCAGTTAGACAAGGTTTAACCCTGGAAGAAGGTAAGGCTTGAGTTAGTAGAGTTAACGGAACTCAGTACTTTACAGAATCAGGCAGAAACGGCAAACTTTGTAGTTGCCAAAAAGGTAAGCACAAGAAGGGCTAGAAGTTGTTAGAAGAATGAAGTATATTTGAAAACAAGTTACCACAGTGAAGGGAATAAACAATTATATTAGGAAGCACAGCAACATGGAGTCAAGTGCCATTAGACTAATGAGACAAATGTTCTTTTCCTTGTTCCACTACAGCAACAAGGTATTTCACCTCTTTTTCTTTTGCCTTTCTGATATTATATTCTTCAGAGCTCTGTCCCTCATTATATTTTGTACAGTGCTTAACAGGACAGCTCCTTAATCATGATTATAATCACCAGGAATGGTTCTAATAAAAACCCACCAAATATGTGTTATGAATTCTGTTCTTCTTGAGAAAGAGATATAAGCACACAGGAATAACCAGAATGTCTAAATTAAAAATCACAATAAAAATCTGTTGCTGCCAAACACTGAAGTGCCTGACTCATTAAGTACTGCCCTGCTTGAGCTACGCACGTAGCATTTCTGTGGTAGGCTTTTGTTCAAACCCAGAACTGATATGCTTGGCAGAGATTAACTCCTAATTTCCATGTAAGCCTGGTACCATTCAGAAAACAAGCACCATGCAAATCCAGAGTTCAGACCTAGCAGGCGTTTTCAGATCACACCTAGCACATACTGACAGGAGTAACCTAACTGCAAGCTTCAGCTATGACTCCTTTACGTCTGTGCAGAGAAACAAGGAATGCAGTCACAGAGCTCATATCAGGAGTAAGGAAATCAGATGTTGCAACTTCAATTGTCCAACTTATGAATCTCTGAAATCTCTCCCTTCTTCTTGACCCCTGCTTTGGACTTTCGCCTGTCTCTGTAACACCACCAAGCTATTCTTCAGGGGGCGTACTGCACTCAGGCTTTGGTTTAGACCTGTAGTATGCTGTTTATGTGAACCTTCCCATCAGCTCTATTTACTGTGCCTTTAATCAGATCACAGAATTTCTTTCCTTTCAGAGGATGCCCAACTGGAAGATTCAGTCGAACTGTCATCAAATGTGCTTTGTGGTAGGTTCTTATGGGAAGCAACCACCACCAGCAGGAGAATCACCACTTTTTCCCTCCCTGTTCCTTACCTCTTGTTTTGTAAATTTTAGTTAGTTCTGGAGAAAATTAAAACACACAACAAAGGGTACAACAAAGTTGATAATAGTTATTTAAATATTCAGTACACATTATTCCTTAACATATCAACTAATCAGACTGCAACATTTATATCTATTTAGCATACTCCAATCATTGCTAATAGCATCAGAAACAAGAACAACTAGTAAGGAGTTTGAGCATATCCTCATGAAAAGTATATAGTACTAGAACAGCATGGTGTAAAACTGTCATTGTCATCATCTTCATCCTTCATTATCACCACCTGCTGCACTTTTCCTCCTGAAATAGTTTCCTGCATTAAAGATGATGTATCCTTGAGCTACAGATCTCACTAAGGAACTTTTGTGCCTGTCTCTGTAAGTCTGACTCAACATCCTCTTTGCAAGTGTCCTCCCTTCCTGACAGCCCTACCTTCCACAGTGCTTTCTGTTGCTTTCTTTCCACCTACTAAGATACAGACGAGTGCTCTACTTTAAAACAAAAAATTAACAAGAAGGAAAAAAAAAAAAAAGACAAGGCAGCAGCGAAATCTTGTTCTACTAAAACAAAATCTTACAATTTCTCTCTATCAAAGAATGCAGTTGTACATATTGATTAAGGGCAAAAAATCCTTTCCTGCTATTAGCTCATAATGAAGAATGCCTTGCCCATCCACAGCTTTCTCATAGTGCATGGGATTTTCTTCAACTCTTGAATCTTTCTAGACATGCTGTGAATAGTTGTCTTCATGAACTAGAGGACAGAACTGTGTCATGGAACAGGAAGATAAGGCTCCTCTGGAATAGTTCAGATTCTGCCTGTCTGACGCATAAAAGTCTAGGAACACTTTTACTTCCTTTCCCATGGTCATAAACTCTGGAGAGAATGTGGAACTTGTGTCAAAGGGGAAGACTACTGATTTAATGAGTTATGTTGCTTATCCTTATTTAAGAATTTGTCTGAATCAGACAGTTGCTATCAGAAACATCCTCCTCTGCTAAGAACCATGGAGATATTTTTGTCTTGTAGGCCTTGCTTGAGATGGGGAAAATCTTCTTTGTCTCCCATGTATAATCTTGGCTCTTGGGCAGTTGTGGTAAGAGCTCACATTTTAGTGCTCAAAAGGACCAAATTCAAACTGAGTTGTGTAATGATATTCTAAATAAATTGACAGAGTTGTACGTTACAGCAAAATCAAATGAATGATGAGAAACTCACTGCTGGACAGAAAGGACAATATAAAAAGCAAACTAGAAAATAAGGTAGTGTAGCAGATGAGCAGAGAGTTAACACTTGCTCTGACTGATTCTTCTGCCTCTGAAACCTCAATTAGCAAGACAGTACCCTCTCCAGGTCCACTGATTGCCACTAAACCACAACAAAATATGAAGAAAAAGCAATTCAACTTACCAAAGTTGGTTGTACAAACATTCTCTTCCCCTCTGTTCCTGGGAAAGTAGCTATTATGGATGGCAATGTACGGGTCACTATTCCCTTAGGGACACTGAGTACTAGCAAGAGAGAGGGGTTTTATACTGGCAGTATACTGGCAGTATTTAGCATTTGTCTGCATCTGGATAGATTCCAGTCATTGTTCAGTTTTGAATAAGTAAGTGTTAGGGCACAGGGTATGTAAAAGATTATTTTTATAATATCTTTTATGAATATGAGCCTACTTTTATTTATACATATTTTAATTTTTTACTGACTGTAAGAGTTGCATCGATTTACAAAATATACATCAATGAAAATTAAATTCAGCACGTAAAATAAAATTATATAAAGTATTACAATTAGGTTCACTAAATCCAAGCATAGCAACAATATTTTCATGTGACTTTATTAACTTGCTATTATTAGTTTATTAACTTGTTATTATTAGTTATACAAAAGCAGCTCAAATTATCACTTTTTTCCCTTCAAGAGGCAGTGCCCTGTATCTGTATCTTCACAGGGCTGGCCTGCTGGAATATCTACATCAAACAGGACAGTGTTTCCTGTCCCCATTCCAAGCTGACCCATATCCTGCAGAGGTGAGGCATGCCAGAATGCTTCACATGCAGTATCGTCACCACCTGACAGGTTGTATAAGCCTTTGCCTCAAAGAGAATCTACAACCCTAACCTGGACTCTACAGAGCTTAACACCACAGAGGTACAGAGCAGGCCGCCTGCAAGGAAGAAGTAGGAAGAAATTCTTCTTTAGTTTATGTAAGAGGTGGAGAGCAGTAGAATTCGGGGACTGAGTCAGGAGACACACATTTTATTCTTGTTAAAAGCCAGGAATATGTTTTACTGTTTCCCAAGCCAACAGATCCTTCCTCAGAGCTTACAAAGAACAGGACCTTATAACTAGCATCCAAAGAATTGCTTTCCAAGGGCCACGGTTTACCACAGCCCTCCAAAAAAACCCAAACAAGGAACTGTATGAGACAAAGCTGTCTTCCTATCCTGGGATACTCTGAAATTAGGTGGCCCAGAAATACTGGGCTGTTGTTCCCTAAAGATGAAGATGCTTTCTCAGACTAGCAACATCAAAAGGAGCCTCTTCAGAGATCAACAATCAGTGAACAGCACCTGACCTTCAACAGCATTGATTCCTACCACTGATTCTGCTTTACTGGTGCTGCTGGATGAGTTAAAGCTTCAGATTCTGTCTATTACAGTAAACACCTATTTGCAGACTCATATCATATTTTAAAGAGATATGCAAGTGCAGACATCTTCACTATAAACTTACGTAAACATGTAGTGAATCTACTTCCTAGGAGTTTTAAAACCATTAACATGACAAAAAATTCTGCTCTCTAAAGTATTTCAAAAGATTTTGCAGCAGACTTTCACCTCTATAAACAAGAAATTCATTTACCTTACTGAAATTATCTTACTTTATTCTAAATGTGGTTTAAAACCTTATGCTCTATAGATTTATTGGAATAATTCAGATGGGGAGAATGGTGATGTGAGACAACATTAGGTACCTGCACCTCAAAAGAGCTAGCAGAACTTACCACAGCATCCTGTCTGAGCAGCCAGCTTATTTAGCCCTTCATGACTGAGTCAGCCAGTTCATAAAATATTCTAGCCTATCAAACAAACAAACAAAAAAACCCAGCACACTGAATTGTAAAGAATGTCAAAGCTTGTAGATATTATACAATCTTATTTCAAAAGCTATGTTATATTTGGCAGGTGTCATTTTCTTAAAAAACTTCTGTGTAACTAACAACTTTTAAAAATACTTCTCTGTCTAACTTGTAGACTGTAAACAAGTATAAGATGAATATAATGCTGGGTAGAAAATTGGTACATAAGACAGGTCAGCCACTTTTAGAAAATCACACCTGTAAGAGTATTTGATTTGTTAGTACATGCAGCCTAAGATTCTGGTTCAAGTTTCTCTTTTCCTTGCACAGAACTCTGTCTGCCACCCTAAGGGCTTATGAAGCATGTTCCCCTCTCTGATTCCCTACAAAAGAAAATGCTTTCAAATATCTGTGATAAAAACGAATTTTAAAGTTCCCATTTAAGTAACATGGAAGGAAACCTCATTCTTTCTAGTGTTTGTTTAGCAGCTAGACTTCAAACATTCTCTGAAAAACAAACAACTCCAGGAAAAGGAAAGTTGAAACACAACAAGCACACTGAACAGATGAAAGGTTTTGAACTGTTTCTGCAGATTAAATAGTAGGTTAACAATGATGGGAACCAAATACATAGTTACAAATCCAAGATAAAGGGAGGAACCAAACTACACAAGGTTCAAGACGTATTAATTCTTCTACAGTAAATTTTGCAGGTTTAGTGTCCTTTTTTTATACACCCTAGAATGAGAAATATCTTATCTGAGCAATGGGGGATCATGAAGCTTCAATGTCACGCAGAGTTTATACTTTTAACTTCTGTATATGGAACAAATAGCAGTTGAAAACATCTGCATTTTAAGGAAAATGAAATATTCTGTATCAGATAAATGAGAAAGCCAGAAAATGTCACAATATTTTGGGTGCTATTGCGTTATCCTATAACAAATAATCTTTATCCTGACTCAAAAATGTGTCATTGCCCAAAAATATTTATTGCATTACTGCATAGGAAAAACGAAGCAAAAGCTCCCTCTATGTAACTCCGGGTGCATTACTTTGTTGTACTGTTTTACAGATACATTTGGTTTACATTTTACAAGTCTTACTTGGATGTGAATGTGAATGATGCATATAACAAATAGGCAAAATGATTCAAAAAAATCAAAGTTCTCAGCATTAGACTGAAACAGTTTTTTCAGCAAAATTATAGAGAATAATTACAGAATAAAAAAATGTAAGATTGCTATATTAAATGGGTTAATAGTAAAGGCCCATTGAAGGTCCAGGGTTAGAATTTCACACAAAGCCTGCCTAGTTTCTGACACACAAACACTTCCGCTTGAAAGTAAGTTAAACCAGACTACTAAGAAACATCTGAGGAGGCTCATCATTATTGCTACAGTCAGATGACAGTAGAATTTACCATTCTCGGCTGTCTTCCCTGCCTCTGTTGAAAGCTTCTGCTCTGACAGCAGGAACAATTCCTGAACCATCACAGATGGTTCACTATCTCACCCAGATCACCATACCAAATCATACTGATGCTGCTTAGGGTTACTTTAATATCGTGGGTAGTAAACAGCAGTTGTTCAGAACTTGTTTCATCTGTGGTTCCTCCTGCTGCAGAAACAATAATCTCCAAGAAAATGCCAGGCAGACAAACAGTAATTGTTTCAGCCAAATGAACTGCAATCATTTGTGTTTGTAAATTAAAATCCTGAACACAAAGGTGATTCTTCAGTGATGCATTGTAGAAATGGGAACTCTTACAACATTTCCAGCCTATCCTTGCAAGGATACTCCTGCCTAATGTAAACAATTCCTAGAGCTATTTGTAATTTTTCACAGAATGTTGGCAGACAGCTCTGCAACTAAGGGGGGAAAAAGTGCCTTTCTTATGAAAAAGAATCAATAATGCATGATGGTAGTGAGCACTGTTAACATATAGTCACTGTAGATATTACTTACTGCCTTGAAGCTGTATAAAATTCTGAGTTTCATTGCAATTTCTAAATAAGACAAAGCCATCCCATGCTTTCCTTTCAGAAACAAAACTTATGCCAGCACATTTCAAATTTAAGGTAGAAAATTACCTTCTATCTTGACATTTGTGTCAGTTCCATTTTAAATTTAACAAGCCCTAGGACTCATGTGATTAATGTTAAAGGTAACTATCATGTTAACGGTATGGAAGTCTTACTGTTTATTTTGAGGTTTCCTCCCCTTCTCCTCAGTGGCTAGGCTGACAAGCATTTTGCACAGAGAAAGGAGAACAATGAATGCTGGTAGTGCACTAACCTCACAAATTCCTTCTTCATACCCTAAGGAAAGAACAAATTTTCCTTAACTTCAGAAGCACTGCTTATCTTCCAGAAATACTTATTGCCTCTACACCAAAACTTCCATCAAAATGTGTCACTTTGACCAGGGCACTGTCTTCTTGTCAACCTGGGCTGTTGAGACAATTTCAACCTAATTGCTGAACAGATACTCCACTACTCTAAGGACTTTCAGACACAGGGTATCCTAAGAATGCTGCTTCAGGAGTCAGGATTTAATCATAAGAATGACGGTAACCAGCCTGTATCATTTGCTTAGAGGCTTTTGCCATGGTTGCGTTTTGTACAGCATATTCCTCTCCCATACAACAGATTGTTAGTGGTTTGGTGCTTTCAGAACTAACAAATCTCTTATCCAGATCTTCACAGCAGCAGTTTATTGCTGAGGTATTAATGTGTCTCTGGTTTATACTCTAGCTTTGTGGAACTCTTTGTGTTGATGTTTTCCCAGCACTGAATGTTCAATAACTACTCATCTGAATAACCCACTGTAAAATGCCAATGCTGTGGGTTTTCCAGACAACTAGAAACATGTCATAAGAACTCAGACATTATGGCATGGAAGATAATTCTCTAGACAGTACTGATGACTCTGGAGCTGTAACACTAACAAATTAGATTCCAAAGAGCGTTGTAAGGCATGATCCAGGTATGATTACAAGACAGGTGGGCATATTTCTGATAACTAAAATCTGCCCAGTATTAGTAATCTGCTGGCAATCACAGTATCAGACCTCTGGCAATTCTGTGCACGTTTTCTAGCTGCTTGAGCCTGTGCAGTAGTATCTTACCCGTCTTTGTGAGACTAATTACACTAACATTACCTGTGATGTGATCACACAGTTATTTGGGCTGACAGGCCCAACAAAATTGTATCAGTCTTCCCAACCAATGGCAGAAGCAGCATGGGGAGGGACAGCCAGCATAGCTGAATGTTCCTTGGCTGCCAGAATGGTGTGAGGTAGACCACTGGCACCTGCCGTCTGTTAGAGGAAGTAGGGTTTCATTTTGAGTAAAAGACTAAGTATTTAGTCCAGGATATAAAAGTGTATACTGAGAAATTCTATTCAATAATAAAACTTTTAGAAGTATATTGTGTTGATTTGTCTCTACTGAAAAAGGACATCTTTGTACTGAATTGTATCTTTTGTTAGTATTTAAATAAGGGTCAGGCAACACCAGTGTGAATTTGCATTCATAATTCCTTTTTGAAAAGACAATTTGACATGCTCTCTTTTTTCACTTTGCTGCGTATTCAGCTTTAGTTGCAAAGATCATTTACTGTGCTAATGCCTTTCCCCTTCAAAAATGTCTGTGCATGCCATGTCTCATGATGAATACCCATTTGTAAACAAAGTAGTGATTCATTATTATAGCTGAAGGGCATTGTTTTACCTGGATGTAAATTCATCATTTTTTAATGCCTCACAGCTTGATGCTTGAAATCTCATCAACCACTTTGAAAGCTTTGTTGACACAGATTGATGATCCAAACAATTAACGTAATAATGGCATCAGCAACTGGAGGTTAGTATTAACCAGAGAAAGAGTGAGCCAAGTTCATCCCTAGTGTATGCCTAATAAAGTCAAAGGAGGTATGCTTGGGATCAATTTATTGCAAACAATATATTTGACCCCTTTTTACCTTTTCTGAGCTAATTTTATGAGTCTAGCTATGCTGCATTAAGTACTCTGTGGACAACAAATTGAAGCTTTTTTTTAACAGGTTAGGTACTGTTAAACACTATAAACAACACTCTCAGAATGGTTTCAGAAAAGCTAATAATCTGCAAATATTCTGTTACAGCTCAGCTGGAGATAGCCACTTCTCAGCTGTTAATAACTATACCTCACCTGAGGTACGGAGATGTGGTAACTGTCCGTTTACATACTTTGGTCTGCTCGAATGTATAGTAAAATAGCATTCAATGAAACCCTCACTCTAGCTTGTCTAGCTAGAAAAGCTTTCCTGTTTTTCTAGCATTGTCTATCTTAGTGCATCTCTACATGACCTGGGAATCCACTGATGAACATAATGGTACCATTTGGATTCACACTGAACAAATCATAATTGTCTTAAGGAAGATCTTCTGCTATGGACTTTGACAGATTCTAGAAGATTGCAACCATTACAACCACCTTGTTATTATGCTCTTTGCTACCAATCTTTCTGCAGCATTAAACTCAGCATATAAAGAAATTCATCCAAAGTACTAGCTCTTAAAACTAGGGAACTTAGCTCTTCCCTAGAACTCTGTGATGGTTTAACAGTGAGCCTAATGTCTTGTGCCAACTGACGTAATTGTACCTGGCAAACAGTGCCTGGGAACTGCCAGTTTCAAGCTGGAGACTGACAGATGAATAGCTTTTCTTTCTGAAGAGAGCCAGGTGCTTGGAGTTAGATGTAAAGGGCTTAGGTATTGCCTTGAAGCTAAGCTGTTTCATCCTCTCTTTGATAGTAATAAATGGGAGACATTCACGAATCAGATGACTATAAAAGTACTCCAGATTCAAAGATGACACCTGCCACTGTCTGTCTGCTTCTTGGGTTTTTTTGAAGTTTTTGTCATTTTCTATAATATTGATAATTTCTACAGCCTTGTCACTCCCTTCCTCTACCAGAGTTATTTTAACTCAGATTTGGAACAAATTCTTCAGATATTTCACAGCAGTTGATATGTCTTTAATGGTACAGTTAGGGTTCTCATGTTAACACTAATCCTTTTCCACTTGTACATCTGGCACCACAGAAAAAGCATGAGTGCTTAGCTAAGTAATTTTCTTACCTATAAGAATTCAGGCACGACTACACACAGATAGCTACTTGTATTTGTCAAGTCCATTGCATGCATCAGTGACCTTTCAGCTGCAATTTACTTGCAGGAACAACAAAACCTTACATGGTAGATATGAAGCTACTATTCACTACTTTAGGAATACTGATTTTAGTACAGTTATTAACTAAGACAAGCACTGTGTAACTGTACTGAACTTTCTTGTACTAAGATGCTGAGTATGTTCAATACAGGGTTTCTTTTCAGAGAAGCAAAAGTCAGATTAAAGTCATTCTAGAGAAACAGACTATTAAAGACAACACAGCATACAAATAAAGATGATGATACTCCATATGTAGTCAGAAGTAGGTATTTGTTTGCTGAAGTCCAATGCATAAAAAAGAATTACTGAGGAATGGAGGATGGTGACTAGTAGAGAGCCGGGAAAAAAGATGACGAACTATCAGGGAGCTACATACAGGCCAAGTCAACTGGAGGTCTAATCATGCTCCTAAAATATGATAAACTGTAATATGATAAGCTGTAGGGAAGACAAGAATGCATACACATCCATCTATTTTAAATTAATTTCTCTGAAACCTTTCAGTCTAGATAAAATTATTTGCTACTGCTCATAATTTCTGAAAAGCAATGAATCTAAATTGAATCTGAAGAGGTAAATTTGAACACCTATTTATCCTCTTTTATAATGCAAGAGCAAGGATCCATTCAAGAAAATTAAAAGACAACAGGCTCAAAGTTAAAAGAGAATATTATTATAAAGCACATAATTAATATGTTGCACTCTCCACCACAATATAATGATGTGACAGCTGCAGACAGAAAAAGCATACATTTAATGAACATATTGTTACACTAGACAGAATACTAAAATACATTTTCATAGATGTAAAACAATTATTGTTAGATATATCAGATGTTACTTGCCAAAAAAAGCAAGGAAATGGAAGCAAAATAATACTATATATCCTTTTATTCAAACTTCACTATTATCACAACTGTTATACAAAACAGATCATGCCCCACAACTCAAATTCTGATTAACTTTTATCATGTATCTTTCAGTCAAGATCCCCCCTGTTCCCTTCCTAAGAAAGATGAGTACATCTGGGGTGTTTTTTCATTCAGTTCTGCTGTGTATATTAGTCTGGTGAAGATTTGTAAATAGAGAATGGATAAGAGCAAGTGGTATCTTCGACAGGCAAAATTAATGTTGTGGTGCATAGTCTGTAACGCACAACTGTTCTAAACGCCAAAAAGTCCTTCAAACATTGCTCAAGTTGGATGAAACAGAAGCATGGTGGCTAAATATTTTGTGCACCAGCATCTGGACATGACTCTTTTCCTTTTGTTTGATGAAAATGCACAGTTACTTATAAAGAAAATTAAGTGTGTACATACATGTGCCCAGCCCTCATTCAGAAGACTGGCACAGCCCAAGCACCCCAGTCAACAGGCCATGCTTTACAGGCTTTACCATAAAGCATCTCCTTTGTTCATGAGGCTTGTGTAGAAAACTGTACCTTGCTTCAAAATGGCCTAAAGGTAATGTGACCTCAAATTCATCACAAAAAATAATAAATTATCAATGCATTAAAGTTCTTAAGCCTGAGTTTTCTAGCACTGATACTTTTAAAGAGGTATCAGCCAACACAGAAAGGTAATTTCAGCCTCAGCCTAACTGAAGAATTTTTCTTTTGATTTTCTCCCCCTACCCCACCCCAAACAGATGCCCTCACTGCATAATTTGTTTCAACTCTGCTGGAGTATCTGATGCTGGCCATTGTCAATCCCTTTAAAATAACAGATAAATATACTATTTGTTTAGCTTGGCAAACCAGTTCCTATGACAGGCTAGCCTACTTTACTTCTGTAGCTTTCCTTTCTAAGATTAATGTAGGTGTGATTATCAAGTTCTTAATAGATCCTCATTGGGAAACCGGTCTTTTCTGTGTACAGAATAAAGAAAAGGGAGTACATGTAATGGTACATCTACTTTTAAACTAACACAGTAAAGGACATAGTAATTTCTTCATTTTCAGAGTGACTAGGTCTTAATTTAAAAAACAGAGCTAGATGTGTAGCTCATAGATTAGATACAGGTTATTTTCATACTCAGTGATTTATATTAGCACAGAAATTGAAATTTCCAGTATAGGGCTATGTAGATGAGAAGCACTAAATTATTTTTTATCTATTGTTCCAACTTCTAACAAGAAGCTGGAATTACAATACCTGTTATTAGTTTACACTGAGAATGCAGAAAAGACCAGTAGTACAAAACATATTATGCCATTTTATAGACACAGCAATAACAAAAACATTGCTAAACCAATGAGACTTGCCAACTACTGATGAGACTCAGGAGAAAATCTTTAGCAGATGTTTCCTACACCAAATAGATACTTAGCATTCTCCGATTACCATGATCTTGAGAATTCATGACTTGATTCAGTGATCAACACCTCTTTGGTAGTCCCATAAAAAACAAATTCTTGCAATAGGTTTTCCTTCTACACAGCAGCTGGTAAAATATATTTATGGCCTTGAGTCCCTTATGGTGAAGTTGTATTACAGCATTCTTGTATTCATGACATAATTAGGGTTTTGTCAGCACGCCAGTCACACACTGATGAATGCACATCCCATTTTCTTTGCAATTTTAAAAGCTACTGTCTTCACTGGGACTAGTGACTACTGTACTACAAGCTGACCTGACCACATGCTTACTTTTTGAAAATCTCAAATGTGTTCTCCAAGAATATTTATTATTTACTGCAAACTTACTTCAACAAGCTTCCTTTGACAGCTGTAATTTATTATTTTAAAATTTATTATTTTTATTTTATTTTGTAAGTTTCAACATTAAACATTGTTTAGACACCTTTCAAAAAGAGATATCAAACTCATTCCAGAGTAAGAAGTCACCACCTAAGGCGAGAGCTTTAGCAGCTTATACCTAGGGCTGTGATTAGGAAGAAAATATTAGTTTGAGATACTAGATAAGCCTGGAAATGCAGATGGTCAAATAAACATTGTTTTAACACAATACCTAGATCTATTTGTTTCATCTTCTTTAATTTATTTTTAGAACTCTTCAAATCTAGGTCATGCTAATCATATTCCATACCTGTAACATATGCTTGATCCCAACAATACTTGCTCAGTTCACAAAATATACATTGCACATATAACACCAATGAAGTACACTCATTTTTGCAAAGAAATACTTTGAAACAAACTGTAGCAAACAGACACTGAAAAGAAATTCTTGCCAAGGAAATGTGAGAAATCCCTTAATTTTTCATATTATTAGAAAATATTTAGAGAGATATTGCAGCTTTTTGTCAAGAGTTTATACCTCTTCAATTTTCACTGATTTTCATAAAGAAAATACCACAGCTCAATTTTTCTGTTCCTTTTCATTTCCTGTAGTGTTTATTCTGTTAGTATGAATAATAACTCAGGTACCTGGAATGGCATGATTTATTTTTGCTATTCAGCACGTGTTAAAGTTTCTTACGAGTGGGATGAAAATAACTGGCATCTTGGGCCAGGACAAATTACTTCTTTTAAAAAAATATATCTTTATAATAAGTATTTTTAATTCAGTTAATTTTTTTTACTTTTAATATGGTACGTCAGGCGTAATAATTCAATTGATATTAATGGACATTTTTGGCATGTAACTGGCATAAGAAAAACAAAACCTTTGATTCTGTATAAAAAAATTCTTAATAGAAGTAATCTCATTTGGACTGGAACACAAGAGACAGCAAATCACTGAATAACCTGGTAATTCCACCAACACAGTTTTTAATTATATCCTGAACAACAGTGAAATTAAACATCTGAACTCAGCCTACCAGCTTAAAACATACACTTCAAAAAATATCACCTTGCCTACTTCTCGCACATAAATCATAAAGTGCCACCTTGTCTTTGCAGCCCTTACCTTCTCAACTGCTAAAAATTGCTGGCATCATTAACTCACTTCATATTATGCTATTTCTCTTTCTCCCCAACCTGTCACCACCTCATTTCTTCCTGCATCCCTTGGTTTGACAGATGCACTTGCAGTAATACTTTTCTAGTTTTTGATTTATCCAGATTCTGCTATATTGCCAGCTTCCTCCTGAGAGCGCTGCTGTATCAGGAGCCTGCTTCCTTTGCTTGCAAGCAGAACTGAAGTAGATTTCCAAGCACCACAAGAACTGCAATATTGTGTCCTACAGATATGCTGCTTATTTCCAGCTTAACCCATGCTGTGCGGATTTATCCACAATTTACAGAAACAACTGACTTTTCCAAGGGGAATGCATGCAGCCCACATTACTGTGGCTAGACAGCTCTGTCTCACTGACACGGATAGGGAACACACTCTATTTGTACAGTATGTGCCTGATTTTTAGAGCTGCTCATCATAGCTATTCATTTGTGTACTTTACAAGACCTTGTATAAAATTGGCATATAACAAATAATGCCTTTCATTTTTCTTTTAAAAATAAATTTTAAAAGGGAAACTAGACTATAGTGGCAATTGCAGCATGGAGAGATTGATATGAAACTCTATCAAAATCATGAAACTGCTGACACAACATTAATTCAGTAAGAAATTAAAGGAGAACTAATTTAGAAAACATTATTTCTAGAAAATCTTATAACCAAACAAGTTCTGTGCCATTATTAGACCATGTGCAATTCTGATTAAAAGCTACTTGTAAAAATATAAAGTAAATTAAACCACCTGAAAGATCTAAAAAAGTAAAGTTACAAGTATCAAGTCAGGGTGTCTGTAGAAGGGTCTATCAAATGCTACTTTTAGCCCTGTTCACTTCAGTGTTGTAGGAATGGTCAAAGAATACTGTATTGGTAAAAGGTATACTGACACTGACAGGTAGAGAGGATCACTCAAACTTTGTCTGCAGATATGCTGTAGTGCACTCTGTTGATCAAGTAAGAAACCAAAACACACTGTTTCTGCTACCTTATCCCAGCTAAATCCAAGGAAACCCTGTGTCTTACGTAACTGTTAACTTCTCTCAAGCTGCTGAGTGTTCAATTGTAAAATAAACTGTGTTAAAATGTGCAGATGATACAAATATAAATGCAGTCACTATCTAAAATGACCCAGATGTGGCTGTGGGCAAAGAGAAACTGTTTTCCCAAGCTACTCTTATTTTCATAATACCCATCTTTGCTTTTAGTCTGCCTTTCTTTCTAGTCGAGCTAGGATCTTAGAATTATTTCTGTGTAATATCTGTCAATGTAATTAATGGTCTGCTTACTCCCTCTTCCAGATCATTAATGAAGATGTTAAATAAGACTGGTTCTAATACTAATCCCAGGGTGCCTTGGCAGACACCTCTTCTCACAACATAATTCATCATACCCTTTGTTTGGAGATTGTTTGGATGATACAGCTGATATAAAAGAAGGCTGCCCACCTGCCTGGCTGTGTTAACCACAGGGAACATATTACATCAATCACTGAAAAACTTCACTGACTTTGCTTCTTACTGCAAGCCAGAATACGAAGAGTACTGACAAGGTTCTAGAGAAGAACTCTAAACCTTTTGGTTCCTGACACCTGAGAGACAGTTCAGCAACCAGATCACTGTAAATGCTCTAGATGACAGACAATTCACAGAAGACACCTACTTTTGAAAAGAACCCCTACTGAATTAACTGAGATAGAGAGATATAAACTCTCAGTTTAAAAGCAAAACCAAACTGAAACCTCAAAAACTTCAGCTCCTAGAAGAAAGTAACCTATTTTTCTCAAAGTGCTCCCAAAACAGAGAAGATTAGGCGGAAAGTGATTTATGAGATGTCAGCTTCCTCTGCATCTTTGAGGGCAAAATCTATTTAGCAGTAGCTGAACTGTATTTAAGTTACTTTGGACAGACTTCTACAGATGGAAGATTCTCAAGATAATTTTCCCCCCAGATAATGATCTAGGTGATATTGTTCTTACCTACATGGTATCACCAACTCTTGTGTAGTGGTTTGCATCCCTTTTTCTGTCATAGCTTTTTAATGTAGTTTTCCTTTCTGGTAAATCAGCCCACAGATGGCCAAAGCAAGGTCTTCTCCCTTTGAAAAAAAAACAAATAGAAAATAAGACATTTAGTGGTCACTGTGAGTTTCAACAGTTTTTATTCTATTTGTGTAAATATTTTATATAATCTCTTGTGAGCCATCACTGAAGCTTCCCACTATTACAAAAAGAGTCCAGGGGCTCTACTTTTCAAGACAGCAGTCTGCTCAAACCCAAGTTTACTGTAGTTGGTTACGTCTTTGGGCAGCTTCTTACTACATACTTTCATGATTCCAATATTATCCATGCTGTCTGTAGATATAAATCCTATAAATCCTCATCCAGTGTGCTTCTGAAGTCCAGTTAGAGCCTATCTTTGGTTTGTTTTGTGCAGTTCTTTCAGTTTTATTTTTTCCTCACAAGATTCTACTTAGTAGTAACCAACATTAATCTTCCCCTAGTTACTCTAGTGTCTAAAACCCTTTACAGCTGACACTTTTATTCACTGTTTTACACAGCTTCTCTTTTCCTTTGATCTGACTTAACATGGGCAGTAGAACAGGCACAGTTCACAACTACTTTCTCTACAACCCTCCTCAGCCTGTGATGGGCCACACTCTATTAATACAACATTGTCATGAAAATCCGCGTGAAAATTATCATGAAGTCTGCATGAGGGAACTGAAGGCAAAGGCTGAAACACAGTAAAGAGAGTTCAAAATATCCAAAGGTAAAAGGAATAAATCATCCATAGTACTGCGGTGTCGCGAACTCTTAAACTAAAAAAGTGCATCCAAAACCAAGGTTTTGTCCTTTTTGAACTTTCCAGTACTCCTGTCAAATGTCTTCGTCATCTGCTTCTATTAGGTCATACCCGGTCAAATAATATTGCTGCCAAAGCAACATTCTCCCCACTTCACAAATCATGAGAAACTCTACTGCACAGAAGCCCACTTCTTACTACTATAGCAGTTTAATCAGCAACCCTTTATTGACAGTCCTCTGACAACGCCTCTTAGATATGGTATTTCATTATCAAAAGGGGAAAAAATAAATAAGGGCTGCAGCATATGCAAAATACAATTCAAAATTTGTTTAAATAACATGTAGAATTTCACACAGTATTCAAAAACACAGAGAGAGAAATCTGGGTGATTGAACAGTGCGGATCTTAGACTCACAGAAACAAGCAGATTGGAAGAGACCTCTGCTGTTAACCTAATCCGATGTCCCACTCAAAGCAAGGCATTACTCAAAGTGAGATCAGGTTTCACAGGGCTTTTCCCAAAAGTATTCTCCAAGCGTGGAGATTTCACATACATCCTGGACAACCTACTCCTGTGCTTAATCGCTTTTCATGAATTTTGTTTTTCTTATATAGTAAACATTTCCTTTCCTTAATGTCTTGCATTGCCTCTTGTCCTTTTGCTGTGTGCCTCTGAGAAGAGCCTCTGCATCCTTAAAGACTTCCCCTTTCCTTAAGCAGGTGAAGATAGCAATCAGAGAAGCATAGAAAGCCTTGCCCTTCTCTTCTAAGCAAACATTGCTCTCTCAGTTTCTTGCTGCCCATCATGTGCTCCAGCCCCCTAAACATATTGGTGGAGCTCGGCTGCACTCTCTCTAGTTTGTCAACGTCTTCCTGTGCTGAGGAATCCAAAACTACACACAGAAGTCTGGATGGGGCTTCACGGGTGCTAACCAAACAGAAATAATCGTTTCCCTTGAGTTCATGGCTATATACCACCTGCAGCAGCACTGAACGCCGTTAGCCGTCATCGCCACAAGGGTGCACTGCTGGCTCATTTTCCATTTAACCAACACGACGCCTGCAGATCCATCCCGCAGTGCTTCCCCTCCGCAGTCAGTCCCTAGGCCAGCATTTGTTGCATGGGATTATTGCACCCCAGCAGCTGGACTTTGAAAAAGTAGCATCTTCTTTCTTCTATACAAGCCCAGCCTTCTTTGTTTCTGAATTCCCTCAAGTCTACAAAACAGACTACATCCACACAGTCTGAAACCCAGCAAGTCATTCACCAATTCTTGTCTTTGAGGTCCACATTTGCTTCCTTTTTTGCTTCCTTCTGCTCCCTAGTACTTCTTACCCCTTGGGGAAAAATCTTGCCTGGTCCTTCTTTCCTTTCCAAAGCTCTCCCTGGCTTGAAAGCCAGCAATGAAATGAAAACCTCAGCTGCAGTAATGATACGCTGCTTCCTTCCAGCCAGGAGGAAAAATCTTTTTCCACTTTCCACAAGGAAAGGCAGAAATTCATAAAGAGCTAAAGCTTTTTATCCTGCTTCAAAACTGTCTCTAGCCTTTACCAAACTCAACGAGATCTATCCTTTCCTTCCAATCTGTTACCCTTGACTGAGGTTCAAGAATAAAATAGCAATAGTAAGCTATTTGGGCCAGACAGGAAGCCAGACACGACTTTTGGGCAAAATGAGTATTTTAGAAAATGAAAATAGAAATAAAGTTCATAAAAAGGGACATTCAAATTACTTTCACTAGCCAATTTGAGTTCTGTTATTGCATTCTTACATGACTTGCTGATAGGGGTACAAGTAATAAATATATGTATGGAAGGCATCCAGTTTTGTTTAATTTACCAGCATTGTTTGAGGAGCTATGAATCATGTCAGAGATTTAAAGGGATTACTAGTAGAGAAGAGTGTAACCTTTCTTCCAATACAACAGCTGTTCCAAAAAATTTCCATAATAACAGTTGCTTTTAAATTATATAAAGAACTGCAAAGCCTTTTTAGCTTCATATCAATAATGCAGCTTTGATTCAACAGTTGCTAAAGAGATAATCCTCAGCCTTTTTTTGTCAAGGCCAGTTTGTGAATAGCAATGATTTAAATTCCAATGTCATAAATTTTTTCAAGGGAAGGAAAGAATAGTCTTTACTTCCCTGGAACTTGGACTGAAAAATTATAAACAATGCTTGGAAAACATTATTCTCATAAGAGTCCTTCAAGAAAGCTAGTGATGCCTAAACAAATAATTTAAAATAATATCAGAAATACGGCACAGACATGAGAAAAAAATTTGTCCTAAAATATCTAGTCCAGCACTACTGATAAGAATAAAACAAAACCCCCTGTATCTAGAATTGGTGTGTTTTACTAAAGAAGGATTATTTTATTAATTTTCAAGGCCCAGACAAGTCAGTGAAAATTGCATTTCTTTATCTTCCACTCTTCCTGCTTCTGTCTGTGATTGAATACTGGCCTCTGACTGCTTAATGCTTATTCATTCCTCATTTTCTGGGCAGATCACTAGTTTATGAAGATAATTAGAGACCCCTGCTATTCCTTCTAAGCCTTGAATCTTCAGGCTAATTAAAATAGAGTGCTGAATATACATATGCAGCTCATAAAGGCTTGCAGCAAGGTACTAGGAATCATACTGTTTGTGTAACAGAGGAGTAAAAACCAGTTGCATCTGCTAGGATGATTTTTACTATGATCCTCATTGCATTTTGTCCAGCAAACCTCATTTATTTTGGTCTGTTATTACAGCTTCACGGATCTTATAATATTACGTGTGCTTTTAAACAACTATTATCCTAATGTTTTTCAGGACAGCATTAAAGTACAACATCTAAACCTGAAGGAAAGATAGTAAATTCTTCATCTCAAGATCATCTTCTCCTAAATCCTTTTATTTTTCCTTGAGGTGTTATGCTTAAGTGTAAAACATCCAGGGTAAGAAAATACACCTCAGAGCACTGTATGTATAAAAGCAGTATTGGTAAGAAGGCTGCAAAGCCTGTTTCTGCTTCTCTCCAGACAGCAATTTTCTCCTTTTTCCTTTCATCTATTTTAGTGTGTAGATAGCCTAGAGGTACTGCTGGACACTTTTTTCTTAAACATCTTCAAGGCTTTACCCTTTGAATAAATTACTAAAAGTTTTAAACGTTTAAATGTTAAAGAAATGTTTTCTTTTCTCCTCCAGACAAATGTAGTAACTTTTACTTAATTTGGGAGGAGCCAATATCCATCAACAGAACAAGGAAAACTACTAGCACTGAACTGTGTCTCAAGATGCAGTAAAGTTATGAGCACTGTTCATAAGTTGCTAAGAAGGTTGTCTGTACTTATCCCATGAATATCCAGGTTCAGTAAGATCTGCTGTTCCCACCCTGAGGCAGTTGCACATCGCTGCCAAACGTTTCTCCAAATGAAGTTAAACTATGACTGTAAATTAGATTATGCTATTGTGAATGGGTAGATGTATCTATGCCGATAGATCTGAGTATCTAAAAGAAAGCAGAGGATTTAACTGGGAAGGGAATAAGAGCCTTTAAGGAATCTATAATTTTGAGTACAAGTTTATAGAATAGCTTTGGTTTTTTTCAATTATTTTCCAAACATTTTATTTCTAAATTTAGGCTGGGTGTTAGTCAATTCTTCTCCAATATTACTTTATAATTTAAGAACTGCAAAAGATGTTTTCTCTCTTGGGCATAATGTTTTGGAAAGAAACTTGATACTGCTTAATATGGTTACAGAACTTTGAAATGTCATAATTTGTGTACTGTGCTGAACATTTCTGAAGGAATCCATATATTTTCAAATCTTTCTTTTTCTCCAGTTTTGTTTCCTAACACAAAAAAAAATACTTAGTCTGTAATAGTTTGATCTCAGAGGTCTGATAACGAGACATAAGAAGTCAAAAAATAGGGCTTCCCACATTCAACTTCAGTGCTACCTAGCCTTGAAGATACCTAGGTTCCCAGGAAATTAAGTTTCCGCTGTAGCCAATTTTCTGCCCCTAGGATGTGCACAGACATCAGAACCTGAAGATACCAGTTTCTTTATACATCATATGTAGATGGCATCGACTAACTATCTCTACATATCTTGCTTTCAGAGTCTGTTCCAAGAGATGTAGTTTCTTGTAATGTTTACAAGGTCAACTCTTGAACAGAAACACAGTGAGGAGAATATTGTAGTGGTCTCTGCAATTCTCATTCCTGCTGCCTTAAACCAGTCACACAAAGAATAATACATCTAGGTTCAAAGCACTTGATCTGATTTGGAGCAGCATATGGACTGTTGATCTCCTGTCACCACCAAAGGAACTGCCATTATCACTGGGTTATGAGGTGTTCTGATGGAGAAAAGAGCAGGAATCTCTTTAGTAGTAAAACATTTCCCTTCAATAAAAATGAAATAAAATAAAATAATGGGTGTAGATGGACACTGAATACTTAATAACATAACTTAATAACTACACCATTAAGATGCAGATTTACTCCCAACAAGCCACAACTAAATTCATACTCTCAAAAGCTCCTGTTACAATTAACGGCAAGATCATAGCCTAAGATCAGAATATCCTTCCAGACAGAGTTATATTACAAAATATGAAGTCTGAGGTGGCTATGTTCAGCAGTCAGATGCTGAAAATTAGGTTTGATAATTCCAGGCTAATCTAAACGACCTTGGTGCCAGTCACTTCTCTAGTTAAAAACAAAGTATGTTACAGAAAGTAAAAGCACTCTGGTAAGAGAGACAGAGTTAGTCTCAGTTCAGAACCCTGTCTGTTCAGTCTCTGGCATACTTTCTTAGGAGTTAGAAACTCTAGGATCAATTGCTCTCCACTTCCTAGTGGAAGGATGCAGCACTGATTATCTGGGTATCAATGGATTGCTATAGCAGCTTAAAGAAACTGCAACATTCTCTTTTTTGAAAAAAATTGCTTTACTTGGACATCTAACCAAAGGAGGTGGTTCACTACTATGAATCCAGACTGCAAAGAGGCATCTAGGCAACTCCATGGAACTTCCAGACAGTACCTGGCTCAGCGCACAAGTGAATCATGTTCTTAGACATAACTCTTTCCTTACACTGCATAAGGAAAATAGGTGACTGCTTGAAGTTACGCAGCGGGGTATCCAATAGCAGGAACTGGCATTGTTCCCTGTATGGCTAATGGAGAGAAAGACCTAATGAGGCCTCTGCTCTAAATCACTGTCTGGTGAGGTGCCTACCTTTTGCCATTGATTAGATAGGGAGTTCAGAGTTTCCATTACCTTACAAATATAGTATAGTCGATGGACCTCAATTATTACTGAATTTTAGGGAGTATGAATAACTTGTCTCTCTCCTTTTAAGTCTAATTCCCTCCTGTGGATTTAACCCTTTGGTCTGAACAGAAGAAAAATTCAGATTTCACCCAGATCAATTCCGCTTCCCCCCTGCCCCCCCAGTAAAGGCCAAGAGATTAATACAGTACAAAGGTCTCTTAGGAAAGAAGCATGATTTTCAGTGTTTGAAAGCAATCCACATCTAATTCCTGACTGAAAATGGCCAAATTACTCTGCTGAAAACTAAGATGTCAAACTACCCAAGATTTTCAAAGACTATTATTTTGTTTCATCTCTAGGGAAATCAGGAATTGATACAGAGATAAGAAGTTATTTTTTCTAAAAGAGTAGGGACTTGCTTACAGCTGAACAGTCATTGACAGGTCAATCTGTCATACTATTATTCACTACTTAGGGAAATCCTGGTTAATAGTGTGACAATACTGAAATACTAGTAATTTTTTCAAAAATAATTGGGCACATAATCAAGTGGTTTGGGTCTTTTTGCATACTTTATCTGTCTAACTCATGTCTTGTTTTTTCAACTTAAAAGTGCAATGTATTAAACTTATAAATAAGAAGTTGACTTTCTTGTTATTATATGAATTGGAACCCTAGGAATATGCTTATCTGTGACCAGTTTTCAATTGGTATGAATTAGGATGGTACTATTAAGTTTCAACTATTCCTTTTACTTCCAATCCATTCATCCACTAACTGCAAGTATTTTCAACACATACTCTGTGTTCAATGAGTAGTACATGTTGTAGGATTTTATTGTGGCTGCAACAATGAAATAAATGCAAGGAAGTCCCACACTAAAACTGTTATTCACAACTTATATATTGATACTTTGCTGCAATTTCCAAAGAACCTACTTGGTCTGTATCTTTAAAATAACTGCAGCTGTAAAAAACAAAGTTAAAATAGTATGCTTTCTGTAATGGAAAGTAAGAACTTTCCACCAATAAAAGGATCCCAGCACTCAAGGCATTATTTATTTTGAGGTAACTGACAAAAAAATAATTTAACTATGCATCTATATCAGCTATGCATGACCTTCAAAAATCACTGGCAGACCGGGAATTCATAACCAGAACACATTCCCTGAACAGTGCAACTATTTTAATAAACTGCATTAACAGACTTATTTTTTAAGGGTTTTGGAATGTTTTTACAAGGTTTAGGAATGATTTCATTAGGATTACACGATGAGCAATTCTGAGTATGCTTAACTGTTCACATTAACTCTCTAGGCAATCATGAAACAGATCAGTCATCCACTGCTTACTAATTCTGATCCAAGATTTTGTCTCCGTAAAGGGAATGCCTTTGTAGTTCACTGTATACATCAACCAGTCCAAAAAAACCCAAACCACCTATGCCTTAGAGAGAATCTCAATGCTGACGCTGTTCTTTGGACTGTTGGATTAGAAGAACAGGGTGTGCTTGTATTCTGCATATTTCTGTTCTCTCATGCTGCCTTCAGAGAAATCTAACTTTACTATTTGGTCTAAAATGATATTGTATTTAAATTAGCCTATATTTGCAATATGAGAGTATTCCTTGCCAACACCTTTTTTCAAAGCTTTGTTAATTGCAAATTTAACCTATGTATTTAAACTGCACACCAATATTCTAAGGCTAATACATCAATCCAAGGGAGAAAATGCATATAAAATGAAGAGTTTGAGCAATTCCATATTGGTAGTTCTACTCTTGCAAATTAACATGAATTTTATGCCAAATGTCCTGTGACATGAACTGGTACAGCAAGGCAGGGAATCAATGCTTCTGTATAAATTCTGGAAAATGGAATGAAAAAAAAAGATTGTATACCTTTCATAATTCTGGGAAACCTGAATTTTTTGAAAGAAATGTACTTTTTTTTTTTTTAAACAGATCACAACTGCAATAATATAACAGCTATGTCAGCAAAAATATGAGTGTCCAGTTCTGAGCACACTGTTCCATAGTATGCTATTATCTGAATGTAAATATTGCAAATACACAAACAAATCAAGAAATGGTGCCTGAGAACACCACTGGGAAAAATAACAGAGGCAGCTGTGCACACAGCTACAGTAACAGGGGACAGGTTTATGAGCATATGTAGTGTTACTCAATTTCTGTTTTAAAAATAGATTCTACCTTTCACTGCAGGTAACTTGCCATTATTTGCTATATCAATTATCATAATACAGTAGAATGCTAGGATTTTGTTCATGTAACAGCAGACAGGAAGTAAAAAACCGTCGTGTGTTAAAACTTATAACTGAGTGACACTTATTTGCTTGTTTGTTCTTGAAATCTGCAGTTGTAATTAGCTGTGGGAGAGATTATTTCTTGTGGACATTGGCTTTTTCAAAGTCAAAATAAGGTGTGAACAACTATTGATGGAATTACCTGCCAAGAAATGCTATATTTTAATAAAGAACCCATAAATAAATGTTATGAAAGCTTTTATTTTCTAAGCAATCTGTCAACCTCCTTTTAAAACCTGCATCTTACAAAATACGTTCCCTTGCAGCCTGGGAACTGCAGTGTTGAAACTGAATGGCGGCAACGGAGATTTCCTGACTCAAGGAATTAACTGTTACAAAAGCAGCTAAAATTATTCTACTTGGAACACTGTAAAACACAAACAGTTACATATTTCTGTCTTGGCTGCACTACTATATTTTTAAAAAAATGGTATCAGCAATAATTTTACCTAACAACTTTCTTCATTCAGCTGCTGTCATTTAAGTACTTTTAACTAAAAACCACCCTGATTTAGAGTTCAGCATCGGGCATTTGTTTCAAACTATAAAACTGTATAACTGCTATCTCTTACAGTGCTATTATCTCTCTTCCCTTTGTTGCAAATGTACTCTTAAACGCTTTTATTAAAGCAAAGAAACTCCAAACACCACCACCAACCCAATACCTCCAACCCTCCAACCACGATGACCACCACCGAACACTTTAATATAAAGCTCACCAACAGTAGTTTGTACGTACCTGGAATTCAGCTTTTAGTGGAATAAAAGCACATGCAAAAGGTGAGTTACTGCAGAATCTCTGGTTAAAATTCATTGTTCACGAGTGGAAAAAGGGGTAGAGAACCTTAGTGAATGGTTAGTACTGCAGCTTCTGAGGCATCTGCAGAATTAGATATGGAATTGAAAACACAATCTGCTGTAACACACTGCACAAACCATCTACTGAAAAAATATCCGGTTATAAAATCCCTTATCATGACAAACATTATATTTGATAGCCAAATAACAGGAATTGGTATTGTCTGTACTTTTAAAGTGCTTACATATATGAACATAGAAACCCAAGTTATATATCAATTTCTAACTGCCTTGGAAGAACAGTAAGGTAGGACTCTAGGGCAGCAGAAGAATCAGTTTGAGTTTCACACACCATTTTGGAATATTGATGATTTCCACTCTCTGACTAGTGAGCTTAATTCTCTGGCTAACGATTACCTTATTGTTTTAATGTAGAATGATTGCAGCAAAAAAATTACGGCAAAAAAGAAAAAAGGCATTTGCAACAAAGGGTAGCATACCTTAACTTTAGTAATGCACCTGCATTCACAGTTTTATTTCAGCAAACACAATTACTTTAACCTGACCTAGTCAATTCCTTCCAGGGAAAAAACACATTCCTCTTTTAGGAATAAGACGCGTTTTGACTGAGCCCAGAAAAAAGACTGGGTATGGGCTGTTTATATAAGAAATAATATCAACCGAGAGATTTTGATCAGTGTGAGTGTGCCTCACGAGGTGGACATTAGGAAATGGTGTCCAATACTCTACCTTGAAATGCAAGTTCCCTCAGTTTTCTTAAGAGCTAGTGAAGTTTACTATGCCCGTTCTTACTTCAAATGCAGCAGGGAAAGGAACATTTTCCTTGTGTAAACTGGGACGGACTGCAAAAACCTATTAAATATTGACTTTTTAAAGGCTAAAACTAACTGCCAGTTGTGCATTAAGTCAGTCTTAAAAGAAGATATACTTGCAAGAGTGTTTTAGACAGTACCAGGAATCCTGCAACAGCTAATTGGCTATCTGAGGGCATTAGGAGTTTACACGTAAGAACAAAGTAAGTATGATGTACCGTCTTTTCCCTGAAGAGTCTCACAAAGTAAAGCTTTTTGATTAACGCCCTCGTCCATGCAAAACGGTCATTTAAGGTTAACCCCCAGCCGGCCGGGGCTGCGAAGGAAACCGGCGGCTTGCGAGGCCGGGCCCGCCCCTCTGGCCTCCTCCAGGCG